>OZ005655.1:91910430-93110430 GCA_963930645.1 Salticus scenicus | reverse complement strand
GAGATTTTTTTTTTTTTTTTTTTTTAAAGCTAATGAATAAAAAAAGAAAAAAATAAATAAAATTTTTAATAAAAGAAAACAATGTTGGATGTGATTAAAATCATTCATGTTCAAAAAAGCCTAAAAATAATTTTTTAAATAAATTTAATAAAATACTTTTTACAAAATTTTGTGACAATTTTCTTACTAATTTAAATATCAAAGGTTTAGACATGTTTTGAGCATAAGAAAACCTAAGTATTAAAAAAAAAAAAAAGTACTGTATATACTCGTGTATAAGTCTACTCCCTACATCGAGAGTTTTGCACCAGTATTTTGAACTTGATCTCATTACCTTGAATAATCACAAAATTTTTCGTGTTTAAATATGGGAAAAAAAAACTAGTCTAAAATACTGGTGTTATCCAAAGTTCCTTTTTTCGAATTTAGGGGTTGTAATATGCTTGCTGTGTTAAGCAATAAATAGAATGTTATTATTATTATAGTAATTTTGTTTACTGATGAGAGTAAGTACAATTATTTATTTATTTTTTTCTTTTCTCATATACATTACTTAAATTATCAGTACAGTTTATTGGTAAGTTATTTTGGGGTTAAAAGAAGGTGGAGGACTTGGGATTTGAAGTGGAATGTATAACTAAATTTTGTAATCAATCTGCTTATCTAATAAGTCCTCATTTAAAAAAAAAAAAAAAAAAAAAAAAAAAAAAAAATCTTATTTTGTTTTCTTAATGCTAATAATTCCAAGGAATTTTTAAAAATGCTTCTAGTTTAAAATTAATAATAATAATTAGCTATAATACCATATTCTCTCTCTCTCTCTCTCTTTTTTCTGGTTCCAGAGCACATTGAGCTAAATGTTTTGAGATGTTTCTTAACAGCGACCACCTCTTACATAATATTAGTTTTAAGACAATCTCAAAAAGAGCTGGTTAAATATTCCTAAAAAACTGTTTTTTATCTACAATAGGAGGAAATATTTTTTTAACTTATGGATCTGAGGGACCCATGATGTTGAAAGTCTAGCGGCATCACTGAAAAGAAAAGTTTTGTGTTGTAATGACTTTGAATAGTATATTTTAGTCTTTTGATATTTTCTTATTATTATTCTTTTTTTCTTTATTGTACAATAATTACGAAAAATAATCATTACTAATTACACATTTATCTTTATTTCCTTAGATGTCTGTTAAGATATTGAATGATAGTTATTTAGGTTTTTACTTTCTCTTACCCATAAGGTGGAGAAAGTATTGTTTTTGGCTCAAATTTTAAAAAGTGCGTTTTTGTTATATTTACACGTTTTCACATCTCCTGAATCCGAAAATCATGTTTTTAGCGGTTGGTCTGTGTGTGTGTGTGTATGTGTGTGTGTCCGTTATCAGCATATCTCAATAACAAATTATAGCAGAAAGTTCAAACTTGGTATTCTAAATGTGTATCATCTAAATGTGTATCATATAAGGATACACATTATATAAGGCTACATCATATAAGGTTACACTAAACTTTTCGTTAAGATCAAGCAAATGATTCATGTACAGGGACATTCAAGAGAATTAAAAGAGAACTAATAACTCTGTTCCAAAGCCTAATTTCAATTGATTTAGCATAGGTTTACATAACAGTACTTGTTATCTTAATCCTTAATATCAAATCTGTACTTTTAGTGTTAAATTTCAGGGTAAGAGAAAGTTGTGTGAGTGATGCACCAGGTTATTCATTTATTTACAGTCGCCCTAGGAGGGCCATACAATGTGCTATAGAAAATTAGTCTTTCAGAGAAGTGTCTTTTTAATAGAGGATGTTTAAAGAATTTTAAATCAGACGACAAATTCTGTAAAATTAATGGTTTTAATTATTTGTTTATATAGTTTTGTAATAATTATTTATATTAATTTGTTAAATTTTCTAGAATATTTTTTTAAATACTAGAATAAATTTATCAGTGTAGTATGATTTTTGCATGGAAAATATAGCTTAACTTTCCTGTTAGAAAATACTGTAAAGCATCAATAATCCAGAAACCTATAATCTGGCACTGATGACCCCTCCTTTTTTTCCTTACTTCCCTTTTATTTTCTCTGCTTGTAAATCATAATATTCAATGGGTTACTCATAGATGACCTTGAAACAACATACTTGCCAATTTTTATGGATTGTCAGTAAGTTTACAGATTTCCATTTAATTTTACTGATTCACGGATTGATATGAATTTTCTAAGATGCTTGCTGAAAAAGATTTTAGCATGTGAAAATGAGCCATTTTACTTAGGAATATAAGGATCAAATTATATTGTTAGTGTGCTTTAATCCAACAGGAACACACACACTCAGAATTTTGTAATCCATAAGAGTAAAAAGGCATGTGCTTTTGCAGGAGTGATAGTGCTTTACATGCTTATTTCAAATGTTATTTTAATTATTTACATTTTTAATAGAGTGTACAGTCGGTAACAACAGTGTCCGAACACTAGCAAAAATTCCTATGTAAGAAAAAGTACAGTTCATACGGTTTTGTGAAATAAATCCTTATTGAATCATGTTCTTAGACTGACGAAGAACAGGATTCGACAAGGATTTATTTAACAAAACCGTATGTAGTGTACTTTTTTTACATAGGAATTTTTGCTAGTGTTTGGACACTTTTATTACCGATTGTACATTAGGTTAGTATAAATTTTTTAAAGCTATTTTTAAAGAAATATTTCTTTTACTGTTGTGATTGATTAGAGATTTTGATACATTTTTGGAGTGACTACTATAATCCAGAAAAATCAGTAATTCTGCAGTTTTTCGCTGATTCCAGAATATTAATGCTTCACTGTAGTAATTTTATCTTTTAATTTTAGTTCCCATCATACTTCTATAGGCATGGGGAACTTAGGTAATCGTGAAATTTTTTGACCTCGTTTTTTTTTTTTTACTTTTTTACAGGTGTGAGGAATCCGAAAATGACAAAATTTGTATGGTGTCCGTTAGTCCATTAGTTAGTTTGTTAGTCTGTGTACACGATATCTCAAGAACAAATAGTTGCAGAAAAGTCAGATCAGTTTTAAAATATTACTTTGGACACTGGCAAGAACCCTATTCATCTGGAACATTCAAATTAAAAAACTTCATAAGTTATTAGAAATAGAAATTGACAGCTTTCTTAACATGGGAGAATAGGCAAAATTTCAATTAAGCGTTCATTAAATGGAAAATTTTTACCGTATAAATGTCAGACCAGTTTTAAATATCAGTTTTGATGCCGGAATGAACATCATTAACTATAAACATGCTACTATAGGGCAAAATTTCACATAAACGTGAATTTTGAGCGATGTTTTCATCGTAAAGTGTCAGACCACTTTTGAAATATTATTTAGGATACTGGCATGAACATCATTGACTATGAATTTTCCAATATAAAAATTTCGTAAGTTATTGGAAATTTATGAATTTTTTAACATGGCAGAATAGGGCAAAATTTCACATTAACGTCAATCTTAATAGATTATTATCATCGTAAAGATGTCAGACCACTTTAAAAATATTATTTAGGATACTGGCATTATTAATATCATTGACTATGAATTTTCTAGTTTAAAAATTTCGTAAGTTATTTAAATTTTACGATTTACTTAATATAGCAGAATAGGGCAAAATTTTGCATAAACATCCATTTTTAGGGATATTTTCGTCATAAAGATATCAGACCTATTTTAAAATGACATTGAGGATACTAGCTTGAATATTATTGACTTCAAATATTCTAATTCGAAAATTTCGTAAGTTATCCTAAATTTAAGATTATATCAACATAGCAAAATTGAGCGATATATTATATGCATTTTGGGAATTGCTGCATTGGAAATAGTATGGAATTGCATAAAAATTAAACTACGAAACTAACCCCAATAAAATAAATTAATATATTAGACTAAGGTAAATTCATAGAGCTCAATATTGGGTAGCCTATTAAGTGGGTCATTTCGGTCAGTCCCACTGTCAAACGATTGATCAAATTTATTTCTTTTAACATGAATATAGTATGTTTTGTAGTAGAATTTTATGAGAACATATATAAGATGTGGAACTGAGGAGAGTCCACCTATGCCAACTAGTTTTATTCTAAGTTAGGTTTAATAATTTTATTTTGCCATTTAGAATACATTACCCCTTTGGAAGCCATTACATTAAAAAATTTTTTGCTAAATAATGTGACAAAAAAAAAAAAAAAAAAAAAAAAAACCTTTTCCAAG
The DNA here is from genome assembly GCA_963930645.1 of Salticus scenicus. Taxonomy (NCBI): domain Eukaryota; kingdom Metazoa; phylum Arthropoda; class Arachnida; order Araneae; family Salticidae; genus Salticus; species Salticus scenicus. The sequence goes on along the minus strand of OZ005655.1, from coordinate 93,106,183 downwards.
CATTTGGAATGCATTATAAAATTATTTAATTTCTTCAGCATTTGGAAGAAATTTTTTACGTATTTACGTATCAGCAATTAAGCATATGTTATGCTGCAGTTTGCTTTAAAAAATATATATGCTTTATAATAGTTTTGATTAAAAATTACGCACATATATTCTAAGTACTATCAAAACTTATGTAGCATTTTACATCTTGCACAACATTTGTGTTTACTTTTATTTATTATTGAAAAGAATATATTGTTATGAAATTGTTAACATTGATGTGTGTGGAAAGTGTTTTGCCAATATACAGGCAGATTCAAATCACTAAATACTTTTTATTCAATGTATATTCTTGAAGCAATTCAGTGTAACTGTCACCTGTTCAATAAAAAAATAAACAAACACCATTATATCCATTAAAGTGCAAGAAAGTTATTAGTTTAGGTATACAGGCCAACAACTTATCATACAATCTCCCCAGTATTAAAATGCTTAGCTTTGAAGTCTGAAGAGAAACTGGCCCTCTCCTTTTTATAGTTTTTGCAATGGTTGGTAATCATGGGTTGATGCTAGAAGATTTTTTCCTAATTGGTATGACTCAAAAATACCATTTTCCCTTAAATTTGGCTGTCAAGACAGACTTCTATAAAAAGTCAATGAAGCCGATAAATCTATTTTTTTCTATAACAATTGAAATGCAGATCTTTTCTCCAATATTAAGGAGTTACTTAGTTTTATCTAGTATTACATTACATTTTATTTGCCTTTTAACCAAAACTGTAGTTATATTCAGTCATGTTAATTCTAAAGTAAACATATTAAGGAGAATGATGATCCTGCTATTAATAATGCTTAATTCTGTGTTTAAGTTTTTTGATGTCCTTAAATGTAAGTTTTTTCTTCAAATTTTTGAAGTACATTTGAATGTGTTTTATTGAAATATTTTATAAGTTAAATACTTAATATATTGTGAATGCAGTGTTTATTTCTTTCAGAAATCTTTTCGATATTAAATGGTGTTCTGAGCAATGTGTGCAAAAATTTTTTTCTAATGCTTTTTCACTTTCAAAAGAAGGCCAGCTGAGCTTTACCAAATTTTGTGAAGGAAATATTTCTAGTCGTGAGTATTTTATATAATTTTCACATTAGTTTATTAATTACTATTATGTGCTACAAATTGATAGATATTTTTAAAGATTCTTTTGGGTTAATATTTTTCATAATTATTACCGTATATTTCCGAATATAAGCCGATCCATATATAAGCCGAGAGTACATTTTTCCCTGCAGAAATTTGTCCAAAATTGCAAACCCGTGTATAAGCCAAATTGAAAAAGATACTCTTTTAAAGTTCGAGTATATCTCCAAAACGGCGAAAATATTGCCAATCTATACAGCTTTCAGGATAATCTGTCCAATAAAATTGCGCGAAATGTGTGCTTATCCAATAGAATTCCTTACCTTGCTTAGCTATAATGTAAAACGATTGCAGTGTGTTCGGCGACGGCGATAGTTTTAACTCTGTCAACCCTATCAGGTGGGAGGCAAACACAGACGCTCTCGCATCGTGCTCGCAAGTCCCAGCAGCTGAAAACGATGGTTACCGTAATACCGGGAGGGGAGGCCTAACCCTATTGTCGATGATGCAATGCAACCGCTGGATGTTTATAAAAATAAGCCGTTTAAAGACCGATTGCATCGATTTTTTTTAATGACGTATCTAAATTATTTTGTATATTTCTACTTTTGAGTATTTTTATCAGTGCTTCAAGGCTATCTTCAACAGCAAAAAAAAGAAAAAAATCTATAAAAAAAACGAAGGAAGATTTGCCACTTTTGCTAGTGTAAGCCTAGAAACATTTTAAACAGAGATGATTTAAATTTAATTGTATAAATTAAAAATATGATCGAGAGTCCTGTTTTTTCAAGTTTCTCTTATACTATTTCTGAATCAGACATAGAATTTACTCCGTTCGTACACTCTGCCGATGACTTCAGTTACCGGCAGGTCAAAAAGAAATGTAAACACACGTGACTACATCAAGCGTTTCGTGAAATAAATTTAAAATTGCTAATTTAAGAGTTTTATATAAGTGGTAATTATTTAAAAAATACGGTTTAATATCACTATTTTACTTTATATATAGTTTTTAAACTTAAAATATATGTATTCAATTATTGTTTCTTATGTACGTTTTTTGCTAGAAATGTGGATCCGTATATAAGCCGACCCCCATAATTCAGCTTCAGAAAAATTTCCAAAAATTCTCGGCTTATACACGGAAATATACGGTATTCATTTACAAACTCTAAAAACCATGAGTGGCTGTCCTTAACTTTAACCCGTCAGTAGTCGCTATCGACAGCGCCACCTATTACAGATTGCAAACTTTTTATTTAACTTTCACGAATAAATTTAAGAAGCGATGTGATCGACGTTAAATCGATTATATTCGCGTTTTATGTGTATCAAATGCCACTTCTAAAAATTTTTGGTGGCTATTAAATAAAAAAATATGGAAAAACTGAAGGATGGGCGGCAAATCGACCAACTAGCGACTACTAACGGGTTAAAGAAATTTAATTTTTTTGATGAACTTTTTTTTTTAAATTTCCTTGAATCAAATTAAATGTTTTATTATTAATTAGGAGTCTTGTTAACACTCTTCAAAAATCTTATATTAAATTAAAAAAAAAAAAAAATGAATAAATTGATTTTTTTCTTTTTGTCCCCCCCCCCCTTTTTTTTTTTTTTTAATTATTACCATTTTATTAATTAAATCTATTTAATGATATTTATAATTTTTATTCATTCATACAATTTTTATGGGTATAAATGTTAAGAATTTTTTCTGATATAATTAATCACAAATTATAAAATTGTTAGAATAAATTTGAATATATATATATATCCATGTTACACTAAACTTGCTAAATTATTTTTATTATTCTTCAAAATAATCGAATAAAAGTAAAACTTTCTTTTGAAAATCTTGTATTCATGCAGCAATAATTTGCAAAATATCCATATTCATTTGTGTAGCCAAGGCCTTAAATAAAACGGGACTGATTGATTAAATAATAAAGAATAATATTTAAACTTTAAGACTTCTTTACACACCATAAAATCAATACAAGTATTACTGGTTTCAATAGGAGTGGCAGACTTGCCAAGTCTCCAGATTTTGACCAGAGACTCCGGATTTTCATATTTTATTTTGGTCTCCAGATCCCTATTGAAAATCTCCGGCTTTTTCCAATTGCGATCCGTGAGTTTCATTTCCATTCCATGTAGCAGATGGCGTCTTCGAAGAACTGCTCCACCTCCTCTTTTGTCAGCCGCATGCTTCCTATGATGACGTCCTTAAGGAATCGCCCCACTTCTTAACATCGGACACTTTCTTTCCTGGTGTTGTGCGTAGTCTGTGCAGTATGGAACTGTTACAGCATAAAGCTTCAAAGATGTGCAGAGTAATTAAAAATTGCATCAGTAGAAGTTCATCTTTATTTTAGCTTAAGATATTAAGTGTAAAAAATGTATTTTGGCAGTTCAAGAAAAATAGGTTGTTAAAAAAACAAACTATATTTTATTAAAAACCATTGTAGAAGATAATAAACACAACAATAACAAATTTAACAAAGTTCATTCCAACAAGTAGTATCACGATAAGTTTAACAATGATTAAGCCATTTAAATCTTTATATTAAACAACATTAGCTAAAACTTAACTACTCTTCGTTAACAATAAAGGTAAACTCCAGGCAACAGATTCTATGAAAAAAATAATAATAATATCGGTAACCAGCGCCACTAAAAACTTAACATCAAATTATTTAACAATAAACTTTAAAAATTCAACGGCAAATTTCAAACTTAATAATATCGGCAACTTGTAAAAAACTTTATAAACTTAACATTCAAATTTTAAAATCAATATACAGCAGTTGAAGACGTAATACAGTAGACTCCCGGAAATCCACACTTCTAAAATCGGCAAACTCCAGAAATCCGCACATCACAACCAATGTAAACAATGAAATTTATAGTAAAGTTTTTAAGGAAAAAAAATCAAGATAAAACTTGTTCTAATGGTGATGCATACTTGCCAACTTTTCCGGTTTTCCCGGAAGACTTCTGATTTTTTAACATGTCTTCCGGACAGATGATGAAATCTTCCGCGTTTAAAAAAGTTGTGGATATCGTTCGTTTTAAAAAGAAACCCCAAATGTTCTATGAAAACTTCTGATTCCCAATCTTTCTCCATCCATAACATAAATGTCAATATTAATTTCAAATTTGCTTTATGAGATTCTAGAACATGTAAAGAAATAGAATTGTTAAATATTTCTTGCTGATGTAATTATTTTTTGCCCCCCCCCCCCTCCCTTTATTTATCTCCAACCAGTGATCAGCAATCAAATGTTTTGCAGAAGTCTTTAGTTTCCTAATCTTTATCCATCTGCAACATAAATGATAATATTAATTTTAAACTTCTTCCGTTAGATTCTAGAAGTAGAGTTGAAAGTGTTTAAAATTTCTTATTCTGTAATTATTTTTGTATTCCCCCCCCCCCCCCTTCCCCGGATTGTGATCAATGATCAATTTTAGAAACAATAAAGCAATGGAAGTGCTCAATATTTCTGATGTATGTAATTATTTTTAGATCTTTATTGCTGAATTTAATGAATCTGTTTATTTTTCTTCAATTAAATTAAATATTTGTTTGTCATATTTACACCAAATGTGTAAACATGGGGAAAAAATTAAGAATAATATTTTCAGGTAGGAAAATTTTTCCCAACTCAATTTAACAAAATTAATACTCAGTTGGTTTTATGCATGCTTGAAACTGATAATTAGCTACTGCTATATTTTTTATATGTATGATTAATGTATATCATACACAAAAATCATATTCTATATTTGTTTAAAATAATTGTTTTTCTGTTGGCATGGAATTTTATTAAGGTTTTATGTGGATGTAAAAGTTATTGCAGTTATATTATTTACATATATATTTTTTTTTATGTTAAGGAAAAAATTCTGAAATTGCTTAATGTAGTTAAAAATTATACATATAAATATTTATGTCGGAAATTTATTGAAAGTGACATTATCAATATTTAACTAATGAACCAACCAACAATGTTAGTGAAAAATTTTCAGCTAATTTCCAATTTTAAAAATCACATGTATGATTTGTGGGGGGGGGGGGAGTATATCCCCCCCCCCCCTATAAGACAGGGTTCATACGCATCAGGGATAACCTGGAGTACTCAGGGATGTAGGATTTTGTAAAAAAAAATGTCAGGGAAAATAAAAATTTTCATCAAAAGTCAGGGAAAATCAATTATAAAACCTGGAAAAACAAATATTTCCTTTCTCTCAAATGATATTTTTTTAGCTTCATATCAAAATGTAAATGATTAAGGATCGTGAAAATATGCATGTTAACAATGATTTCTACCTGAATTTCTATTATGATCGGCAGTTACATGACATCATACTGTGGAAGTAGATGTAGCATTTCTTGTAATAGTCACATTTTTTTTGAAAATTGTCCAGGGAATTTTTTTTTTTTTTTAATATCTGAATGTGAAGCCTGTTGAAACAGCTAATGGAAACTAAATATGTTTAATAGAAAATATTTCACAGCTGCTTAGTGAGTGCATTTCTTTCTACACTATTAGGTATCAGTTCTCTTTCTTATTTTATTTACTTTTTCATTATATACTTTAACTTAACTAAGTTTTTTTGTCTATCGTTAAATAAATTTCTTACAGATTCTGTTATGTAGATATTTATATGTTGAAGAGGTATAACTTCATTTAAAACTTCTATATATTTAGTATAATTAATCTATAGTAAAACATTTTTATAGATTGCTTCATAATATTAAAATTGTAAAACTGTATTGTTTAATACGTCAAAGAAAAAAAAAAAAAATCTCCCCCTTTTTTTTTTTTATGAAATCTTCTGGTTTTTCAACAAAAAGCAATTTTCCAACAAATTTTTTTATTAAAATTAGTTGGCTGGTATGTTAGTAATCAGTTGACCAAATATTCGGTATTTGGTCAAAACTGCTACTCAATGCATCCCTAATGTTTATTATCTATTATATTTAAGGTTTTTAAATAATCAATAATTTGATGGAGTGTGCATGAAAATTAATTTGTTTGAAAAAAAAAAAAAAAAAAACCTGAATCAAAAGTTTTATAGTTTAAAGATGAAATGTAAAATTACACCAGAAAATTAGCAAATTTAAATTATATAATTTAGCAATTTATAATAAATAGTATGTGAAATATAAATTAAAAATCAAAATAACAAATAGCTTAAAAATTAAATTAAATTAAATTTTGTAATTGGTTACTCATTGCATAAAATTTAGAATCAAAGTGTCAGTCTCAATTTCTAATAAAAGATCAATTAAGCTAGCTTCTTCAGTGATAAACAATTTATCTAATTCTTTATCATGAATATTACCTATTTTGTATAAACTTAACTGTTTTTTTTTTTTTTTTTTTTTCTTTTGCTTTTAATTTAATATTGTCTACATACATTTGCCACTTTTTCCTACCAACACACTATTTCTTTTTCATTTGTAAGCAATACCATACATTTACTCTTTAAATAGCTGTTGGATAAATCCATTTTTATCTCATACGGATAAATGTAAAATATTTTAAAGCAAAAATATAAATAAGTAGAAATATATACATTTTTTAATCTCACCTTTTAAAAATAATATCTTTAATGAAAAAAAATATATATATCATTTATTGCTTTGTTGCTTAATTACTTGGATTATCACTAGATTTCATGTTCAATTTAAAAAAAAAAAATTATCTTTTAGCCCTGAAGAATTCATTTTATTTTAATACCCATAACTAAATAAATTTAATTATTTATTTAATCAATTTGATCATTTTATTAAAAGCAAGATTTAAAAAAATTGTAAATTTACACATGAATAAATACTTATACAGAACACATATTTCGAAACTGCCTGTTATTATAGCTTCTATTAGAATATTCTTCATTATTCTCTTTAAAGAGAATATTCTCAGAAAGATTATTCTCAAGAATTTTACAACTCTACCAACAGTATTTGTGTTTTAACAAAAAATGATTTTATAAAATGTGTCAGATGTTTATGAAATAAAATTTTGTATTTTGCTTTATGGAACAAATTTCAACTTGTTAATACTTATATAAAATTTTATATGTATATTTTTTATTACATTTATACACTTCATTTGCCTCCATTTATTTTTTTTTTCCTCTTAATATTTCAAACGTCGTGCTTATTTATATGTATTCACTATCATTTTTAATGCATTATAGCATTAAGATTCTAATTAAAAAATGCAGACAAAAGCAAAATAACTGAAATCTACATGGTCTCTGGTCCCAAGCTATGCGTATTTCAGGGAGTGCATTGTACTTGGTATTCCACTTAATTTATAAATCAATTGATGAGCAGATAATTAGAAATAAATTTTTTCTACTATTTGTTCTGTTTTAAATAAGTTTCTAATTTATTTTAAAAATGTAAGTATGTTTATGCTTTAAGTTTTGTATTTGCATTTTATTATTAAAAGAAGTAAAAAAAAAAAAAAAAAAAAAAAAAAAGGAACTTTAAATTTTATTCAGTTATGATACCAATAAAAAATTCAAAAATTACGCCTGAGTAATTACGCCTTTTGGTATCTAAGAAAAAACTAGTATGTTGTGGCCACCATATGACTTTCTTCTATATTTTCCTATACAGATTCACTCAGTAAAAATAGTTAAAATTAATATTTAAAAAAATTATCTTCCATGATAATGCAGATGATTTCCATATTAGAGAAGTAGTATAACACTAAATATCCAAAAAAGTCAATTTTATTCTCAATATTACATTACTTTTTTTTTTTTTTTTATTATAACTTTATTTTAAATTATCGCAGATCGATGGTTCAACCATTCGTTTTAAAGGTATTGGCGAGCTCTTTTGAAAGTTACCCATCATGAAAATTTACTCCCTTTGATGGGGGAGGCAAGGCTCCTACATACACAATTTTTTTTCCTTGTTGACTATCTCTATTACAAATAATTCTTTTAAATTTCATAATGATTATTTAAAAAAAAAAAAAATTATCTTTATGCACATTTATACAAAATTTTGCCCTATACCACCATGTTAAAAATTTAGAAAAGGCAGGATGACAGCGTAAGCTGTTGGACAATTTTTACCAAAAGTTGATAGGCACTAATTTATGTGAATGTGTAACTACATACTAATTTACATGAAATTCTGTGCAGTAGTACCTGAGATACAATCGCTACAAAATTTTGTCACACACACACAGACAGACAATTTTCTAAAAATGGTCAAATCATGTTCTACAATTCTCAAAAAGTGTAAATCCATCAGAAACCCGAGGTCGAAAATTTTTACGAATCCAATACTTCTATTGAATATAGAAGAGAGTAATAAGAAGGTGTTGTTGACGCCTGACTTTCACATTCTAATTTTTAACCCTGGTATGTGAAATATAAATGCACCGAACAGGGTATGAATTGAGTATTAGGAAAAACCATGCTAATACAGTTTGGTTGTTTATTGGATGATAGGTGGTGCTGCTATATTGCAATATTTCTCCGGAAGATCCTTCTCCTCAAATATTCCATGTAAAAGTTTTAAACTTCTGAATTTATTCTTTGTTACCTTTTCCCCAAATAAGCTATTGACTCAATTTTTATTAGACTTGTAATATTTTAACTTTCTGTAGTAAATCTTAAGACATTACCTGTAGTTGAAAATATAGGATATTATTTCTGTATTGTTTTTATACTTTTAATTATTTTTTTGCATTTAATGTCTCCCCTTTTTTCTTTCCGAACACTATAGTGAGGAAAGTCTTGTAATCATGTCAAAAATCCAAATTTGAGATTTTGAATTTTCTATACGTTTCGAGGTCCCCTGAGTCTGATTCCTCTATTTTTACGATGATGTATGTGTGTGTGTGTGTGTGTGTGTGTATGTCTGTGAGTGAACACGCTAGTGTCTAAATGCTTTGTTCAAATAAGCTGAAAGTTGGTACGTATATTGTAAGTCACCATAGTACGAACCCTATTGATTTTGGTGAATCTAGCACTTATAGTTTTTTTACAGGGACACCAGGAAAAATTATTCATCATTATGGCCTATGGGGCCGAATTTTTAAAAGTGTGATAGCATCTAAATGCCTTATTAATCTGAGCGAAAAATTTGTACACAGTTATAGGTCACAGCTGCACCAACTGTGTAGATTTTGGCAAATTTAGCGCTTGCAGTTTTTTTACAGGGACACAAAAAAAAAATTCTTTATCATTATGGCCTATGGGACCCAATTTTTAAAAGTGCATTATCATCTAAACGTCTTATTCTGTTGAGCTGAAAATGTATATGAATATTATAAATCACTGTTGCATTAACTATAAGCATTTTGGTGAACCTAGCATTTATAGGTTTTTACAGGAACACAATGAAAAATTCTTTATGATTATGATTTATGGGCTCAAAGTTCAGTAGCGTTAAATAAAACATTGTGTAATATATGGGAAAAATACTCAAACACTCTATTATGGTTTTCTCTCTTTTGTTTGTTTAACGACTCCTCTTTCTTTACTTTATCTACAAAACTGTTAATTACTCAATGTTCGGAAAGTCTAGTGGAGTTACTCCAGATTTTTTGTTATTGAATAGTTTTTGTGTTTAATAGCTTTTAATGTAACAAATAAAGCACTGTACATTTTAGTAGGCTCAAGTGTTCCTATATTTCATATTTTTCTATATATTTAAAAAAATCACAAAATCATCCTATATTTTATTATTTTTTAAATTTTTCCTATATTTCACAAAATTTTTCCTATATTTACTATATTCTACTATTTCCTTTTAATTTCTTCTCACTTTTTTTCTGCTTTTCCTGCTTGGTATCTTTTAAAAATTCTTATATCTTTCCAAAGTATGATTCATAGTGAAAATAATGGCTTTTTCTTTTCAACATTCACTCTGATAATGTGATTGGAAATCTTATGTTGCATAATTTGTCTTATGTAAACAATATTGCACACATTATAATTTTAAGAAAGTGACAAGATAATGAAAATTTTAATCATAACTTAATTTTATTTCTAATGTTTAATTTAAAAACGAAACAAAAAGTAAAATTTTAAAACAATCATATCGTTTTATTTTTAAAAAATCAAGGTTTTTCAAAGTTTTTGTAGTATTTAAATTGTTTCATCATGACGTTCATATATCAGAGTTGTTGATTTTTTTCTTTTTCTTTATCTGTTACTTGTTTTAGTTTTCTTAATAATGAAGCCATAAATCATATTATATAATAATTAAAAAACCTACTTCAGCTTCACTTGGTGACTTTTATAGTGATAAAGTACTTTCTGTAGTGGGGGGGGGGGATTCTCCCTCATCATCGACACTAGTCACTTTGGTAGTGGTGTACTCCCGTGAAATTTCTTCAAAAGTGTTATGCATTTTCCGTTCGTTGAGTAGGCGGTGCCAGTAGGCATCAATCACTGTTTTTGATTCTTCATGGTTGCATGCACACGGCTGATTCAATATTTCGATTGTTTCTCTGAATAAGGCATATTGGTTAATATTGTTATTTTCAAATTTCTTAACGCTACTAAAATCAATTTCTATGTTTTCGTTTTTATTCGTTTGGGCTAGTGCAGTGGTATATTTTCCAAATTTTATATCATTATGGTGTTCTTTTATACGGGTTTTAATCTTTCTCTTAGTCATTCCTATATTGTAACCTTTTCTATTGTCTTCGTAATGGAAAGGGATTTCGTAAATACCTGCGGTTTCAAGAGGGGAAATTTTATCTTTAATGTTACGGATGATTTGATATATATTTGGGTTTGGTTTAATTGGGATGTTAACATTTATTTTTCTAGCAATATTGCCTATCTTAACGGCAGCTCCTTGATTGTATGGTATGGCATTAGTATATTTTATGTGTGGTTTTTGGTGGCTGGGAATATGGTTTAATTGTTTTAGACGCTTTTTATAGAGTTTATCAACTAAATTCTTGCGATAGTTGGCTTGGGTAGTTAAATTCTTTATATATTTAATTTCTGTTTTAATATCTTCAGGATTGGTACAAATAAGAATGGCGCAATTTTTATAGCGTTGATTTTGTATCTGTATGGGGTTTTGCTATTGTAGTTTATTATTTCCTGGCTAGAAATGGGTTTTCTAAAAACAGTAGTTCTGATTGCTTTTTCAGTTCTTTTGATTTTAACGTCAAGGTAATTTAGTTCATTGTTGGTTTCAGTTTCACTGGTAAATTTTATATTTTTGTTTAGTTGATTTAATTCATTTAGGAGTTTTTTAATATTTTAGTTTTCGTGGACAACAGCAAAAACGTCATCGACGTACCTATTCCAATAAAATATGTTTTCTTTCTGTTTTTCTAGGATTACGGTTACTAGTTTTCTTAGTTTCATTTCAGCAATAACTCCGAATATGGGGATCCCATTGGGACCCCTTTAATTTGTTTATAAATTTTATTATTGAATTTTAAATAACATTCTTTTAAAAATAAATTTGTAGCGGATTTTAATGTTTGTGTAACTAGGGGATTATATTTTGCTTCAGTTTTCTCATTTATGATTTCTATTGCTTCATCAGTGTCAGTAGAGGGATAAAGATTAATTATATCAAAACTAACACGTTTATGTTCTTTTTTAATTTGTAAATTTTTAATTTGTTTTATAAAATCTGTAGAACTGTTTTGTGAGGGGGGTAAAATTTTATTGTAGATTTTAGTCATATATTCCCTCTATTGACATATCCCTCACATATCCCTCTATTGACACTGATGAAGCAATAGAAATCATAAATGGGAAAATTGAAGCAAAATATAATCCCTCAGTTGCCCATACATTAAAATACGCTACAAATTTTATTTTAAAAGAAAGGTATTCCAAATTTAATAATAAAATTTAGAAAAAAATTAAAGGGGTCCCAATGGGATCCCCCATATCCGGAGTTATTGCCGAAATGAAACTAAGAAAACTAGAAACCGTAATCCTAGAAAAACAGAAAACATATTTTATTGGAATAGGTATGTCGATGACATTTTTGCTGTTGTCCACGAAAACCAAAATATTGAAAAACTCCTAAATGAATTAAATCAACTAGACAAAAATATAAAATTTACCAGTGAAACTGAAACCAACAATGAACTAAATTACCTTGATGTTGAAATCAAAAGAACTGAAAAAGCAATCAGAACTACTATTTTTAGAAAACCCACTTCTAGCCAGAAAATAATAAACTACAATAGCAAAACCACATATAAATACAAAATCAATGCAATACAAGCCTATATAAATCACACCATTCTTATTTGTACCAATCCTGAAGATCTTAAAATGGAAATTAAATATATAAAGAATTTAACCACCCAAGCCAACTATCCCAAGAATTTAGTTGATAAACCCTATAAAAAGTGTCTAAAACAATTAAACCATATTCCCAGCCACCAAAAACAACACGTAAAATATACTAACACCCCATACAATCAAGGAGCCGCCATTAAAATAGGTAACATTGCTAGAAAATTAAGTGTTAACATGCCAATTAAATCAAACCCAAATATATATCAAATCATCCATAACAATAAAGATAAAATTTCCCCTCTTGAAACTGCAGGTATTTACAAAATCCCTTTCCATTACAAAGACAATAGCAAAGGTTAATGCATAGGAATGACTAAGAGAAAGATTAAAACCCGTATAAAAGAACACCATAATGATATAAAATTTGTAAAATATACCACTGCTCTAGCCCAAACCAATAAAAACTAAAACATAGAAATCGATTTCAGTAGCGTTAAGAAAATTGCAAATTACAATAACAACCAATATGCCTTATTCAGAGAAACAATCGAAATATTGAATCAGCCATGTGCATGCAACCATGAAGAATCAAAGACAGGGATTGATGCCAACTGGCGCCACCTACTCAACGAAACGAAAAAAGAACAACACTTTTGAAGAAATTTCACGGGAGTACACTACTACCGAAGTGACTGGTGTCAATCATGAGGGGGATCCCCCTACAGAAAGTACTTCACCACTATAAAAATCACCAAGTGAAGCTGAAGTAGATTTTTTAATTATTATATAATCTGTTATTTGTTGTTTAATGTGCATATATATAAATACATAGTATCCACTTACACTATCAATCATTTTTCTTACATTTAAAAATATAAATATTCCCATAAAAAAAAAAAAAAAAATGCATGTAGGCATTCATTACTAATATTTCATTCAATATAGTATTTTTATAGTAAATAATTATAAGATAAAAAAAAAATTATATACCATGTTTTTAAATTTTTTGGTGAAATCATTAATAAAATATGCGAGGATAAAAAAAAATATTTATGTAATATTTAAGCATGCAGACTCAGTTCAGTGAAATAATAATAATAGTGGGGGGAAAAAAAAAACGTTGGTTTAAAAGTAAAATATTACTCGTTTTAGAACAACATATATTAGCAACGTGAACTACATTAGCACGTATCATTGTGTATAAAATTTTTAAAGTGATAATGACGTCAATTTTTGTGACATGCATAATTTAACTTTTTATAATTTTTCAACGTTTACGTTGAATTAAATGTATTTAATTTTATGTAAAAAGAAATGAACTCATAATTTTTTTTGGCAACAATTAAATTATAGCTAATATTTTAATGGCTATTTTATTGCTATTAGGAGCTTATCATTTTCATATTTTAATTAATTAACAGAAAACTATTCGAAAATCTGACTTCGAAGTATTGTGTTGTCACCGGGTTCTGAGCAACTGTGAAAGTTTAAAATATCTAACTAGTAGGGAAGTTAAAAATAGATTGCAAGATTTGTATCAAACAAATAAACAAACAAGAATCGAAGTTAATAAAAAAGTGGTAATAAAATCGACTTATTTTCACAGACATTTCCAGTAAGATCCACTGGATTTGAGACTTTACTTTCATAGCTACAACAATTAATTGATAAATAAAACCTTATCTATGGTATGGAAGACATAACAGAATGTTTTAAAAGGATAATTTAACAGAAAATATGATGAAAAATAAAGCAAATTTTTACCCATGGCTTCAAACAAATAAAATAAAAAGGCAATTTAAAATAAATAATAATATAACCTAATGTAAACATATTGTTACTTAGAGCTTAAATATAATTAGAAACATTTTTTTTTTTTTTTTTTTTTCATACAATCATTAAGAGATTTCATAATTCCATTACCATTTTAATATTTACACTTATTCTTTTACTTTTATTTATTGTGCACAATTCATTAAGTCATATCTGACAGCAGCCTCAGAATGTATTCAACCAATTATATGTAGTTAAATTGAAGGGTTATGATTTTTTTATTTCTTTTTGACTTTTTAAACATTGTGCTGTAAAAAAGGTGTAATTATTTAAAAAATATTATATGAACTGATGTTAAATAATTGCCGAAACGTCAGTGGAGGCCCTACATTGAGACTCAAAACGGTTTTGGGCTGTGTCTGTCTGTCTGTCTGTCGCGCGATAGCGGCCACAAAAATAGCGCTATTGACTTGAAATTTGGTACACATGTTCATGAGCACCACGAAATGAGCTGTATAGTTTTTGGTATGTATTCCATTTGTAGTTCGTATACAGGGACACGCCAAAGTTTTTCTTATCATTACGGCCTATGGGAGGAATTTGTATGTATCGCGATGGCGGCCGCAAAAATAGCGCTATTGACTTGAAATTTGGTACACATGTTCATGAGCCCCACGAAATCAGCTGTATAGTTTTTGGTATGTATTCCCTTTGTAGTTCGTATACAGGGACACGCCAAAGTTTTTCTTATCATTACGGCCTGTGGGAGGAATTTGTATGTATCGCGATAGCGGCCGCAAAATTAGCGCTATTGACTTGAAATTTGGTACACATGTTCATGAGCTCCACGAAATCAGCTGTATAGTTTTTGGTATGTATTCCATTTGTAGTTCATATACAGGGACACGCCAAAGTTTTTCTTATCATTACGGCCTATGGGAGGATTTTGTATGTATCGCGATAGCGGCCGAAAAAATAGCGCTATTGACCAGGGTTGGCAGGTTTTTGACGCATGACAGTTTTTGACGGTTTAAACCACAGTTTAAACTGTCATGTCAAAAACCCTGTGTCAAAAACTCATGTTGAAAACTGTCAAAAACCTCGGATTTTACACTTCTTGGTATATTTTAACAATGAAGTAGTCATATTTAGAGAAATAAAAAATTGTAATTTTACAAAAGAGTGTTTAATTTATATGTCTCATGGTTAAAAATAATTCTTAGAAGTGTATTATCTGTTTCCTATGAATGCTAATGATTTCTATTTAAGTACAAAAAATTTATATTTATATCTTCACAAAAAACAAAGATTCGAATATAGGAATTTGTTTATTCTAAGGTAAACTACTTATTGTGTTTTAAGTTATAAAAATTTTACAGTCTTGTTTTTTAAAAAATAAGCTCTACTAAGTATATGCTGATTGATAATTAAAAGTTGGCATATGTATTTTACTCGAATGAATGAAATTATTGAGCTATTAAATATTGCATAATGTTCTTTCATTTTTAGTTAGGTATAATGTTGCATGATTAAAAATTTGAGGTATTGTAGTGCATGGCTAGTTGAACTAAATTTTAATATGAATTACATAATGCAACTTTAATCATTTTTAATGAAAGGGATGGTGGACAGATCTCTTTCATAAATTACTGCCTTAAAGGTATGAAAATCTGCATTTATATGCATTGAAATATAATATTAAATACATTAAAATTTCGAGTGAAGTCACTCCAGATTTTTTAGTGTTAACTCCAGGCTAATTTGGCTGGGTGCTGCACCTGGCGGCTCTTTCAAACACATTTTAGCACCCAGTGGCCCTTTTCCCACCATTTTTAGCACCCGGCGGCCCTTTTAAAAACATATTAGCACCAAGTGATCTTTCTAATATTTTAAATGTTAGAAGCCTTTAAATACTTTTCTTCCTGATATGTAACCTTCTAGCAATAGTTTTACAGCATTCCCGGAAGAAAAAATGCACATAGCCTACATATATGCATGTAAAATTAGTAATTTACTTTTGTCACATGCAAAAATCACAACATAGAAGACTGCAAATTATACAAATAAATACCCTTTTTGAAAATAGTTTGCCCTTTTTATTGAATTCCCCCTGGGGGCTCTTTTATTCTAGAGTCAGCATTACTTTTTGTTTTTTAAATATTACGTTTGAATGCTAAAAATTTTCATTGAAATTTCAGCACTTAACATAATTTTAAAAATTAACCTACTACTGAATTCACAAAGTAATAACCTAATAATATATTTAATATATTTTTTAAAACCAGAATAATGCTAAAGCAAAGAGAAAAAATTAATAATAATTAGCAGGAAAAATTTAAAAATTTAAAACAATTTTTAATTTAGATTTTTTTTTTTTTTAAATTCAATTAGTTTTTAAATAATTTATACTTAATTGTTTTTTTATAATTTACCACCTATATACGCAAATTTTATAACTTTAAGACAATTTATGAAAAAGATTTACATAATGTTCACTCTTTCCTTATGATGATGCATTGATATGTTTCCTAAAAATTTCTTTTTTTCTTCTTTTCTAGAAAAATATTTTATATATATATATATACAAATAATGAATGTTAATTTATGTACTTAGTACATTGCAACTTAAAAATATGCATAAAATCATTTAACATTATAGTTTAGATTTTTCACCTATGGTTTTCGACAGTTTTTGACGGTTTAAACCAGTTTTCGACAGTTTAAACCAGTTTTTGACACATGTCACGTCAAAAACCAGTTTTTGACGTCAAAAAGCCAACCCTGCTATTGACTTGAAATTTGGTACACATGTTCATAAGCCCCATGAAATCAGCTGTATTGTTTTTGGTATGTATTCCATTTGTAGTTCGTATACCTGTCCGTCTGTCTGTCTGTCTGTCGTGCGATAGCGGCCGCAAATATCACTCTCTTAATTTAAAATTTGGTATATATGTTCATGATCCCCACGAAATTAGCTGTATAGTTTTGGGTGCGCATTCCATTTGTAGTTCGTGTACAGGGACACGCCAAAGTTTTTTGAAGTGAAAACTTCTTTAGGCGCGTTGAGCACTTTTGGGTGAACAAAAATCTTTAAACTCCCGTCATCGTCAGCTAACGCTTTCCATTTGAAGTGAAAACTTTTGGGTGAAAAAAAATCATTGAATTCGCGTCATCGTCAGTAAACGCTTTCCATCCTTGTATGATACAAATAATGTACCATACAATTAACTTGCTAATGTGAAGTGTTAGTAATTTTATAGTATATATTGTTTTAAAATCTGGTGCGGCTCTACACGACTTCTCTCATCTCCGAGCACTGTCTCTATTGCAGTTAGACCTCACAAAACCGTGAGAAAGCCCAAAGCTGCCATTTTTCTCACGTTTTTACAATCTGGTGCGGCTCTACACGACTTATTTTATCTCCGGACACAGTCTCTTAAAGATTGCAGCCGGAAACGTTGCAGTTAGACCTCACAAAACCATGAGAAAGGCCAAAGCCGCAATTTTTCTCACGTTTTTACAATCTGGTGCGGCTCTACACGACTTCTCTCATCTCCGGACACTGTCTCTATTGCAGTTAGACCACACAAAACAGTGAGAAAGGCCAAAGCCGCCATTTTTCTCACGTTTTTACAATCGGGTACGGCTCTACACGACTTCACTCATCACCGGACACAGTCTCTTAAAGATTTCAGCCGGAAACGTTGCAGTTAGACCTCACAGAACCATGAGAAAGACCAAAGCCGCCATTTTTCTCACGTTTTTAAAATCTGGTGCGGCTCTACACGACTTCTGTCATTTCTGGACACTGCCTCTTAAAGATTGCAGCCGAAAACGTTCCAGTTAGACCTCACAAAACCGTGATAAAGGCCAAAGCCGCCATTTCTCTCACGTTTTTACAATCTGGTGCGGCTCTACACGACTTCTCTCATTTCCGGACACTGTCTCTATTCCAGTTAGACCTCATAAAACCGTGAGAAATGCCAAAGCCGCCATTTTTCTCACGTTTTTACAATCGGGTGCGGCTCTACACGACTTCACTCATCTCCGGACACAGTCTCTTAAAGATTGCAGCCAGAAACGTTGCAGTTAGACTTCACAGAACCATGAGAAAGACAAAAGCCGCCATTTTTCTCACGTTTTTAAAATCTGGTGCGGCTTTACACGACTTCTCTCATCTCCGGCCTCTGTCTCTTAAAGATTTCAGCCGGAAACGTTGCAGTTAGACCTCACAAAACAGTGAGAAAGACGAAAGCCGCCATTTCTCTCACGTTTTTACAATCTGGTGCGGCTTTACACGACTTCTCTCATCTCCGGCCACTGTCTCTTAAAGATTTCAGCCGGAAACGTTCCAGTTAGACTTCACAGAATAATGAGAAAGACCAAAGCCGCCATTTTTCTCACGTTTTTAAAATCTGGTGCGGCTCTACACGACTTCTCTCATTTCCGGACACTGTCTCTTAAAGATTGCAGCCGGAAACCCTCCAGTTAGACCTCACAAAACCGTGATAAAGGCCAAAGCCGCCATTTCTCTCACGTTTTTATAATCTGGTGCGGCTCTACACGACTTCTCACATTTCCGGACACTGTCTCTATTCCAGTTAGACCTCACAAAACCATGAGAAAGGCCTAAGCCGCCATTTTTCTCACGTTTTTACAATCTGGTGCGGCTTTACACGACTTCTCTCATCTCCGGCCACTGTCTCTTAAAGATTTCAGCCGGAAACGTTGCAGTTAGACTTCACAAAACTGTGAGAAAGGCCAAAGCCGACATTTTTCTCACGTTTTAACAATCTGGTGCGGCTCTACACGAATTCTCTCATCTCCGGACACTGTCTCTATTCCAGTTAGACCTCACAAAACAGTGCGAAAGGCCAAAGCCGCCATTTTTCTCACGTTTTTCCAATCTGGTGCGGCTCTACACGACTTCTCTCATCTCCGGACACTGTCTCTATTGCAGTTAGCGCATTAAATAAAATTGTAATATAATTTTTGTAGTAGTAGTTTATATTAATGAATAAAAAAACACTTCATTTAAAAGTATTTACTACACAATAAAATATTTCCTGACGATTCAAGAAATACACATGTAATTGTTTAAGTTTTCACTTCTGTCGGCACTCCCGAATGCAACTTTTTTTTTTTTTTTTATCATTACGGTCTATGGGAAGAATTTGTATGTACCGCAATAGCAGCCGCAAAAGTCCTTCGATTGACTTGCAAATTGGCGCACACGTTCCAGCTTTGCATAAACGTAAGTAGCTGTATAATTTTTATTGCTATATTGGTTAAAAAATGTGTATAGGGACACGCCAAAATTCTTAACATTACGGCATAAGGTGTGAATTTCTTTTAAACGCATTTTAATATCATTACTTTGCAATGAAGAAAATGAAACTAGCGTACGTGAGTAATATGCTTAAACTCATGTTGTTTGAAGAAAATATGTGCTCTTAAGCTTTCTAATTAATGTACAGGACCTTACAAAAGTGTTCTGATAATGTCACGTAGTCATGCGAACTATGTTAAATTTGGAACAATTATTAATTTTAAACGCAAAATAAGCTGAATAGTTTTTACTGGTGTATACAATGTTTATGGTTTGTTTACAGAGCCACAAGAAAGAATTTCGTAACATTAGAGCCTATGGACAAACTTTTATTTAAGCGCGCTCTTTAATGCGTTTATGCTGAATTGAACTTAATAAAATTAACATACATTATAAAGATGCTTAAAATCATGTTTACTCTTGAAAACAGTTATGTATAGTCTAAATAATTTATGAGACCACACAAAATAATTCCGAGTATATACTATAATCATCCAAATGATGTCAAATTAGTTTGAAAAATTAATGAGTTACAATTAATTAAATTTATTCTTATTATTGGCGTTTATAATGACTGTGGCTACTTTTCCGGGATACATAAAATAATTTCGTACTATTACGGTCTATAGTCAATATTTCTTAAAAGTTTATTTTAACGTGGTTACACTCCATCAAATATAATGCAATTTTATTAGAATATTAAAAGCATGTTTTCCTGTTGATAATTGTGGGCATAGACTTAGAAATTAGTTTAAAGGTTACGCAAAATATTTCCGATATGCTATGTAATTTTTTTTTGTATGAAAAATGATAGTTATGAAATTTGGTATTTATGAATTTCAGGGAAATAATACAAGACTGTTATTTATTAAGAATACATATTGTTGCGTACTTGGGGGTCCGTAAGTTGTCCGAGAATGAAAGGCGAAACTTGCAAAAATTCAGTGATGTAGTCACAGAAAGTTCCAGAAAAATACAGGTCTATAAACCAAGTATCAGCTTCAAATCCAGTAAACACAGCTTAAACAACAGCCGTTAACAGCAAAACAACAGTACAAACTGTTTAGCAATAACACATAAAGAAAGTCTCATCCAAAGAGACTCGCAGCAAAGCAAGCATTTGACGAAACTGACACAGATCTGACACTGACCGCCTTGGTGAAGAAATGCACATTTTATACTTTTCTATCGAACACAGACTGTTCTGGAAAATTCTCGTATCTCATAATGAGATTAGAGCTTCCATATTTGGTATATCCCTAATAAGGATTTTCTCGCCAAGGTCGCCAAAAATAGCCAAGGAGGGAAATAGTCGCCAAATTTGGCGCCAAATCCATTTCTTCCCTTATAGTAGCTTTTTTAAGTGTTTTTAAGGGAAAATTAGGCGATTTTACGCTAAAACGACTAGAAATGCACAAAGTTAGCATTTTATTAACTTTACTAAACCTTTTGAAAGAATTTATACAAAAATAAATGCGATTATTTACAATTCTGTAACACTTTATAGGATATACAAATAGAGATGCAGCGGGGGGTTGAGGGGGGCCGCAGCCCCCCTCAAGAATGTATCTGATTATGGTAACAAGTCGATAGAATCAATATATACAATTATATAATAAGGAATAAATAAAAATGACCTATTGAATAATGTCTGATGTAAATAGGACGTTGAGGCTCCTGATCTGCAGATCCACTAGTACAAATTGGTATGACAGTCAAAGAAGCAAGAGATAATAAATTTTATTCCCTTTTCTAAATACGTGAAAAATAAACAGTAATCAATCTAATTTTACTTAAAATATAAAATCGAAGCACATTATAGACTAAAATATTAAAAAGTAGATCTAACTGTTTCAGATGTCGGTGGCAGAGATTCTCACCAAAAGCAGTTACTGCCAACATCTGAAGCAGACAGGACTACTTTTTAGTATTTTAGTAAATAATAGATCTGGTAAATTAGATGAGATTAAATTAAGGTGTTTTATTTACAAAGTCAATTAATCATTCCAAGATCACAAAATAATGTTAGAGAAAGTTCATTTTTACTAAATCTCTCGATCTTCTTTTGAAATTATGTTCCTATATTTGTATGAAAAAATTCCTATATTTTCCTATTTGATTGCTTTGGCCCCTGTCATTGAAATTTATTAACAGTCCATTTTCAATATTTAACTGATTGGGTTTATTTAATTTACGAGTATATGTATGTTTTCTTTAAATTATTAGTTTGTTTATTGATTTATAAACTTTCCCTTCTGTAGGCATAAATGTCAACTGGTCATGCATCACACAACATACTTACCGCCTATTTACTTGTTTAGTTAATGTCAATAGTTTGACTGCTAACAGTGTCAGAGAAGATATGCCTACAGAATCTTGCAGGTATAGTATAATTTTTTTTTTTAATCACTAAATATCTTTTTGCGATAATTTCAGTTTAATTTTTATAATTAGCATCTAAAATACAATGTAACACTTTTGATAAAATCTAAATAATTTTTAATTTTACTCAAGTGTGAAACTTTTCACAGGCTACCCCTTAATTCAGATTTCTTTTTAGCTTATCTAAATTTCATGCTAAATTATTTTGTTTGTATAGAATTTTTTCATTTTGAATGTTTAATTTGCCTTATAATGTATTAAGAACTTTTCAGATATCTTTTATTACAGGTATAAATAAGTATTTTTAACAATAGCCGTATTATATATTATTGAGTAAATGCCCTTTCACCTTTCTTGATGTTACAAATAGCAGATTTCAGAACTTTTGCATGTTAGGTAGTTTCAGCGTTGACTATCTTTGAAATATATATATATATATAAAACTGAAAAATATTAATAACTAAAAGCTGTTTATCTACCAATTTCTTAAACATTTTTCTAAAGTAGTTGGTTTTTGAAATCTATGTTTAATTTACGTCTTCTTTATACGTTTTGTAAAATTCTGAACATAAAAAATTAATTATGGTATTTTTTTTCTCGCTTATCAGTGAAATATATTTTGTTTAGTGAAATTTGTAGTCTATCAAAGTATTAATAGAATATGTTATTATTAAAAGTATGGTTTATTAAAAAAAAAAAAAAAAATTGAATTTACAATACCGTACCAATACACCAAAAAAATTGAAAAATTTAAGGTATATGTCAATGGCTGGCAGTTCTTTTCTGGCTGGCAGGTCTATGAGATGAAACATTTATAAAAATGTTTATACACACGCAGAGAGAGACACAGACATTTTCTAAAAATGGTCAGATTGTGTTCAGGAAATCTCAAGATGTGTAAATCTATTAAATTCCAGCGGTTGAAAATTATGAATCCAGTAATTTCGTATATATAGAGATGATAGTAAAGATATTTAGATTTTTCTTTTCTTTAGTTGTATTATATTCATTATTTAGTTGTTCATTTGTTTGAATTTTTTTTTTTTTTTTTTTTAACCTTTTTGAATTTTGTTGTATTATTGAACTAGTTTTTTTTTTTTTTTTTTTTTTTTTCTTTTTAATACAGTCAAACCTCTTTAACGTGAACACGGTTAAGGTGAATTATTTTTAACATGAACTGTTTCCACAACCCCCATTAAAATGAAGATTAGTTACTGATAGCATGAACAAATTTTTTATTCCCCTTGAGATTCACATTAACGAGGTTCAACTGTATCAATAAATCTTGTAGCTTTCTGTAATGCTGTTTAAATGCTTGATAATTGACTTTTGTCATTTTTACATTTTAACAGTTCATGTTTATGCAGGAAATATTTGGAACTTCCAAATTGTGCAAAACAAGTACTACAAGCTGATTGTGGTAAAGAATCTTCTGATGTTATCAAAGACTTGATACTTTTTATTTTGGATAATTATCAGCCTGATTCTTGCAGAGGAGCCAATGTAAAAGAAGTACTCTTGATGCCTATATCTTATCAGTTAGGGAGTGGTAAGTGTTGTGACAAATTTAAGTACAATAATGATTAGGTTAAAAATTAAATAATTAGCTATATTCCACAATAATTAGTAATTTTATCTACTTAATTACTTTTTTTTTTTTTTTTAATCTTTTTTAAATAACTTTTTTGTTCTATTTAATTATTATTATTATTATTATTATTCAAAGTATATTTGTTTTCTGACTTTATTTTCAGAAATCTCCTTTATTTTGGAGAAAGGATGAGAAATTCTTACCCAATTTCTTTTTCTCTTATTTTAAGGCTGCAAATGTTATTGAGGGAAAAGGGGGGGGGGGGAGAAAAAAGATTATTGATCCTCTTTTTGTACTCTTTGGAAGAAAATAGTATTTTAATGTGATTGCCATGTGTACAAAGAATAATCTTGTTAGTAAATAAATTTTTCATTAATACATCCACAAATTTCTGATAAAAAAATATTTTTTTCTTGCTATTATAGAATTTTTTAATAATATATGTTACAGATTAAATAATTATCAACAGTTGGACTATTATTTTTATGTAAAGGGAAATTTATATTCTAATCTGTTATATAGAACACCTTAAAAATAAATAAATAAATAAATAAAACAAATAAAAAATACTATAATCTATCAATATGAATATACTTCTTTATTATGTATGAAAGTATTAAAATGCTATAAAATATTTTAACTTTTCAGATTTTGTTGATGCTGCTAAATCTTTAGATGATCATAAACGTACAGTGCACACATGCTTAACTCAATATATACAAGATGAAAGTGATCTGGAGGGATTTATGTGTGGGTAAGATCACTTTTTCATAGTACATAAATTTATTAATACCATTTTTACTTTTCGAACATTTATTTATGTGAGGAAAATATTATAACAATAATATAAAAAAAAAAAAAGTATGAGATTTTGTGTATCTAAATGTAGGTCTCTTGGGTTTATTTTTGCTATTGTTATAGTGATATGTGTATGTAAGTAAACAAACACAATAGCATTTAAATGCTTGAATATATTAAAATCACACAATCAACTGATTGGGAAGAAAATCATAACCTTTGTCCACCAGTTGTCGGCCTGGATAGCTCAATTGGTAGAGCCTTGATCTTGTAAGTCAAAGATCTGGGGTTCGACTCCCGGTCCAGGCATTATTTTCACTCAGTCGGAAAAATAAATTTCAATAAATATGATTTAAATGCTTGGTTTAATTGAGCTGAAAGTTGGTGTGTTATAAGTCACTGTCGCACAAACTGTATTGATTGTGATGAATCTACAATTTATAATTTTTTTTACACAATGCACAAAGAAAAATAAACACAAAGAATTTTTTTTTTTTTTAATCATTATGTATCATTGCAAAAACTGTACCAGTTTAACCTTTTGAGAGGGGCTGTTACAAAATCCTATGGTGAAGCGTGACAGATGCTGTCACAGCCCCTTTCAAAAATGAGTGTGGGAATTATAGTTTTTTTTAGTGGGATAAATGGAATTTTAATGCATTGTGGTCTCTGGGCTCAAAGTATTAAAGTTCACTTTAGTTATGATAAATAGTTTGGAACAAAAAGAAAAAAATATTTATTATTGTGATAGTACATACTTAAATACCTATTAGGCTTTCACTTTTGTTAATTTAATGACTTAATGTTTATATGATGTGTATTTAAGCAATTGTTAATTAATAAATGTTTGGAAAGTCGAATAAGTCACTCCATATTTTTAAATATTATTATTAGAAAAAAAAAAAAAATTATAAGTCTGATAGAATGCTTAGCAGTTATTTCATAGTTTCTATCACTTGTCCTCACAAATTATTCAAAACATTTTTTATAGAACATAATATACTTAATGTAATATAATTAATGTCTATTTAAATCATTTAAAAACTCTTTTGAGTGTTTTTAAAACACTCTTTAAACTTTACTTAATGTGTACGTTTGGCTTTACTTACTTTCTTTTCTGACTTCGTTTTGTTTACATTCTTTAGACATTGCTCTACAGTCTTGTTGCCAAATCCGTTACTATCTTGAGTTTGTTCGGAGATTGCAGAATTTTACGACAGGATGGTGTTGAACGGCGATTGAATATTTATGCCGTGTTGAGCTGTGATTGGCTGTTTTGTTCTTTGATCATACCACATGCTTTAGACACTCATATAAATAGAGGTGTAAGAATGTAAAGTTTGTTTTTTCGTGCTGGCGACCATAGCTGTTTTGAAGTTGTTAATTGTTAAATTATGTATTCAAATGGAAGTTAAAATTTTAAATAGTAAATTCATTTTAGCTGTGAGTCATTCCAGCAACCTCAGCGTTTATTTGAACTGTGTTTCTTTTTGAATATCATTCTCTAACATTCCTTTTCCATGCTATGTGTCAACCCGGCAATTATAGCTATTTACGAATATTGAACTGTGAGTCAACCTGGCGACCACAGTGTTTCTTTGAACTTTATCTATGAATATTTTAACTTGTCAAGATTTCGTTTACCATACTATGTGCCAACCTGGTGACCATAGTTTCTTTCAATGCTGCTATTGCCATTATGTCACCAGTTGTTTTTTGGAACATTGTTTTTTTGTTGTGTGTGATGTCTCATTTAAAGAATCTGGGAGTCAAGAAAATTCTTTTTAAAGGTAACACCTTCTTATAAATTAAAAATATTAGCTTTAATCTAGTAGTCAGTTCAGTTGTTTTGGCATGAACTTTTTTGATAACTTTTGAATATAAATGTTTTTTTTTTTTTTTTTTTTTTTTTGAGACATTTGTTAAGTTTTTTATATTGCTAAACTAATTGTTAAATATTTTTACTAATTATTATTGTCGTATAACTTTTTTTAATCTTTAGAAGTTCTTTTAATAAAAATATTTAAACTGAATTTGATTTTGTTTTACTTGTCAAAATTTTTTTTAAGTTACACACTAGTCATTAAATTTATTGAACTTTCACTGTATATCAGCTTAAATATTATGGAAATAAAAGTCTGACTTTTAATAAGTCTTATCAAAATCAAAGCATAATACATTATTCCACATGTTACTGATAGTAGTACAAATAAACGATCAAAAGTATAAGACAAAAAAAATAATAACAGAACGTCTGAAATCAGTACTTTGTGTGTCCGCCACGCTGAGCAATAAGAGCCTGTACACGTTGTGCATTGAATCATACAGGTTCTGAATGTAATCCTGGGGGATGGCATTCCAGATGGCTTTGACTTGATGCCAAAGTTCAGTCTTACTGTGCGCCCCACCAGTTGTACGAGAGAGTCGCCGACCAATGAAATCCCAGACATGCTCGATGGGCAACATATCCAGGGAATAAGCAGGCCATGGAAGAAGCGAAACCTGTTGTGCACTGAAGAAGGCTTGTGCAGTCTGAGAAACATGTGCATGGGCATTATCTTGCTGAAATACAGCACCCGGAATGCGTCGAAAAATGGGAAGGACCTCTGACTCCAAGATTTCCCTTATTTAGCGATCACTGTTGAGGTTGCTCGCAATGTGCACTAGATGGGGTCGAAAATTATACCCAATAGCTTCCCACACCATGATGCTAGGCGTTTGTGCAGTATGACGCTGGATAACACATTGTAGGAGCAGACATTCTCCCCCTGTAACGTCTGACATGTACTCTTCCATCATTGTACTCCAGATTGTGACGAGATTCATCGGAGAAAACAATTTGGTGCCACTGGGCATGCCACATACTGTGTTACTGAACCCATTAAAGTCGAATGTGTCTGTGATTCTGCAAGAGGGGAATCCTGTGTAGAGGAACCCTTGCATGCAGTTCATGCTACAACAAACGGCAGTGGAGCTAGACAACAAAACACCTGTAGCTGTGCTCCAACGTTATGCTAACACACGAGAGGATGTTGTACGGTCCATAACAGCCATGCGGATGAGGTGTCTGTCGTCTTGTGCTGTTGTTCTATTGCGTGCCTCACTGCCAGGTTTTCAGCTTGTTTGATTCTCCTCTGTCCATATCTTCCAAACACGCATCGCTGTTGTGGCATTACACTGCGTGCGGGCTGCAATTTCTCAATACGAAAATCCACCCTCTCGCATACCAACGCATGCGGCCTCGTTCGAACTCCATTAGTTGTTGGTATGGCACCCTCCGCTTTTGATGAGGCATATTGACCACCAATGGAACATGTACCGCAGACAGAACACGATAAACAGATTTCAATGCGTCTTTGCAGTCCTTTATATACCTAGTACAAGCAACTGATAAGGAGTTGGTTCTCGTTCCACGCATGCTCAATCGCTTTGTAATTCTAATCATTTGCATGCTTTACCTCACTATACATTTCCCGTAAGTTTGGTTCAATTTGCATAATCCTTTCATGTTGTTGCAGTTTTCACAAATATGAGTGTAACTTAATCAATTGTGAAAAACAAAATAACTGATTTTATTTTTTCAAAAATCAAATTAAGAAAATTAGTTAGAGTAAATATATGAAAGTAATGGGTGGGTAAGATAAGACAAACCCACTGCTCTTTATTTATTTATTTATTTAAAGGCAGTTAATACCTTTTTTTTTTTCTTTCTTTCTTTTCTTTTTTTTTTTTTTTTTAAATTTACAGTTCTCCAAAAAGAGACATTATGTGTGAAAAAACAGCAAGGAATTGTATTAATCAAATATTAGGAACAAGAAAACTGTGAAGTGATTTTTTTTTTTTTTTTTTTAATAACATATCCTTTATGGAAAGAGAATGTGTTAATCTTCAATTTTATGCTCTTAACAGTTTCATTTGGTTGTGCATAACATATATTTTAGTTGGTTATTACAGGAAAATTGGTAAGAGTCATGATCAGTTAGGTCACTTTTTTCCTTTCTGACCACACTATCTCTAAAAAGCATTTACAATATGTGTAATTGTGGGTAATGGAAGTCATGTAGTTGTTACACCCAAGATTTTTTTAAATAAAAATATTTAATAAATGTTTGACTTATTTATCTTTTATTTACTAATATAACGATTGCTTTATATAAATAGTTGTATAAAAAAAGGACCTCACTGAGCTCTGCCCTAAAGCAACATCTCCAATCAAAACTAATCCACACATCCACCCCTTCTCCTCCAAAAGAGTTGGCTCAAGACAATAGTTCTCAGCTGGGCTGTCATGAGATGATTTAAGTTGTACTAACTTTTAAATATCTTTAAACTATCAAGTTTTGATTGGTACCAACTAATATATTTATTATATTAAATAGTTATTTTTGAGTTTATTTAAGAAAAAAAGATTTACAAACTTTATTTTACAAGTAAATTCCTATTGTAATTTACAATAATTTTACATTTTGTACGGCATTCACACTAAAATATTAATTATTTAATCATATTCATAATAGAATTGAAAATTACTGTTGGCTTAATAACAAAACATTTATTAATTTTTCTCTTATCTTTTTCAGAGAATATGAACCTGATATTGCTGCATGTGTTAATTATGCTTTGGCAAAAAATGAGAAACCACATCCTGATGTAAAAAGATTACTGCTAAAAATGATAGCACTTTCAGGCTTCAAATGTAAACAATCAAATGTTGAACTTAAAACTATAAGTTCTTCACATTCTACTGAATCAGATAAATTTAAGATTAATCATTATCATTCTTTGAAAGATGGCACTATTTCTGATTCACTCGAAATATCAACATCTAAAAACATTAACAATGATTTAAAATCAACATCAGAATTTCCAACACATGCAAAAACTGAAGTAGAAGAAATGTCTTCTAAGGATTCAGTGAGAGATTTAAGCGCTGTGAATAAGAATATTAAAAATATAAATGTTAACCAATCTGTCAATAAAAACTCTAAAAGGCACATGGACCAAAATGTGCATATTTCAAATGCATCTTCTAGAATATCTTCAATTCACATATGTGTCTTTTTTTTAATATTTGTGTTATTTACTTTCAGGTAGAACATTTTAATTTAAGCAAATTCTTATTTTTCCTCAGTATGCATAGTATTGTAGTTCCTAATTATAAGTGCATTTCTTTATTTTTTAGAAGAAACATTCCTTAAGTGTAGTTTATGTGTGAGTGTGCACGTATGTATGTGTTCTTTTGCACATAAGACATGCTGATTTCCTCTTCCCTCCCTCTCCTTTTATTTTTTAAGCACTGTTTAAAATTCCTTAATATTTTGTGTAATGTTTGGACATGTTTAAAAAGAATATTTTTGAAATTGAAATAGTTTAATTGGAAAAATTTTGAAACAAATATTTTAAATTCACTGTGAAATAAAGTGTATGCACTGAATGTTTTCAGCAGAGTTTGTAACTTTAATAAATTATACTATTGTAACTAAATTTAAATTTTAAAATCAAAATGATTATTTTAAATCATGTGTATCAAGTTATTTATTTGAATGTTTATTGTGATATATATTCCCGTTTAAATACACAAAAAAATATGTTATGTAAATTTGTGTTATGTAAAATTGTTTTACAAAAAAATTAGTGTTAAAAAAAAAAAATGATGATTTTGAAAATTTTAAAATAGCTTTTATTTATCAGACATATAAAATAATTTACTGATCCCCGATAATTAAAAGCGGAAAAAAAAAAAAAAAAGCTTTACCAGAATTTTCCCCAGGATAAAAAAAGGCAGGGTACTGCTAGTTAAGTATTTTTTGAAAGCAGTTTTGGATTCTTAGACTCATTTTTCATTAAGAAAAAAATAAACAAATATATTTATATTTATTTTTTACTTTTGCTTGCTACTAATGTGTGAACAAATGTTGATCACACTAGTTTTATTTATATTTATAGCATTTATTTTCTATAAAGAGCAGTAAGGGTGCAATTTTTTTAGATGAGGTCAAGAAGGGTGTAATTTTTCGTGAATGGGGGGACAAGAAGGGCCTTTTTTTTTTTTTTTTTTTTTGTAACCTGTTGGAAAGCTAGTCCCTCCTGAAAATCTCTGTGGGAAAACTCTGCTTTATTTATCTGTGATATAATTAATTTTATGTCTGTTCTTTTTTTTTTTTTTTTTGTTTTTTAAAGATATATCATTGCTACTATGTCAAACTATTGAATGTGCAAAAATACTTTTTTCATATTCAATATCTTGCATTTCTTTTAAAATAAAACATACAATGCGCAGGAAAAATGCATTTTAATAGCAATTTAATAGCACAGGAAATATACAAAATTAGGTTATTTTTGCCCGGAGCTGATTTTGAGTTCAAAATTGTAACAGATTTTTTGTTGTCTTCAAAAGTAGCCATTTTCACATTTGACATAGTAGTAACGATATATGGTAGGTTGTGAAGTGTAAAATCAAATCATATTTCATTTGTCTTTGATTTCATCGTACTGAATACCAACAGTAGTGTAGAGCTTGAAATTGTCAAAACAATTTTTAGAGTTGAATGAATTTATTTATGTATATGAATATTTTTGAGATTATTTGAGCTTTGTCCTTTCTCTGTTAATTGAAAAATATATACTAAATATATATTTTTTAATTATTTCCTTAATTTTTATCGATATTTATTCAATAGCATATGAATAAATAGCTTTGAAATGATATTCTATTGTAATCTTCATCATTTTTTTATTTCATTGTCGGTGTTGTTTATTTATAACCCTATAAATTACTCATTGCATAGATATGTAAAATTTCCGAAAATTTTGAGGCGTGGAAAAAAAAACAGTTTTTTCTGGAAAAAATGGAAAAATTGAATTTTTACTGATAAAAATAGGGATTCTTAATAGTCATAATAATACTTAAATATTATTATAATACTTAATTATAATAATACTTAATTGTTATTATAATACTTAAATTTTTCAGGATTACCATTTGATTACATACTTAAAACTTTATTTTTGAAATCTGAATATTATTAAAATCAGTGTTTTCATGTAAGATACGGAACATGAAAAAATATATCAAGAAAAAAGCATCGGAATGTAAATATTATAAATTTCCGAATACATTATTTTATTCTAGAAATTTCAAAATTTTCAATTTTTCCAGGTGGAAACAAACCCCCTCATAAAAAAAAAAAAAAAAAAAAAAAAAAAAAAAAAAAAACTGCTTTTTTTTCCCCAAAATTTCTTTTTCTCTCTCTTTTTTTTTTTTTTTTTTCCCAGACCATTTCCATCTTTATGTATGCACATGTATTTGTAAAATAATAATAATAATCCTTTTTTTTTTTTTTCCCCAATTTTTTGATAAATTTGCATTTGAGATAAGTATAGGGATAATTTTCTTTTCTTTTTTTCTTTCCACAAGATATATTTTACAATATCTTTGTTACAAACACCAGGGGTAATTGTATTCAGATAATTTACCTGATTTCAGGTATTTAATTTTCATTACCAGAATTCTAGTTTCTCTTAATAGTTCATAAAATTAGACTAAAATATCAATTTCATATGACTGCTAAACCTAATTAAAATTTATATGTTTGATAATGACAGGATTTGATCTCCGGTAATAAATTAGTTTTTCTCTAACCAAACAAAAATTTTTTAGATATTTTTTGATGAATCCACAATCACTCAGCAAACACTTTAAATGTTTGTGAGCGAACATAGTTTCTTTGCAAAAAAAAATTACTTAGGAATCTTCCAAAAGCCTATTTTACATTTTTTCTAGAATTTCTGACAAAATGTATTATAGAATTTATTTTAGTAATTTATACTAAGTCACGTTGAGATTATGTTTGATTTTTTTGTTGTTTTTGCAATTTAAGCTTTATTTCTTTATTACGGAAATATTAGTATCTTCTGTTTGTAAGTAAGAAAAGCAAATTACTTTAAAAAATATAACTGATAGTATTTTGCAAAATTATATGCTTCCAGAAAATATCCTTTTTTTTTATTCACTTAAAATAGTAAAATCAAATTTAAAAACAAATGTGATCTTTCATTTGAAGCAGTTATATTTATTTCAAATTAACATGAAGTGGTAAAGAGAAATTATATTATTTTAAAGTTGAATACTGATTTCCTTTTTTAATTTATTTACTTATTTATTTATTTATTTTTTTTTTTTTAATGCATGTGCATATGTTAATTTCATTATTTCAAAACATTGTTTTAAAATGCATTTAAGGCTGATAATTTCTTTAAAAATACATTAACTGTGATACTTTTATTGATTTGCAGCATTGCATGTTTATGAAGGTGCATTTGTTTTGTTTAATAACCTTTTTGTTTTGCGGTGATTTTTTTATGTTTTAGTTGTGTATTTTTTGGTGTGTGTTTTTTGTGTTTTTAGTATTCTTTTCTTATAAAAATTTTATTTAATGAGGAAATAGTCAAAGTCACATGTGTAAGAATCTTCTGTACTTTTCTCAAAATTAAGCAAAGTAAAAGTCATGTTGTAAAATACCTGCAATCAAAAATGTAAGCAATCCTTAAATTAAAAGAAAGGAATTATGACTTTTATTTTTCCTCCACATGTGATTGGAGAATGGAATCAGAACTAAATTAATATTTAGTCATTTTATTATTGAGGTAATTTATGTTTTGTATTGTGTAATTCATTAAAATTAGGATTACTGTGAGCTTATGCTGATGCATTTATTTTTTTGTTATTTGTGCAGTGAATAAATCAATAAGTTTTCAGTTATTAAATTTTCCATTAAATTATTATTATTATTATTTTAATATATATATATATATTTTTTTTTTTTTTAGCTACATTTCGTTGCTACCATGTGAAAATTATCAAATGAAAATGCTTATTTAATATTCAATATTTTAAAACATTAAATACATTATACATTGTAATACCGCTTGCTTTTAGAATATGTACAGTGCACAAGAAAAATACACTTAGTTAGCAAATTAGCAGCACAGTAAATATATAAAATTAGGTTATTTTTGCCTGGTACTGATCTTGAATTAATAATTACAAGGTTTTTATTTATTTATTTTTTTTTTCCTTTTTGTCGTCTTCAAAAGTAGCCGTTTTTTAATTGAGTAGTTTGCCATGGTAGTAACGATGATTATTATAAGTATTAATCTAAGTTCCTTTACAGTATATTTGTTCTCTGTGTTCTTATGCTTATATTTCTCATATTAATTTATAATAGTGTGAATTTTAATAATTGTTTGATTTAAAGAAAGAGAATTTCCCTTTATTTATTTATTTTATGTCATTAAGAAATCTTTTTTGGTCCAACTACTTTATGAGTATTTAATCTTAAGCAAAATGCTCTTTTTTTAGTGTAATTTTCATTTGAAACTAAGATAAAATTTTTGAAACTTTGTGTTCCATTTATCAGAGGTCCTGATTATTTAAGTGCATGGCATAACTATACTTAAATAAAATAAGCTAAACTTATTTGCTGCACTTTTTTTTTTTCATTATCTGAGATTTTAAAAAATATTTAATAATAGGCATTAAAACTAATTTAATCAAGACTTCAACAAAAGTCTTGATTATGCAAGTCCATAAACAAATGATGTGCATATATGGAGTAAACTAAAAAATATTTTTTCCAATTAATATTTCTTTTGAGATATGGATACTCTGCTATCCAATTATAGAATTTTTTTTTGTGAATTTTCAGTGAATATTTATGTATTGCAAGTCCGGTGAATTAAATGTTGAAGTCTCTTTGCTTGCATTAGAAATTTTGATTTCTTATTAAAAGCTTTATTTGGAATTATGAAGAAAAATATATTCATGAAAATTGAATATAAAAGAATATTTCATTTAGGTGTATTATTATTTTCATTGTTATGGTAATAATCAAAATACCTGGAAAATGTATGTTATTGATTTATATATATTAAAAATATCTTGAACAATTTTTTATGACAGCTACTAAAATATTTTCATAATGTATATATTTTGAGAAAAAGAAAAAGTGGGATTTTTATTTTATTTATTTTATTATATTTTTTATTCAAATTAAATTAGTTCAGTTTTTTTTTTTTTTTTTAATGTTGGTTTATTGGTTTGTTACAATGATATATTTTAGTTACATAAAAATCTTTTACATTATATAATGTAAAAAAAAAAAAAAATCTTTTAAAATTGTAATAATTTGAAATGGAGATGTTCAAGATCAATCTCTACTTTCAGTGATGTATGAATGAACATTATCAATATAGTATTTATAATAATAATAATAAAAAGTTGTAGTTATTGCAATTTCTAAATGTATGTTCTTGAGTTTGTTTATTGAATAAATTGTTAGAAATGTTTTCTGATAACTTCATTTAAAAAGACAATATAATACTTCACATTGATGTATTAATTATTTGTATGTTTTTTAGATATTTTCCTCTTTAGTTTTCTGTTATGAAGGCAGGATTGATCACTAAAAGTTTAGCAAAACTTGCCCAGAGCTACTACAGTACTTGAATTTAGTCAAAACATGTAAAACTCAGGGAAATTGAAAAATCTTTTAGAAAACAAGGAAAACTCAGAGAACTTGAATATTTATTACTGAAACAGGGAAAATTCAGAGAATTTATATTTCTAAACATAGACATTTTTTTTCATAATAAATTTTAATTTGTC
Source organism: Salticus scenicus (assembly GCA_963930645.1). NCBI lineage: Eukaryota > Metazoa > Arthropoda > Arachnida > Araneae > Salticidae > Salticus > Salticus scenicus. The sequence continues at coordinate 93,071,250 of OZ005655.1, read as the reverse complement.
TAGTTTTATAGTTTATTTTTATTTTTTTAATGTTTTTATAATAATAATAAAGTCAATCTTATGAGTTTTCCCAACTATAGTGAGTTAATAAATTTAATCTAGCCTAGATATATTTTCACTTGACTTGCAAATGTGAAATGCCCCTATCACACACAATGAGTTTACATACAACTTTTGAGCCAATTTTGTTGGCTTCAATCACTTCATTGCCCAGTGTAATAGAAATTGGGAATACGAACAATTTTTTCTGGCTAGTCAGAAAAAGTTGTTCGTATGAGCAAGTCCTTTTACTGTGACAAGCCAATGAGAAGAAAGCTCTTTATGCTCTGAGAAAAGACAGCGCCGTGGAGGAATTTATTCACCGTTGTTCTCTTCGCTCTCTCACCTTATCCCTGTTAAAACAGCTATAAGCAGCTGCGCTCGACATGGTCTGTGTACTGTGTAAACCAGTTTTTTGAACAATTTTTTAATTGACTATTGTAACCCTATTTTTGATTTTTGCTTCCAAAAATTTAAGTAAAAATTGGCTCAAATGAAGGTTGCCTGAAAGATCATTGTGTGTGATAGGAGCATTAGATTCCAATGTGCATCATTATATGTCATCTATTTTACTTTTAAATGAAACAAAAAAAATTTCAGGTTTTCGTTTTTTTTCCCTGGATTTGTGCAGCAATGTTATTGCCAGTGTTTTGCTATACTTTTACACACATTAATTTGTTAATTATAAATATCTAATAAATAAATTTGTATTGTTATTAAATATTGACCTTATTTCTTTCAGAAGTGTTTATTTTCCATTAAAAATTTCAAAATTTCCCTATATTTGTTATGAAATATTTTTCCATGTAGAAAGTTTTTCTTCATTTTAAACATATAAATAATTTGGCAATTATTTTTTTGCTTCAAAATTTTTCTGAATGTTAAGGATTTGGTGATATTTCAATCCAAACCTGATAACAGAAAAATATCTTTTCCTCCAATAGTTACATTTCATTTTGATCTATATTAATGCCCTGTGCTGAATTGATTTATTTATGAAATTGAATTAAAAAAATTTTTAATTATTAAGTTATTGCTGCCAATAATAGGAATAAATTTCAGATAGAAGTAACGAATTGTGAACAAAAAATTGCCAATTTATTTATACAAAAGTGTATGTTAAATAATAATAATAATAATAATATTAATAATAATAAAATTATAACTTTAAGTCATTATTTTATTAACCATCTAACAAAACAAACTAGGATAAAATAATTTCAGTTTTAGTTCATGTATGCAATTACCGTATAAAACCTTTTATCTGGAACTTGGTTATCCAGAAAACCAATTAACTGGAATCCATTTTTGATTGCTTCCTTGTTTTTGTCTAATTGCAGCAATTAAATAATAATAATAAACTTACCTCAAATTTAATTTAAGATAATAAGGGATGGAAAATTGGAAAGACTGTGTGTTGCAGTCATAAAAGTAAAGCAAAAATACTTTGTCTGCATTATTTCCATTACATTGATTAAAAATATATATATGATACACTGTTATATGCATAATTTATATTTTGCCAAAAAGCATTATAGTTTTAATATGTGAATTGTTAATCTCAAGCCTAAAATATAATCTCAATAAAAAGTAACAAAAAAATATGTACATAACTTTTTAGTTTCATTTTCATTTTTTCTGTTATTTTTTTTTCTTTGTCACAAGAATGATTATTAAGCAAAACTAATGTATGTCTCCTTTAAATGTGAAAGATTCATGGCAATGCCACTCTTCAGTGTGATAGGTGATGTATGAGTAATATGTGGAACAGAATGCACAAATATATTAGGGGATATATGGAGCTTGTGAGCCATTCAATGCTTCATTTGTCAATTGGATTAGTTTTACTGTGTATTTTTTAAAATTTCTTAGTGAATATTCATTTATTTCCAAATAAACAATTTATGCCATCAATAGATGACATTTACCTGACTAATCATTTATCTGAAATGTATCTAATCCTGACGATTCTTGATAATAGGTTTTATACATGACTTCAACCTGCTTCAATTTTACTTGATCTGATTGATTTAAAATAATAACGACCTCATCGATGCATGCATTAGAAAACGAGGTCGGGTTGTCAACGTATCATAGCTGCCAAGTACTCCAATTTAATTGGAGTTTCTCTGATTGTTATCGACGTGCTTCGTTAATTTAAAAATTATCAGAAAACTCTGATTTTTTCAAACTTGGCATTTCTTTATTTGTTATTTTCACTTTTATTCATAGCTGCCAACTTTTCTGCTTTTGGCAGAAGTTTTCCGATTTTTAAGTTAATCTTCTTGCTTCTGATATTAAATCGATTTCTTTCGTTTTAAAAAAGTTGTGAATATCGTTCGTTACTAAAAAAAAATCCATTAACTATTACGAATCAATTGCTTTACAAAAGCCTACTGATTCCCAATCTTTTCCCACAACATAAATGTTAATATTCATTTTAAACTTACTTTGTGACATTCTAGAATGTATAAAGAAATATAATTATTCAATATTGCTCGCTCATATAATTATTTTTTACCCCCTCCCCCCTCTTTTCCCATTTCCAACTAGTGATTAACAATGAAATGCTTTACAGGAGCCATTTGTTACCAGTCTTTCTCCTGTTACAAAATAAATGTCAGTATTCATTTTAAACTTGCTTTATTAGAACCCCCCCCCCCAGTCGATTTAAAGAAAGATAATAAGACAAAGATATTAAGACCGTGTAAATGTAGATTATATATGGAAATTTTATTTAAAGTATTCATATAATAGTTGCTTCGATTTTTGATTTTTTAAGCCTCTTGCTTCTAAATTTTTAGTCATGAGGTTGGCAGCTCTGGCATATTATCAACAACCACAGTCAGCATGTTACTATTATTATTATTTAATTCTTCGGAATTTTCTTCATGTAGAAACAACCCCAACAGTTTATAGACCTTTTTAAATAAATACTGCATAAGTATGGAAAAATAAGTCCTTTTATTAGTTATTAAGTATGACTGTTATTCAATATTAATATTGAAAGTTGTATGTCTTTTGATTAAAATCCAGTTAATATTAATAAAATTATGCAGGCTCTTTTTTTATAGAAATAAATAATTTGATCATTTGAGATTTTATTTTTGGACAGTGACTGTCTGTTCACAGTACATCAAATTAAAAAAAAAAAATGTGTATTGTACCAAATATATAAAGAATTCTTTAAGAAAATCATAATACGAGTTCCATTTTTAATATGAAAAGCACATTTTCACAAAACCTTGTTGTTTCAGATCATTGTTTCAGACAATCAGTTGTGCTTTTTTAAAATTTCTACATTAAATTTTCATAATGTTTCATTTGTTTTGCTCTAAAAGTAAACCCCATTCTAATTTCTGGGGGGAACAACACACTATGCTATTTTACCCCTGTATTATTATTTATTAAATATGAGGTTCTACTGTATATTACTATTATCTTAATAACATACTTAACTTTTTTAAACACTCTTATTTCATGCCTGCATTTGTTAATTACCATATGTGCCGTGAAATATAATTTGAAAGGAAAATAATATTGTTTGTGATATTTAATAAATTGTTTTATACTTTAGATTTTACATAGATAATTATATATATTATATAAAGAAAATATTCAAGAGGTGATAATGTTTTTTTTTTTTTTTTTTTTTTTTTAAATTATGAATGATATCTTATTTATAATGAAATGTTTTGCAAAACTCAAAGTTAAAAAAAATATATGTATATTTTTAATTTTATGTGTATTACTTACTTTGTACTACGAATTTCATATGTTGGTGTTGGGATTTTATTTTAGGTTAAAAAATGTTTAAATAATCATGAAATACAATAAAAACATATTTTTACCATTGTTTTATTTTACTTTAAAATTACACTGATTATCTATATTAAAATTTCTCTAACGGGGACCAGTTACAATTAAATTCTGCTGAATTAATACGATAGTGTTGTCATGGGAGAACAAATTTCGTAGACTCGTATAGTATAAACTAAAAAAAGATAACACTGTGCATGATAATATAGAATATAGAGAATAAGGCAGCATTTTTAAAGGAAGACTTTTAGTTTTTAATTGTGATTAAAAATAATTTAGCAAACATGTCATATGACACACACATCAAAGATGCTATCTGATTGGTCAACCTAGATTGGATATGTCAAAAGCATAAATTCGGCTACTAGAGATTTCAGCTATAAAATTTTTATGTTTAAAAATGTTCTTAAAAAATATTAAGTTTTTGATTCATTTAAAAATGGCAACCTTTATCAGTACCTTCTATAATAATGCTTCCAAGCTTAGCTTTATGCCATGGAGGATCGGCCGATTATGTAAAATCAACACTTCCTATAATATACTTACGTGCTATCAGAGACGGAAACTTTTAAGTTAACCTATTTTAGAGTCGATTTTAGCACCGATTTTTCTCGACGAAAACACTGTAGGGGTTACAACAGATGGGTAAAAAGTTGGATGAGAGATGGCTAACTTTTGACGCTTATCACTTTTCTTGGCTCAAATAAAATATGCAGTGACTCATGTTAAGATTCACTTTCACTTGTGCAGTATATCACACTATTATTTCTACTTTGATTTTTCTTACAGCTATTGTCATATTGCCATATGAAAATAAAAAGGATTAATTCAAAGTTCTTGTCATTAAATGATAAAATAAATGTGCTGCTGCGATAATATTTCTCGCCCAAATATCCACTGTAAATGATTTCTGTGTTCCGCCGTCTTGGAAAATGACTTATCAGAATAGCACACCCTGATTGGAGGAATCAGAGGAGAAATTGAGTGTAGAAACAACTTTATCAAGACAGCTCTGAAAAAGTTAGGCAAGTCCAGTATGTTCTATCACTGGGAGTAAGACAATTTCTTCCAGAAAATCGGCGCTAATCAGTGGTTGCCTCTAAAATCGCCTGTAAAGTTGTCATGTCTGATAAGCCCTTTACAGGATAGTGTGGATCGAATGTAATTAGTTGAAAGTGGAAAAAAAATTTTTTTTTTTTTTTTTTTTTGACCTCAATTTGTTTTTTTATTTAATAATTTCAAATTTAAAGTGAAGTTTTTGATCCAAATTTTTAAAACTTAACTCATTAATGTAAAATACAGTTGGATTTTGTTTTGATTAATAAGTGTACTTATTTTTGTGATGATAGATAGACAAAATGATATAGCTCTGCATAGTGAACTAAGAAATCCAGACAGATACAGTTTTAATACCAATATGGTGCAAAAATCTTTCATTTAAACACTGGCAATCGAGCTCAATGTGTTTCCACTTTCCCCATCAGCGCAGTTGGTTTCGATATGAAACGTCTGTTAATGTTACCTCCACAATCAATCACAATTTTTAAATCAGAAAAATATGATGTAGGGTAAGTGTACCCGTGATTGACACTTTTAGAGCAATCTCTGATGTTTTTAATATTCTAATCATCAGAAAATATTTTTAGAAATCTTAAGTTAATTAATACATATGGCATGAAAGACATTCAGAACCACATATATGTTAAAATATATACATTTGATAACAATTATATTTTTTTATGAATTTTTATTTGACACCCGCTCAATGTTCCAGTAATTGACACTGCCAGTTTTTCCTTTTATTAGTAATTGGCATCCTATCTTTCAGTATTTGATACTGCTAGTTATTCATTTTACCAGTTATTAGCACCCTATGCTCCAGTGTTTGACGTAAAATGTCAAAATTCTTATATGTAAAATATATGATTTTATTATTTTTCTTATTTATTAATTATTTTGGGATAGATGTCAATTACTGGAGCATGCCAATCACTGGAGCATCTACCCTACTATTTTTGTTGTAAATTGGTTTAAGTCAAAAAGGACTTAGTGATGTAGATGTAGAATTGATGTTTCTCGGTGAATTGGTGCATCTTCCAGACTTTGTATATTTGTTAATATTCATATATAATTTTCATATGATCCTTTAATTTTGGTAATTTTTTGTTGGTTAAAGATTATTTTTTTGTGGTTCTAGAATAAATGTTATTAAGATATCAAAGACAATTGATCAATAAAAACTTCATAGCAAACACATGCAATAGATGTTTCAGGTCAAAATAATTAAGCATGATCCTTCATCAGGTGAAAAAAGTAGGCATGAAGTCATTATGAAAGCAGCAACACACTGTATATTTACTTCAGCTTACATGTATAAGTTTAGTGTTCAGTCATACTTATTAGGTACTTTATTTTTATAATAATTGAAAAATACATAATAGGGACCATTTCATTTCATTAATGAAAATGATTTTCTAGCATTTTATGCAATTAATGTCATTTAGCCCAGTTTTATCAATATATGTGCCCTTTTCCCTTCAAAAACTAGTATATTGTGGCCACCACATGACTTTTTTCTATATTTTCCTATGCAAATTCACTCAGTAAAAATAATTTATTAAAATTGTTATTTGAAAAAATTATCTTCCATGATAATGCAGACGATTTCCATATTAGAGAAGTTGTATCACACTAAATATCCAAAAAGAGTCAATTTTATTGTCAATATTACACAAAAAAGAAAAAAAAAAATTTTTTTTTTTTTTTGTTAAAAAATGGAAAAAAATCGATAACTTTATTTTAAATTATCGCAGAGCGATGGTTCAACCATTCGTTTTAAAGGTATTGGCGAGCTCTTTTGAAAGATACCCATCATGAAAATCTACTCCCCTTGAGGAGGGACTTCCCCCCCACCAGGGGGGGTGGCGAGGCTCCTACACATACAAAAAATTTTTCCCAGTTGACTATCTCTATTATAAATATTTCTTGTAAATTTCATAATGATTACTAAAAAATAATTATCTTTATGTACATTTATGCAACATTTTGTCCTATATCACCATGTTAAAAATTTAGAAAAAAGCAGGATGGCAATGCAACCTGTGAGACAATTTTTACCAAAAGTTGATAGGCACTAATTTATGTCAAGGTGCAACTACATACCAATTTGTATGAAATTCTGTTCAGTAGTTCCTGAGATACAGTTGCCACAAAATTTTGTCACACACACATACTCAGATAGACAGGCATTTTCTAAAATTGGTCAAATCGTGTTCTACAGCTCCCAAAACGTGTAAATCCATCAAAAACCCGAGGTCGAAAATTTTTACGAATCCAATACTTTCTTCTATTGAATATAGAAGAAAGTAACAATGGCCCAACATCAAATTATAATGGAGATTTGGTGAGTGTAAGAGATTATATACTATTGTTTGGCTTATATCCTTTGACTTACATTCAAATTTATGACTTATGACTTAGTAAGGAGGGCAGCCCTCAGCAGGACACTGAGAGCTAGGGCACATCAACCAGAGGTCTATTGTACCCAGACCCAAACGCATCCTTAAGAGGGGACAATACCTAATCCCGCGGACAGCCGTGACCAATGTTATTCTATGGGAAAATTTGTTGCGACAATTACACATTACCTAATGTATATTTTTTAATTCTGTTTTCGCAGTCAGAAAATTCATAACCATTAAATGAGTACTCATTTTTGAAAAATTCATTTTTTTTAATTTTTACATTTTAATTTTGAGTTCAAAAATGCGATTTTTCACAAAATGCATTTTTCTCATTTTTCTAGTCGCAAAATGAAATACTAAAATTTTAAAAAATCAATTTTTGGAAAACAAGTACTAATTTAATGCTTATGAATTTTCTAAATGTGAAAACAGAATTGAAAAATATACATTAGGTATTGAGTAATTTCGTAATCAAATTTTCCCATAGAATAACATGGGCCAAGACTGCCGGCGAGATTAGGTATTGTCCGGTCTTATGAGAAAAGTCTCATAGCTGAAACAATGCTCAGCAGATTAACAGATAAGAGCACCAACGTGCAATATGCTGAAGAGCACCATTCATGACATCGGAGACAGAGTTACCAAACTTGCCCCTGACAACAATAGCCATGTCATCAGCATAACCAACACAGGGAATACCAAGGTTGGCAAAATGGACTAACAAAGAGTTGACAACAATGCACCACAGAATGAAAGAGAGAGCACTCCCCTTAGTGGACAACCTGAGCTCGCATGAACCTTCATGCAAGTACCCGTAAAAGAGGCACAAACATACCTAGAGGATAGAAAATTAGCAATCCACCTGGTAATAATAGGATTAGTGCCCCTTGAGTCAAGAGCACGAATGATAGTGTCAAAAGGGACCTTATCAAACACCCCTTCAATATCAAGAAAAGCAACAAGCGCAATTTCTTTATCATTAATGCACTTTTCCAAAAGAAAGGAATGTTCATACAATGCAGTATTAGTAGATCTTCCAGGTTGATAAGCATGCTGTGAGTAAGACAGTGACCTATCAACAATAACAGAATCCCTAAAGTACCGAAGGTTAACAAGCTTCTCCATTCCTTTCAACAAAAAAGAAGAGAGGCTAATCGGCCTAAAAGACTTGGCATCAAAGTAGTTATCCTTCCCAGGCTTAGGAATGAAAATCACCCTAGTATTTCTCCAATACTGAGGTACATTGTCCTGAAGAAACAATGGCTTTTTCTTTGCAAGATGGGGTCGTTTTTCTTTTATTTCTTCGACTAAATTACTTAATAAGGATGCATAATATTCACCTGTTATAGTCTTGCCTTTTTCCAAAAAATCAATTGAAATTACACCTTGGCTATCTTAAAAAACGGTGGCCATGACTTTGCCAGCTGAAGGTGCAACTTTGGATTCTTTGGAGTGGTCGTTCACCAGCCTTTACCCACTGTTTTCATTGTTCTTTAGTCTCCGGTTGGTAGTGATGAATCCAGGTTTCATCCACTGTGATAAAACGTCTAAGAAATTCATTTGGATTTCTCTGAAAAATTAACAAATTCTCTTTAAAACTGTTCACATGTTCATGTTTTTGATCGATCGTTAACAATCGCGGTACCCATCTTGCTGACAGTTTTTTCATATGCAAATGTTCATGCAATATGTTATGCACACGGTCCAGGGAAATACCAACAGCTTCAGCAATTTCACGAATCTTTAATCTTCTGTCTTTCAAAATCATATCATGGATTTTTTCGATCATCTCTGGAGTCGTAACTTCAGCAGGATGATCAGCATCACTTGTGCTCATGTGTCCACAACGAAAGTTCCCGAACCATTTGTAAATAGTTCGTAATGGAGGAGCTGGCTCTCCATAATGTTTATCCAGTTTTGCTTTCGTCTCTGCAACAGTTTTGCCTTTTAAATAATAATGTTTCATTAACACTCGAAATTCACTTTGCTCCATTCTTTCAAATATTTGACTACACGTTCTTTCTTTTTTAGAAAAATATTGACAAACAGTGCCCTTTCTCATGATATTATACCTGATACTGGCTATTAAGGCTATGCCGTAATTGAAGAAAGTGTCATTTTTTGGATAGTGCTGCCATCTAGTGATTTTGTACAGAATTAACGAACAGCACTCGTATTCCCATAAGCAATGCAAGAACGAAAAATTTTGCTAAGAATAGGGGCAAGAAAATTAATACCCTTGATAAGAAGCACAGGAATGATTCCATCCGGGAATAGCCCAGATGACCTTATCATGGGTAACCACCAGTTTAGTAGCTTCCCAATTATAGGTACCACAAGTATGTGAATAGTGAGAGCTATGGCTATCACAATCAGTAGCACCAGAGCCGGGAAAATGAACTCGCAGTAGTTCAGCTAGAGTTTCTTCACTCTACTCACTGTATCTACCAATAGGAAGTCAAATAGCATTGAGACTAGAATTATAGTCTCTGGTCAAAATTTTTGCCACCTTAGCAGTGACAAAAATATCATTAATGCCATGACAGAGAGACTGCCAAGAATGTCGCTTTGCAGCCCAAATAGCCTTATTGTAAGTAGTGAGGGCATCCCGATAGGCCTGCCACTCACCAGACTTCTTAGCTCTATGAAAGAGCTTCCTACATTTCTTACGCAAAGAACTAAGCTCAGAAGACCACCAAGGAATGCGCTTTGGGGAGCTAGTGATCGCAATCTTACAGCTACTATGATAAGAATTGAGAATGATCTGTTACAACTGGTCAACAGTCAACTCGATATCATCTTTAGAGTCGAATGTACCAGAAAAGGTGGAAAGTCCTCTTCTGAGAAGCTTTTCAAAAGAACCCCAGTCAGTAGATCTTGGATTCCTCCTTTCTACCTTTACATGGTAGAGGCCTTTATCTGAAAAAGTGATCTGTTGGTGATCAGATGCAGTAACTGCATCAGAAACCTTCCATTCAGAAATGTACTCTAAGCATAAAGAGTTACACAAATCAGATCAATAACCTCTCTTCTATTAATAGTAACAAAAGTAGGTTCATTGCCTCTGTTAAGGATACACAAGCTGTAAAATAAAATGTGATCCATCAGCACATCCCCACGCTTGTTGCAATCACTACTTTCCCACAAAGTGTGGTGAGCATTTGCATTACAGTCAAAGATGAGTCTAAAACCTGAACAACGTTAACTGCAATAGCCTTAGCCAAATCAGTCAAAGGGTCTGTCTCCTCATAAGAAAGATGGGCAGAAAGAAAGACAAAATCAGCATTAGTAACCCTGTCCTGTTTAACCTTAACCACAAGCAGATCCTTATTCAGGAAGTTGACAAGGTTAAGGGCATTAAGTTCAGACCTAGCAATAATGCAAGCCCTAGGTATATCACAGAAGTTGTTATAGAAAATATTGAAACCTTTAGTGCTAAGATCAATGACTTTACGATCACAGGTCCAAGGCTCTTGAATAACAGCAATATCGAATTGTCCATCAGGCAGCCTCTTAGAGAGAAGGGCTGAAGCAGCCCCTGTGATGGAGATTCAACTGTCCAACTCAAATCTGACACATAATAGTAGAAAGAAAAGAGTGAAAAACCAGGCGGTGTTACCCATCATGGCCCATCTCAGGAGAGTCCTGCAAACGCTCCAAAGCCTTATCAATCTCACAGACAGACAAAGGTGAGTCAGGTCGCATTAAGCCCTCCGACTCAGAATCCAGTGCAAGATCAAACAAATCCAAGGAGCTTACCTGAGAGGAAGCGGAAGCCGATGGGGAAGGCACCACTTCAAAATCAGGATATACTTCAGAAACAAAGAGATCCATGTGAACATGGGTTCCAGCAGAGTCTGAGACAACCAAAGCATCAGAAGGGACCACAGAAACAGTAAACACTGCCTCCATTGGCTCTCTTTTGTTTGGATCATGAAGAATCTTGAAGACTCCACGATCCAGACCAGTAAGTGCACAGTAACCAGCCCTGTGTATTACCTCGACATCCTCGGAATCAACCTCAAGAATCCATCTAGCTGAGCTCAGTCCTGCAGAGAACTGCAAGACCCGCCACTCCGTAGATTTCAGCTCAGAATTGAAACACTGAAGACGTCTCAGAAAAGAACTAGGGTCTGCGAACTTATCTCTGGTCTTGAAGGCAACCTTAACAGGCTTGGGCAACTCATCTGCATTCAGGACTCTGAGCACCAAATCACTCAAAACCTTCTTGTCTAAGTTCACTTGATCCAATCCAGAATAACCACATTACCACATTGCAGAATCAAAGCTCCCTTTACCAAGTTATTGCCGAGAATTTCAGGCAGACTGTCTTCGAAATTCAAAGTTGTTTTATATATATATATAATTAAGAACTCAACAAGCTACACCATTAATTACGATAATGCAAAAAAATTAACTCGAAATTCTGTCTAAATAATGCAACTGTGCAACTTACTCTATAGGCAAACACAATGTATGAAACTTTAAACAAGTACTATGCAGCATTTGACTGTGTTACTTATTGGTCAAATCTAAAACCTGTAGATGGCGCTGCACGCCGATATTAATGTTTTTGTTTTCTTCTTTTCTCTTCAGTGTGTTCTTCGTGTTCGTCTTTGTAGTAGTAAATAAATGTATGTTACAGTAATTGAAATCCTATTATTTCTGAATTACGTGTTCAATCAACACCAATGAATAGGAATGAAGTATCAGTGGCCGGCAGTCCCCACGACTCTGGACCGATAAGGTAAGCCATTTACCTTATTTCAATTTAAAATTCTGAAATGACTATTTATACAAAGTTATATCTAAATAACGTCGCCAAAGTAGCGACATGGTTTTGAATGATATTTTTTATAACGTCGTTAAAAGTTTAACGACATAAATTTTGGTGCCCATAACAGGGACTGCCAGGCCCTTAAAATGTAAATTAGATTTGTTCTTTATTCTATAGTCCAAATTTCTAAATTAATCAAATATGGCAACAGAACTTGATAAATTAAAAAGAAAACGCTCTACCCTAAAGGGATTGTGTACTAAGTTAATTAATACGATAAATACAAAGATAATGGAACCCGAGGAAGGGTTAAATGTTTACGAAATTGAATCCCAGTTAGAAAAACTGCAAGTCAAGAATAACGAAATTTTTGAAGTTGAAGATCAGATAGAGGCAAAAATCACGGATCTCAACGAGCTACAAGCTGAAATAGAATCGCGACAAGAATACAGGGATTCAATTATTGATGTAAAAGCTCAAATTATGAATAAGACAGAGAAAATTAAAAATTTAAATGTCACTCCGATCTTATCGCAGCCAAGAAATGAGCAAACATCTAATTTACATTTAGAAAGAAGTAATGCAAGTTCCGTTAGATTGCCCAAGATATCAATTCCTGTTTATGAGGGTTCTCCGGAAAACTGGATCGAGTTCTGGAACCAGTATGAAGTAACAATACATAAAAATAAGGATTTATCTAATGTTGAGAAATTCATATATTTACGCAGCTTTTTAAAAGCCCAAGCTTTAACAGCTATTTAGGGTTTAGCACTCTCAGATCAAAATTACAATACCGCAATTGATTTATTAAAATCTCGATTTGGAAAAAAAGATATTATAATACGATATAAAATTGATGCATTATTAAATTTGAACCCTGTTAAATCTCCAAATCAGATTAAAGAATTACGCTTACTGCACGACGCCCTTGATGTTAATATAAAATCTCTGGAAAATTTAGGTGTGGATTTAAAATCCTACGGAAATTTGTTATTTCGAATTGTTACAAAATTAATACCTACCAGTATTATGATAGAATATAATAAAATGAAAACAGAATCCGAGGAATGGGATGTACAAGATTTCTTAAAACATTTAAAATTAGAAGTTCAGACTAGGGAAAAAACCTTTTTATTTTTAAAACGCGAAGTAGAAACTCACTATAGCGGGTATGAAAACTCAAATTCCAGATTTGATTCAAAATCATCGGAAAATAATAATGCTTCCTACCGGAAATCTGGTTCGGGATATAAAAATTCTAACACAATGCAAAAGGCATCAGTCTTTAAATTAACTGTTAGTAAATGTATATTTTGTGTTGATGCAGTAAATGATCACGATAGTATAATGCGCAAATTAAATTTAGAGGACAAAAAATTGTCTTTACGCAAACAGGGAATCTGTTATTTATGTTTCAAAAGAGGTAAACATACAGCTAAAATTTGTTTATCGGGTCTCAAATGTGACACATGTTCAGGAAAACACAATACATTAATTTGCTATAAGCAAAAATCGGAAACTCCAACAACGGCTCAAATGAGAGATAAAAATCACATCGAACATACCCAAACAAATACTTCTGAGAACAGTGCTTACGAAAATGATAATTCTGTAGTGTCTTACAAATGTCCTGTACAAAATCCGCTTGAGAATAATGAAATATATTTACAAACTTGCTTCGCAAGAATAACAAATAATTCTAATTTAAACTCTCTAATGTGTGCCATATTATTTGACAATGCGTCTCAGCGAAACTTTATTAATATATCACTCGCGCGTGAATTAAAATTACCGGTGATTAGAAAAGAAACTCTAATCATATACCCGTTTTCTTGTGATCAGCCCCATCAAAAAGAATATTCAGTTGTAAATTTCGAATTGTCTCATTTAAAAAACCACTAACAAAAATGTTATGTCGAGGCATTAGTCGTAAATCAGATATCTTTCACGAAGTTAAAAATACTAGATGACGCATCAATTCGGAAAGTTTTGGTTTCGAGTCAGGGGGAAAGAAATAAATTTTCGCAAATGCATTCGAAGGCTCCAGACATATTATTTGGGGCAGGTTTATATTGGAGTCTCCAAAAAAATAAAAAGAAAATTAATCGTTCGTTGTTTGCGGTTAACACAGTATTAGGTTGGACGTTGTCAGGCAATAATAATTCAGCAAAAAATCCAGACACCTTAATTACTGGTGCCTCTGTGTTAAAGATTGAATGCAGGCCCTGACTAACGACAGGGCATACGGGGCAAATGCCCTGGGCCCCCTTCTGGAAGGGGGCCCCCTACAGGCGTATTCAGAAATTCTGCAACCTAAAGAGCTCTTATGCCACTGCAAGGGGGCCCCCCAGAATAGGCTTGCCCCGGGGCTCCAGGTAGTCTAAGTCGGGCCCTGATTGAATGTTGTAACTCTAATTGTTTACATGAAAACCATCCATGCATGAAAAAAAATAAATTTTCCGATTGTACGGCTAATGATTTGCAGAGGTTATGGTCGTTAGATTGTTTGGGAATAAATGATGATAAATTGATTTCTACTTCCGATCTGGAAATAATAAATAAATTTGATAAACAGTTAGAATATAAACAAGGTCATTATGTTACTCATTTATTATGGAATGAGCATGGAATTGATAAATTTGAGAATAATTTTGAAAATGCTAAACGGCAATTCAATAATTTGAGAAAAAGATTAAAAGCGGATAAATGGATTTTTGAGCAATATAGGCAGATAATCGCAGAACAAAAACAACTAGGGTTTGTTGAAGAATGCGGTCGCTCACAGAAAGAGTATTTCACCCCACATCGTGAAATTGTTAGACGGGAAAAACAAACAACAAAGGTACGAATTGTTTTTAATTGTTCCAGTAGAGTTTCGGGGTGTAAATCTTTAAATGATTGTCTCGTAAAGGGGCCATGTCTTACACCACCAATTTTGGATGTAATTAATAGATTTCGCATGTTTAAGATTGCGTTTTGCGCAGATATCGAAAAAGCCTTTTTAATGATAGAAATCGCGGAACCCGATAGAAATTTTCTGAAGTTTTTATGGTTTGACGAGGACACCCAGAATTATAAAATAATGCGAATGACCAGAGCGACATTTGGTTGTACAACTTCTCCTTTCTTTTTAACGGCAACAATTAAGAAACACATTAAGGAATATAGGGAAATTTATTCGGATAGTTATGAAATGTTAAATTCAGCTCTGTTTGTGGACGATTTGCTTTATGGCTCCGATACCGTAAACGGTGGCTATGAATTAACTTCTACTGCGGTAAATATTTTAGCAAAGGCTGGAATGAAATTGAGAAAGTTTAGTACGAATTCACAGAAATTAAAGAACATGTGGGATAAAAATGATTGTTTTTCGGAGGTAAATAATGATAGTGTAATAAATATTCTTGGATTGGTGTGGATAAAGATAGTGATAAATTAGGATTAGCTTTGAAATCTATAGTTGAAAATTTGGATATATCGGTATGTACGAAAAGATATGCATTGCATACAGCTGCAAAATTTTTTGATCCTATTGGGATTATATCTCCCTTTTTAATTAGGATAAAGTGTTTTCTTCAAAGAATTTGGGAAAGAGGTATGGATTGGGATCACGAATTGCCGGATGATCAAGGGAATTTGGATAAAATGGTGTAACGAAATTAAGGATTTATTAGAAATTCGAATAGATAGATGCTATTTCACGTATGTTGATTTGAAAAATTCGTGTGTAGAACTACACATTTTTTCAGATGCTTCACCACTTGCATATGGTTGTGTTGCATATTTTAGGGTTATCAGTAATGATAAAAAATGTTATGTAAGTATGATTATGTCAAAGGCTAGAGTTGCGCCGCTAAAGAAACTAACGTTACCAAGATTGGAGTTAATGGGAGCGGTGATAGCTGCTAGAGTAGCGAAATATATTTGTGATACATTTAAAGAAATTAACATTGAGAAATTTTATTGGACAGATTCTGCTATTGTGTTACACTGGGTGAAGGGATCGGCGAAACAATGGAAACCCTTTGTTAAAAATATAGAGTAGTTGAAATTCAGGAATTGTCAGTACCCGAAAATTGGTCATATTGTAATACTAAGGATAATCCCGCAGATTTAGTTACTCGTGGTATTAGCGCAAATGCGTTAGTTAATAATGATTTTTGGTTTAAAGGTCCAAAATGGTTATCTGAGCTAAATGGTAAAGGTAATGATATTGGGGAAGAGGTAGACACGCAATATATTACCGAAGAAAAAAGGAAAACACCTGAAAAAATAATTCAGTTTAAAATCTCTATAGAAACAATTGAACCAATATTGGATCTTGAAAAATATAGTAACATTTTAAGAGTTCTCAGAATTACGGCATGGATAAAGAGATTTCTTAACAACGCGAATCCTAAAAACGAGAAAGTTAGGGGTCCATTATCGGCAGAAGAAATTGGTAGTGCGCAAATTATGTGGGTTAAATATACACAGAAAATTAGTTTTCCGAATGAATTAAACTGTTTGATAAATGGGGAACCTATTTCGAAAAATTCAAATTTAATTGAGTTCTCACCATTTTTGGATTCCGAGGGAATAATGTGTATCGGAGGAAGGCTTCAGAAATCAAATTATTCCTTTAACGAAAAACACCCGATCCTGTTGCCTTCAAAGGGTAAATTAATTGATTTGTTAATTAAAAATGCGCATGAAAGAGTTTTTCCTTTTGGCATTAATGATACATTAGTTCAATTACGGGAGGAATTTTGGGTAATCAACGGCAGACAGGCAGTAAAGAGCGTATTAAGAAGATGCAGAATTTGTGTAAAATTTAATGCTCGATCTGGAGCCCAGATAACAGCTCCGTTACCTGCAGATCGCATCAATGAACGAAAGCCCTTTGCAGTAATAGGCCTTTATTTTGCAGGCCCCTTATACATCCGAAATAATGACGCCAAATACTACATATTGTTGTGCACATGCGCGATAACAAGAGCAGTGCACCTAGAATTGGTAGAGAACCTATCTACCGAAACCTTCCTGTTAGCATTCAGAAGAATAGTAGCAAGGCGTGGTCTTTGTCATACAGTATATTCCGATAACGCACGAACATTTCATCGAGCTGATGTGGAATTAAAGCACATATGGAAAATAATTAGCGATCCTAATGTAAAAGATTACTACAGTAATAACAAAATAATATGGAAATATATCATGGAAATGTCGCCATGGTGGGGTGGCTTCTATGAACGACTGGTTCTATCCGTAAAAATTGCATTAAGAAAGGTAGTTGGCAAAACCACTTTAACACACACACAACTACATACAGTTATATGTGAAATTGAAGCTTCAATAAATTCGCGACCCATAACATATGTATATGCGGACTCTGGAGAACCTTCTCCAATTACGCCAGCACACTTTTTGGTAGATCAACGTCTAACTTCCTTACCTATAGTTCACCTCAAATCCCATGTGCTTCCTGGAACTTCTCTAACATATATAAAACGGTTCAACCATAAGAAACGTATACTGGACCAGTTCTGGTCAAGATGGAAGAAGGAATACCTTCTTCAGCTGAAAAACGCCATGACAAGTCGACACTTCCAGTATTCGAGAATATTCGCTAAACGATGTTGTTTTAATCCACGATTCTACATTACCAAGGCATTTATGGAAATTAGGAGTAGTCACTCAAGTGTTTCCCGGTTGGGATGGAAAGGTACGAACTTGTGAGTTAAAAACAGCTACCGGAACAATGAGATGTCCTTTCCAATTATTATATCCAGTAGAAATTTGTGAAAAAGACTAAAACTTTAAAAACTTATATTTACAAACTATGACTTTTGGGTGGACTTTAATTTCTCTTTGATATAGTTACGATTATAAAATGAAAATATAATTAATGTTCATCCGGGGGCCAATGTGTTACTTATTGGTCAAATCTAAAACCTGTAGATGGCGCTGCACGCCGATATTAATGTTTTTGTTTTCTTCTTTTCTCTTCTGTGTGTTCTTCGTGTTCGTCTTTGTAGTAGTAAATAAATGTATGTCACAATAATTGAAATCCTATTATTTCCGAATTATGTGTTCAATCAACACCAATGAATAGGAATGAAGTATCAGTGGCAGGCAGTCACCACGACTCTGGACCGATAAGGTAATTCATTTACCTTATTTCAATTTAAAATTCTGAAATGACTATTAATGACTATTTATACAAAGTTATATCTAAATAACGTCGCCAAAGTAGCGACATGGTTTTGAATGATATTTTTTATAACGTCGTTAAAAGTTTAACGACAGACTGAACTAAATAAGTGAAATTTGCTCCCAAGAACTTCAATAACACCCACAACAATCTCAGTTAAAATGTATGTTTCTAAAAGAGTTTTAGTCAAGGCCGTGCAAAACAAAAATGGCACCCGGGGCAAAACAATAATTTGACCCCCCCCCCCAACACCAGGAAATTCTTTAAACATTTTATCTTTATCTTTTTTTGTTTTTGTTTTTTCGTGTTACAATATCAAAGAAATGTTTTTTGCTTAGAAAAAAACAATTACAAATAGAAA
Organism: Salticus scenicus; assembly: GCA_963930645.1. Lineage (NCBI taxonomy): Eukaryota > Metazoa > Arthropoda > Arachnida > Araneae > Salticidae > Salticus > Salticus scenicus. Next base: position 93,052,597 of record OZ005655.1, on the reverse strand, counting down.
AAAAAATTACATTTATTATTTTTGTAAAGGGCAGGAAGAAAGATATAAAACTATTTTAAGAGCATTTTTCTTGCTTTTATAGAAGCAAAGTCATCGATAAAGTTTTCCAAATCTAAAGATTGTACAATTTCAAATTCCATTGATAGTATAAGTAGGGTAATATTGTACGTTCTGCACCAGCTCCACCACTGCACGGGCGAGCCGTGCTGCTGCCGCGCCGTTATCTTATCAGCATCCTGTTCGAAGATTTCCGGTGACGCATGATGTTGTTATCTATCTGAGTGACAAGAAGGGATTGGAATTAAGAGAGAATTATTAATGAATGTGATTTTTCTTAATTATATATTTTCTGTGATGCTGCCATCTATTGAGAACATGTTAAACTTCGTTATTTTCAAAAAGTTTATTTTTCAACGTTCGCCGTCACTTAGGATCGAACCCGCTATCTTGGATTGGGAAGCCAGCGTGCTATCCACTCGACCATCATGAGTTAACAGCGTAAATTTTAATTACTTAGTGTAGCGTTTTGCGATGAAATTTATTTTAAATGTAAGTTATTTTCCGATTTAAGAAATGAATGTATTAATATTAGTGCATAATTAATATTTTAATTGTTTTCGTAGATTTTATGTGCATAATTATTATTTTAATGATAATTTGGGATAAAATATTAAGAAATTTTTTCCTATGTTTAACAAAATGAGTGATTAAAAATTTTCGTTAAGTGTGTTTGATTAAAATAATCAGTGGAAATATGTGATTTTTCTACTGTTATACGTTCAAACATTTTTTTTTTCTATGTGAGCATATATTAAATTTCTTTTTTATTTAATCTTTGGAACTCTGCTAAAGAGTTACTTTTTTTTCTGTGAAATTCTCAAAAGAGAATTTCTTAATTTTTTTATGTATGTTCAAACAGATTTTTTAATCTGCGTGAACATATTTAGACAGTATTTTTAATTATGTAAAATATACGATTTTTCGCGAATGGTTTTCACTAATATTTTTTAAGGAAAAATTGTGGTATAATTTAAATGTGTACAAAATTTAATAAAATGATTGCAAATTAAGGAAATTTTCTCTCATGTGTAATATTAGCATATGTGCTGCCATCTATTGCACATAAAGTGAGAAATATATGCTTTTTTTTATTTATTTAATGAAATAAAGAGTTATTTATTTTTCGCGAAAAAAGTATATTTTTTATCATGCGATTATTTATTGAAACAGAGAAAAAAAATTATTATTATTGAAGTAGAGAGTTAGAAAAAATATATTCAGGCAGAAATAGAGATATTTATTTCATTTAGTAATAAAGGATTAGAAAAATTAACTAAGATTTTGTGTATTTTAAATAAATTTGATAGTGAATTCGCATAGATAATTACTGAGTTGAGATAACTGATAGCGTTTCCCAAATATTTAAAGTGTTAACCAATATCAGTTTTTTTTTTTTTTTCGGATAAAGTCTATTGATATATTTTTATCAACTTGGTACTTTTAGTGAAAAGTTTAACTAAGAATTAATTAATAATTGCGTCGAGGTTTTGAATGTTGATATTTTTAGGCATGTACTCATCTTTGATATGACGTAGAATTGAACCAGTCACCTTTTCAACTTAAGTGCTCATAGAGATATGAATTTACATTAATTATCGATTTTAAAATTAATCTTAAACTTAGAAAAAAAATTATGATTTTTAAAAAGAGAATTTTAATGATCGATGATGTTAGTCGATCTGAGAGAATTTATTTATTTATTTTTATTTTTTTAATAAAGAATTTAATGAGAGGCAATGTATTTCGAGGACTTAGCATTTTTCGCAAGCACTTAATACGTCATACTACAATAAACTCATTTTGTTTGATTATCTTATATACTTCTACTAAACTAGTTAAAAACTTTTTTAAATTATTCACCTTAAAGTGAAAATACTATACTACAGAGTTACCATTTATTTAATTCATTAAAAAATATGCTTCTTTTCTACACTTCCAAAGAAACAAATGAGTGATAAGCTTATTTCTTATCGACCATGTTGATACTACGTCATACTACGATAAACTCATTTTGTTTGATTATCTTATATAGTTCTACTAAACTAGTTAAAAAACTTTTTGAATTATTCACCTTAAAATGAAAATACTATACTACAGAGTTCCCATTTATTTATTTAATTCATTAAAAAATATGCTTCTTGAAAATAATGAGCTATCTAGAAGTATTTTTCATTGATATGTAGGATATATTTATTTAATAATATTAATTTAAGAACTTTATTTTATAAATTAACTTCTATCAACCAAAAACATTTTACCACGCAACAGAGTTATAGTAGATTCAGGGATGGAACACGGGCGCAGAATTCCTACCGGAATCCGTTTAAGAAATTTCTCTACTTATAATATCGTTGATTTAAGAAGTAGAAATTTTTCTTACATCGATAGTGGTATGAATTCTGCGCCCGTGTTCCATCCCTGTAGATTTTATTTAACTTATCATAAGCTAAAATCAAACCATGCACTTATTAATCTTATATTCATGTATTTGCATATTTTGTATATTTATGCATCCTTAAGTATTTTAGTTATGTAATATTTTAAAATGTGATTGGAAAAAAAATATTTCGCATTATAAATGTAATTTAAGTTTATGCACGCACACACATAGAAAAATTTAATTATTTATTTTTTAATCTTAATAGATTAAAACGGAAATTTAAAAGTTAAGCATATGTACATTGCGAAATTGATTAAGATTTAATATTACAAACTTAATTATATTGAGTGAAATTAGGATGTAGCTTATTAGATGTTCAATAGTTATAAATGATGTAAAAATGTTGAAATACATTAAGATTTATTACTTACTTAGATATATTTTATGTGCATATTTAGTACTTTTTGTGATGTAATGTAGCTTATTAGATGTCCAATAGTTATAAATGTTGCAAAAATGTTGAAGTACATTAAGGTTTAATAGCTGCTTAGATATATTTTATGTGCATATATAGTACTTTTTTTGATGTAATGTAGCTTATTGGGTGAACGATAGTTATAAATGATGTAAAAATGTTGAAATACATTAAGATTTATTACTTACTTAGTTATATTTTATATGCATATTTAGTACTTTTTGTGATGTAATGTATCTTATTAGATGTCCAATAGTTATAAATGATGCAAAAATGTTGAAGTACATTAAGGTTTAATAGCTGCTTAGATATATTTTATGTGCATATATAGCACTTTTTGTGATGTAATGTAGCTTATTAGGTGAACGATAGTTATAAATGATGTAAAAATGTTGAAATACATTAAATTTATTACTTACTTAGTTATATTTTATGTGCATATATAGTACATTTTGTGATGTAATGTAGTTTATTAGATGTCCAATAGTTATAAATGATGCAAAAATGTTGAAGTACATTATGGTTTAATAGCTGCTTAGATATATTTTATGTGCATATATAGTACTTTTTGTGATGTAATGTAGCTTATTAGATGTCTAATAGTTATAAATGATGCAAAAATGTAGAAATACATTAAGGTTTAATAGCTGCTTAGTTATATTTTATGAATTTATATAGTACTTTTTGCGATGATATGTGACTTATTAGGTGAACGATAATTATAAATGATGCAAAAATGTTGAAGTACATTAAGGTTTAATACTTGCTTAGATATATTTTATGTGGATATATAGTACTTTTTGCGATGCTATGTAACTTTTTAAATGAATTATACTTATAAATATTGCAAAAATGTTGAAGTACATTAAGGTTTAATACTTACTTAGTTATATTTTATGTGTATATAGTACTTTTTGTGATACAAAATTTTCTCGGGGGAAGTAGTTTTCAAGCGATTTTAACCACAGGTATACACTCTGTTTAAGATAGAAATAGATGCACTAGTATTGAACATGCTGGCTTCTTTTATGGTCACGTGATCCAATCAGAAGCATGGATTTTTAATAATTGTAAAATTAAGTGATTTTAGTATACAAGTTTCGGAAAAAACCATGAAAAACTTCAAACGAATAGTCTACAAGCTTTAAAATCTGTGATGCGCAAATTATTTGTTTTAACATGTTGATGAACTAGATTACATTAAAAGGTTTGGGTATTAAAATGATACATATTTGGCGTGATTAATAGAGGTTCTAAAGAATTTGGCTGCTTCACCTAGTGTATGAATTTAGGTTATATTTGGCGTGATTTCGCCAATAATTACAAATTTGGTGGTAAACCTACAGTATAAATGCACTCGCAATGAAATTTTAATCAGTTGGTGCTATATTTTTGAGGAGTGCGCACGTTTAATTTTATAACTTCGATTTTGTATAACACTCTACTTTTTAGTGAGAGAGATGGATTTATCTGAAAAGATGCCTATTTCAAATGAGTTGTCATCAAACTTGGATACTAAGAAACTACCGAAAACTTTTAGTTGTGTTTCTTGCAGTGTGGTATTTAAACGAAAATGGGATTTGCTTCGACACATGAAAATTCATCTCAACGAAAAATCTTTTATTTGCAATGAATGCTCGAAAGCATTTACCAGATCAGATGAGTTAAAGAGACATTTAAAAATTCATCAAAAGATTCCTATTGAACATAGATGTGAGCAATGTAGCGAATCCTTTAATCGCAAGTATCAGTTGCTGATGCATATTAGAAAAAACCATCAAAAACCTTTACCAGTGCATTCCTGTGATCGATGTGCAGAATCATTTAGACAGAAATATAAATTATTAGAGCATGTTAGAGAAAATCATCGAAAACCCTTATCGCAAGCAGCATTAAAGGGATTGACAAATTCTGACCGAGATCTTCTGAAGGAGAAAATTATGCATTTTAAAAGAAAAAATGCACTTAATACATTTACAATAACCACATTTGATAATAAAAACAAAGATTTGGATTTCACGTCATTTTTTAATAATTTAAGAACTGACATTTTAAACGAATTAAACTTTCAATTAAATGACCAAGGAACATTGAAATGGTATATTAATGTTGAAGCTATTTTTAGTTGTATTTATGAAAATGGAGAGAAGGATTTTATTACACAAAATTTTAGGTCAAAAAGTATAACAACTTTTTTAATAAATGATTTGAATAATGATCTTGAAAACGCTTTTAACAAGATGAAAAAGTGTTTTGATGAATATAGCGAACAAGGATCAGGTTGGACATTAACAGAAATTTTCAAATTAGAACTTTGTATGACTAAATATGGTTCTTTTCAAATGTAATATCTGATTTTAATATATATATATATATATTAAAAATTGTTAGTTGAATCTTATAAAATTATTGTAAACTTTGTATAAAAATGATGCATGTAAAAATCTTATAATTTAAAAAATAAAAGTATGTGTATAAAAATTGTATTTTTAATTATTTATCTCATATAAAAATTTTATGTAAAAGTTTAAACTATTAATCGGATTTTTAAAATAAATGCACTTATGTTAATGTAGAGATTTTTTTTTTTTTTTTTTTTTTTTTAAATATGATTTTAAAACTATATATTTTAAAACTACATATTTTTTTTTAAAAAAAAACGTTTATTTCATAAATAAATTGATATTTTATAGTAAATATATATAATCATATTCTTACCAATTTTGGAGATTGTATTAAAAAATCATGAACTTTGCATTTGACACATAGTCTAGAGTAATACTAACCTGCTTAAAAGTTTAACTTTTCTGCGTGCTTGAAATTAGACATGAATAAATTATCTGTTTCGACACGTTGATAAACTAAAATATTTTACGAGATTTTTTAATGGGATTGGGGATATTTTACAAGATTTGGCTATTAAAATAACATATCTGCTAAGATTTGGCGAGATTTTTTTAATGTATTTGGCAATAAATACTGATTTGGCATTAAACATAGAGTATAAATTCAGTCTCAGAGGAAAATTTAATCAGTTGCTGACTTGTTTTCATGGTTCAGTTTTCATATAGCATTTTTAAAGTTTTACTTTGATTATATTTATAATGGATCTATCTGAGGAAGTGCAAGTTTCTGTTCATCAACAAGCCACTTCATCATGTTTTGAAGATGAGACTTTTCACTTAAAGGATGTAAAACCCTATATTTGTAATGTGTGTAAGAAAGCATTTAGTAGATCGTACGGTTATAAAAGACACTTAAAAACTCATGAAAAACCTCGCGTAGGATATGGGTGTGAATACTGCATGGAAAATTTTAGTCGTAAACGGGATTTTTTAAAGCATAATGCAAAAATTCATAAAAAGACTTTGCATAATCACAGTTGTGATGAATGTAGTGAAGTGTTTAGGACTAAACAAGATTTATTGAATCATAAAAAAATGCTACATCGAAAGGTTTTACCTGAATATCTATGTGTAGAATGCAACGAAAGTTTTCGATATAAGTATGAATTATTACAACATAACAGAAAAAATCATCGTAAAGATTCTTCTGCTTACGTATGTACAAAATGCAATGAACGAAATACTCTCAACTTAGACAGTGAAAATATGAACTTAACGAATTTTTTGAATAATTTGAATACTGCTTTTTTGCCTCAACACAGTTGTTAATTTGCGTCCTTCTCTTCTACTCGCACGGTGTGAAATGAGCGATAACGCTATTTCTTATCAAGATCACGTGGTCATCTACTATTTCTTATCTACTATGTCACGTGACATTGTCTAGTATGACGTAGTAAGCTACGTCACATATACTACATTAGTGTAGGGTTTGTGTTATCAGTCATGTAGCTTACTACGTCATACTAGACAATGTCACGTGACATAGTAGATAAGAAAGCTTACCACGTGATCTTGATAAGAAATAGCGTTATCGCTCATTTCACACCGTGCGAGTAGAAGAGAAGGACGCAAATTAACAACTGTGTTGAGGTAAGTCCAATTTTTATAGTATTTATTTAAACATAAATAAATAGACCAGTGTTTTATATTAAAAAATATTCTTTATTAATAATTTAATCAATAGGGAACTACATTTGGGCGTTTTCGTTACTTGGGTACCGAAGATAACAAAAATTTGTTTTTAATAAAGGTTTTAGGCATATCATTAAGAGCTTGTAACAATTCGCCTTGTGGCACTTTCTTATTCATAGAAAATATTAAATAAATCAGCAATATTAGAGTTCTTTATTTTACGGTTTTTATAAGTCACTTCGTCCCACTCCAATTTATGGGGGAGAATTTCTTTAAACCAAATTAAAATCAGCAAGTCTTATTGTATAAAAACGATTTAGTTAATAAGAAAGCAAAAAATATATTTACACATGTTTAGCTTTTTTCGTGACTTAACGTATCTATTATAATATGAAATGGTGTGTAGAAAGTAATTTCATAATAAAAACACAATTTTTGATTAAAATATTTTATTTTACATTATTATCAGTATAAAAACAGGTTTATAAAAATCTAAATTATTGCTAAATCGTTAAGGTTATATTGACTAATACACTCTACATTAAAATTATCCAAAAATTTCAACAAGTCGTTATCACCGCTCACGAGTGAAACATTATTATTACTCATACACTCCCCATTTATATTCTCAATGTTGTTCGTTGGAGAGTCATAAAAATTACTTTGTGTCAAACATTTAGTATTTATATTTTCATTAGCAGTGGGTAAAACGTCATATGCATTATTATCCAAAACATTTGATAAGATCACATTTTCACTGGTTGATGAAGTGAAAACATTATTTTGATTATCTGAAAAATTCGTTAAGTCTACATTTACACTCCCAAAGTTGTTGGTTGGTGAGTCATTATTTCGTGAGATGTGTTCGGTATTTATATTTTCATTATTTAAAAATATTAAAAAATACGTATTGTTATTTTCATCATGAAAGCTTTTGGCTAAAGAATAGGTGTTGGTTAAAAAAGCAGTATTCAAATTATTCAAAAAATTCGTTAAGTTCATATTTTCACTGTCTAAGTTGAGAGTATTTCGTTCATTGCATTTTGTACATACGTAAGCAGAAGAATCTTTACGATGATTTTTTTCTGTTATGTTGTAATAATTCATACTTATATCGAAAACTTTCGTTGCATTCTACACATAGATATTCAGGTAAAACCTTTCGATGTAGCATTTTTTTATGATTCAATAAATCTTGTTTAGTCCTAAACACTTCACTACATTCATCACAACTGTGATTATGCAAAGTCTTTTTATGAATTTTTGCATTATGCTTTAAAAAATCCCGTTTACGACTAAAATTTTCCATGCAGTATTCACACCCATATCCTATGCGAGGTTTTTCATGAGTTTTTAAGTGTCTTTTATAACCGTACGATCTACTAAATGCTTTCTTACACACATTACAAATATAGGGTTTTACATCCTTTAAGTGAAAAGTCTCATCTTCAAAACATGATGAAGTGGCTTGTTGATGAACAGAAACTTGCACTTCCTCAGATAGATCCATTATAAATATAATCAAAGTAAAACTTTAAAAATACTATATGAAAACTGAACCATGAAAACAAGTCAGCAACTGATTAAATTTTCCTCTGAGACTGAATTTATACTCTATGTTTAATGCCAAATCAGTATTTATTGCCAAATACATTAAAAAAATCTCGCCAAATCTTAGCAGATATGTTATTTTAATAGCCAAATCTTGTAAAATATCCCCAATCCCATTAAAAAATCTCGTAAAATATTTTAGTTTATCAACGTGTCGAAACAGATAATTTATTCATGTCTAATTTCAAGCACGCAGAAAAGTTAAACTTTTAAGCAGGTTAGTATTACTCTAGACTATGTGTCAAATGCAAAGTTCATGATTTTTTAATACAATCTCCAAAATTGGTAAGAATATGATTATATATATTTACTATAAAATATCAATTTATTTATGAAATAAACGTTTTTTTTTAAAAAAAAATATGTAGTTTTAAAATATATAGTTTTAAAATCATATTTAAAAAAAAAAAAAAAAAATTCTCTACATTAACATAAGTGCATTTATTTTAAAAATCCGATTAATAGTTTAAACTTTTACATAAAATTTTTATATGAGATAAATAATTAAAAATACAATTTTTATACACATACTTTTATTTTTTAAATTATAAGATTTTTACATGCATCATTTTTATACAAAGTTTACAATAATTTTATAAGATTCAACTAACAATTTTTAATATATATATATATATATATATATATATATATATAGTAAAATCAGATATTATATTTGAAAAGAACCATATTTAGTCATACAAAGTTCTAATTTGAAAATTTCTGTTAATGTCCAACCTGATCCTTGTTCGCTAAATTCATCAAAACACTTTTTCATCTTGTTAAAAGCGTTTTCAAGATCATTATTCAAATCATTTATTAAAAAAGTTGTTATACTTTTTGACCTAAAATTTTGTGTAATAAAATCCTTCTCTCCATTTTCATAAATACAACTAAAAATAGCTTCAACATTAATATACCATTTCAATGTTCCTTGGTCATTTAATTGAAAGTTTAATTCGTTTAAAATGTCAGTTCTTAAATTATTAAAAAATGACGTCAAATCCAAATCTTTGTTTTTATTATCAAATGTGGTTATTGTAAATGTATTAAGTGCATTTTTTCTTTTAAAATGCATAATTTTCTCCTTCAGAAGATCTCGGTCAGAATTTGTCAATCCCTTTAATGCTGCTTGCGATAAGGGTTTTCGATGATTTTCTCTAACATGCTCTAATAATTTATATTTCTGTCTAAATGATTCTGCACATCGATCACAGGAATGCACTGGTAAAGGTTTTTGATGGTTTTTTCTAATATGCATCAGCAACTGATACTTGCGATTAAAGGATTCGCTACATTGCTCACATCTATGTTCAATAGGAATCTTTTCATGAATTTTTAAATGTCTCTTTAACTCATCTGATCTGGTAAATGCTTTCGAGCATTCATTGCAAATAAAAGATTTTTCGTTGAGATGAATTTTCATGTGTCGAAGCAAATCCCATTTTCGTTTAAATACCACACTGCAAGAAACACAACTAAAAGTGTTCGGTAGTTTCTTAGTATCCAAGTTTGATGACAACTCATTTGAAATAGGCATCTTTTCAGATAAATAAATCTCTCTCACTAAAAAGTAGAGTGTTATACAAAATCGAAGTTATAAAATTAAACGTGCGCACTCCTCAAAAATATAGCAGCAAATGATTAAAATTTCATTGCGAGTGCATTTATACTGTAGGTTTACCACCAAATTTGTAATTATTGGAGAAATCACGCCAAATATAACCTAAATTCATACACAAGGTGAAGCAGCCAAATTCTTTAGAACCTCTATTAATCACGCCAAATATGTATCATTTTAATACCCAAACCTTTTAATGTAATCTAGTTCATCAACATGTTAAAACAAATAATTTGCGCATCACAGATTTTAAAGCTTGTAGACTATTCGTTTGAAGTTTTTCATGTTTTTTTCCGAAACTTGTATACTAAAATCACTTAATTTTACAATTATTAAAAATCCATGCTTCTAATTGGATCACGTGACCATAGAAGAAGCCAGCATGTTCAATACTAGTGCATCTGTTTCTATCTTAAACAGAGTGTATTCCTGTGGTTAAAATCGCTTAAAAACTACTATCCCCCGAGAAAATTTTGTATCACAAAAAGTACTATATACACATAAAATATAACTAAGTAAGTATTAAACCTTAATGTACTTCAACATTTTTGCAATATTTATAAGTATTATTCATTTAAAAAGTTACATAACATCGCAAAAGTACTATATATCCACATAAAATATATCTAAGAAAGTATTAAACCTTAATGTACTTCAACATTTTTGCATCATTTATAATTATCGTTCACCTAATAAGTCACATATCATCACAAAAAGTACTATATAAATTCATAAAATATAACTATGCAGCTATTAAACCTTAATGTACTTCAAAATTTTTTCATCATTTATAACTATTAGACATCTAATAAGCTACATTACATCACAAAAAGTACTATATATGCACACAAAATATATCTAAGCAGCTATTAAACCATAATGTACTTCAACATTTTTGCATCATTTATGCATCTAATTGGACATCTAATAAGCTACATTACATCACAAAAAGTACTATATATGCGCATAAAATATATCTAAGCAGCTATTAAACCTTAATGTACTTCAACATTTTTGCATCATTTATAACTATTGGACATCTAATAAGCTACGTTACATCACAAAAAGTACTAGATATGCACACAAAATATAACTAAGTAAGTAATAAATCTTAATGTATTTCAACATTTTTACATCATTTATAACTATCGTTCACCTAATAAGCTACATTACATCACAAAAAGTGCTATATATGCACATAAAATATATCTAAGCAGCTATTAAACCTTAATGTACTTCAACATTTTTGCATCATTTATAACTATTGGACATCTAATAAGCTACATTACATCACAAAAAGTACTATTTAATGCATATAAAATATAACTAAGTAAGTAATAAATCTTAATGTATTTCAACATTTTTACATCATTTATAACTATCGTTCACCCAATAAGCTACATTACATCAAAAAAAGTACTATATATGCACATAAAATATATCTAAGCAGCTATTAAACCTTAATGTACTTCAACATTTTTGCAACATTTATAACTATTGGACATCTAATAAGCTACATTACATCACAAAAAGTACTAAATATGCACATAAAATATATCTAAGTAAGTAATAAATCTTAATGTATTTCAACATTTTTACATCATTTATAACTATTGAACATCTAATAAGCTACATCCTAATTTCACTCAATATAATTAAGTTTGTAATATTAAATCTTAATTAATTTCGGAATGTACAGTCACCCCAAAAAAAAACGCCACCCCCCCCCCCCCACCTAATTTTGCCGTAAATTATCGTAGAAACATGCGACTGGTACCAATCAGTTTGTAATAACGTCTAGTTTATAATGTTATAGTTAGATTTTACTTAGGGGGTCGTCTACATATTAAAACTAACATCAACTTCATTTTTTTCAATGGTAACCCCCATTTTTTATAATTTATTTGAATTCTTTGGATCAAATCATCACGGAAAATGGTATAGTTTATATATTTCGCTCAATTTTTCATAGAGTTATAAGCTGTCAAAGTTTGGGGGTGCTAATGTTAAATGAATGTGACAAACATTAAATCATATCTTCCGAAATAATTATGATATTTAAATTCTGTTTTTTTTATTCGTTAGAATGAAGTAACCCAAACATATTCCATGCAAATTTTTCTAAAAAAACATTTTTTGAATTATGAAAATTATTAATAAATTCATATTTGAAAAAATTATGAATTATGACCTATGTTAATTTTTGCACGAATAGAACGGGCATCATCAAAAACATGGGTTTCCAAATTTACAGCTCGTTCCTAACATTATTTTTTGAGTTACAGTGATATTTCACTTTTTATTCCTGTTAGGGGGCCGTCACTTGTTATAATCTGTATCCTCTATAAGTAAATGCTTGTATATAATTTGACGGAAAACTATTTTAATTTACCTTTATGTTATTTTTATTGTTTCCTAAGCAATATTTCGATGTTTATTATACAAATTGGTATATTTTTGTAAAGTTATCACAATGTAGGTGAGGGATTGTGAAAGAATTTCAAAAGAAAAGAAGCCCCGCCTCTGATTCGCTGAAACACTATTTAAAAAAAAAGACAAATTTGCATATTCCTATTTGACTCTATATGTGACGCTGGTATGCATAAATCACAATGGTATTTACTACATCGATTATTGAAGACAAAACTTAAATGATTTAATTACAAATATGCAAAATTATTTTGCTTTATATTATAAAGTTTTAGAAAATTTGTGAAAAGGCGTGGCTATTTACATTAAGCCTTGATATGGAAGCTATGTTGCTGTTTTTCGATGCTGCGAAATTTACAAAATATATTTGTGTTAATATACTATACAGATAGAAGAATAATTATATAATATCAAAAAATCTTCTTTAATCAATATGTTTATATACATTACTGTATGGAAATGTTTATATATGAATATTGTATTTATTTTTAATGAGAGATATAAACACAAAATACTAAAAAAAAAAAAAGGAAAATGTGTTATAAATTTTTATAAATCAAGCAAAATATATATGCATACTTGCCAACCTAACCCGTAACATTGTTAGTTCCCGCCCCTGTGTGTACACAATTTAATTTTTAGAGTAATTAACTTCAAATACATTTACGATTAACTCATTGAGCGCCACGCGAATTCTTATGGAAATCCCATTCAGGCCACACGTGCTGCTTAGAAGCGTGTTATGTTTATCGAGTTTCAATAAACCCCATTAGGCCTTAACGATATAATCCTATAAAAATCCTATTAAAAAAAAAAAAAAAAAAAAAAAACATGAAGTAAATTTTAAATAAATTGTCAGTAATTACTTAAAACTATGTAAGTTCTGTAGTTTTATATCATATTTTACACTGCCGGCTGACTTAGCCTAAATGGAAAGATCAGTGTCAGCCACCGATGGCTGACACAGCTCTAAAAAGACTGATGTGAAAAAAATGTACGGAAAGGGGCGGAACCAGTAATCTTCCGGGATAGGTTGACAAGAATGTATATACATAGAGCAATGCCAGAAAATGTTCTTTATTTTTCATGAACCAGATGAATGGTATTTTTTTTCTGAATAGTCTATGTATTAAATATAATGCTGCTTTAAATACCCTTTAAATGAAAAGTTTTATTACATAAAGTAATTTTCTGGCACTCTACAGCTCCCAAATGACACACAATACAAAACCCCGCCTTGTTCCAGTGTTTAAAGGGTATTAACGTTTAATATGCTTTATATTCGTTTTGATCTTTCCATCTCCTCCTTATCTTCTTCTTTTTTTCTTAAAAAAAAAAAAAAAAAGAGTTATGTAACATTTTAACCTTTTCAAGTGAAGATTTAGATTAAGGGTAGTCAGCCTTTCTACGCCCACCGTCCTCTTCGATATCTGTGTTAAAGTGTAGAATTTTAGAACATCCCATTAAGTAGTAGGATTTATTATTTTACATATTAATTTGCTACACATTATAAAATATAAAAGCAAAAGAATATCGTGGAGATTTATGTAAAAGTTTTTAATAATGTCATGAATAATAATAATAATAATAATAATTAATTAAATAAATAAAAAAATAAAAATAAAAAAATCTGTTTTAATATTTTAAAAAAGTTAATTAAAGAAAATGAAAGTACTGCAGTATCAGAACAAACTCCCATTATCACTGTGAAACGGCCGTGGGAACCAGGTTGAGTGCCGCCGTTTCAGACAATTATACGGCAGCTTGAGTTAAAATAATTTTGAATTTTCAAACAAATTTAAAACCATTCATCTTTTTTTTTTTTTTTCTTTTGATAGATATTTTAATATCTATTCAAGCTATTTAATTTTCTTCGTATGAAGTGAACTATCTGATGTTTAATCAATAGAAACCAATAAAAATCTTTTAATTTATAAACTAACTCAGAAAAATCTGTGAATTAGTCATTTTTTTTATTTTATAATTAACATTTCTGAATTTTTTTTCCGGTGTCAAACTTAATAAATAATGTATACTGGGTGGTATATCTTGATTTATATTTTCTAAATGTATAGACGGACCCCTAATACATTTTCACGTGTAACTCTATTTAAAATTGATTTAAGGTATATAAATAGGTATGTTTTTCGAACCGCCTTGATCTCAGAAATCTGAATATGAAGTCAAAAATAGGGGTTGCCATTGAAGAAAATGAAGTTAATGCCAGTTTTAATATGTAGATGACCCCTTAGATAAAATTTAACTATACCGTTATAAACTAGACGTTATTACAAATCGATCGGTACCAGTCAAATGTTTCTACGATAATTTACGGCGAAATTAGGTGGGGGGGTGGCGTTTTTTTTTTTTGGGTGACTGTACATATGCTTAACTTTTAAATTTCCGTTTTAATCTATTAAGATTAAAAAATAAAAAAATTAAATTTTTCTATGTGTGTGCGTGCATAAACTTAAATTACATTTATAATGCGAAATATTTTTTTTTCAGTCACATTTTAAAATAATACATAACTAAAATAATTAAGGATGCATAAATATACAAAATATGCAAATACATGAATATAAGATTAATAAGTGCATGGTTTGATTTTAGCTTATGATAAGTTAAATAAAATCTACTATAACTCTGTTGCGTGGTAAAATGTTATTGGTTGATAGAAGTTAATTTATAAAATAAAGTTCTTAAATTAATATTATTAAATAAATATATCCTACATATCAATGAAAAATACTTCTAGATAGCTCATTATTTTCAAGAAGCATATTTTTTAATGAATTAAATAAATAAATGGTAACTCTGTAGTATAGTATTTTCATTTTAAGGTGAATAATTCAAAAAGTTTTTTAACTAGTTTAGTAGAACTATATAAGATAATCAAACAAAATGAGTTTATCGTAGTATGACGTAGTATCAACATGGTCGATAAGAAATAAGCTTATCACTCATTTGTTTCTTTGGAAGTGTAGAAAAGAAGCATATTTTTTAATGAATTAAATAAATGGTAACTCTGTAGTATAGTATTTTAACTTTAAGGTGAATAATTTAAAAAAGTTTTTAACTAGTTTAGTAGAAGTATATAAGATAATCAAACAAAATGAGTTTATTGTAGTATGACGTATTAAGTGCTTGCGAAAAATGCTAAGTCCTCGAAATACATTGCCTCTCATTAAATTCTTTATTAAAAAAATAAAAATAAATAAATAACTTCTCTCAGATCGACTAACATCATCGATCATTAAAATTCTCTTTTTAAAAATCATAATTTTTTTTTCTAAGTTTAAAATTAATTTTAAAATCGATAATTAATGTAAATTCATATCTCTATGAGCACTTAAGTTGAAAAGGTGACGGGTTCAATTCTACGTCATATCAAAGATGAGTACATGTCTAAAAATATCAACATTCAAAACCTCGACGCAATTATTAATTAATTCTTAGTTAAACTTTTCACTAAAAGTACCAAGTTGATAAAAATATATCAATAGACTTTATCCGAAAAAAAAAAAAAAACTGATATTGGTTAACACTTTAAATATTTGGGAAACGCTATCAGTTATCTCAACTCAGTAATTATCTATGCGAATTCACTATCAAAGTTATTTAAAATACACAAAATCTTAGTTAATTTTTCTAATCCTTTATTACTAAATGAAATAAATATCTCTATTTCTGCCTGAATATATTTTTTCTAACTCTCTACTTCAATAATATTAATTTTTTTTCTCTGTTTCAATAAATAATCGCATGATAAAAAATATACTTTTTTCGCGAAAAATAAATAACTCTTTATTTCATTAAATAAATAAAAAAAAGCATATATTTCTCACTTTATGTGCAATAGATGGCAGCACATATGCTAATATTACACATGAGAGAAAATTTCCTTAATTTGCAATCATTTTATTAAATTTTGTACACATTTAAATTATACCACAATTTTTCCTTAAAAAATATTAGTGAAAACCATTCGCGAAAAATCGTATATTTTACATAATTAAAAATACTGTCTAAATATGTTCACGCAGATTAAAAAATCTGTTTGAACATACATAAAAAAATTAAGAAATTCTCTTTTGAGAATTTCACAGAAAAAAAAGTAACTCTTTAGCAGAGTTCCAAAGATTAAATAAAAAAGAAATTTAATATATGTTCACATAGAAAAAAAAAAAAAAATGTTTGAACATATAACAGTAGAAAAATCACATATTTCCACTGATTATTTTAATCAAACACACTTAACGAAAATTTTTAATCACTCATTTTGTTAAACATAGGAAAAAAATTCTTAATATTTTATCCCTAATTATCATCAAAATAATAATTATGCACATAAAATCTACGAAAACAATTAAAATATTAATTATGCACTAATATTAATACATTAATTTCTTAAATCGGAAAATAACTTACATTTAAAATAAATTTCATCGCAAAACGCTACACTAAGTAATTAAAATTTACGCTGTTAACTCATGATGGTCGAGTGGATAGCACGCTGGCTTCCCAATCCGCAGATAGCGGGTTCAATCCTAAGTGACGGCGAACGTTGAAAAATAAACTTTTTGAAAGTAACGAAGTTTAACATGTTCTCAATAGATGACAGCATCACAGAAAATATATAATTAAGAAAAATCACATTCATTAATAATTCTCTCTTAATTCCAATCCCTTCTTGTCACTCAGATAGATAACATCATGCGTCACCGGAAATCTTCGAACAGGATGCTGATAAGATAACGGCACGGCAGCAGCACAGCTCGCCCGTGCAGCGGTGCAGCTGGTGCAGAACGAACAATATTACCCTACTAGTATACAAAGACTACTTAGTCTGTCTTGACCATTGATGACTGCAAATAAATTTTAACCAATTTTAGTTTGCTGTAGGATCTTTCAGCTGATGCAACAATTACTGGTATGCTTAGAAAAATTCTATATGCTATTTCCATATTTGTATAATTTGCTATTAAACATGAAATGACAAATTAACTATCAAATTTCTAAATGATATCTAAATGGAAAACATTAAAATTAGCGTTGCACAATAGCAGTTGAATACTGCCATATCTGTTATGCCAAATGGTCACGAAGCATTAGAATTAAACTAAATCAGTGCTAATATTGCCATAGTGATATATTTAAGAATAAAGGTACTAAAATTAAAATACAATTTTTATGGGTGAATTTTTCTTCTACCACTCAATTTCAAACATATGACTAGCAGATCTCTATAGCTTACCAATCAATTGTAATAGAAATCCAAAATTCTTGCTGACAGCTGCGTTTAAATATTCAATCATGGATGATTTTTATTTAACAGTGTATAACAAAACATGCTTATAATCTATTTTAATAAAATCAGAGTTTTGTCTGTAAATTTGTCGGAATCGAAAAATTTTGCGATATCTTCACGTTTTACACCCCATGAAAGCCGAAAATGACTTCAGAAAATTTTGCCTGTGTGTGTGTGTGTGTGTGTGTGTGTGTCATCGTGTCCGAATGTCGCTTTTTGTGTCCGGGCATCACTTGAGAACGGCTGGACGGAATTCAACGACGCTTGGCAGGAATTTAGGTCTTTACCCAACTTAAAATTATATCTATCAACTTTTCGGAAATTCCCCCCCGTTCCCCCCCTAGGGGGTAAAAGACTAAAACACGTTTGTCCGGGCATCACTTGAGAACGGCTGGACGGAATTCAACGACGCTTGGCAGGAATTTAGGTCTTCCCCCAACTTCAAATTATATCTATCAACTTTTCGGAAATTCTCCCCCGTTCCCCCCTAGGGGGTAAAAGACTAAAACACGTTTGTCCGGGCATCACTTGAGAACGGCTGGACGGAATTCAACGACGCTTGGCAGGAATTTAGGTCTTCCCCCAACTTAAAATTATATCTATCAACTTTTTGGAAATTCTCCCCCGTTCCCCCCTAGGGGGTAAAAGACTAAAACACGTTTGTCCGGGCATCACTCGAGAACGGCTGGACGGAATTCAACGGCGCTTGGCAGAAACTTAGGTCTTCACCCAACTTGAAATTATATCTATAGAAATTTTCAAAATTATGATTAGTGTTTAAATTGTGTGTGAAAAACGCCTGCGCATGCGCCATAAATATTTTTTCACTAAAATGCTTTGAATGAAAAAATGAAATATAAAAATAATTTTTTAAGTTAAAGACTTTTGTATTCGCGTGATTTTCACTACAAATTATGAAAAGATTGAAATGAAGTGTTGCCATCTAAGTTTCATACTTTAGTTAATTTTAAAAAATCTAATTGTCGTATCGAAAAACTGTTTACACCCCAGGATTCAGAAAAATCACCTCTTTCATTTGGTACTGAATTTGTAATGATAGGTCTGATATTTCTAATTTATTTTTCCCTTTATCCGTTTTTCCGTTGCCACTTAAATTTCATACTTTAGTTATTTTTTAAAAATCTAATTGTCGCATCGAAAAACTGTTTGAACCCCTGGATTCAGCAAAATCGCCCCTTTCATTCGGTATCAAATTTATAAATATAGGTCTGATATTTTTAATTTATTTTACCCTTTTTCCGTTTTCAACCCAGATTCGATATGGAACAGCTTTAGTATTGGATCCCTTTGGCAAAATTTGAAATTCGGCACCGAAGTAGCTCGGACGTTTCTCGCCAAGATCTTTAATTGCACAATTGAGATAGCCAATTCAGTTCATCGCAAAAATGGCTTAAAATATTTAAAGTCACCAAAGGGTTCCGATACTTAAGCTGTGCTTTTTGTATTTATTAGTGCTAGAGGCCTATTTCAGTCGGTACAGTTGTCGAATTTTTATAGGTCACTCTTAATTAGTGCTAGAGGCCTACTTCAGTCGGTTTATTGAATGGGGATTTATTGAATGAAGTCCCCCCAAGGCACAACTTTGACATGAGTCCCCCCCCGGCCCAACTTTGACATGAGTACCCCCCAAGGTACCCCTATTTCAGTCGGTACAGCGTTGTCGAATTTTTATAATACACTTTTAATAGTGCTAAGGGCCTATTTCAGTCGGTTTATTGAATGGGGATTTATTGAATGAAGTCCCCCCAAGGCACAACTTTGACATGAGTCCCCCCAGGCACAACTTTGACATGAGTCCCCCCCAAGGTACAACTTTGTCATGAGTCCCCCCCAAGGCACACCTTTGACATGAGTCCCCCCAAGGCCCAACTTTGACATGAGTCCCCCCCCAGGCCCAACTTTGACATGAGTCCTCCCAAGGCCCAACTTTGACATGAGTCCCCCCCCAAGGTAAAACTTTGACATGAGTCCCCCCCCCAAGGCACACCTCCCCCTCATTGGGAAAAAGAGAAAAAACGTTGTTTTGCGGCTATAAGACAGTTTGGACTTCCAACGTTATTTGTTACAATATCTGCAGCTGAAACACATTGTTTTGATTTAATGAAAACTTTATCATGGAATTTAGATCGTCACGAATTAACTAAAGAAGAATTTGTCGATATTAACAAGTTTAGCAGTAGGCCTCTGGCACTAAATTAAAATCTGTCAATGTCAGATTTTCATGTTTTAAATAATGAAATAATGTCGTGTCTGTATAATTTTTATTTTTTTATTACTATTTTTTTTTATTTATAAACTATTAAAAACTTCTGTGGTCACAAAATTTGGTGCGTAAATTGTTTGTATGCATCCGGCACTTATTGTAACTGCATTTCACGAAATTCGAAATCCCCCCCCCATTCTCTGAGTCGGATGGCAATAAACATGTGTAAAAACATGTTTTTTCGTTTGATTTCGCTTTGAATTATCTTAGAATGGCGAATTTTGGTGTGTGGATATTGATTAAGTGTACGCATTATGTACATTAGTGGGATTTTGCAAAACTTCGAACTCACCCGCTGAGGGTGGGGAAGTAAGAAGTGCGTAAGTTGTTCCGAAGACAGTGGGGACCCAGACTCCTAACATTGGGAGCGAGAAAACCTCTACCAATCACAGCGAGAACTTAGGTTATTAATAAAGATATGGCATTTTGACAAATCATTTAAGTTTAACGTCCAGCGAAGCGGGCAAAGCCTGCTAGTTATTTATAAAATTTCAATATTAAACATCAATTTAATGATAATTAGTATTCTTAGAATCACAGTGTAGAATAGAACCTTGATAATCCGTTATTAAATAAATTCAGGAACAGATCTTCTGTTTTATGACAGTTTTGATCTAGGTGCTAAATTTCTTTTCTGTTCAGCATTTTATTTCCATTACCTGACTACTGTAGGTAATGCAAGAGTATTGTATTCTATATAAAATTTTCACCTGATTTACATGTTTTGAGATCTCTTGGGACCAAAAAAGTGGTTTTTCGGTAATTAGTCAGTATGTGTGTATGTGTCTGAGGTGTTTTGATTATCACATCTCTGAAACTAATAAAGGTAGAACGACGAAACATTAGAATTGAGGCAGGTCTGGTGTACAGATAAATTTTCCTACTTTTGGTGAAAATTGGAAAAACGGAAGTGGGTCCGTATCTCAAAAACAGCTTCAAAGTTGATATATAAGCGCCTTATTAAATGTCCTTTCGTTTGTATTAGTTGGTTAGGTCAAAAAAATTGATATGCATAAGTAAATCAATTTGAGGTCTAGCAAGTGCGTTTCTTTGAAAACAGCTGTACGAATGTTTTTCAAACTCACCATATTAACTTCTTTTTAGATATCCTTTTGTATGTAATTGTTGTTTTCCGGTCAACAAATGAGTGTGCCAAGTTTTGGTGAAAGTCAATATTTCAAAAATGGCCCTAATGATTTTCTTGAAAACTGCCACATATTTTTTTATTTTTTTTTTTTTTTTAGATATTAAAAATGCTTTGAATTTGAATTGTTCAATGAGAACCATTCGCAGGGTGTTGCATAATGCTTCCTATGTGAAATATAAAAAGTTGAAGAAAAAAACACCGCTTCTAAGCCGGCACAAAATGGAGCATCTAAACTTCGCTAAACAAACTATGGCCTGGACCTCCAAATGGTACTCTGTGTTATTCTGATAAAAAGAGTTAAACCTGGATGGTTCTGATGGGTTTCAATATTATTGGCATGGTTTACGGAAGTCTTCTCATGTACTAATGAGCCGCCAAATGGGTGGAGGCTCAGTAATGGTTTGGGCTGGTTTTTCGTCTCAAGGGAAAACGGATATTGTTTTTGTGCATTCAAGAATGAATTCTGAAAAGTATAAGAATCTTCTTAAAGATCAACTAGCCATATATGGTGAGCTTCTTTGTGGCGAAAACTACACTTTCCAGCATGATAATGCGCCGATTTATGCATCACACGAAACAAAAAAGTGGCTTTCAGAGCAAAGTATCAATGTTCTCCCGTGGCCTTCTCGCTCCCCTGACTTAAATCCGATCGAAAACTTGTGGGGGATCTTAGTTCGTGCGTTTTATCGAAATGGGAGGCAGTTTATATGTGTCGAAGACCTAAAGAATGCTATAAAATGTGCTTGGGAAGAACTGTCTTGCGATATTTTGTTAGAATTTGATAGATTCGATGCCGAATCGCATCTTTCATGTTATAAAAAACAATGGCGGCTTCACGAAATATTGAATAACCATGTTAGAGGATTTTCTTTTAGACCATTAGTGTCTGCTAATTATGTTGACCACTGTATTTGGAAAAAACGATGTCTTATAATTTTGTCCATGATGTTTTTAAGTTTTTTCATTAAATTGTATGAAAATATCATTATTTTAAAATAATCATATATGATAACAGAATAAATTTATGTTTTTGACGTATTTGATAAAACATTTTTAAGCTCTGAATCTTTTCTTTCCCTATTTGTCAAATTAGATAGGTGTCTTATAATTATGTCCACCACTGTACAGTAAAATTAACAGTCATCCTGATTAGGTAGGTCAGTTTAAGATCTCGGAAATTGGTATTTCAAAAAATTTCTATACCGATTTTGTTAAACTCGCTATGTAAACTCTGTTTCATATGTGTTTATTGCCAAAACGTCAGTGGAGGCCCTCTGTTGAGACTCAAAACGGTTTTGGGCTGTGTCTGTCTGTCTGTCTGTCTGTCTGTCGCGCGATAGCGGCCGCAAAAATAGCGCTATTGACTTGAAATTTGGTACACATGTTCATGAGCCCTACGAAATCAGCTGTATAGTTTTTGGCATGTGTTCCATTTGTAGTTCGTATACAGGGACACGCCAAAGTTTTTCTTATCATTACGGCCTGTGGGAGGAATATGTATGTATCGCGATAGCGGCCACAAAAATCACGCTATTGAATTGCAATTTGGTACACATATTCATGAGCCCAACGGAATTAGCTGTATAGTTTTAGGTGTGTATTCCATTTGTAGTTCGTGTACAGGGATACACCAAAGTTTTCCTATCATTACGGCCTATGGGAAGAATCTGTATGTACCGTGATAGCCACTGCAAAAATCAAGCTATTGACTTCCAATTTTTGCTGAAACGTCAGTGGAGGCCCTCTGTTGAGACTCAAAAGGATTTTCTGTTCCGTCTGTCTGTCTGTCTGTCGTGCGATAGCGGCCGCAAATATCACGCTATTGACTTGAAATTTGGTGCACATGTACATGATCCCCACGAAATTAGCTGTATAGTTTTGGGTGTGCATTCCATTTGTAGTTCGTGTACAGGGACACGCCAGTTTTTTTTTTTTTTTTTTTTATCATTACGGCCTATGGCAAGAATTTGTATGTACCGCAATAGCGGCCGCAAAAGTCCTTCGATTGACTTGCAAATTGGCGCACATGTTCCAGCTTTGCATATAAGTAGCTGTATAATTTTTATTGCTATATTGTTTATAAACTGTGTATAGGGACACGAAAAAATTCTTAACATTAAGGTGTAAGGGGTGAATTTCTTTTAAACGCATTTTAATATCATTACTTTGAAATGAAGAAACTGAAACTAGCGTACGTGAGTAAGATGCTTAAACTCATGTGGTTTGAAGAAAATATCTGCTCTTAAGCTTTCTAATTAATGTACAGGACCTTACAAAAGTGTTCTGACAATGTCACGTAGTCATCCAAACGATGTTAAATTTGGAACAATTATTAATTTTAAACGCAAAATAAGCCGAATAGTTTTTACTGGTGTATACAATGTTTATGGTTTGTTTACAGAGACACGGAAAAGAATTTCGCAACATTAGAGCCTATGGACAAACTTTTATTTAAACGCGCTCTTTAATGCGTTTATGCTGAATTGAACTTAATAAAATTAACATACATTATAAAGATGCTTAAAATTATGTTTACTCTTAAAAATGGTTATGTATAGACTAAATAATTTATGGGACCACACAAAATAATTCCGAGTATGTACTGTAATTATCCAAATGATGTCAAATTAGTTTGAAAAATTAATGAGTTATAATTAATTAAGTTTATTCTTATTATTGGCGTTTATAATGACTGTGGATACTTTTCCGGGATACATAAAGTAATTTCGTCCTATTACGGTCTATAGTCGATGTATCTTATGTAAGTTTATTTTAACATGGTTACACCCCATCAAATATAATGAAATTTTATTAGAATTTTAAAAGCATATTTTCCTATTGATAGTTGTGGGCATAGAATTGGAAATTAGTTTAAAGGTTACGCAAAATATTTCCGATATGCTATGTAATTTTTTTTCTATGAAAACTGGTAGTTATGAAATTTGGTATTTATGAATTTCAGGGAAATAATACAAGACCGTCGTTTATTAAGAATGCATATTGTTGCGTACTTGGGGTCCGTAAGTTGTCCGAGAATGAAAGGCGAAACTTGCAAAAATTCAGTGATATATTTACAGAAAGTTCCAGAAAAATACAGGTCTATAAACAATGTATCAGCTTGAATTCAACCAGTAAACACAGCTTAAACAACAGCCGTTAACAGCAAAACAACAGTACAAACTGTTTAGCAATAACACATAAAGAAAGTCTCATCCAAAGAGGCTCAAAGCAAAGCAAGCATTTGACGAAACTGACACAGATCTGACACGGACCGCCTTGGCGAAAAAATGCTCCTTTTATACTTTTCTATCGAACACAGGCTGTTCTGGAAAATTATCGTATCTCATATAGAGATTAGAGCTTCCATATTTGGTATATCCCTAATAAGGATTTTCTCGCCAAGGTCGCCAAAAAAAATCGCCAAGGAGGGAAACAGTCGCCAAATTTCGCGCCAAATCCATTTCTTCCCTTATTGGAGCGTTTTTAAGTATTTTTAAGGGAAAATTAGGCTATTTTAACGCTAAAACGACTAGAAATGCACAAAGTTAGCATTTTATTAACTTTACTAAACCTCTTTGAAAGAATTTATACAAAAATAAATGCAATTATTTACAATTCCGTAACACTTTATAAGATATACAAATAGAGATACAGTGGGAGGTTGAGGGGGGCGCCAGCCCCCTTCTGAAACACATCTGATTATGGTAACAAGTCGATCGAATCAATGTATACGATTATATAATAAGGAATAAATAAAAATGACCTATTGAATATTGTCTGATGTAAATAGGACGTTGAGGCTCCTGATCTGCAGATCCACTAGTATATATCAATTTTCTCTTACAGGAAAATTGTTAGATGTCTAATTTCTTAGGTTAGTTTTATACTTTTTGACCACATTATTTCCAAAAAGTGCATATAGTGGGTTAGGTTGGGTTGTGGGAATTAAAACAGATTGACTGTACTAGGGTCCTAGGTCTGAGGGGGAGTGCCTTCCATAGGGATCTTTCTAAGGGGTCTTAGCCCGTGTTTTTGCAAATTTCAGAGAAAACCACGGAAAACTCCAAATGGCGAGGCTGGCGGGTGAGACCCGGAATTGAACCCGGCACCTCACTTTTACCAGCTTTGAGCACAGAACTGTTCGGCTGCTGTGCATATAGTGGGTAATA
The DNA here is from genome assembly GCA_963930645.1 of Salticus scenicus. NCBI lineage: Eukaryota > Metazoa > Arthropoda > Arachnida > Araneae > Salticidae > Salticus > Salticus scenicus. The sequence continues at coordinate 93,027,075 of OZ005655.1, read as the reverse complement.
GGATAATGGAAATTATGTGGTTGTTACACATCAGATTTTTTTTTTTTTTTTTTTCAGAGTTAGATGAATAAAAAAGTTGCTCTGTCAGTTAAATGAATATACACACGATTGTAATTTCGAATTCTCTCATTCAGGATAAAAAAAAAAAGGTCTTTTTATTTTGAATTAAATTTTTCTTTATCTTATATACTGGGTGTCCCATAAGTCTGTAGACATTGTAGCTGCTATCAACGTGTAGCGCACATGTTATTTTTTCCGGCCATCTACTGACCACTGCGGTAATCTAAATACCTGCAATTTTCGCATTTATCATGTAGTTAATTACCGTAATTAAAAGCTAAAAGTAATACACGACACAATTTATCAATAAATACATACTCGAGCGAGAAGAGAAGCAATGAGCACGCTAGCTTTATTTTTATCCAACAACACTAACCAGTTAACAATACAGTTACATCCAATACAGTTAAACACATGAAAAATAAAATATAAGATTTAATTTACAAGAATAATTTAAATGTAATAATTATATGTTAAGAAAAAGAAAAATATTTTGCATAATTAAATTTGCAAAGAATTATTTAAATATTAAAAATCATGGACATTATTATTTTAGACTATCACTTTGCGTTTTGCGACAGACGATTTATTTTCGCCTGATTAGTGGCGACATCTCTTGGCATATGACCCGACATTACTCCCCTACCAGTAACGAAGTTACGGTACTAGAAATTATGATAGGGCATACATAACTAAATTTCAAAATAAACATGACTTAAATAAGTTTAATTTGGTTTTATGTAAAATAAAAAAAATAATAATAGTAATTGTATATATATCACACAATATCTATTTTCCTTTTATACGTGCGTTAAATTTAGCAAAACAGCACAGTATAGTATGAGTGAATATTCAATTAATCAAAACTAAAGGAAAATAATAATACATTCCTGTAATTAACATAATTATTGCCATTATTACTACTCAGAGTAATGTCGTAATAAATTTAAATAATCTCAGGTAATAGAAAAATTTTCTGAAACATTTGAGATTATAAATATGAATGAGTTACTAAAATTAGAGATAATTACTCAATTATTAAATATTCTTCTTGAAATCATGCTAATTTAAGCAAACATATAATCTAAAATAAATGAAAGAATAGAAAGCAATATGAATGAATAAACTAAATTACAGTTTTCAAATTATGAAGAAAACAATAATTAAAATAAGCATTAATGACAATATAGAGCTAGTCTTTAAATCTGACAGGCATATTAATTTTTCGACCACAGCGTGTGGTTGTAGATAATGTTTTGTCATCATGGATGACCTTAGGAGTATGAGAGTTTATATTTTGATCAGGTATATTTGTGTCACACAGCAGCTCAGGATCTGTATCACATGTCAACATATAGGCTGGCTTGAGCCGGTCAATAGATATGTTTACATGTTTTTCATTTTTTAACAGGGTAAAATATTTCTCATACTTTTTAACCACAAAGAATGGTCCTTCATAGGCTGGTTCAAGGGTTTTTTTAACTCTGTCAATTCTAACAAAAACATGAGAACAAGATTTCAAATCTTTGTGCACAAATATTGTATCTTGTTTACTTTGTTTTGTTGGTATTGGTTTTAACTTGCTCATATAGTTTTGTAGCTTAGTCACATAAGTATCAGAATCCACATTAACCATAGTTTGATCAAAAAATTCACATGGAAGTCTGATATTGCTACCATAAACCATCTGTGCTACAGAATGATTTGTGTTACTTTTGATAACAGATCTGAGTCCTAAAAGCACCGTTGGTAGTACCTCAATCCATTTTGTATTGTTGTGTGCTTTTATGGCTGTTTTTAGAGTTCTGTAGAACCTCTCAACCTTGCCCTGACATATCGGATGATATGGTGAAGATTTACGCAGTTTTACACCACAAATACATGCCAAACTTTGGAGTAGCTGGGATCTAAATTGCTGTCCCTGATCTGTTATTATAGTTCCTGGTACACCAAATCTACAGATCCAATGTTCGTACAAAGCTTTACTCACTGATTCTGCACTAGCTTCTGGCAAAGGTACAACTTCTGTCCAACAAGTGAATCTGTCAATACAAGTTAAACAATAGATATGTCCATTAGATGGTGGCAAAGGTCCAATTAGATCAACATGCACAACATCAAATCTTGCATCAGGTTCTGGGTAGCTGGAAAATTTAGATTTAATATGTCTGTTTACCTTTGTCTTTTGACAATTTATACAGGTTTGGGCCCATTCTTTAACTTGTTTGTTCATTCCTGACCAAATGAATCTGGCAGCCATCTGCTTAACAGTGGATTTTATGCCTGGGTGCGACAAACCATGAACTTTATTAAAAATTTCTTTCCTGAAGTTAGGTGGAATATATGGACGAATCTTGTTGTTGGATATATCACCCCAGAGAGTCCTTCCAGATGCAAGAGTGTAAGGCTTAAAATCCAAAGATGTGTCACTGGCACACAACTGCTTGAATTCTGCATCATTACTCTGCTCATGAGCTATTTGTTCATAGTCAATAACAGAAATTGTTTCAATCCTTGACAAAGTGTCAGCAACTATCAGCAACTACATTATCTTTACCACTGATATGCTGGATATCCGTTGTAAACTGGGAAATGTATTGGAGTTGTCCCAGCTGTCTGGGAGAAGCTTTATCGTTTTTTTGCTTAAATGCAAATATTAATGGTTTGTGGTCTGTCCAAACTGTAAATTCTCTACCTTCCAATAGATATTTAAAATGTTTAATGGACAGGTAGATTCCCAACAACTCACGGTCGTAGGTACTGTACTCTCTTTGAGTTGCATCCAGTTTTTTTGAGTAGAAGCCAATTGGTTTCCACATGTTGTCCTCAAATTGTTCTAACACTGAGCCTATTGCCCAATCTGAAGCATCTGTGCATAAAGATAGTGGGAGTCCAGACTTTGGAAAACATAGAAGTGCAGCATTGGCTAGATCAGTTTTGCACTTTTCAAATTGTTGAATAGTTTCATCAGTCCAAGGGACTTTTCAATTATCCTTCTTCTTTGCACCTTTTAGCATTTCATGGAGTAGTGCTTGGGTAATTGCAGCATCTTTCAGATATCTGCGATAAAAATTAACCATTCCAAGGAAGGTACGTAGATCATGTAGGGTTTCTGGTAATTTATAATCCAGGATTATTTTAACTTTAGCAGGAAGAGGTGAGGAACCTTTCGCAGTAATGAGGTATCCCAAAAATTCTATTTGGTTAGCTCCTAGTATAGATTTGGATACATTGATATGAAGGCCATAGTTGTTAAGCCTCTCAAACACAATCCTTAGGTGTTCTTTATGTTCAGCCTCTGAGCATGAAGCTACGAGAACGTCATCTAAATATGGGAATAGAAAATCCAAACCTCTGAAAACTTCATTTATGAATCTCTGGAATGTAGATGGAGCGTTGCGAAGGCCAAAACTCATAACATTAAACTCATATAATCCGAAAGGAGTGATTATGGCTGTTTTTGGTTTGTTTTCTTCAGCAATAGGTATCTGGTAATAAGCTTTAACGAGATCAATTTTAGAGAATATTACTTTATCCTTTAAGATGAGATGAAAATCTTTAATTCTGGGTATAGGATATCTGTCTGGTAGTGTTTGATCATTTAACCTTCTGTAGTCACCACAAGTTCTTACAGTACCATTCTTTTTGTTAACTAAGTGTAGGGGACTGGCCCATTGAGATTTGGAAGGTCTAATTATATTGTTATCCAGCATAAACTGAAATTCCTGTTTGGCTATTGCAAGTTTTTCAGGATTCAATTGTCGTGCTCTGGAATAAACTGGTTGACCTTTAGTTTGAATGTAGTGCCTAACATCATGTTTGATTGATTTATTTAAAAGACTGGGTTTTGTTATCTCGGGATACAGATTTAATAAATCACTAAATTGGGATGACTGATCAAATGTACTAATACGACACTCATCAGAAATGGTCAAGATTTCACTTTTTACTGATAACTGAGTAATGCCATCAATCAATTTTTGTTTATGGATATCAATTAATAAATTAAATTTATGCAAGAAATCAGCACCTATGATACCTCTACTTACCTTGGCCACTATAAAAGGCCATTGAAATGCACGCCTTAATCCTAAATCTAGTGTAAGCATTTTTATTCCATAAGTTGGTATTTGTGTACCATTCGCAGCATATAACACATATGAGCATGGTTGATCTGCCTTGATGTGTGCTGGGATTAACGATACATCTGCACCACTATCCACTAAGAAACGTACACCAGTTGTTTTATCACGAACGAATAATCGATATTTGCGGTAATCTATTTTTGTTGCAGCAGGACTTGCCGCTGACTCTACTGCTGTGAGGAGTTTTCCGATTGTTGCCAACTACAAGGTTGTTTACATATTTCTGGCAAGCAATTTTTACCAAATTTGAAATGAAAATAGCACAGTTTCCCATTAGGGTTGTAGCGTTTCCGGGATCGGCTTCTAGGTCTGCCACCATGACGGATAGGAGTATGGCTCCGAGATCGATGTTGGACATGTAGGCTTGCAATCTGCTGTTCCAAATTAGAGATCTTATCCAGGAGAGCTGCATAATTAGAAACATCTTTGTTGACTTTGGCAAGTTCCATGTGGGGGTTCATCTCAACGATCTTGTCAGCCATTGTCGCTAATTTTTCCAGGTCTTCATCACTTACCACAATAATGTTTTTCACTGAGTCTGGTAACTTTTCCAACCACAGAGTTCTGAGAACTTTATCAGAGATGTCTTTTGCATCACCCAATGATTGCATTTTTCGTAGCAGTTGGCTAGGTTTCATATCACCTAGTTCTAATCCAGTTAAAAGTCTTTTTATGCGCAAATTTTCACTTTCTTTAAAAATGTTTAAGAGTCTTTCTTTGGACGCAGCATACTTGTTCGGAGAGTCATTTTTAATTATATCCCAAATATTTTCCAGGAATTTTGGTTCCAGTTCCGCGATTAAGTAATTGAATTTAGTTTCATCGCTTGAAATTCCGGCAATCTTGAACTGGGCTTCAATAGTCACAAACAACATCTCCGGTTTCTCGGTCCAGAATGGTGGGATTTTCACGCTCACTTTGCTGGCTTCCGCCGAATTAGTGTTCTGGTCCGGCATTATTTAAAACTGTTTGAAATACGGAGAAAAGTTCAGAAGAAGAAATTAGGGTCACCACAATGTAGCTGCTACCAACGTGTAGCGCACATGTTATTTTTTCCGGCCATCTACTGACCACTGCGGTAATCTAAATACCCGCAATTTTCGCATTTATCATGTAATTAATTACTGTAATTAAAAGCTAAAAGTAATACACGACACAATTTATCAATAAATACATACTCGAGCGAGAAGAGAATCAACGAGCACGCTAGCTTTATTTTTATCCAACAACACTAACCAGTTAACAATACAGTTACAACCAATACAGTTAAACACATGAAAAATAAAATATAAGATTTAATTTACAAGAATATTTTAAATGTAATAATTATATGCTAAGAAAAAGAAAAATATTTTACATAATTAAATTTGCAAAGAATTATTTAAATATTAAAAATCATGGACATTATTATTTTAGACTATCACTTTGCGTTTTGCGATAGACGATTTATTTTCGCCTGATTAGTGGTGACATCTCTTGGCATATGACCCGACAACATTTTAAAAATTCATAACTACTGAATGAACTGATAGAATTGAATGCGGTTTGCGAAAAAATCATTCTTGTGAAGGGGGAATTTTTTTTTTTTTTTTTTTTTTTTTTTTGGGGGGGGGAGAAAAAAAATAGTTAAATTTTTTTTTGACGATAGTTAGACAAATAGTTACATTTTTTGCATGGATGTGAAAGAATGTAAATGAAAAGAGAGTTTAAAAAATAAGTAATATTAAAAATTCTAATTTCTAAAAGAAAATATGAAAAAAGAATGTTGTGATTTTGGCGCCTGGGGCCAGTGCCCCTCTCGCCCCTCCGTTCGCACGGCCCTGCTTTTAGTAACTGAAATATTTGCAAAAATTGTTCACAAAAGTTTCATGAACAGGCTTAACTGTCTGAAAAGCTAAAATATATCTGATTCAGAAAATGCTTTTAGTATCTTTCTCCATAAAAAATTGCCGAAAAGAGAGATGTGTTGTCAAAATATGATAATCTACCCAGAGCTCTAGAGTTGCCAGAATTAATACAAGAGAAGCTGTTTTTCTTTCAAATCTTTTATGTTGCTACAGAAATGGGACATAATATAAAAGCTCTCTTATTAACAAATAATTTGCAACATTGGACACGCCAAAGAATTAACATTGTATATTAGCCTGTACATTAAAAAAATCTTTAGGTTTAGAATTCGGTTGCTTCATAACATTCACCTTATTAGCAAAAATGTTCTTGATTGTTAAATTTAGATATATTTTCTCTATCAATAGACATATTTTTGGATAATATAATGCATTTCAGATGAGAGTTAATTTCACTACAGAAAAGTTTACATTTTGAGGCCCTCAGTTTCAGGTTAACTTTCTTCAGTTTCTGTTACACTTTTCTGTCGAATAAATGGTGTCAATGAGACAGACATAGCAATATTAAAAAAAAAAAAACTGAAATATTGTCCTGTTCAAATGGTGCAGGAGTATTATAAAGCTCACCAACTGAAAAAAATCTTTGACTGGTGATAAGGCAATCTTCTTTTTATAATCTTCACAAATCTGTATTTAGCAGTAGTCACTCTTTAATTTCAGTATGTCACCAACTCTTGGAAGGGGATAAAAATCTTTAATTATGATTATTAATTGTTGATAGTCAACAAAAAAGTCATGGACTCACCTTTCTTTCAGATCAATACACTGATGAATGCTTATAGAATAGATCTTCATTGTTCAATAAAGTCTTTTTTTTTTTTTTTTTTTTTTTTAATTCCTTCGAAAAATTTCTAACTTCGTTCTATTTTGAAAATGTTTAGTTGTTTGGGTATTGCTTGATCACTTGATGATACTTGGTGTCACTCCGTGTTAATCCTTTATCTACTGCATAATGAATTACATAGAAAATATATTTCAAGTATTTCTTTTTTCTGATTAAGAGCAAACTTAAAGATATAAGCAATAAAAATTGTGATTACTATATTATTACAGTAGCTAGCAGACTTTGCCCGTTTTACTGGGCACTGTCATTAAATGAGTTGTCAAATCCCATATCATTATTAATTAACCTAAGTTAAAGTTCCCGCTTGTTTGGTAGAGATTTTCTTGCTTTCAACGCGAGGAGTCTGTGTTCCCACAGCCTTTGGCAGCAACTTAACCGATTCGTACTCCCCCCTTCCCCAATGGCTAAGTTCGAAGTTTTGCGAAATCTAGCCAAGTACATAATGCATACACCTAATCAACATCCATACATCAAAGTTCGCCATTCTAAGTTAATTTAAGGTGAATTCAAACGGAAAAACGTGTTTATAGCTCCCTCGACCTCAAGGGAGTAAGGGGTGGGGGAATTTCGTAAAATCCCGTAACAGTAAGAGTCGGATACATATGAACAATTTATGCACCAAATTTCGTGACCGCAGATCCCATAGATTTCCCAAGAAAAAATTAGTGCTAAAAGGGGGGGTTGTTTTGAATTTGCTACTTCGTAAACCCCCCTCCCCCCCCAAAAAAAAAAAAAAAAAAAAAAAAAAAAAAATGCGAAAATGTGTTTTTGAAAATATTTTAAAGAGGTCACATGGCTGTTTTCAATACCTTTGTAACATCTTTAGTAGAGCTCTACTAAAAAATCCGGAATTTCTGAAATCCCCCCCCCCCCCCCCCAATAAACGATTTTCCCCTCTCTACTTTCAGAATCAAGAATTCCAAAATCATACATAACTCGACTTTTAGCGAGAAAATACTTATTATGAATATACCAAAGATGGACGCAATAACGTGATTGGTTCACGAGTTACGTGAATTTTGTATATTTTTGTTGTTTAAATGATAAATCCATTTTTCAACTTTGATTTCAATTGATTAAGTATTTCTAAAGTTACCGTGATAAAAATTTTTCAAGTGGCCGCCAGTTGGAAACAATACAGTGGAGCAAGTTGCCCAGCAAACACATCCAAGATATTTGAAGCATAGGTTCACTGTCCAACTGTGGTTTAAATCAGTGCCGTGTTTCAAAAGTTATTATGGCAAATGTTCAAGTAGCAGTCTAAGTGGCTGCGACTTGAAAACAAAATGGCAAAACAACTTGCCCAGCGAAATCGTCCAGTATATTAGTATAAGTTCATTGTCCAGATCTAGTTTAAATTAAATCAGTATTTCAAAAATTATCGTCATAAGAAATTTTCAGGTGGCATCACTTGGGAAAAAAAGCGGAGTGAGATGCTCAGCGAACTTCTCTGAGATATTTGAATGATAAATCCACTATCCAAATTTGATGCGAATTGATTCAGTATTACTAAAGTTACCATAATGACAAATTTTCAAGTGGCTGCCACTTGGAAATAAAATTACGGATCAAGTCACCAAGTGAACTTATCCTAGATATTTGAACCATAAGTTCACTATCCAACTTTTAATTGAATCAGTTTAGTATTTTAAAAGTTATCGTGATGGCATATTTTCAAGTGGCAGTATGATTTCAAGTGGCTGGAACTTAGAAACAAGATGTCGGGACAAGTTGCCCAGTGAAAACATTCAAGATAATTATATGATAATATCACTGTCCAAATTTGGTTCGATTTGAAGTATTATTTCAGAAGTTATTGTAATTTTGAATTTTCAAGTGGTAGTGTGATTTCAAGTAGCCCCGATTAACTTAAGATATCTACCACTTTATTAAAAATGGTAGATAAAGTTAATTAATAAAGTTATTTGAGACACTTGTATAATCTATGTATACATCAAAATAAAAAAAATTCGGAATACGCTTTTTGCAATTTGAATTTGAAATTTTCAAGTGGTTTCCGCTTGATAACAAAATGGCGGAGCAACTTGGTTAACAAATTCATCTAAGTTATTTATAAGATAAGTTAAGACACTGTCGAAATTTGGGTCGATTTGGAGTATTATTTCAGAAGTTATTGTAATTTTAAATTTTCAAGTGGTAGTGTGATTTCAAGTGGCCCCGCTTAACTTAAGATATCTACGACTTTATTAAAAATGGCGGATAAATTTCATTAATAAACTTCATTGAGACCCTTATATGGTCTATATTTACATCAAATTTCAAACAAATTCGGAATACGCTTTTTACAATTTGAATTTGAAATTTTCAAGTGGTGTCCACTTGAAAACAAAATGGCGGAGCAACTTGGTTAATAAACTCATCTAAGATATTTATAAGATAAGTTAAGACACTGTCTAAGTTTGGTTCGATTTGCAGAATTATTTCGGAAGTTATAGTGATTTTAAATTTTCAAGTGGTAGCCTGATTTCAAGTGGTCCCGCTTAACTTAAGATATCTGCCACTTTATTAAAAATGGCGGATAAATTTCATTTAAACCCTTATGTAGCCTGTATTTACAACAAAATTCAAGCAAATCTTGCTTTAAATATGCTTTTTACAATGTCGGTTTGAAATTTTCAAGTGGCTGCCACTTGAAAACAAAAAGGCGGAGCAACTTGGTTAACGAACTCATTTAAGATATTTATAAGATCAGTTCACTCTCCAAATTTGGCTCGATTTGGAGTATTATTTCGGGAGTTATCGTGATGACAAAATTTTCATTATAGATAGATATATAAATAAACGAAGTGATTGCAATAGGTCGATTTCTAAAGAAATCAACCTAAAAGATGCTTGCAACCTTGAACGAATACAAGAATGAACTTGAACGAACACCTAATACCGTCTAGTGAGAAAAATTATATTGTAACAATGGCATTTCAATGTCATAATGTATTTTATTCGATTTTGAACCTAATGGTACTTTAATGCACCGTCGGTAGATAAAGGGTGAAACCATATTTGTGTGACTGATATTATTTGGTGTTTTACAAAAATATATCTTTAAATTTTTAATTGTGTCTTTTACTGCACATCTTTGGATAACTGAGCATTCTGCCTAAGTTCTGTTTTAGAAGAATCAATTAGAAGCTTTATAAATAATGGTAATCTCTATGCTCTGTCACTGGCAAAGTTACTATTTTCGTTTTTGCTGTTATTTAATAAACAGAATTTTTTAATTAAAAAAGTAACTGTTACTTTTCAGAGTGCAACACATTGATTTGAACATTAACAATGAGGTAGTATTTCTATAAAACGATAAGTCTGATAATTAAATAACCCATTATATTGACTGTATATGCCAAGTATTGGTGTATGTGACAAAGGTAACGTTTATCATTATTCGATCAGGTTCGTATTACCTGTTCCGGAGGTTAACAAAGTGTAGACAGGGTGGCTAGCAACCAAGGAATTTTGACAAATTTTGTGAAAATAAGCTATGTTAATCATTAAATTATTAATGCTATTTTAAATCACTAAATTTCTCGCTAATGTCGTAAACTTTTCATGGGAAATAAACAGTAAGTGTCAGGGGAAAATGGTAAATCTCGAAAAAAAAGTCAGGGAATTTAGAAAAGTTTAAATGCTAGCTACCCTGGTAGAGTAAATAAAATATTTTGTCTAAGTTACTGGACTACATCTGTTCAGATGATGGTTCAAATTTTTAGGTAGATTCCTTACAGGAGATCTACCTATTGCAATGGTTCTCATGACGCGACTTCTGGAAAAGTTTTTCATATCTTCACCGATCAGGACCTCTAGAACCCAAAACCACCCTCCGTTCAAAAGTTTATATGTATATAGGTATATATATGTATAACGCTTTTTTCCATGTTAAGTTGTGAACACGATAACTGGAGTAATTTTTATTTAAATTTAACCAGCTTGGGATATGTTGTCAGGACAGTAAAAATCTCGGTCGAGTTCGTAGATGGGGCATCCTGCTCAAAGGGGGTGGAAATGGTGGTGGGTGGAAATTTTCATTTGCCCATAATTTCTTTAATATTGAAAATAGGAAAAAACTTCAAATCAGGCGAATTACCGCCTTACCCTAAAGAACAACTTTTTTATTTAAACTTTTTCGATAACTTCAATTGCTTAAAAGTTACAAGTTAAAAAGTGATTTTTCGTCAATTGTGATGAAGCTGACTTTTTCTATCCGCGATTGTAATGGATCACCCTCTGGTGGGCTAAGGTGAAATTACAATTAACATGCTTTAATTTGGCTTTCATCAAGCCGCCATTGCATGCCGATGTTTAGTTTCACATATATTTATTGAATAAAGATGAATAAATCCTGTAAAAAAGATAACACATACTGTTGTGTGCTCCAGTGTAACTCCAAAGAACCAAGAAATCCAGAATTAAGCTTCCATTTATTTCCAAATGACAAATTTAAAATTTCAGTTGCTTCGGCTAATGGAAGTAAAGAATTAATCAGATAATTTTAAACTAATATTTGTTCAACTTCAGTTAAATATCTACTTCCGATCGAACTTTGAATAAACTGAAATATTTTTTTCCAAAAGCAATCAATTTTCCATGATGTAATGGCGGAGAAATTATAGTACGAATATTAAGTAGAATAACAAAAAGAACAATAATAAATACACGTGGCTATAATATTTACTAACAACAAAAGCTGAAAAAGCGCCATCTATCGATCATTACAAACGCGGATAGCTTTAATTGCTTAAATTTATAATCTGATGCTTACGTCACGTGCAAATGATAATAAAAAAATCACTGAAAATATAAAAACCATAGTAACAGCTTTAATTAATCATTTAAAAATATAAAATTAAAATAATAGAGTTCTAACAGATGACGTCACGAGCATGTTTGCTGAGGGACAGTTGACCCCACTGACCCATTTCATCATTGCGGAATAGTGTTACAAATTTATTGTAACACAGTGTTGTAAATGTATTTGTAAAAGCATACAAAAATTCGACTACTACGCTTCCAAAGGCATGGAAATATTAGCGTTGTCCTGCAGCAAAGTACGGTTGCTAAGAAGAAAGTCACGTGGTTGTTAGAACCCTATACGTTAGTCTTGGTAAAAATATCGTTTGTGGTGACTGGTTTAGATCGCCGGTTTACGCAAGAATTTAAAATTTACGATTGAAATTGAGAGTAATGCGTTACAGTTTCCTTTGACTTTTATCTTGTGGAAACAAGACATTTGTCTGTGAAGAGATGTGAGGTTTTTACGTGGGAAGAAATTATAATGACGTCAAAGCTTCAATTTTTCATCGCCAAGCTCGCCAAATTTTGTCATGAAATAACGAATTTCATCACCAACTATCAAATTTTGCCGCCAAATCACAAATTTCATTGCTAAGTCGCAAGTTTTGTCACCAAATTGTATATCTTTATGGCTTCTATTTGTTGAATGATTATGAACTTGGATTTTAAAAAATTGAATCATTTACTGACCAATAAATCTAGCCTAAAATTTTAAGTAGAATGAATAGTAGTAGTTGATAATTAAACTTCTTAAAACAGAATAGCGACGTAAATAATGCAATATGTGGGAACAAAGCCATTGACTAAGTATGTGTTAATGCATATGCAATATTTCTTTACTTTCGTAACATTAACGTAAAGGAATCTACCTTTGCCTTTAAGCTTGCCGAAAAGGGATTTCTGTATTTGAACTTATGACACGACTAGGTAGTATCTCAAGTTTCCTAAAAATGTCTTTTGCATTGGGTTTAATATCTTGCATGTTATAATAAAGGCAATCTGATGTGTAACAATCACACGATTACACATATTATACTCTTACCCAATACTACACATATTACACTCTGTTAGGAAATAGTGTTGTTAGAAGACATAAAATTGATTTAACTAAATAGACACCTAAAAATTTTCCTGTAAGAGCAAACTGATACGTATGTCAAGACATATAAAGAAGAGTTTACATAGAGAATTATAATAAATATATATATATATGTATATACAGTAGCCGCCGCTTAATAAATTCACTGGTTGATAAAATCAGCCGCTTATTCTGATGAAATTGCCGGGACCGGAATCAAATAAATTCAAATCGAGTTATTTGCGAATCCTAAATTACCATTTTTCACCAAATTTAGTCGCTAGGGCCTGCTTTTATGGAAGTGAATGGACAGTCCCTTTATTTCCAAATTTGATTGTAAATCTACTTTTACTGCACCAGTACATTTAAGGCAGGAAAGGAAAGATGTTTAATTTATTACAAAAATATGTTACTGGTGAAACGCAGTGATTGAATAATGACTTCTATTTTAAACATCTCATTTTCTCTCTGTCTTACACACACCAACAAGGTATATCAAAGGGACAAGAAGCGTCGTTTGAGAGTTCAGACATTTTCCTCCTGGCTGTTGAAATTGGTGAATTTTTATGACTTTTTACTGTTTTTGTGCATTTTTAAGCATTTTACAAAGCACGATGACCTTTTTGTTAACTGGAAAAATCTGAAATGTCCTTATTGTTGTGGGGCCGACATTATTTGATTCCTGAAAACCCACTTGCCATTGGGCAAGCTGGCGACCTTGTCAGTCCGCCACTGCTGATCAATTGCCAAAAATCACATTTTGGAAGCCGGGAGACATTAAAACATGTAAATTAGATGAAAACTCGATATCGAAGTTTTTGATCGAATACAATATTTTTATTACTTACGGTGGTCGGGTACTGGAAGTGAAAAAAAGGGGCAATTTTTCTTTTTTTTTTAAAATAGAAACCTAATATTTCCATGAATATGTCTGCTAGTCTCATACAAGTGCATACAGATAATCAGAACAAGCCTCATAACCGCATGCTACTGCCAGAGCGCATTTCAAGAATTATTTTTTACCGGATAATCCCAAGTATTATTTTTTCTTTAATTTGTTACTGGTCCCCTTTTTGTCTTTAGGACAAAACTTAATACTGAAATATATATAAGGTATAACATGTTCTTTACACGCCTAAAGTTTCAGATAATTCACCAAGAAATTTTCTGGTTGTTTGATAAAATAATCTAGAATCGAAAATGTACTTTCATTTAAAAAATGGTGGTGTAGTATAAATAGCATGACTAGTTTTAGTATGGGAGTTCACAAAAGATTTCTATTGTATTACGGTCTATTAAAGGTATCATTATTATTTTTTTAAATTAAAAGTATACTTATAAAGCATATTTTAATTTGTTATATGAAATACACCATAACGAAATTAATATACAGGGCGTCCCTAAATTCAATGGCCAAACTTTTAGGATAGGTAAAACGCATATAGAATCCTTTCTTTTGTATAGCAATATAGGGTAGGGGGGAAAAAATGTAGGCGGAAAAACAAGAAATTCATCGCACTACTTTAGAATGTGTAAAAACGGGAGAAAAAGTTAAAAGTCCATAGGAAACAGCATGGGGAAAAACACACACACACACACACACACGCAATTACATGTGGGTGAAACATAACAGCGTAATGTTAAGCAATGGTGCAACTGGCACTAAAATGGAGGATTTCGTCAAAAAGCCGGCACGCCAATGTCCAGTCTCTTCCTAATACAGGGTCTTTATTGAATATTGTAGCCCATGGACACTTTACTATACCTGCATACCACTTTTATGACTATAGCTGTAGCCGTTCAGAAGTTAAAATAGTTGAGTCTGACTTTTTTCAGCACCCTGTGTTTTCTTTAGAGTGTAAAGATATTACAATGGGACCTATTTCAGACCAAGGCCTTTGCAACAAAACAAAAAGTATCAAAATCGGAGTATCCGTTCAGAAGTTATGAGCTAACCTTAGAGAACCCTCTAAGGAGCTAACAAACAAACAACCCCCCCCCCTCCCTCCTTCAAAAAAAAACAACAACATACGGTTTGAATTGAGAACCTCTTCTTTTTTTTAAGTCGGTTAAAAAGTCACTTGAAAAAGGATCGCATAATGAACTTGGAAAAACTGGGCTAAAAGAAAATATTGGAGGAACATAGATGGGGAGTGGAACAGGTCAGCATAGAGGTGACATTTGAAGAACTTGCATTTGGCAGAATTTGTAGAGTCAACAAATATTTATAGTAGATGGATCTTGTAGGAAACTTTTTCAGAGAGGAACATATAGAAGGAGACTGTAATATATTAGCATGGAGGAGACATTTGAAGAAGAATTTGCGTTTGATAGAATTTGTAGAATCAGTAAATTTTTATAGTAGATGTATCTTGCAAGGAGCTTTTTGCAAAGCAAAAAGTTTCTATATACTTTTTATACAATAGATGTTTGATGGATACAATCTATATAATATTTCTCTAACGTGGACCAATTACGATTAAATTTTGTTGAAACGACACGATAGTGACTTAATAAAAATAAATAAATAAATAAAAATGATGACATTTGTATGATGAGGCCATTTTATAGAAAAACCTATTTTTAAAAGTTGCATCTTTACAATCTTTGCAAGTGTCATTTTAAACTTAGCAATACTTTAAAGATATGAACAAAATATGAATTTCTGTCATAAATTGATTAAAAAACGCAATAATGAAAATGAAAATTAAAATAGGTACTAAGCTTCTTTAATAAAAATTAAGGTAAAAAAGGAATAAATAAATTTAAATAATCTGGTGTGTCACTCACACGACTTTCTCTTACCCTGAAATTTATTACTATAAATACAGGTTGCAGATTAAAAGGTAAGATAACGAGTACTGTTATGTAAACCTGTGTTAAACATTTCATATTAGGCTTCTGAAGAGTTTTATATGATAATTAGTTCTGTGTGAGGGGGGCTACCGCGCCCCTCAACCCCCCGTTTCATTAATGCACCTACATTTATATGGAATTTAATTCGGTTATTAAAAAATAATTCTCTTTTTAAAAAATAATTTATTAAAATTATTATTTTAAAAAATTATCTTTTATGATAATGCAGACGATTTCCATCTTAGAAAAGTAGTATAACACCAAATATCCAAAAAAAGTCCATTTTATTCTCAATATTCAAAAAAAAAAAAGTTTTTTCTAAGTTTTTTTCTTGTTAAAAGTAAAAAAAATCGATAACTTTGTTTTAAATTATCGCAGATCGATGGTTCAACCATTCGTTTTAAAGGTATTAGCGAGCTCTTTTGAACGATACCAATCATGAAAATTTACTCCCCTCGAGGGGGGACTTCTCCTTCAGGGGGGGAGGCGAGGCTCCTACATGCACAATTTTTTTTTTTCCCAGTTAACTATCTCTATTACAAAAAATATATATTCGTTTCATTTGGTTTAGTGCAGTCTATAGACGTTAAACTCTACTTACCTGCAATTTCCCCCATAGACGTAATGTATTAGAATTCTCTTGATTGTCCCTGTACACAAACCATTTGCTACTGTAGCATCCGTATATGATACATATTTAGAATACCAAGTTTTAACTTTCTGCCATAATTTGTTTTTGAGATATTCTGATAACAGACAGACACACACACAGACACACAGACGCACAGACCATTTGCTAAAAACATGATTTTCGTATTCAGGGGACCTCAAAACGTGTAAATATAACAAAATCTCGCGTTCGAAAATTTGACCCAAAAACAATACTTTCTCTACCTTGTGGGTAAGAGAAAGTAAAAAGCATCGCCAACATGAAGGCAAATATTTAAAAGTCACCAGAGGGGCTATCCTGCTAAAGCTATCCTGCCTGAGGAAGTATGCAAACTGAGTCGTCAAACACGAATTTTATTTTTATACTTTTCTTTCAATTAACTTAACTATCATTAGCGTTTCATCCCACAAAAACTAATAATAATTTGGCTTTTCATGAATTAAAATTTAAATTATTAAAAACTCAATTAAAGAATTTCGATCTAAAACAATATTTTCTCTACCATATATAGACAAGAGAAAATAAAATATAACAAATATCATAGTTATAATTTTTTTTTTTAATTGTTTCTTAAAAAAAAAAAAAAAACTATCGTATTACTTAAAATTATTTGGTTTAAAAAATCTGGAGTGACTCCACTCGACTTTCCGAACATTGAGTAATTAACAGTTTTGTAGATAAAGAAAGAGGAGTTGTTAAACAAACAAGAGAGAGAAAACCATAATAGAGTGTTTGAGTATTTTTCTCTATATATTACACGATGTTTTATTTAACGCTACTGAACTTTGAGCCCATAAGATCATAATGATAAAGAATTTTTCCTTGTGTCCCTGTAAAAGCCTATAAATGCTAGATTCACCAAAATGCTTATAATTAGTGCAACAGTGATTTATAATATTCATATAAATTTTCAGCTCAATTGAATAAAGCGCTTAGATGCCATCACACTTTTAAAAATTTGGCCCCATAGGCCATAATGATAAAGAATTTTTCTTTGTGCCCCTGAAAAAACTGTAAGTGCTAAATTCACCAAAATCTATACAGTTCGTGCAACTGTGACCTATAACATGTGTACTAATTTTTTCCTCAGACTAATGAAGCGTTTAGATGCTATCGCACTTTTAAAAATTTGGCCGCATAGGCCATAATGATGAAGAATTTTTCCTTGTGTCCCTGTAAAAAAACTATAAGTGCTAGATTCACCAAAATCTATAGGGTTCGTACTATGGTGACTTACAATATACGTACAAACTTTCAGCTTATTCGAACAAAGCGTTTAGACGCTAGCGTGTTCACTCACAGACATACATACACACACATACCTACACACACACACACATACATACATCATCGTAAAAATAGTGGAAACGGACTCAGGGCATCTCGAAACGTATAGAAACATCAAAATCTCAAATTCTGATTTTTGACGTGATTAAATACTTTCCTCACTATGGTGTTCGGAAAGTAAAAATGAAAAACTATGAAATGTTCAAGAATTATTTTCTTTATGCAATGAAAAATAATAACATTTTTGTTTACTACATAAAAAGAAACACACTATATTTCTGAACTTTTTTATTTCAGGACACTGCAAAAATATATATATATATATATATATATATTTACTGTAATTTTAATATGATTCAAGAGTCTTAAAACATTGCCATGTATGTTTATTGAGTTTCTAAATGATAAAGAGCATTATTAATTCATGAAACAGACACAAGCTCTTTTAACTTTCATATTCGGCAAATAGTTTCTTTCCCCAGGAAAATGGAATACTATGTAAGTAGAACTTACATGATGTTTGCATGATGCTTTTAATAATGGAAAGCAAACTGTAAATAAATAAATAAATGTCTTTAGTATTTCGTTTAAATATAAAAATTCCGAATACTTATGCACGAAGTGACTGTTTTTCCGTTATGTAAATAGCATTTAGCGCATTGAGCAATAAGTTTTCCATCAGTTGTACATGTTTAGTAGATTTATATGCTAGAGATAAAAGAAATAAATTTTAGCAGTATTTTTTGTCGTATAGCTGTTATAAGAAATGTTGTCTGCCATATTGATGCCTGTCATATTGATGTCTTCGGATTAGTTTAGTTATAAATGTTAAACGTAATAAGAAATTTTGACGAGCAATATCATGCAAAGAATTATTTAAAGAAGTATGGGCAATTTTAAAACGGATGATGGAAATGTAAGTTATTGTTGAAATTTATGGAGATTTTTAAAATAGTTTCATTATCTCGAAAAAGAGTTATTGAGTTTTTAAACTTGAAAGATTAAAAAAAAAAAAAAAAAAAAAAAAAAAAAATAATAATAATAATAATAATTAAATGAATGTATATATGAAATTATTATAAGTATCTTCCATATTCTTTTTTATATAAAAGAAAAAAATATTTGAATTTTGAAACAGTTTCATTATCACGAAAAATAATTTTTAGATTTTAATTTTGAAGAGTTAAAAATATTATAGTAAATTTCTTTACAGATGGCGAAATTAACTGTAAAGTGTTACAAATAAAAATATTTTAAATTCATAATAGTAGTTTAATGAGCAATAAGAAATATGATTTTTGAATACTGCGAATTATAATTTTCTGTATACTGCTTATCATGTAAGGGGAAAAGGTAGTACACCATTAAACTATATTACAAGAAGTAACATTTTGTAAAAACTTTTTTATAATAAGTACGTAAAGAAGAAGTATATTCCTCCAAATTTAGATTTTAATTAACTACCTAACTTTTCGTTTTTTTTTTTTTTTTTTTTTTTTTTGTAAATGTGGGATAAATAATGAATTCCTTCAAGTAAAGAAAAAAGATTTGAAAGGTAAGATATGTATCTCAGCTTATATTCATTAATTATTGTCAAGAGAAAAAAAATAATTTGATAGTAAAATTTACTAGTTACATCAGTTTATTAATTTAGTTTAAAAGTATTTATTTATTCATCAGGCCTACCTATTACTCTAACCACATTCTACTTTTTGTTACTTCACATAACTCCTCTAAAAACATAAATTAATTAAAATTATAAACCCACAGTATTTTAATACACATTTCTATTTTTTTTTCATTTTTTAAAGATTGTGTGCATGTTAGTAGATATCGCTACAATAGTCTGTGGTTCAAAAATTAACACACTGTCACATACACTATCATATTCGTTTTGTCTGTTTCACAACCAAATTTCAAACTAGTATGTTGTGGCCACCACATGACTTTCCTCTATATTTTCATATACAAATTCACTCAGTAAAAATAATTCATTAAAATTATTATTTTAAAAAAAAAATTATCTTCCATGATAATGCAGACGATTTCCATATTAGAAAAGTAGTATAACACTAAATATCCAAAAAAAGTCCATTTTATTCTCAAAAAAAAAAAAAAAAAAAAAAAAAAATCGTTAAAAGTATAAGAAAAATTCGATAACTTCGTTTTAAATTATCACGGATCTATAGTTCAACCATTCGTTTTAAAGGTATTGACGAGACCTTTCGAAAGATACCCATCTTGAACATTTACTCCCCCCGGGGAGGGGGGGAAGCGATACCCCCACATGTATTTTTTTTTCCTAGTTAATTACTACTATTATCAATAATTCATATTAGTTTTACAATCACAAGTTTAAAATAACTCTCATTATGTACGCTTATATGAAATTTTGTCCTATACTGTCATGTTAAAAATTTAGAAAAAATGTGATCACAGCGCCACCTGTTGAGCGATTGATCCCCAAATCTAATCAGCACCAGTTTATGTCAGGGTCCAACTAAATACCAAGTTTGGTTAAATTTCATTCATTTGTTCGTGAGATACAGTGTCCACAAAAATCGTGATACACACAGACAGGCAGACATTTTCTAAAAGCTATCAGTTCGTGTTCAGGACATCCCAAAACGTGTAAATCCATCGAAAACCGGAGTTCGAAAATTTTCTCGAATCCAATACTTTCTCTATATTATATATAGAAGAAAGTAAAAAAGTTTAGATACTTATTAGATTGAAATATATTATTGAGTAACTACAACATTATTAAGCATACGTATCTTTTAATTTATTGAAAACATATTATGCAATAATTCTATTAATTTCCAAGTCAAATAAATAAATAAATAAAAATATGTATACAAAAACTGTTCTTTAATATTTCATATTTATGATAAAAGAAATGATTTTTCCTCTAATGATAATAACATTACTAGTTTTAGTTGTTGTAATAATTCTGCGTTCAGAAATATTAGGATAAATCTTCCATCTAGAATCAATTTCATTTGTTCAAATATGAAAATTTAAAACAGTTAATTTCACATATAGAAATATAATTATTATATTTCTTTTATGGAACATATTTTATCTCCCATTGCTATAAATCAGTGTATAATTATGTAACGTGAATGATGATTTTAAGTATGTATATATTTTGGTTGGTAATATGGATACAAGTTGTATGAAGTTTCATAGTATTGTGTGTGTGAATTAACCCCTTACCTGCCGATGAAAATTTACGAAATTCCCTTCAAAGTGCTACAGCTCTCTTTCAACTCTGAAATGAGTAAATCTTTTGAAAACACTGTCGATATAACATTCAAGGTTATTTTATTGCATTATCAAGCCGTGTCAGTAGTTTCACTGATAGCAGTAGAATACAAAAGATCGTATTTCGGAAAGACGTATATATACGTCCGTGGCAGTTAAGGGGTTGAAGGAAAGTTTTTCTCTTTATATATCATTTTAGAAAACGGTTTTTTAGATGCTAAAATTTATATTATTGTGTTTTATTGCAACATTATCTAATATTTTGGTTGATAATATGGATATAAGTTGCATGAAGTTTCATGGTGTTGTGTGTGCGAATTAACCCCTTACCTGCTGATGAAAATTTACGAGATTCGCGTCAAAGTGCTACAGCTCTCTTTCAACTCTGAAATGAGTAAATCTTTTGAAAACACTGTCGATATAACATTCAATGTTATTTTATTGCATTGTCAAGCCGTGTCAGTAGTTTCACTGATAGCAGTAGAATACAAAAGATCGTATTTCGGAAAGACGTATATATACGTCCGTGGCAGTTGAGGGGTTGAAGGAAAGTTTTTCTCTTTATATATCATTTTAGAAAACGGTTTTTTAGAGGCTAAATTTTATATTATTGTGTTTTATTGCAACATTATCTAAATTTATTATTGCTCGGAAAGATAGTTTGCCTACTGTACTGTAAAGGTAAGTCCCTTTTACTGTTACAATCATTTATTGTTTTTAATAACAGGAGACTTGGCGTTGGAATATTAAAACTCGAATAAACGACTGCGTCAGAAACGCCAAAGAAAAATATTGGAAATGCATACAGCTGTTTCGGCAGCTTTAAGCGTGCCGTCTTCAGTGCAAAAAAGGAATCCTTTTTTGCACTTTGATTTTCTGTGCCCTCAGATATTTCTTGACAATCTTTGCCCTGTGACACGGAGCCCTATCATGCATTAAAACTGAACATTTATGAACACGCATGAGAAGCTTAAGCTTCTCACGTAACAAATTAAGGTACCGCTTTCCGTTCATAGTGGTTTTAGGTGGCACAAAATACAGACTAGTAGTACCGGACACAGACATTGCACCCCATATCATTTGGCTCTTTATACCAAGGCATTGCACCCCATATCATGTTTCAGAAATTATCATATTATAAAAAATTTTTCATTAGTTATAGATAAACTAAGTGATTGCAATAGGTCGAAAAGTAATTCACACACACACACACACACACGCACATGTATATTTGAAAATTTTTTATGTATTCAAAAAAAAAAAAAAAAAAAAAGAAAACAGCATTTATGTATTTTTATAATTACTGGTTTTTATTGAGTTTATGTATATATGTGTTTCAACTGAAAATGTAAGAATTTTTTTAAGATAAGCAAGTATTTAATAATAAGCAAGTATTTTAAAAAAATATTATGATATATATATATATATATATATATATATATATATATATATTAAATCTGGTCATAAGTTTGGCGTCAAATGTGACGACTGGGTGTGATTTTTTTGGTCGTCAAACTTCAACTTCTGGATTCAAAATTCACCTAACAACTGCTACTTTCAAACTGTTCGTGTGGCTCTGTAAACGAAGGATAGTGAAATCTGCTTTTTCGCTTACAAGAAATGTATATCAATTTTGTTTTATTTTGTATAGTCTGAATACAGTATACTGCACCTACCATAAATTTCGTTCATAATCAGAGTGTTTAGCTGCCAACTTGTACGTTTCTGAACACCATTTTTTTTTTTTTTTTTTTCTGAGTTTGAATTTTCCCCTTATTTAACTGTAGAAAGCTGCTACAAAAGTTTATTAAAAAAAATTCCAATTAAAAATTTCTGGTAGTAAAAAAACATTACAAACTGGCAGCTATGATAGTGTATATATTTGAATACTTTCGTATGTTCGTATACCCAAACTAATTGTCCTTTATTTTTTATTTTTTTTAATAACATTCTCATTTCCTGCGAATATTTGTTCTTGAGTTATTCTGCTAACAGATTCAGACACAGACAAACTCACAGTTCAACCGCTGAAAACCTAATTTTCTGATTCTAGCGAACTGAAAACTTGTAAATATAGCAAAATATTAATTTCGAAAATTTGACTCATAAACAATGCTTTTTCTATTATATATGGTTAAGAGAAAGGTTAAAAAATAAGCAAATAAATAATTTTTTTTTTTCTTTTCGGTTTCGAAAAGACATAAAATAATGCATTAATACAATACAATATTACTTTCGCATTTGTATTTTTAATTTCAAACATTTTCAGTTCTAATATTTTGCTGTGCTTTATTTTAAAGATTTTACCTGTCTTAAAAAAGTCTTCAAAGCAAAACAACAATACAATTACTTTTATCTCAAAATAATAATAGTTCTTCCTTTTTCTTTAGAGTATTAGATTCTCAATTAGCGAAAACAAATATAGTACTCAGACATGATTACTATTATTATTTCAAAAAACCACATTTAATCGATATTTTATCCAACAAAAACATATAAGCAGATCGTCCAATAGCCTTATTATCTTTTTTTTTTCTTTACGCACTGTAAAATACATAATTTATATACCAAACCCATGGTAATTATCAGGCTTGTCTTCTTTGTAAATGTCAATTCTCATTAAAAGTACAAATTTGAACTCTTGCATAAATAACAGATGAAATGCAAAATTTCATACTTTGACATACAAAAACATTTCTAAATCCTGAAAAAAAAAAAAAAAAAAATAGTGGAAGTGTAAATTGGAAAAGTTTCCAAACGAAAAAGAAAGATATGTATTATATATATGTATATATATATATATTATTATTATTATGTTTTCTTAAGATTTAAATTATTTTCATGGTAATTTTAAGTAAATATAGCTTAATTAAAGGCATCGAACTTGTCCTGATATTGACAGTTTGTTTTATAAATGCTATTTTATGCGTGACTAATTACCAATTTAAAAATTCTGGGTGCAAATAATCAGTTTTTAAATTATACACAAGTAAGAGTATATTCTGATTATATTTTTGTCCTTTTGCTCATTCAGAATAAGTTGATTTTTTGAAAGTCTTCTATACATTCATTGATGGTAAATGTGGATGGTAAGCTAGCAATTATTTTTAGAGGAAAAAAAGGAAAATCATTGTTATTATTTACAAAAATCTTGGTATGCACCGAATAAACATTAAAACTATGCCTAAAAACTACATTGAAATAACGATGATATTAAAAAATAAAATATTGAATGATTAAATAAAGTAACATTTCTTTTGTATAATGACACAGCGATCTGTAACTAAATTACTTATAGTACAGCCTCTAGAATAAACAGTGTGGAAATGGGCGAATAAAATTGTACTAAAAAAATTAAGCCTGTCACCAGATGTCATTGTAATCGAAGCTACTGTCACGACAACAAAACCGAGACTCCCTATTGGTTAATTATATGCTTAGATTACGTGATTAAACTGACGAAACTGGGAAGAGCCAATCAGGTCTTCGATTTGAGCAATAGCTTCGATCACAGCGACATCTGGGTAAACTTAATTTTTGTAGCAACATTTTAACATCACGGTTATAGGCGATTGCCACACTGTTTATTCTAGACGCTGTACTTATAGTGACTGATAGTATTTATTGCTTTATTATCGATTACCGTAGGTAGTGGAAGTATTATATTCGGTCAAACATTTCGATATCGAGTTGAACTAATTTATATGTTTTAAGATCTCCCGAGTTAAAAGAAAAAAAAAAAAATAATAATAAAAAAAAATAATAATAAATAAATAAATAAAAAATAAGTAAATAAATAAATAAAAATAAAAATAAAATAAAATAAAATAAATGGTAGTTGGTCAGTATGTATGCGCGTATATATACAGTCGGTAACAAAAGTGTCCGGACACTAGCAAAAATTCCTATGTAAAAAAAGTACACTTCATACAGTTTTACTAAATAAATTCTTATCGAATCCTCTACTTAGTCAGTCTAAGAACATGATTCGATAAGGATTTATTTAACAAAACAGTATTAAGTGTACTTTTTTTACATAGGAATTTTTGCTCGTGTTCGGACACGTTTGTTACCGACTGTATATATGTAATGTGTATGTATGTACATGTGTATGTGTTTGGTAAATTTTCTGACTCTCCTATCTCCAAAACTAATAAAAATAGAATGGCCAAACTTCAGAATTAAGACATGATTGGTGTACAGATGATTTTTCGACTATTGATGAAAACTGGATTTTTTGCCCAAAACAAATTATAGAAAAAAAAATATATATATATATATCTGGGAATTGGTAACCTTCGGATGTATTATTTTTATAGACTATGGAGAATATTACAAATTTGGCCGGCTCGAGTATCGAACCCACAATCTTCCAATTTGGAGTTCAACATTCTACCAACCGGGTTATTATGCAGTTCAAGTGTAGTACATCTCCTCACTTTAAACTGCAACAATATACTAAACTAAAAAAACAAGTTTACAATCAATATTTCAATTTAGAAACTTCTTCACACACCATAAAGTTAATGAAAACGCTACCGATTTCGAAAGGAAGCGGCATTTCTTCTTAAAGTGTCACATGAAGAAGAAAGGCCCTTTCTCAGGTCTCTTTCAAAGATCACGTCCTTTCGTAACCAGTAGTGTTTTCATTAACTTTATAGTGTGTGAATAAGTTTCTAAGCTTAAATATGTAAAAATATGTCTATAATAATGTAGGGTAAGCAAAAGTAGTGGGAGTGCTACAACAGATTATTATTATTATTATTTTAATTATAGAAGTGGCGAAATTTTTCTATAGAAATTTATTCTTTATTTTTCTATTTGTTTCTTTTTTTTTCCCTCATTAACAAAGGATTTAACTTTTCAGTAAGACAGGTCTTACTATTCCTTTCAGACAGCAATTTTGCCGTCGTTACCAATTTTTACCTAGCACTGTAAGGTTGAGACAATGGAAGGTCGCCACAGTTTTAAAATTGAGCTAGATCCAGCGAATCCCGGTGACGCAATAAATGGGATTTTAGGATAGGTTGACCATATGTCCTCGAATCTTGAGGACAGTCCCCGAAAACAACCTTCGTCCCCAAAAAATTACAACATATTTGGGGACGCCGGTTATAAAGTTATTAATGTTTTATTATAATAATTTATTATATGTATAATAAATAAACTGAAATAAGTTCTTTTAGGTGCTTTATACATAAAGATTACTTAAATTTTTACAATTTAAGGTGATTTAATTATTTTTTTATTTTTTGTCCACGAAATTCGCGAACACCGCCATATTTGTCCTCGAATTCAATGAAAAAAATATGGTCACTCTATTTTAGGAAGGTCGACGCAAACGGTCGGCGAAGTTTCAGATAAAGTCGGAATGATTTTGCGCCTGCATTGAACTGCAACGGAGAAAGTAACTTGCGGAGTATGAAGTGGATATGAACAGGTTGAAGTTTTGCTAAGTGAAGTGGTTGGAGGCGGTTGGGTTAAGGATAAATATCGAGGTATTGTTGTAGAGGATGTGGTGTTGATGAGGAGAGATCCTTATGCTAGTGCGAAGTTAATCAATAGTGAAGTTTTCTAATTTGGTGAGTATTGCGGTGTGTAGATAGAGTGGAATTTGTGTGAAAGGATTTGCTGGACAAGGGAAGCCTGCCGCCAATCCCGAAGCGAGTATAGTTCAGCGAGTCAACTAACTCAGAGCAGTATTCACCGAGTTTCCACCATTTCTGCTGGATGAGACTTAAGTTTTACATTTCTCTAAATTGTTAATTTATTTAATTATTTGATTGAGTTCGGAAAAGTAATCCCCCTTGATTTTAAGTTCAAATAAAAGTCTTATTTATAATTTATATTCAAGTCTCGTGTTTTTCAATTATCTATTTATTTATCTAATTAATTAAGATGGAGTCTGCAAACACGCAAACCCCAAAGCACCTTAAATGAAAGAACGAACACTTTTTTTAAAAATCTGAATGTAAGGGGAAAGTTTGTCAGTGTGTCTGTTTAATCTGGAATTTTAATCCGGATTATTGGATTTTATCAAAAATTGGCACACTTATTAATCAGGAAAAATCTATCTAACATCGTATTTTATAGTTCAATCTGATAATTGGTTCAAAAGATATATAATTAAAACCCCTTTTTAACTTTAAAATAATAAAAAATATGCCAAAAATAAATAAATGAATGAGTAAATATATTTCTTTTTGCGTCGTAGAAAAATTAACACGCAAACATTTATTGTTTAAATAATTAAAATAAAATTGAGAAAAATTGTGCTAAAAAAAATGGAACACTTTATTATAGAAAGACATATATTGTGTATAATTATTATTATGATTTATATATGTTGAAAAAAAAAAGTTAATTTGCATATATTTATTATGATTTCAGAAGGATATGACGGTAATATTCAACTAAGAAATGTATTTGAAAATATTTATAATTAACATTCTTAAAATTACTGAAAATAAAGCTAAAGTTTCTAAAATAATGACAGCAATTTCTAATAAATTAAAATAAATGGATAAGGTTTAAATTTAATAAAAGAAATGGAAATTTCTGAAAGTAAGCATACTTTGTGAATAATATTCTTGTAAACTTTTAATAGTCATAAATTTGACTGTTAAAAATTTATTAAAACTATATATTGAAAGATTCTATGATTCATGAACACGTATAACTTAAAAATTACTCAATAAAAATTCAAAACGTTGATATCTATAGGAAGGCAATATTATAACAAAAAGAAAGATACCATGCTCAGAATTGTACTTACCCCATTACATAAGGTGTCTTCCCATATGCGTGAAGTGGTGAACAATTCCCATTTGCGCGAATAAAGTAAAAATACAAGAATAGTACGAGTTACATGCGTTCTCAGATTCATACACAGCGAGGCGAGAAGCGTAGGTATATACGTGCGTGATACTGATTGCTGCGAAAACGAGTTACCAGAGTTTTCAGATTCATGCATAGTGGGGTGTAGGTGTCTAGTGGTGTTTTTTTTTTTTTTTTTTGTTTTGTTTTGTTTTTACGTACGTGGTAGTGATTGCCGCGGAACTGAGTTACGGGCGTTCTCAGATTCATGCACAGCGTGGTAGGAGTGTCCAGTGATTTTTTTTTTTTTTTTTTGGTTTTTATGTGCGTGGTAGTGATTACCGCGGAACCGAGTTACGGGCGTTCTCAGATTCATGCACAGCGAGGTAGAAATGTCCAGTGATGTTTTTTTTTTTTTTTTTTACGCGCGTGGTAGTGGTTGCCGCGGAACCGAGTTACAGGCATTCTAAGATTCATGCACAGCGAGGTAGGGGTGTCCAGTGATGTTTTTTGGTTTTTACGTCCGTGGTAGGGATTGCCGTGGTACCGAGTTACGGGCGTTCTCAGATTATGAAGTCTAAAAGGAAGAAATCACTTGCACACCCGGTCCTGCAATTTGTGGTCGCGCAAATGATAATTTTTCACCCCGTCGCGCAAATGGGAATCGCGCAAGTGGGAATAATTCTTACATAACTAGCTGCTTATAATTGAAGAGTTAAACAACAACCGAGGAAAAATTGAGAGAAAATGTAGAAAACTTGACTGTTAACTATAGAACTGACAGTGACAATCATTTAAATTAACAGGTTTCTGAAATTATTGCCGTTTTGGGGTTGGATCATCTTGAGTCTGGAGTCAAGTAGGTTAGCCGCCAACATCTAAGCTAACACAATATCTCTTCATTTCTCTCCGAATAATCTTTCTCAAAGACAAATTGCGAAGGCTTTGGGAATCTTACAATCAACTGTTAATTTTTATAATAAAAAATAATAAAACTAAAAATGCCGTGCTAAATTAAATTCAGTTTTGTGCATAATTTTATTTTATTTTATTTCTTTGTAATTCAATATATTATTATTTTTATTTATTTATTTATTTGTTACATAAATTTCCATAATCTAAAGAATAACTTTTTCTTTTTTACTTTTACTTACCCATATATAATATGATAACGAAAGTATTATTTTGGAGTCAAATTTTTGAAACTGAGTTTTTGTTATATTTACACGTTTTGAGGTAACCTTGAATCCGAAAAACATGTTTTTAGTGGTTGGTCTCTCTGTGTGTCTGTGTCTGTGTGTGTTTCTTATCAGAATATCTTAAGAACAAACAGAAACAGGAACTCCAAACTCGGTTTCCTAAATTTCTATGGTAAACATCATAGGTGATTTTACACTAAAATTTTTGTTTAGATTAAGCAAATTGTTCGTGTACAGGGACATCCAAGAGAATTCAAATACATTATGTCTATGGGGAAATTTCTGGTAAGTACAGTGTAAAATCTATAGGCTGAATTAAACAAAACGGAATGAAAAAAATTCATTATATGCATAAAAACATGTTTTGTGTAGATTGTGGTAAAGAAATTATTCATAGTTTGTTTATATGGGCAATCCAAAGTATTTGAATATATTGGCGGCTATATTTTGAAATTTCTAGAAGTATATTTCATTTTGTGATGGTATTTTTCACATAAGTCTAAATTTAAGTAGACGATATGATGTGTATATAAATAATAAACAATACACAGTGCTGATAGAATGGAGTAGAAGGCTGATTTTTACCAACTATGTGAAAAATACCAGAGCCGGGAATCGAACCCCGGGCCTTCCGCTTAACGCGCGGATGCTGTAACCACTGAGCTACCCTGGCTGATAACCAGCTCGGCACTTCTCACATAATTTACGTTGGCAAGGTCACCGGCTCTGGTATTTTTCACATAGTTGGTAAAAATCAGCCTTCTACTCCATTCTGTCAGAAATTAATTTCCAGGTTGATGAATTAAATTTCTGAAATATACAGCGCTACCCAAAGTTATACTAAACGTTCTTTTCTATTGAATGTAATTGATGGAAGTGCTGTGCTAATTGTACTGTGTTCACGAACACTGTCCAGGAATGAAAATAAATTTTTCATACTCATATTGTAAACAAAGTATCTTTTGATGTTCTATATATAGCTATAGTTTTTGTATAATATCACATTTTGAAGTTAGTAGATAATAAATGACAGTTGTGCGTCACTCGGTGGATGGTGGGAGGAGGTGTGAGGAGTGCGGTGTGCGGTGCGGAGGGTGGAGGTGTGGAGGGAGGAGGAGATGCGGAATGAGTGAGGTGGGAGGAGATGTGGAGTGAGGAGAAATCGGATTTTTCTCCTGATCTTGGACGAGGGGTCGTTGCCGCCGGGAGCGTAGAAACTTTTGGAGCGTTGCCATCTATCGGCGAGAACTGGAATTATTTTCACAATTTTTTGGACTTTGCATTTTTTCGTGCTTGAAAATGGATTTCGGAGACTTAGTATTTTTTTATACATTTTAAATTTTGAATTTCAGAGACTTAGAATTATTTGCACAATTTTTGGACTTAAAAATTTTTCGCGTTTGAAAATGTATTTTTGGGGATTATTTATTTTCACACATTTAATAGACTGAACTTTAAAAAAAAATCTATAAAAATGAGACATTGAATAAACTTAGAAATAGATTGAACTTTAAAAAAATAAATAAATAAATAAAAATAAGAATTTGCTTCGATCCTGAAAAGTGCATACGCTCTTCTCTTTTCTCATTCGGACTTGAGACCGGCAACGGTAGAGTTACGCACACACTCACATTCATGCACACATTCATCCGTGAAGTTTTTCTTGATTGTCTTCAAATATAAAGATGCAGGAACAATCAATAAATCTGTACAACATATTTCTTGAAGTTTTTGAATATTTTTGGATAATTGAAAGAATGTCACTTAAACTTTTAAGGAACTTAGCAATTCTGACAGAATTAAAAATCAGAGGATTCATTGGTTATTGAAAACAATAACATACCTTTAATGAGGGTTGATTAACACTTAATTTTTAACATACATTAAGGTTAGTGGATGAGTATCGGGTAAGTAATTTAAAACAAAAATATACAGGTTTGTGTAATGAACACTTCAACTAAAGGTTTGTAGATTTCATTATAAAGTCAACGATATGTGTTTCGAAAACCTTTCATCAGGATTGGAAGAGTCATTTCGAATGATACTCTCCCTTCATCAGATAGACTTAAACTTTTACTTTGAAAATTAGAATGAAACAAAGATTGACACTTATTGAAGCCTCAACTTATAAATAATTTAACATTCATTAAAAATGTAAGGCACTTAAAAATTCTCCCTTTATGTTATCACCAAATAAGTTTCACTTTTAACATTTATTTAAACTCTAACTTACAAATACTATTGCATTGTTAAAAATTGAACACGCATGTACTGTAAAAAAATTACTATAATATAATAATATAATTTTTAAAAATGCATACAGAGTTTTAAACCAATCAATAAATTTTATAAGCAATAAAGTTACATAAACTAAACTTTATATATTGTTACTATTAAATAAATTTATCATATAATAAAAGTTATGTAAACTAATCTTTATATATTGTTACAATTAAATAAATTTAACAAAAGTTTAAACCAGTAAATGAAGTTATATGCATTATAAATTTAATGAAAGTTATATAAATTAAACTTTATATATTGTTACTATGTAAACATTATTTATGCCTTTTCTTTTAAATAAATTTAACATGAAAGTTTTAAATCAGTCAATACATTTTATAGGCAATAAAGTTATAATGCATTATAAGATACAATAAAAGTTGTATGAACTAAACTTAATTTTATATATTGTTACTATTAAATAAATTTATCATATTATGAATGTTTTAAATATAAACTGAACTTTGTATTTTCATTATACAATAAATAAATTTCCCACTTATCATTTATTTAAGCTCTAATTTACAAATGCTTTTGCATTCGTTAAAAAAAATTGAACACTCATGTTAAATATTAATTAAAAAAAAAATACTATTATATAATAATATTAATCTTAAAAAAAAAAAAAAAAAAAAAAAAAAAAGCATAAATTTTTTAAATCAAAAATTAAATTTTATACACAGTAAAGTTATATATATATATATATATATAATACTATCAAATAATAATATTAGTTTTAAAAAATGCATACAAAGTTTTAAATCAACAATTAAATTTTATATATGTTATAAATAACTAAACTCCATATATTGTTACTATCAAATAAATTTAGCATAATACGAATATTTTAAAACACTAAATAAATTTTATATGCAAAAACTTATAAGTACATGCGTATGTTATTAGGAAAATACAATAATTTTTATTTTTGAAAAAGGACTACCCTACATGATTTTTTTTTTTTTTTTAAAACAGAGCATACTATGCAATGCATGCAAACGATTATTACCTATCTATCAGTTAGATTATATAAAAAAAAAAAAAAAAAAAAATAACTGAATAGAGGTTAATGAAAACAACTTAATAGTTTAAAATGAAATTTACCCTTTATTTAATTTTTATTATATCACTTATTATTTAGACAATACATCTGAATTATTAACTAAAGTACTTTAAATAACTTGAAAGAAAATATGCTACTGAAGATTTTTACTTCCACGCGAAAAACCAATCTTCCCTCACCCAGAATTGTGAGGAATCGCCGTGAGTCATAGATAAGAGGGTTGAGTCACTGCAATGACAAAACAAGACTTTATGTTACACTTCTATCTGTGTTTTTACATCAATATAAAATAGTTTATAGAGATCATTTATTTAATATCAAGTTGCAAACTACATTTAAATTATGTTTCAAGTGTTGAAGTTTGCAGTTAGCCTATTAAAATATTGAACTGTGCTTTTAAAAATTATGCTAAGAAAATAATTAAGCTAATCAGTTCAAAACAGGATTATTTTACGATAAATCCTCCTTTCTCATTTAATAAAATAAATAAAGTTTTAATAAAATATAAGTGTAATTTTTAATGAACGGTTTTAAAATCACTTAATAGGATAAAAACAAACAAAATTAGGAACAAAAAATTATATCTAGTAGTAAACTATTTATAAATAACTATATATTATTTAAATGCATATACTTCACAAAGTAAAAATTTCCACTTAGGCATTGAACTGTAAGTAATACAACTTACTCATTTGCATAACCACTAAATTTTATAAGTAAGATATGTACGATTAAAAAAATAAAATACTAAACAAACAATAATCCTTGTGATACAATGACACTATCACAGAAAGAAATTGTTCTTTAAAATAACATTTGTTCAGAAAATTTAAGAATGTATAAGTGAAAATAACTTACCACGAGATCAATGAGTCATACTAGAATCATGTAGTTGTATTGGAACTAATTGTTTTTAGTTGATGAAACTTCTAATGAGACAATTATTCTTCCTACCGCATAAATGTAAATTTTTATATCATTCCTGATAGAAAAAAACTTTAAAATAATTCATTACAAGTACAAACTTATACCATTAAATATTTAACTGTTGCTCCTATAAGTGAAATGCCCTGTGCGGGAGTCTTTCTAACTTATAGTTAAGCCAGTTTTAGAGAAAACCAAGAAATATCCAAACGGGTAGGTTGATGAGCTGGAATCGAACCCAGCTTTATACACAGAGTCGCTTGTTCTATATGCAAAATCAGGATTACTAAAACATCTTACATAATACAATAAAGTGTTAAAAGTTTTACTATACAATAAAAAATTTGCATATGGATGCATTCATAAGGTTTAAGACAGATTAATTAAACGAGGATCCTATCAGCGGAATGCATGAGAGTCTTACTAAGGAATTCTAATTCGTATTTTAGCGAGTTTTAGAGAAAACCAAGAAAAACGCCAACTGACTAGGTTGATGAGTTGGATTAGAACCCAACACTAGTCCGTACGAGCTTTAGTCTGTGCGATATTTTGTCCGCGCGATATTTTGTCCGGCGAGATTCTGTCCAGCGATATTTTGGCCGCGAGATTATGTCCGGATCCCTTTTGGGTGATAGAAGTTCGCAGGCAGTAGTCTGAACGAAGAGTTGCTGACACAGCCCATTTCTTTAGAACTCTTTCATTACTTGTAGAGTAGGTGGTTAAGTTTTGTATTTTAAACATGTATTTTAAAGGTATACAAAGACTTTTTTTTTAAATATTTTGTGTGTGCTAAAGTGTATTTTATCTTTATATATAAATGGCTAAGAGATTTCCTTGGACTCTGTTTATCTGTGTGTTGACGCAAGTTGCCACCGAATTTTCATTCTTTAGTTAATTAAAAAAAATCTAATTGTCCGATCGATAAGCTAATTAATCCGACGGATTCAGAAAAATCGTCCCTTTCATTTGGTACCTTATTTGTAACGAAATTTTGATTAGATTTTTTAAAATTAATTAAAATATGAAAATAATAAACTGGTAGCAGCTTTAAAATTGGACATTTAAAATTTTCATTGTTGTCAAAAAAAGAAAATTTCGAGTTATTATTATTATTATTATTATTATTATTATTATTATTATTATCAATGAACGCGGTAGCGTTCCGCCCCGCCAAGCTAAAACAAACACCCGCCAAGCTAAAACAAACATTAAGAGAAATACAAATGAAATTTACAACGTAGGAAAGTCAATGTTGAACGCTACAAGTGTATATTATGTCGACATAGCATCTGGGACTTTTCGACTACCTGTATCTCAGCTTCCTGATCCCCAAGACCTATGATTTTTTGCACAGACCTTAAGCATACCCTTAAGACAAAACATACAAATTTGTATGTCGCTCCGAATTAAGGGGCCTAAGTTATATAACTTTGAAAACCCGAAAATTGCCGGTCAGATTCTTCTTCTGCTTCTTCTGGTAATTGTTAAGACAAAAAACTGTTGACGGCGATTGAGCCTAGAGTTCTGCAGCTAATGAGCTGAAAATTTGCATGGGCATTCCTTGTGACCTGTACTAGTGCTTTTTGCAATCAAAAATTTTTTTGGTCACTACACAGGATAATTATTTTCAATTTTGTGATATTTAACCCAAAAATTTCGGGAATTCGTCAAGAGATGGCGCTTGTCTTCAATGAATTTAATTTTGTCATTTAATAAGGCATTAAATAGAAATAAATTCTGTTTTTATTTTTCTTTCTTTACTTCTTTTTACAAAAATGGATTGAAATAAATTAAAAGACACATTTATCTTAAATTTTTTACAAGAAACATGTTTATTAAAAAAAAATAATTGATAAATTTGGATTTCGTAATAAATAAATGCTTAAAGGGCGCGCTAAATAGACTTTTAACAAAAGTAATGTGGCTGATTAAATAAAAGAGCGATTCGTTAACTTTATATAATTACGGATGATGGAAGAATACATATAATTAAATTCCGATCATATATTATATACGAGAAATATTATCATGGAAAAATCCAAATTTGACATTTTTGTGTTTCTATGAGTTTTGAGGTCTTCTGAATTCATTTTTCATTTTTTACAATAAAGAGGTATGCATGTATGTGTATCAGTGAATACGATAGCGTTTAAACGCTGCATTTGATATGTATGCTGGAGGTGACCCACAACTAATCATTTTAATGATGTAGAACTTAGTTTTTTTTTTAACCATGTTGAACCGAAAGTATATAAACGAATAGTGCTGCACGTCATGGTAAAAATGCATGCATTGGAATTGGTGGTACTATAAAATGTTTAGCCACAAGGGCAAACTTGCAATGTCCATGTTACAATCACATATTAAGTCCAAAAGAAATGTTTACATATGCCCTATTGTATAAATTTGCCATTATGATAGATTCCGAATATTAAACGTTAAACATTATCGAATCTGCATAATATTTATCCATTCATAGCATATACTTTTACTATTTTTATCCATTTTTTTAACAACATAACAATTACGAAATTTTGTTTAAATTCTAAAAGTTGTAAATAGAATTCTAGAAATATATTTGATAACAATTCGAGGCAATGCTTTATAAATTACTTAATAACGATATTTACCGAATAAATAAAGAACATGTTTAGTTAATGTGTATGTTGTGGGAACATATTTATTACAATTCATATTTCATATATAGTTATGGCTGTACGGATACTGTTATTTTTTTTCGTGTATTATTGCATTCAATTACATTACCATTACAGCAAAATAGAAAACAATATAATAATTGAATGATTGAAATAAAACAAATATTATTCTTGGAAATGCGTAAAAATACCATTAGACAGAATCGTTCATATTTCTCTCTATTTAATATCACCCCCCACCCCCCCCCTCAACTTTGAGATTTTATATCAGGGTATTTTTTTTTTTTTTCTTTTTTTTGGCAAAGAAAAAAATATAGTTAAATTTTTTGTCGACGATAGTTAGACAAATAGTTAAAATTTTCGCACGGATGTGAAAGAGAAATATGCAAATGAAAGTGCTATAAAGTGCACAATTTTGCAATTAAAACAGCTTATTTCTTATTTTGCTTCCTACTTGTACATGCATGAAGTTTTAATTGCGATGCTGACTTGGTTGATAAAGCGTTATTGGTGAAGATATTTTCCCTCAGGTAAGAACCGCTGACTGAAGCTACAGTTAGCAGTGTTATAACATATTTGCAAACTATAACTTGTGGTGACGACGGACGCATGGAACAGTATTTATATGACTGTAAACATTTGCATGAGAATAAGTACAGTTTTTCATAAAAATGTGTGATCTGGTAACGCACAGCGCCCTCTATCGACGAATAGCTTAATTATTATTTTTTCTTTTCAAAAAAAAAAAAAAAAAGAAAAAAAAAGAAAAAACCTTCACGAGAATGATTTTTTCGCAAACTGCGTTCAATTCTAT
This sequence comes from Salticus scenicus, assembly GCA_963930645.1. Classification (NCBI taxonomy): domain Eukaryota; kingdom Metazoa; phylum Arthropoda; class Arachnida; order Araneae; family Salticidae; genus Salticus; species Salticus scenicus. The sequence continues at coordinate 92,990,396 of OZ005655.1, read as the reverse complement.
CAATTCCTTTAAAAGTTATGAATTTTTTAAATGCCTCATATCAGAGAGCATTATATCAGAATCTGTACTAAGATCTCTCTCTGTATAGACAAATATATATTTACAATGGACAAATATTTTTATTATGACAACTTCCGAAATCATGGATCAAATCGAACCAAAACTGGAAAGTGGGCTTATCTTGCAAACATTTTCAATGAGGTGTCTCGGCAACACATTTCACCATTTTGTTTCCATTCGCGGCCACTTAAAACTTTCAAATTCACTTTATAAAAACACGTACTAAGACCAGATTTGCTTAAATTTCGATGTATACCATATCAGGGTCTCCTTCAAGTTTATTATTAAACCTGACTCGCCATATTGTTTGTGAATTGGAGGCCAGGCTTCTAATAATCAAGCTACCACTTGAAGATTGCCATCAAGATAACTTTTCAAATACTGAATTAATACAAACCAAAGTTGGACTGTAGACTTATCTTTAAAGTCTTGGATAAGTTCATTGGGCAACTTACTCCCCTTTTTTGTTTCCAAGTGGCACCATTTGAAAGTTTCAAACTCACATCTTAAAAAAATGTGTAAGATCTGTTTTTCTTAAATTTTGGTGAATACATAGTCAATTTAAGGGTTCCACCAAGTTTATTAATGAAATGTATAAGCAATTATATTTCAAAATGGGACCATTGAAATCAAATTTCTATTTGAAAATATATCATTACTATACCTTTTGAAATACTGAATAAATTCGAATAAAATTCGGACAGTATTCCTATCTTAGAAACTAGTTAGTTGTAGGGCGACTAAGGTGCCCGTTGAAAAATGATCACTTTATTTTATTTATTTCTCACTTCAAATAATTCATTTGCTCGTGAGAAATTTTCTCACTTTATTTATCTCTTCGTTAACTTTAAAATTTAAAATTTAAAATTATGATTATTATTAATTTATAGACGTCATTTTTTCATATGCATGAGCAAATTTAATAATATATATATATATATATATATATATATATATATTATTTATTTATTTTTTTTTTGTCACATGAAAGCATATTTCATTTTATGCTGAAAAAAAAAATAGCAACAGTTAAAAATTTAAATGTCTATTTTAAACCTATGTCTATTTTCATATTTTAATTAATTAAAAAAAGTCTAATAAAAAAAATCGTTACAAATAAGGTACCAAATGAAAGGGGCGATATTTTTAAATCCGTCGGATTAAACAGCTTATCGATCAGACAATTAGATTTTTAAAAATTATCTAAAGTATGAAAATTAGGTGGCAACTTGCGTTTACACACAGACAGAGTCCAAGGAAACTTCTTAGCCTTTTTAAGCGTGACAGAGTCGTCAGTCAGTGATGAGCGTAACTATATATGCTGATGTCTTAGATAAATTCGCTGGATAACTCAATCCACCACTTTGTTTCGGTGTGTCGGGCACTTGAAAAATTCAAATTCGTATAAAAAACGTATTTATAAATCGGTTTGCTTAAAACTTCGTATGTACATACAACCCATTATCAGGGACTCCGCCAAGTTTATTAATCAACTTAATCTGTCTTTTTATTTCAAAATAACGGACAATTGAAAATTCGTTATCACATTAACTTCCGAAATACTAAAAATTACTTTGAACTAAAATTGGACTGTGAACATATCTTATATATATCTTGAAAGAGTTTACTTAGCAACTCAAACCGCCATTTTGCATACAAGTGGAATCCACTTGAAATTTTCAAACAATTTAATAGGGTTTGCCAAAAATTCGATGTATGTATAGCCTATATATATCAGAGTCTGAACCAAATTTATCAATCAGCTTGATCCATCATCTTGTTCAAAATGGCGGCCACTTGAAAAATTGTTACTACGGTAATTAAAAAAAAAAAAAAAAGAACCGAATTTGGGCAGTAGACTTATCTTAAAATAAATTTGATAAGATCTCTGGCCAACTTGGATCGCCATCTTGTTTCCAAGTATCGTCTACTTGAAAATTTCAAATTCACATAAAAAACGTATTTATGAATGGATTTGCTTAAAACTCCGTATGTGCATAGCCCATATTAAGGTCTCTGTAAATTTTATCAATAAACATAATCTGCCATCTTGTTTCAAAATGACGGCCACTTGATTAGAAAAAAGAAATGAACATACTCCTCCGACTTAGCCAGAAAGACATTTTTATTTTCAAAAGGAATCTTTGGCAGTCAGTAAAACGATAGAGCTCTGAACATATTTATTATAACAGTTATTACTGTATATAGTGCAACCGTGTTTCCTGAGCCTAGGATTGAGGACGATCCTAAAGGCTCGGAGAGGTGCCAAATTGGCCGACAGGTTGGAATTTGGTAAGAACATGAATCGTAAGTTTCGAAAATGTTAAAACAGTCCAAAGTTATTTACTGAATATCATTTCAAAAATTTTGATTATAATCCGCCCCCTAGCGGAAAGTTTTAAAACTAAATTAAATAATAATAATAATAATAATAATAATAATAATAATAATATTTTTTTTTTTCAGAATCTTTCAGCGCATTCTTTGAATAATCTATACACAAATTTTCGACTCAATTCGCATTTTAGTTACCGTTGCAGAGCGCTCTAAAGAGGCCAAGTTTAATTATGGACACCCTGTATATAAACTTTAATATATATTAGTATCAAGTTAATATATATTACTATTAACGGCCCTCTTTACTTACCGTCGCCGGAAGCCCGAGCCAATGTTATTCTATGGGGAAATTTTCTTTACAAATAACTCATTACCTAATACATATTTTTAAATTCTGTTTTCACATTCAGAAAATTCTCAACTGTTAAATTGACGGACCTTTTTTAAAAATGTATTTTTTTAATTTTTAATATTTTATTTTGAAATTGCAAAATGAAAAACTTTCACATATTGAAAATTCGTATTTTGCAGCTTCAAAATAAAATATAAAAAAATAAAAAAATAATTTTTTAAAAAAGGTTCGTCAATTTAACAGTTGAGAATTTTCAGAATGTGAAAACAGAAATTAAAAATATGTATTAGTGAATAAGTTATTTGTAAAGAAAAATTTCCCATAGCTTCGGCTTCCGGCGGCGGTGAGTGAAGAGGGCCCTTAAATTTCTAAACCAGAAATTTTTGTCATTTTTTGTAAAATGTATGAGAAATATATGAAAGTTACAGCCTAGTGCTAGAAAATACTGTTTAAGTTTCTTAATTAAGTACTATTAATAATAAATAACTGTTGCATACGAAAATCATAAAATTGATTGCTTTATATTGGGGTACTTGATAATCACACTGTGAAGAAATGAATTTTTAAATACGAAAAAAAAAAAAAAGTTTTTTTTTTCTTCTTATTTTTAAGTTGTACTCAAATCGGCCAAGAGCATTTAATTTCAGGTGTAGTTGCTTCGCTCATATTAATATTTTTTCTTTTATTCAATAGACAAAAGTTTGTTTCAAACAAACGAAAACAAAAAAGAAATCAAAATTACAATCTGAAGTTTTATATTTAAATATGTTATGTTTAACTATTTCATGTATAATTCATGGAATAAGATACACATCTTTAATAAACTATTATTTAAAAACCTTATAAACACTTTCGAACGAGGTTGAAACGTGTTAATGACTTCGGTTGTCTGTCTGTGTGTCTGTCTGTCCGCACACTAACTCCCGTAAATATTCAGGGAATTTCTTGAAAGTAATATATGTTATTTAGGTTTACATTAGAATGTTCCTTATTGAAAGTGGAGTAAATACTACCACTGGTTTGTATCCAAGAACACCCGAGAGTTTTCCTAAGCATTGCGTTCTGTGCGAAGTATTTCTGTAAACTATATTTAAATATCTTTATTTTACACAAATCTTAATGAAAGTGAAATAATTTATAGGCGCAAAAAATGCCTTCTATGGAATATAGTATGATTAGCACTAAGATTTATAGAGCTTGGTATTTTGGGAATAAGGACGATTGGCTGCTCTAGAGTCCTAGACCAGAGGGGAAGTGCCTTCCATGGAGGTCTTTCTGAGGAGTCCTAGTCCATATTTACGCAAGTGTCGGAAAAAACCACGAAACACTTCGAACGGCTAGGCCGACGAGCGTGACCTGGGAGCTAACCTGGCACCTCACGTCTACCAGCTTTGAGTGTAGAACCGCTCGGCCGCTGGTGTGCCTAAGATTTACAGAGCCACACAATAATATTCAGTTATATTAAGGGGTATTATTGGAAATTTACTCGAACTGCATTTTCGTTTAAATTAAGCGGTTTTAACACTTTCTAACAATTTTTAAGAGGGACTATGATTCGAATTAGTGTATCTGTCTGTCTCATTGTCCTGCCCGACTTCAGTGTCCATAAATATTTTCAGAAAAAAAAAAAAAAAAAAATGATATATGTCACTCAGTTTCACCGTAGAGTCACATATCATTCAAGTTCACTGTAATTTCATAGGGTATGTTCCCTATTTAAAATGGTATTAATACGCCCTGTATAACTGGCTTGTATACAAGGATACCTTCAAAAATGCCAATGCATTGCGTTTTAGGAGAAATTTTTTTTTAAATCACACTTACTTTCCACTGCAAAAAATATGACGAAATATGCATTTATTGTTAATATGCTAAAAATATGTTTTATATAAAATACGATATGCTTAATTTTCACATCGACAGGGCTAAACTAAAATATTCAGATGCATTACGGGCTGCAATTGGAAATTTTTGGAATTGCATTTCCGTTAGTATTAAGCATTTTTAATTCTTTTCAACTGTATTTGAGAGTGATTATGAATTCAATTAGTCTATCTGTCTGCCTTTTTGTCCTTCTATCTGTTCATTGTGTGATAACGTAGGCAAAGAACATTAAAAGTTAAACGAAACAACGAGTACGTACAGTTGGAAAGTGTTAATAACCATTGCGTACAGAAATATAATGTTTTGTACTTTATATAGTGAATACAAATTTCATTATTTTTCCCTGCACAAATAAAATAATTGTAAATTTAATAAAGTAAAATTACATTTCATTTTTTTTTTCTTTTTTTCTAAACCAGATAATTTCGAATAATAATGTGATTTCTTCTTTTTAACGAAGAATGAAATTTAACCCTTATATGCATGAATTTTTATTTTTAAGGAATAACATTTGAAATTAACCGGAAATTGGGTGTAGTTAATGGGGAAAATACAAAAAAGAATCCACATAAGATTAAAAAAAAAAAAAACATATTGATGCATTTTAACATCATAAAAAGAAAACTGCATTTTTCTTGCATAAATTTATCAGTATACAAAAGTATAAATATTATTAGTTACTCTTACCTTGTTTCTATACGAAAACAATTTTTCCTGTATGCTTTTATTACTTTTTATATAAATAACCTTAATTCGTAACACCCACCGAAATGAAATTGTACTCCGAAATTGTCCCCAACAAATGAAAATTGGGATAGATAAAGAAATACAGTAGACAGCAAAATTATTCGAGCACTAGCAATAATTCCTATGTAAAAAAAAATAAAAAAAAATGTACACTTAATACTATTTTGTTAAATAAATCCTTGTCGAATCATGTTCTTAGACTGACTAAGAACATGACTCGACAAGAATTTATTTAACAAAGTAGTATTAAGCGTACTTTTTTTTTACAGAAGAATTATTGCTAGCGATCGAATAATTTTGCAGCCGACTGTAAACTTTCAAATGTTCTACACTGTTAAAAAAATGCAACTTTGCTGTCAGATATTCTCTGTAATTACAGAAAAATACGTTTTGTCAACGTAATTTTTCCGTAATTTATGACTTTTTTCTCGAATTACAGAGAATTGGCAGCAAAGTTGCATTTTTTTTAACAGTGTAGTTGCGTTCCAAAATGATAAAATGCACGCATGATTTATTGTCTATGGTTATCAACGTACGTTCGGAAATGCATACACTCAGGTTGTTGAATAAAATTAAGTGAAACTGAAATGTAGACAATTGGCATCAATATGCATTTAAAGGTTAAAAAATAACTACGTTGTTCGTTATATTTTACTTTCTCTTGGCCATGATATTTGACAGAAAAATTATTGTTTTGATAGAATTTTTTTAAATTGTGTTTTTGATATATTCACATGTTTTGAGATTCCTGAATCTAAATGTCATGTTTTTAGGATTGGTCTTTGTGTATATGTGTTTCTGTATGTTGTGTCTTTTATCAGCATAATTCAAATACAAATATTAGCAGAAATTCCAATTTCAATATTCTAAATCTATATTATATGGGTATGTTATGCTTGAGCGTGTTTTTTAATCGGGCAAATGGTTCGTGTACAGAGACATTCAAGAAAATTCCAATACTTTACATCTAAGGGCGATATTTTTTATAGGTAGAAACTGCATTAAACAAAATTGAAGAAAACAAACATTTTTTATACGCTTAAAAGTATGGTTCATATAGAATATTATATGGAAATCATTCACCATTCTTTTAAAGGGCCACATAAAAGGATTCGGATATATAATGGGCTATAAAAATTTGGAAATCACTGCAAGTGCATTTAAAGTTGTGGTATGTGTTTTTAATATTGTGCTGAATTTAAATACATTGTGTAGTTTGCATATTGTAAATAAAGGTGTCTAAATTCAGACAGAAATGTGACTGGAAAATCAAATGAGATACGAAAATATCTTAAACTCACAGAATTGTAGACAGTATGCGTGTCTGAATTTAAAGCACTTGTGGTTTAAATGAACTGAGATTAATAATATCTTAATAATGTTGATGTGTCTGGAATTAAGACTTATTACAATTTAGACACTTCAAAATTAAAACATTTTACTAACTTTCATTTTAAAGTTTTGTCACAAATTTAGACATTTGTATCAATTTGTAATGTTTTTAACTGGTATCTTTTTTACGCAGCATGCATGTTGTTCAAATTTCCTTTCACATCCACCTAATGCTCATTTTATATGATAAAAACAAGAACGAATAATCATTCTGAATCTTTTTTTATTGCAGAACAGTGCAAAAATACATGTTAGCTGTAATTTTAATGTGATTCAAAAATCGGAAAACACTGCCATACATGTTTATCGGGGTTTCTAAATAACAAGGAATATTTTTAATTCATAAAATAGACAAACTCTTTTAACTTTCATATTCCATAAATAACTGCTTTCTCCAGAAAAAAATAAAATGAAAAGAGAATTTCCATAACATAATGTTTGCGTAATGCTTTTAATAATGGAAAGACACTTAAAATAAAAAAATATGTAAGCAAATAAAAATAAAAATAAGAAAACATTCAATATCTGAATTAAATAAAGAATCCGAATATTTATTCACGAAGTGACTGTTGTTCCGTCACGTAAATAGTATAGGGTGCTCCAAGGAAAAGAGATAAAAACAAGGAATGTATGATAAAAACAAGTATGATAAAAAGAAGGCGTGGTCATCAAAAAACAACTTGTATTTGTATTATGCTGCCCAGGCATTGTATTTCACAGGGCTTATTTTACGTGGTTATTCTTTATTAGTGCATTCCCCAATAAGATTTCTCCCGGTAGTTAACGTTCAAGAAAGTTTTATGCTAGAGTTAAAAGGTGTAAACTTTTGCTGTAATTGTTGGCGAATAGCTGTTATAAGGAATGTTGCTATATTGGTATTTTGGGATTAGTTTAGTTATAAATGTTAAATCCAATAAGCAATCTTAATGATTAATAAGATTTTTATAATTAATTATTTAAAGAAGAATGTACAATTTTAAATAATATGATGAAAATACAAATTGTTATTGGAATTTAGACTTTAACATATTTTTTAAATAGTTTCATTATCCCAATAAATAGTGTGTTGTGGCCACCACATGACTTTCTTCTATATTTTCCTATACAAATTCACTCAGTAAAAATAATTTATTAAAATTATTATTTAAAAGTAATTATTTGCCATGATAATGCAGATGATTTCCATATTAGAGAAGTAGTATAACACTAAATATCCAAAAAAAGTTACAACCATATACATACATATATATATATATATATATATATGGTTAAAAATGAAAAAAAATCTATAACTTTATTTTAAATTATCGCAGATCGGTGGTTCAACCATTCGTTTTGAAGGTATTGGCGAGCTCTTTTGAAAGATACCCATCATGAAAATTTACTCCTCTCGAGGGGGGGACTTCCCCCCCCTATGGGGGTTAGGCGAGGCTCCTACACACACAAATTTTTTTTAAGTTGACTATCTCTATTACAAAAACATATATTCGTTTCATTTGGTTTAATGCAGTCTACAGATGTTAAACTCTACTTACCTGCAATTTCCCTCATAGACGTAATGCATTTGAATGCTTTTGAGTGTCCCTGTACACGAACCATTTGCTGCATCTCAACGAAAAGCTTAGTGTAGCATTCCTATATGATACACATTTAGAGTACCGAGTTTGGAATTTCTGCTACTATTTGTTCTTGAGATATGCTAATGAGAGACACACAGACAGACACACTCACAAACCATTCGCTAAAAACATGATTTCCGTATTCAGGGGACCTCAGAATATGTAAATATAACAAAAACTCACTTTCGAAAATTTGACCCTAAAACAATACTTTCTCTACCTTATGGGTAAGATAAAGTAAAAAGGAGTTAAGTCCTTCAACTTGAATAATAATAATAATAATAATAATAATAATAATAATAATAATAATAATAATAAAACTTAAAAACTTTGAAAGCATTTCTGAAATTATTATTTGTGTATTTTGCATTAAAAAAAAAAAAAAAAAAAAAAATCATTTTTTTTTTTTTTTTTTTTTTTTTTTTTTTTTTTTACAGATAACGAAATTAACTCTAAAGTGTTAGAAATAAAATTACTTTAAATTGATAATGGCTTAATGAATTATAATTTTTGATTATTTTGAATTATAATTTTTACACATTGCTTATCACGTAAATGGAAAAGATCGTAAGTCATTAATCTAAAGATATATTGTATTATGTAACTCTTCAAGAAGTGATAATAATAATAATAATAATAAATTCATATTATGTATTTAAAGAAGTGTATTCCCACAGTTTTAAATTTCATTTGGCTGCCTAAATTTCTGTTCTATTTGTAAACCTGGGATGAACAATAAATACTGCAAGTAAAGTCTTTGAAAAGGTAAGACGTTTATTTCAACTTATCTTCAATGTTTATTGTTTAAAGAAAATATTAATTTGATAATGAAAGAATATTAGTTATATTAATTTATAAATATAGTTTAACAGTATTTATTTAAGCTAACCTATCCTGCCTATTAATTTAACACTATTCTACATTTGCTTGGAAAAAACTGAAAGAAAAAAAAAGCCTTTAGTATTTCATCACCCATTTCCAAAAATACTCCTTTTAAAATTTTTTAAATTTGAGTGCATCAGTGCATCCCTGCCAATAGTTAATAGTTCAAAATTTAATTATACGCATTACACTATCAGATTAGTTTTGTCTGTTTCACACACTATATTTAAAAAAAAAAAAATAGATACTTATTGGATTTAAATATATTATTAAATTATTATAATATTATTAACACGTTCACGCCGGTGCATTTTATTTACATAGTCTTCTCAAAAGTATCCGAGCACTAGCCAATAATTCTGATATCAAAAATGTACACTTAAAACTGTTTTGTTCAATAAATCCTTGTCGAATCATGTTCTTTGACTGACTAAGAACATGACTCGATAAAGATTTATTTAACAAAGCAGTATTAAGTGTACTTTTTTTTAGACAGAGATTATTGCTAGTGCTCGGATACTTTTGCTGCTGGCTGTAGCTGTGACCCACCGGTGGGTCACGCCGCGCCGGCGTGAACGTGTTAAGCATACATATCTTTTAATTTGTTAAAAACATATTCTGCAATAATTTTATAAATTTGCAAGGGAAAAAAACTGTCCTTTATTATTTTATATTTATGGTAAAATGAATTACTTTTTCTCTTACGATGAAATCATTACTAATTTTAGTTGAAGTATTAATTCTGTTTTCAGAAATATTAAGGTAAATCTTTCATGTAGAATCAATTTCATTTGTTCAAAAACTGATACTAAAATTATAAGTTTATTACATTCTATAAATTGATTTATTGCAGTATATGTACTAAAAACAATGTATTACTTCAATACAACTAATTCAAATCAGTTAGTATCAAATCAGTCAATTTAGTATCAGTTAAAAAAAAATAATTTCACACACACACTCGCACACATATATAAAGGAATTATTTTACAGCTCTTTTATATGCTTATTATGCTGCTCTTTAATATACTCAAATATTTGAGCAAAAAATTTTATTTATTATAATAAAAAATATATATAGAAAATATATGCTCTTTTAGGCTTTGAAACCCACGTAATCTCCTGAATATTTCTTTAGAAAGACATTTTAAATATTTGTTATCATATACGTTGATGAAAAAAATCATCTAAAAAATTCCCCAAATGAAAATTAAATAATCTGGTATAATAATCCCACTGCTATCTAACTAATATAGCTAATACAGTAAAACACCGCTTATCCGTCTTTTACATGTATACGTCTTTTTAGTGAAGTCCCGATTCATTCCTATTCATTTAAATGCAAAAAATATTCGTTTATACGCCCTCAATATCGGTTATACGTCTTTTCCACTATTCTAAAATTCGCAAAAATTTCTCGACTAGTCATTTTCCCGGTTAAAATACGGTGTAGAATTCGTTCTAAATAGTATCAATTTTTACTGCAGTATATATACTAAAAAGAATGTATTACTTCAGTACAACTAATTCAAATCATCTCGCATTAAAAACATCCAATTAGTTACATAATTTCATCTTACATTGATGAAATTATATAACTAATGAAATTATATAACTAATTGGATGTTTTTAATGTGAAATGATTTGAATTAGTTGTATTGAAGTAATACATTGTTTTTAGTACATATACTGCAATAAATCAATTTATACAATGTAATAAACTTATAATTTTAGTATCAGTTTTGTTGAGTATGTGAACTGTGATACCGATATGATGACTTCGGAATTATTCACAATATCACAATCCATGAACTAACTAACAAACTGTCTGATGTCTGATGCTAATTTAAGCAATGATGTTTTAGAATGTGAAAATGTTAGTGCTCCTTTTTTTCAAGTCACAATTGGCGGCATTGGAAAGCTATCAACTTATTTTGTTTGTCAAAAACACAAGTAAATTATATATATATATATATATATATATATTAAACTTCATTCAATTCCTAATGCAGTTCTTAGTACTCACAGACAATCATCACGTCAGGCAAATATTAATTTTTTTTTTAATGAATTAAATAAATACCTGTGTAGACATAATTCGTACGATACTTATTATTAAAGTTACGCAATATATATAACTAATACTTAAGATGTATTCATATAGTACTCAAGATATGTAATATAACACTCAAGATATGAAATTATGATTAGTAAGTACTTAGACTCAAGTCATGCATTAATGGCTCATTTTTTCCTTCTTTTTATAATAAATCTTTTTCTTTTTAATTTAATTACCTTCAAATCCTAATTATATTACAAAGTAATATACTAGTTACTATATATATATATATATATATATATATATATATATAGAGCGCTATTAAATTTGTAATAATCAAAGTTTTGTTTTTTGAATTTCGATGTCATGTCATTTATACGTGCGTTTACGTCTGTCCCTTGAAAAACGTAGAAACGGTGTTTTACTGCTGTATATGAAAATGCTTTCTGGTGCCTCTCTAAACAAAAGATACTGAAATCTGCTTTAACGCATATAAAAACTGTATATAAATTTTATTTTATTTAATGTATGTCTAAAGATAATACATTGCACCTACCATACAATTTGCACGTAACCTGATAATATTTATAATTTATTCAGGAGTACTACTAGCTCTGCCCTTTTCTCACATCAGTGGGATTTCAGAGAAAAGTTCTCCAATATGTGATTACTATGAAATAAGAAGAAAAATGTTTTAAAAACATATTTGTGTGAAAAAAAAAAAAAAAAAAAAAGTCGGGGCTAACAGTACTCCAGAATAAATTATAAATATTAACAGGTATGGTAAAGGTAGTGTATTGGAATACTTTGTATGTTCTTGCACACAAACTTTATGTTTCATTTTAAGAGAATGTTTTGAAATTCCATCCCTGTTTGATATAGATCGAGAATACCGAGTTTTGACTTTACTGCAGATATTTGTTCTTTATCTATGTTAGTAACAGATTCGGATACAGACAAACACACAGATCAATTCCTAAAAACTTGATTTTCTGATTTTAGGGCTTTCATATCTTGTAAATATAACAAAAACACTATTTCGAAAATTCGACCCCCCCCCCCAATTAAAAAAAATCATTACTCTCTTTATTATATATAAATAAGAAAAAGTTGGGGGGGGGATCTTTTTTGTTTAGAAAAAATATTTAAATGTATTAATGTAATGTACAGTTCCCGCCGCTTAGTAAAATCACATTCGTTCTGAATCAAGGTGATTTTATTAAGCGGCTGATTTTTATATCCGGCGTTCCTGCCCTTGAGGAAAAGGTATTACTTCCTGAATTTCGAAAGAAACTTCCAAAAGGTAACGAATTTGAATTAGTAAACAATATTAATAAATTTTGGTAGATAATTAACTAATTATTTCTTCGATATAAGTAAATGCATTCTAAGTTCCCATGCATTTTCATTAGAGGAAAATCATCATTACTTTACCGAAAGTTCACGCTTTTCATATAAATTTAAAATCTTTCCGTTTAAACCTCATGAATGATAGTAATTTCAAAATAAGAACTAGAAATTGCCTTCTAATAATTAGAAAAAATAAAGCATTTGAAATCAAATTTCTATTTTATTACTGCGCTTTGAAGAATACGTTTCTTGAAATTGTTACGGAGATAAGTTATGGGGCGTGTTTAATTTGTAACTGTGCTGCAAGTGTAAAATCTTCAACAATGAGCGATAACGAAGGGTTTGTTGTGCTTGAATTTCTTTTTCTATTTAAAAAAAATGTAAATAATTTTTTTTTTGTATGCATAAATGATTTTTTTGGCTGCTGAGGAGATATTTTTGAGTTTATTAACCAGCGGTGCTGATTTTATTAAGCGGCGGCTTTAAAAGTTGTTTGTATTGATTTGATTCCGGTCCTGGAGATTTTATCAGATTAAGCGGCTGATTTTATTAACCAGTGATTTTATTAAGCGGCGGTTACTGTAATACTATTTTTGAATTTGTATTTTTTTATTTTCCAATATTTTCAGTTTTATTATTTTATTGTGCTTTATTTTATATATATATATATATATATATATATTTGTCTTTAAAAAGTCTTCAAAGCAACGTAGTATTTATTTACAACAACATCAACAAAATTAACTTTATGTCAAAATCTTCATATTATAGACAAGCCTGAAATTTGTGGTCCCTTTTTAAGATATTAATTATGGGAGTAGATTAGTTGAAAGTGGTATCATTCGAAAGATATTATCAGCCAGATTTGCTGACTACAATTTGTTTTTCTTATGATGTCAAGAAAGTATTTAAAAATACTTATATATTTTACGCATTTTTCCATTTTATACACATAGGGTAGGTGCTCCAGTAATTGGCATGCTCCAGTAATTGACATCTATCCCGAAATAATTAATAAATAAGAAAAAATAATAAAATCATATATTTTACATATAAGAATTTTTAACTTTTTATGTCAAACACTGGAGCATAGGGTGCTAATAACTGGTAAAACGAATAACTAGCAGTGTCAAACACTGGAACATAGGGTGCCAGTTACTAATAAAAGGAAAAACTGGCAGTGTCAATTACTGGAACATTGAGTGGGTGTCAAATAAAAATTCACAAAAAAAAAAAAAAATTGTTATCAAATGTATATATTTTAACATATATGTGGTTCTGAATGTCTTTCATGCTATAACTAACTTAACTTTATAACTTAAGATTTCTAAAAATATATTCTGATGACTAGAACATTAAAAACATCAGAGATTGTTCTAAAAGTGTCAGTCACTGGTGCACTTACCCTATTCTTTCATATAAAAAAAATACCTAAAGTAGAAAGTTGTTAAATCTGGCAATTTCTTAAAACTCAAACAAAACCATAGACACAGTAATTTGTATAGATGTAGTAGACACAGTATTTTGCATCGCTATACTCTCGACTACACATTTTTTATTCTAAAAGAAAACAACAATTAGAATGGTAAAAAATTGAGTAAATGAGTGGCAGATCGAAAGTTTATACTGTTGAAAATATACGAAAATTAAAGTAGGATTTGATTTATGAAAGCCCTAATTTTTTAAGATATAATTTCTTTTCTTTCTTTCTTTCTTTTTTTTTTTTTTGTGATTTACTACGCCAGCTTTAACTTGAGGACATATTTTTAAACAAAAACATAATGCATTCCAATTAACGGAAATTGACTACTTATTAAAAAAAAAAAAAAAATGGATTTATTACTCTATCTTCTGCATATATAAGAAGAAAGTAGAATATACGGAAAAAATTTCGATTTCTGGTTTTCGATGAATTTGTAGGTTTTGAGATTTCCTTGCATTTCAGTTTACTGAAAGTGATTACTTATTTTTACGAAAGAGGATTTATTATTCTATCCTCTGCATATATAAGAAAAAAGTATAAGATTCAGAAAAATTTTAGATTTTCGGTTTTCGATAAAATTACACGTTTTAAGATTTCCTGAACTTAATTCGACAATTTTTAGAAACATCTGTCTAATTGTGTTCGAACACTGTATTTTATGAATCAAAGGACTTAATTTAACCAAACTTGATATTTGGTTAGACCTTGGCTTGAATTAGTGCCGATTAGCTTTTGGACTATATCACCGAGCATGGGGCGCTTCCACGTTGCGATATCCTCTCATTTCAGAAAAGGCTCAGCATCTACAGTGTGTCAAACATAAATATATTAAGTAAAACTCTGCTGATTCACCTTGAATGCATATTGACAAACAATTGGCGCAGCTGTGTTGCAATTTAATTCCGCATATGAGATGGCAATTACTATGTTTTGCAAAAAAGTGGTCGAGATTCGACCACTGGGCAATGCAAATTTCAAAGCGTGTAAATTTATTGTAAGGAGGAAATCGAAAATTTTTACGAATCCAATAATTTTCTGTTATATATGCAGAGGATAGTAATAAATTCACTTTTTCCAAAATAGGTAGTCAATTTCAGTTAAATGAAATGCATTATGTTTAACTTAAAACATATGTTTTCAAAACAGAGCTGACATAAATTAAAAAGAAAAAATTAAACTCATAAATAAATAAGTTGATTGATTGGGTATAATGTCGCACTGGGGCTGCGCATTGGGCAATTGGCGTCGGTCTTGGACACATCCCTGAGGATGGTTCGGTTGGATGGGTTTTACGTCGCATTAGTGCTGCGCAATGGGCAATTGGCGACGGTCTGCAGGGCCGTGCCTACACTTTTAGCCGCCCTGGGCGAAAGATTTTAGCCGCCCTCCTAGGCAAAAGATTTTAGTCACCATACTAGGCACTAAAATTATTTCCCTCCTTCTGCTTCTGAAAACTATCCTTTAAAGCTAAAAAACTGCCAGGTTGCCACAGATGAAAAGTTAAGGTATTTTTCTCTGTTTTTAAAATAAGCCTCCAGCGGCCAAATGGTTATGCGCTCAAAGCTGGTAGACATGAGGTGCCGGGTTCAATCCCAAGTCGCGCTTGTCGGCCTAGCCGATCGGAGTTTTCCATGGTTTTCTCCGAAATTTGTGTAATTACGGGCTAGGACCCCTTAGAAAGACCTCCACGGAGGTCACTCTCCCTCAGGTCTAGGACCTACAGCAGTCAATCGGCCTTATTCCCAAATCCAATCCAATCCTGTTATTAAAAAAATCTAACAATTTTAGTAAACTTAATTTTTAGCTGAAATTTTGTCATATTTAGACGCCCCTAGCTGTTAGCCGCCCTGGGCGATCGCCCCGGTCGCCCCCCCCTAAGCACGGCCCTGGGTCTGGGACTCTCCCCTAAAGGTGGTCCGGTTGGTTGGTTTTACGTCGCACTAGTGCTGCACAATGGGAAATTGGCGGCTGTCTGGAACTCACCCCTAGAGGTGGTCCGGTTGGTTGGTTGGTTGAGTTTTACGTCGCACTAGTGCTGCGCAATGGGAAATTGGTGACGGTCTGGGACTCACCCCCTAGAGGTGGTCCGAAGACATGACATCACAATTTTGGGGAGGCATACTATTGTAACAATCGCAGCTATCGTAGATCACAAGTCGGATAGTATACTCCGCAGCAAAAGTGTCCGAGCACTAACAATAATCCCCCCCCACTAAAAATAATCTCAAGATTTTCTCTAAAAATATCTACAGAATATCTTAAGTTATTTGGCACATTCTTAAGAAAGTTTACAAAATTTCTTTATGATGTCTTGAAAATATCTGAAGATATTTCATAAAAAAAAAAAAAAAAAAAATCTTTACAATATTTTAAAATATTTGCAGAATTTTTTAAGAAAATACTATTTCTAAAGAATATCTTCGGATTATTTTTAGTGGGGCCGTCTTAAAAATGTACACTTAATACTGCTTTGTTAAATAAATCCTTGTTGAGTCATGTGCTTAGTCTGTCTAAGAACACGATTCGACAAGGATTTATTTAACAAAGCAGTATTAAGTGTTCTTTTTTTTTACACAGGGATTATTGCTAGTGCTCGGATACTTTTGCTGCGGAGTGTACGATCCGACTTGGGATCTACGATAGCTACGATTGTCACAATAGTATGCCTCCCTTGATCCTACACGGAGGGGAGATACATAAGAAAAAAAAATTAGAACTTTCATAAATAAAATAATTATTCAAAATTTTCTGGTTTAAAAATATGGAAAAACAACAACTTTTTTAATATTTTTATTTATGCAGTAAAAACTAACGAAATATTTATTCTCTAGCTGGTTTGTTAGTTGGGTTTAATGTAGCACTTGTACTGCGCAATGGGTGATTGACGACGGTCTGGGACGCCCCTCTAAGGAATGTCCAGAGACATGGTATCACAATTTTGATTCTCCACATTCATTCTCTAAAATGCAAATATTATATTTTTGAACTATATATGCACTAAAACTAATGTAACATTTAAAATAAGATATTGAATACAAAAATTTTAAAACTTTAAAAAATACATTTTAATTAAAAAAATTTAAATACACGACAGACGTTTCGGCTAGAACACTAGCCCTCCTCAGTGTCAAACATACAAGCACAACATTTACAAAGAAATTCATAACACATCGTAACAAGATTATATATTCAGGAGGAATAGCTTTAGCCTCGTTCAAGGCAGAATGTTGCATTTTAGTAAAAATAAATTATGTTTAATTTTATTATATATATACACTATCTACCAATAAGTATTTGGACATTTTCAAATTTAGATGTTTTGTCAAATATCTAGAAAAGATCTTTAGGAATCATCTTGAAACTTTGGTAGTGTAAAGAACATGCTATACCTCATATACTGCAGCAAAAGTTGTGTCCTGAAGAGAAAAACGGGACCAGTAAAAAACTGAACAAAAGTCAAAATGTTTTGAATTACCCTGTAAAAAGTAATGCGTTAAATCGGTTTTGGCATATAGATTTTTCTCATTTTCTGTATAAATTTTTATGAGGCTATATTCATGGAGACATATAGTTTTTTTTTTTTTTAAATAAAAAAAATCCACTTTTTAAATTATAACACATAGGGTAGACCCAGTGCAAATACATTTTTAGAAAACTTGGTATACTACATTAGACACAGCATACTGCAATCAGAATGCAAAAATGTTAGATATCTTACGAAATATGAGCATTTTTACTAATTAGTTTTTAACTACGCATGCGCTAGCTTTTAAAAAATTTCATTCGCATAATTTAATATCCAAAAGTAATACGAAACTTATCTGAAAACAACAAACATATATCTTGTAAATTCAAAAAGTTAGGAGAGATAGAATAAACAGAATTTCAGTTCTCACAAAACAAAAGCTAAAATATAAGGGGTTTACTTACATTTTTATTTTGATTCAGTCAATGCCCAATGATAATAAAGTGTTCGCTGATTGTAAATAAATTTTGATAAAACCCCATATCATCTTTTTTTTTTTTTTTTAAGAATTGAAATTTTGTTCATTCTATCTCTCATAACTTTCTGAATTCATACAATATTTGTTTGCGGTTTCATGTAAGTTGCTCAATACTTTTGGCTATTAAATTACGCAAATGAAAATTTTCAACTGCTAGTACATGCGCAGTTTAAAATTATTTAGTGAAAATGCCCGCTTTCACAAGATATTTAACATTTTTGCATTCTGATTACAGCATGCTGTATTGAATTTAGTATGCCAAATTTCATAAAAAAAAAGCTTTGTACTGGGTATAATACCCTACGAGTTATAATTTAAAAAATGAATTTTTTTTTCGCAATTAAAAAAAAAAAGGTATATCTCTATGAATATATGTGGTAGCTTAAAAAAAAATGTATATAGATAAGGGAATAAACTTTCTTAATGACATGCTACGGCAAAAACTTATTTAAAGCATTACTTTTCGCAGGATAATCCAAAACATTTCTTTTTTCTTTTTCTTTTTTTTAAATATTTTATCGATCCACTTTTCCTGTTCAGTACACAACTTTTGCTGAATTATATGAGATATAGCATGTTCTTTACACTACCAAAGTTTCAAAATGATTCCTAAAGGACTTTTCCAGATATTTGATGAAACGTCTAAATTCGACAGTGTCCGAATACTTATTGGTAGATAGTGTGTGTATATATATATATATATATATATTATTTCGGAACAACGCAACAAAAAAAAAAAAAAAAAAAAAAAGAAAGAAAGAAAAGCTGTAATTTTAAAATAATTTAAGAGCTGAAAAACATTGTCATATATGTTTATTCGTTATTAAATGATAAGGAGTATTATTAAGTCATAAAGTAGACAAAAAGCTATTTTGACTTTCATACTCCATAAATAATTGCTTTCTCCAGAAAAATGGATCATGAAAAGAGAATTTACATAGCATAATGTTTGCATGGCTTTTTAGTAATGGAAGGCAAGCTAATAAATAAATAAATAAATAAATAAATAAATTGGAAAAGAGGTAAGTAATTAAAATATATAAATGGAAATACTATGTAATAAAATGTGTAAATAATGGGTTAAAAAGTAAAGAAAAACTTTTTCGATACTGTCCGTTTCGATACTGATTATTATTAATTTTCTTTCCTTTCTTTCAAAAAAAAAAAAAAAATAAATAAATAAATAAATAAATATATAAAAAATAAAAATAAATAAATAATATTAAAAAAAAAAATAAAATAAAATAAAAAAAGATTTTGATGAAATTCTGGCAAAAGCAGAATTTAGTTTAATAAGGAGAATTAATAGTTTTTTTTTTTCCAAATTATAACATCACTTTCAAATTACTCAATTATATTTTCGATAAATTTTCAATTTCGATAAATCTCCAACTATCGTAAAACTGCCCCACTAAAAATTATCTTGAGATAATTTTAAAAATATTCTACTTTCTACAGAAATATTAAAAATATCTGAATAAATTTTGCAGATTTAGATTTATCACCAAAATAACATTTTTTTACGACGTTTTATGGGCATTATAGAGATTTTGTTTCATCATTAAAATAACTTCAGATTTTTTGAAGATATAAGACGAACACATTCATTATTTTAGGTTAGAGAAAAAAGTTAAAATTAAATCTGCAAAATATTTGTAGAACTTTTGTGGGCATTTTGAATCATAAACAGTTTAGCACGTGTTTGTGCATATGGTGTGTGTGGTGTGTGAATTATGATAATCCATTTCTTTGCTTTTATTAAAATTTAGATAAATATATAACAACGACCATATATTTAGCTTCAAGCTTCTGCAATGGAATTCATTCAAGTTTAGAGAATACAACTAAACTCGAAGATGTGACGAGGTAAAAATAAAAAATGTTTTTTTAAAAATAAATATAAAGCCGGCATGCTGGCGTTAGGGATAGCTATAATGCGATTCGAGTGGTTGCTCGATTGCATTTTGTTAAAATATCTTGTGTTTCATGGGTTGTGTTATTTTCTTAATAGATTTATGCATTTCACCAAACTTAAGTCGGAAATGACAAATATACTAAACATATCATGTTCCTGTTTAAATAATGTGCAAAATTGTTGTTTTTTAAGTTAACGATTTGCTTTGTTTTCTTTTTTAAATATTTATGTCAGTTAGAATAAAATCTAAAGTTTATCCTTAATGTTGTAAAGTAAATATTAATTACATATGTTTTCATAAAATTTAGTATTTAATATATAAATATATTTAATGCTCCTAAATATGCAAATTAGAGCAATTTTCATTTATAACTGATACATATATATTTAGAATAAAAAAAGAAAAAAAAATGCATATGCAAATATTTTTATGATAAATGAGGAAAGGAAATGAATGCTTTTAAAAAATTAGTTTTCGGATTTCGAGGTACAATGTCGCCCGAAGGTGAAAACTGGTACCTCATATTCAAAATTTATATATTTAAAGGCTTTTTTTTTTTTTAAAGAAATATATATTCCACTTATATATGCTGTTAATAATTATAAAAACAGTACATATATATATATATATATATATATATATATATATATATATATATACTTTCAGCATACCACATAATTTAAAATATCTTTATTCCGACGTTTCGGTTAATATTCCATCTTTAACCATCTTCATTCCACTTATATATGCTGTTAATAATTATAAAAACAGTAAAAAAAAAAAAAAAAAATAATTTAAGGTAACCCTGCTATTGTTTGTTCTGGCTACCCTGCAGTGTGATACTTTGACTCCATTTTATTAAAGAGTTTTATTTTTCTTGTAATGTACATGATTGTGATTTATTTAGGTGTTTTTAACTCATTTTAAAATGTATATAGAGTGTTTTTTATATAATTTATGTAATAACGTATTAATTTCTTTGTGAATTTTATTTATAGTATCCTAGAATGGCTTAAATTGTTTATGTTTATATGTTTTTGAAACATCAATTCCCTGAAGATGGTTAAAGATGGAATATTAACCGAAACGTCGGAATTTAGCTTTCACTATCTTTTAAAACATTAATATATATATATACATATACATGCGTATACACACTCACATATACAGCCATAGAAAAAATGGTAAGGTCAAGTGAAAAACTAAATTTATTTTACAACTGCTGATATGAGTTTTATGCAAATTTAAATATAACACAAAAAAAAGACAATTTTATTTATATCTAAAAAAATTTTGAAAAAAAAAATTAAATTATTTCTTATTTTAAAATTTATTTTCTTTTTTCATATATGTAAAAAGATGGAAAAAATATTAAGACCACATAAGATATCTAAAAAACCGCTAAAAATCTAAAAAATTCTCCTTATTTTCAGTTAGTTTAATCATTTTTGAGATTATAAAATTTAAAAAACGTTAAAGTCTGGGAAAAAACTTCAAAATATTTACAAATACATATTGAAATTTTATGCATTTTCAAACACAATGTATTGAATGACAGTTTTAAATAAATCTATAAAAATATTTCAAAAATTAAAACTACTTTCTATTTTACAATTCATTTTTTTTTTCTGTAATACATGTAGAAAAGTGGAAGAAATGATGCACATAAGATAGTATTAAAAGAACTGCTAATAAACCAAAAATTTGTCTTTTTTTAATTTAACTAAATCATTCTCGAGGTCATAAATTTAGAAAGTTTCTTCAAAGTGTCTTTTGGTGCACTTTTCCAGCTCTTTTCAATGGCCATTTTCAGCTCACCTACGGTGTTAAAAGTTTTCCCATTTCCATAAATGTCACCAACCGGAATGCCCCATAAATTTTCTGTTGGGTTCAGGTCAGGGCTTCTTGATGGCCATTCATGCACTTGGATATGATCAGCTTGAAGCCATGATTTTGTGGAGCTTGATGTGTATATTGGTGCATTATCTTGCTGAAATATATTGTCTCCAGATGTTATGAGAGGTACCTCTGGCAATAAATTTCGGGAAAAATATCTTGATAGGCTTCAGAATCTTTGGTTTTAAAAAAGAAATTGGTGCTGTACCGTTAGCAGCAAAAGCATCCAAAACCATCACGGATCCACCATTAAACTGACGCTTTGAGACACAACTTGGTTCTCGCCGTAGATCATGCCAGTGATACCTAAAAAACCGTCCGGCCCATCGAGATTATTATTGTTATTATTATTATTATTATTTTCATCAGAAAAAACAACCTTTTGCCATTTATCACAAAAAGCAACATGCTTTTTTGCAAAATTTAGACGCGCCACACACAGAAAAATGAAAAATCGAAACTTGTCAAGAGACGTGCCATCTTTGTGACACTAAACGTTTGTCAAGTACATTGACAAATTTGCACAAAATTACGCAAAATTTTAAACAATCAAAACACTACCTGACAATCCCATTTAGTCATGAGACACAAAAGTCGTTTTATTTTACCATGTATCTTTAATGTGCTTCGTCTGATGATTCGTTTTGGCTCTAAAACTTGTCAGATGACTAACTTCCCAGGTACAGTTTTCATTTTCCTCAAATTTGACCGGTTAGTCAGATGAGAGAATAAAAATAAATTATTTCTATTTTGTCAATTGACTAAGAAAAATTTGTTTGGCTAGTCCAAAAGCTGAGCATTATTATTTTTTTTTTTTTCCTTTCTTTCTTTCTTTCTTTCTTTTTTTTTTTTTGTTATTTGTTTATTTATTTTTTGTCTCCTTCTGACAACTTGAGTTAGTCAACCGAAATCGAAAAGTAAACCCATCGAATTTCGCGGGAAAGTGTCAGTTTCATTAATTCTGAAAAAGAAAATTTCGCTTAAAGTTATTTGCGAAACGCATATTTTTTATAAGAACTTTGTGTCATGCTAATCCCAGTTTTTGTATTTTTAAATCTAATAAACCATTTTCTAAGTATGATATGAAACTATAGCAAAGGAGCACGGCAATTTTTAATAACAGATAGAAAAAGAGTTTTTTTTTTTTATTAAAACAAACATTTAATTTTTTACCCCAACTAAAATTAAAAAGACTGAAATCTGTATTCCATGCACGAAAACTTAAATAGAAATATCTTTCCACTGAGAAATGACACTAAGCGGCAAAATTTGTTTTTAACTATAAGTAAAATTTTGTGACCCCCCCCCCCCCCCCCCCATCTCCCAGAAATTGAGCCAGGCCCAGTCTAGTTCGAGTAATAAATTAAAATAAATATATATAAAAAAAAATTAAACCCAACAAAACTTATAAAGTTCATCTTAATGTTTATAAATACTGCGTTATACACGTGTAAGTATACGCTCTCTAGTACCCGTTGCTGTAGCCGAAAATATAGTTTTAAAAGTTAAAATACTCAACGATGTGTTTATGTAGCTTATAGTATGTGTTTCGTCTGCTTGTTTTAGGATTTTCTGATAAGGAAAAAAAAATCATTTTCAGATTTTTTCAACTTTTCCTCGCTTAATTATGCCCACCAGCGGCCGAGCGGTTCTGCGCTGAAAGCCGGTAGATGGGAGGTGCCGGGTTCGATCCCAGTTCGCACTCATCGACCTAGCCGTTCGGAGTTTTCCATGGTTTCCCCCCGAAACTCGCGTAAATTTGAGCTAGGACCCCTTAGAAAGACCCCCCCATGGACGGCATTCCCCTTGTATGCCTAGGACACATACGGAGTCAATCGGCCTTAAATCCTACAGCCAACCAACCAACCAACCTTACTTAATAACTTTTCATTCATTTTAATTACATATTTTAAAAAGTGTGTTTCTGCTAAAAAAAAAAAAAAAAAAAAAAAAAAAAATCTGTAAAAAATATGATACAAATATTTAGAAGGATACATACGCTGCGGTAGTTAGACTTTAATGTTTTATAATTAGAAATTAAGCCTTGATGCTAGCAGTATTTGAAGAAGTATTGTTTCTACATATAATGATCAATAAATAGCGTCGTTTAACTGTGAGTTTCTTTTTTAATTAGAGTTATATTTTGTTAAGATTCCTGTACATTTAATAATATTAACCCCGATCAGGTTATAGTGGGTCATTGGATACCCGAGCTATTTTTCTTATTTTTCATACGTCAGAATCCACGTATAAAAGAAATACCTATCTACCGTGTCCATGACTTTTTTCGTAAAAGTACCATTCTTAAACTTTATTATGCAATTTGAATTTTTCAAATATCTCAATTTGTTCAAAAGTTATAAATTTTTAGTAGATGCCTGAATTTTATAGAAACGAGTGTATTTCTGATAAAATATGAAATATTTGTTAAAATTTATTTTGCAATATTCATTGTCTGCCCTTAAATTAGAAGTATTCAAGAATTTTATCACATTTTCTTTCATTACAATTTACGTGTTCTAACATTGCCCGGGTTCTTCAGCAACCTATGATAAACTGACAAGATGCCGAAACATACGATAACCTGATCGGGTTAATTTCTATTCTCAACTTGTTCTTCTGTAAATGCCTTAATTACAGTATCTCCTCCTCGTTTGAATTTTTCATAAGCTTTCTACTGAAAGAAACAAACTGAAGAGCAAAAAGTTCATATTAGTGGTTTAGGATTGTGCAAAATTTAATCTTATGAATTTTCAATAAATTTGTTTGAATCTAAATGAAGTTTCAAAGTGTGGTGTTTAATAAATTAATAGTTATGTTTTTTTTTTTTTTTTTTTTTTTAATGAGACACAACTGAAATTCTGTTTGTATTTTTATTTAGTATCTGCAATATTTATTAGAATGTAAGTAGTAGAGTAGCATCGTCTATTAATAAATAGTATGTATTATATAATGTTTATATATTTTTTAATAGGGCATGCTTGTGTATTAAACAAGAAAAAAGATCAAAATCACCCAAAAGAACGAATATAAATGCCAAGTGCAAAAACTTAATGTCAAATGAAGCTAATATAAATCAATGTGGAGTTTATAATTTAATCTCTAATTATGTATGCGTAGTAAATAATTGAAAATAGTATGCTTAATAAATAAATATGTTGTAAATATTTTCTTTTGTTATATTGGATGAGTTCTTGATAAAATATTCAAAAGTATTTTTTCTTCTTCTTAATGTATATATATATGTTGTTTAGAAACTTTTTTAATTTTAAGATTCTTTCCCTATGCTTTTGAATTCCCCTAAACAAAAGTTTTTCTAGGAATAAGTTCACTCACAAAAGTTTTAGGTGTGTAGAAAGAAAATTAAAAAAATCCATGTTGAATTAAAAATGGGGGAGGGGGAATCTTTTTGCAAAGAGTCTTATATCCCATTAGAAATATTAAAATTTTATTTTTTAAATATATTTTGTTCCTGTTTTATTCTGAATAATTTCATGTTCAGTTTTACAGTCTCATATTTTCTCATACTTAAATAATATAATGGCATTGATTTCATATCTGAATTTCCAGATTTCGCAAGCTTTTTTATAAATCCTAATTCAAGATTCAGTCAAACAAAATTTTGAAAGTAAAAATATTATATATTTCTTTAACAAATAAAAATCTTCAAAACTCCATTTATGAATTTTCTGTATTATTTGATATAAATTCTCTCTGAAGTAAAGCCCACCAGCGGCCGAGCGGTTCTGCGCTCAAAGCTGGTAGATGGGAGGTGCCGGGTTCGATCCCAGGTCGCGCTCATCGACCTAGCCGTTCGGAGTTTTCCGTGGTTTCCTCCGAAACTCGCGTAAATACGGGCTAGGACCCCTTAGAAAGACCCCCACGGAGGGCATTCCCCCTATAGGCCTAGGACACTTAAGGAGTCAATCGGCCTTAATCCTACAACCAACCAACCAACCTCTCTGAAGTAAAAAAAGTTACACAAATAAAAGAATAACTTTATAAAGTACTATAGTAAAAGTTAGAAAAAAATATCTTGAATACAGTAGTATCTCATGTTAACTCTAGGAATTGGTAACTATCTTTGTAGACGACAAACTACTAAACAAATGTTTATGTATGTTTATGCATTTGAAATATGAAGATTTTTTTTTATCAATGCTATATTAAGCATAAATAAGTTTTATTTTCGTGATGAAAGCCTTAATTTGATGAAAAAATGTCATACATCTAAACGTAACTCTAGGTTCTAAATACAAATGTTATGAACTATAGCTGCCACATAATTGCCACCTTTTATATAGTTATTTCTTGCCACTAAAGTTTTGACTTATTTAATAAATGAGAAATTTCTGTTAAATTTTAGTGGTAAATGAAAGTTTAAAAATGCTAGAAAAGAATATTTCTAAATATCAATTTTCTAAAAATTTGATTAGTAATCATATTATTGGTGATTACTCATATTGTTACATTTGAGAGGCTACGTTCATGAAGAGACAAGCTAATGTTAATCCATGGCAGCAGGTTCTTGGAACATTTTTTAATTGCATAATATTTTCAATTTCATGTGCAGTTTTTTTTTTTTTTTTTTTTTTTTTTTTTTTTTTAACCTCAGAACAGAAAAACTATAACCAAAATTGAAAAACAGTGCAATCAAATAATTTATCAAGCATACGAACTCGTGGGATTAACAGCTTGTGAGTTTCTTTTATGATATGAGCATAGTCACTTAGCCCCCCCCCCCCCCTCATCAGTTAGCTCTATGATTTCTTTCATAAATTCTAATCCTATGGTTGTGGAATGCTATCGCAATCTCAAAAACTATCTCCTCAATGAATGCATATTGTTAACTATACTTTCTGTGACATCTTAAAGGGTGTTTTTTTTTTTTTTTTTTTTTTTTTTTTTTTTTTAATATTTCTAAAACATACACTTAATTTTGTATTTGATGTATTAAAATTACCGAAGTTAACGATTTTAACAATTCAAATAAAAATGTACATTTTGGAAATATTTTGCAATGATGAGACTATAAGAGACATGGTTTAAGAAGAGTATGCAGATTAACAGTTAAAAATATTCATTTTTGAATATTATAGACATAGTTTGAAAATACAAAAGCATTTACGTTCAGGTTTACCATTATAGTAAACAAAATCGGAAAGCTGATAAAAGGCTTTAATAATATTGACCTCTATTGGAAATCTATCTGTAATATTCATACAAATTCTATTTTTTTTCAGGGGGGGGGGGGGGGTAGAAAATTTTGCATATAATCATATACTTGTAAAACAGAGAATTGTATATTTTTTTATACGTAATCCTTTTTTTTTAAGGAGACGTGGTACTTTTTACAGCAGTACTGCTGTAGGTGTCATATAAAATCTTATATTCCCACTTAATATTTATAAATGGAACTACATTAGGCTTGTTCAATGAAATATATATTCAGGCAAAAGTTCTTATTGTTTTTTATGCTTTTTTTCCCCCCAAGATTCGAAATATTTAAATTGAGTTTTCTCAGTTTGCATTTTTTTTTTTCATGAATTCATGATCTTCAAATGCTAAAATTTCTATAGATATTAAAAAAAAAAAGATTTAATTTTTTAAAATATATATTTAATAGAACCTATTTAAAAGAATTAAGTATGAGTTTTGCAATATCTTTAAAATAAAAAATATTAAAAATAAAATATAACAAAAATCTGTTTTTTTTTTTTTTTTTCTTCTTTCCCTGAAATTTTTACATAGACATTCACTTTCTATTTTTTATCACGAAGACTAATCAATAAATTTCAAAATCATTCTTAACTCTTTTAAGTACGTTCTGTTAAACGTTAAAAGAATTAAGTCTCTTCTTAAATATGTGAAGCAGTTTTAGCATTTTGAAAATCATAAATTTGTCATAAAACGAAAACTGAGAAAACGCAATTTAAAAATTTCATAGCTGTAAAAAATATATCAAAAACCATAAGAATTGTTACCTATTTCATTGAATAAACAGACGTAATATAGTTCCCTTAATAAATAATAAACTTTTATATCAAACATAGTTTAGTGCTGCCGTAAAAGATACAAAACTCCCTTAATTTGACGAGCATTAGTACTTTTTTTTTTTTTTTGAACATACTGAACAGCCTTCTAATTTTACGGGCAATACTATTTTAACACACAAGGTTCTATTTTAATTTTACGGGCAACACTACTATTTTAACATACCAAGATGCCTTCTAATTTTACAGGCAGTGCTACTATTTTAATATACCGAGCTCTCTTTTAATTTTACGGGCAATACTACTTTTATTACAGGTTGGCTGTATGTTTCATCGCAACGTAAAATTACTGGCGATACGTCATTCATCCTCTAAATGTTTTTTTTACGGGCTTTGTCTGGAATCTCTGCTGCCGGGCTTTGCCCGTAATTTTACTGCAGCATTTTTTACAGTGTACATAGTCATAATTTTACATATTTTTATACTACTTGATTGTTAATTAAAGAATTTATTTTTTGAAAACATGTAAGTTAAAAACGGAATAATAATAATAAAAAAAAATCACATTAGCTTTAAATTGCAAAAAATCAGCTTTAAATTGCTGAAATGTTAAAAAAAAAAAAAAAAAAAAAACACAAAAATTACTTTGTTTTTTATAGTTTTATTTGAGTATATTTCAATAAATAAATAGTTTATTAGTTTATAGTTTAATGTGTTTATATTTTAATTCTAAATTAAATCCATTGTATTTCTATTTTGTAATTTAATTCGCTAATTCGATCGTCGTTTATTTTCACTAGCGTACAAATTGCATTTTGTATGTAATTACGTCGTAAAAATTAATTTTTAATAAATCTCTAAAATCCGAAAAATTCCGAAATCCGGAATCACCGCGGTCCCGCCGATTCCGGATTTTCGAGGTTCAACTGTACATATATATTGGATTAATCTTCCTCTTCAAGTATTATTAGACAGCTAGTCAAATAAAGACTAATTTCCCTTTTCATATGTTATCAGACATGCTAGTCAGGCAAATAGCCTTGATTAACATGCCTCTTCAAATATTCATTAAAAACTGACTCGCTTGCTTAGTCAGATACCTGGTGGCTGCTGACTAACCATCTGAATCAAGTGTAGATTCTGACTAACTTGCCTTGTCTGGTTAAAGTGGTTGATGTGGTTGATGACTAATCTTACTGGTCAGATAGTTTTGATTGTGGACTAGCCATCTTTGTTTGATAATATTAACCTTCCTAGTCTGGAGTAGTGTTTTGATGACTAGTTCAGCAAGTGCACTTTTTAGTTTTTGAGACTAGTTCAGCAAGTACACTTTTCAGTTTTGATGACTAGTTCAGCCAGTACACTTTTCAATTTTGGTGACTAGTTCAACAGGTACACTTTTCAGATTTGGTGACTAGTTCAGCAAGTACACTTTTTGGCTAGTCAGCTTTTTTGGTTAGTCAATTCTGTATTGTCAGTTGAGCATTTTGCCAGGTCACTGTGACCAACTTATTTTTCTGTGTGCATTTCGTGCCTCTTACTTAGAGGTAGCTGATGCATCATTTTACTAAATCTTACGTTTGAGTGTTTTGATAACACATTGCACACACTGGTTGTAACACAGTTCGGCTGGTACAAGAAAGCTTTAAGTCCTTTACAATTTGGGAAGAGAAAAGTTATTTTTGCGTTGGTCTGCTAACAATAGCTCTCACTTGTCGAGGAGTTAATGCAGATGACCTTCCTGTACCTTTTCATTGAGAGTAATCGTCGCTATTTTTTAAAACATTATTCACTACAGTCTTAGATCTTCTTATTCTTTTAGCTAATTCTCGATAAGTTAAGCCACATTGTTTAAAACTAAGAATCTTACCTTGTTCAATCATTGTTAATTTCTTACGTCTTCCCATTTTGAATAACTGCAATTTCTCTCTGTCAGGAATGTTATTCTTTAAAGCAGCTCTGCAGACGACCATAACATACCGCAGAAAATTAATAAAATTCGAAAAAAGCATAAAAATCGAGCTTTGCCTTATTATTTTTGCAGGTTGTCACATGTATAAAAAGCAGAAATTAATTTTTAAATAAAAAATAACCGAACTTCCAGTAACATTGTTATACTAGTTAGTTGTAGAGCGACTAAGGCGCCCGTTCAAAAACTGATCACTTCATTTTATTTAATTCTCACTTCAATTAATTCATTTGCTAGCAAGCCCGTGCGAAATTTTCCCACTTTATTTATCTATTCGTTACCTTTAAAATTTAAAATTATTATTATTATTTTATAGACGTCATTTTTTCATATGCATGAGCAAATTTAATATTATATATATATTTTTTTCCCACGTGAGAGCATATTTTATTTTACGCTGAAAAAAAAAAAATGACAACAATTAAAAATTTAAATGTTTATTTTAAAATTGTTATTTTCATAATTTAATTAATTTTAAAAAATCGAATCAAAAATTCGTTACAAATAAGGTGCAAAATTAAAGGGGGAATTTTTCTGAATCCGTCGGACAATGAGATTTTTTAAAATTAACTAAAGTATGAAAATAATTAATATTTTAATGATTTAATATATTATGGTGGCAACTTGCGTTCGCACACAGAGTCCAAGGAAATCTCTTAAGCCTAGCGTGACAGAGTCAGGCACTGATGAGCGTAGCTATATATGCTGATGCATAATTAAAATTATCATTTCTTGCACTGAATTTAAAATTACATAAAATTCGAATAAAAAGTTGCGAAGATAATAAAGTTTTTGTTTTGGCCATAACGTTTTTCCAGGGTTGTATATATATAGTGTCCTGTTATAAGTTCTGTCTCCCAAAATAAAGCAACCACTATTTTTTTAATGTTCTGGAAATGACACCGCTATGTTTTGTAAAAGTATAAATATTAAGTGAAAGAAATTAACAGTATTTATTATACATTTACGTAGTTAAGATGGAATGGGAGAAAAAAAGAAAATAGAATCACAGTGATTGCTATACAGAAGTGTGACAAGAAACCGAAGAAAATTTTCAATTTGCTAAAGCCGCTGGAAATTTCAACGAAGTTCATCCAGCTACCTATTAAGAGTTATAAATGGAACGTCCTCTACCGACGATAGGCCCCGAATTGATCGTCCTCGTACGAGCAGAACGCAAGCAGCTCTTAAAGACGTAAAGGAAAGAATTCACAGAAATCCGCTACGTAAGCAAAAAATCATGGTTCGTGATATGAATATCTCCACCAGGACAATGTCCTGCATTATAAAACAAGACTTGTGAATTGGTGCTTACTGTAGGAATACTGGCCAGCGATTTACAGCTGCTCTTACGGATATTCGTAATACCCAAAGCGAAAGTTTTGTTACAGCGGCACGCGGATAACAAACATCGGCAAATTTTTATTTCGGATGAAAAAAAAATCTTCACTGTAGAAGAAAACTTCAACGAGCAAAATGACAGGGTGTTAGCTCGCAGATCCATATAAACTGCAGAGTTGAAAGAGGTCACCACGCTGCTTCAATAATGATTTGGAGGGGGGTTTTGTATGAAGGTGTAACCAAGTTGCATTTTTGTGAAAAAGATGTAAAAATGTCAGCTAAAAACTGCTAAAGCGACTACCGTAATTGGAACATTTTAGAGGAAAAGGTCTGCGCTACGCCTCATCGAAATATTGAGACTTTAAAAGCAGATTTAGTGAATGCAGCAGCAGAAATTCCAATTGAAGTCGTCGATGCAGCGATAGATGAGTGGCCGGAGTGTTTGAAGAAATGTGTAAAGGTGAAAGGGTGTCATTTTGAATAGTTTTAGTTTTTTTTTGTAAGATATTATAAGTAATAAATGAAATGTATGTAAAATTTAAATTCTTTTTAATCTTCCATAACAACTGGACCTTTCTAATTGTTGGACAGAATTTATGGCAGGACCATGTGTATATATATATATATATATATATATATATATAATAAATGAAGATTTATATTAAAAATTTTGAACGTATAAAAGAGCAACATTTAAACAATATCTTATAAAATTTTCATAAATTTTTTGGAAAATTAAACTGGTGAATTCCGGTTACCGAAGACCTTCCTTAAAAACGGTGGACAAGATATATATGCAGTAAATTGTAATGTATTTGCATAAAATTCTGCCAAAAATTCAAATTTGATTTTTTAGGACAGAGGACTATTAGTCTCAATCTGGGATTTTTGTGGTGTCACTTTAGGATAGTTGGACATTTATCGAAATCTAAAATTTATCGAAAATATAATTGAATAATTTAAAAGCGATGTTGTAATTTGAAAAAAAAAAAAAAAAAAAAACTAATAGCCCTCAGTCCTAAACTAAATTCTGCTTTTGCCAAAATTTCAACAAAATCATTTTTTTTTTTTTTTTTTTTTTTTTTTTGAAAGAAAAAAAAAAGAAAATTAATAATAATCAGTATCGAAACAAACACCATCGAAAAAGTTATTGTTAATAATTTTGAATTAGGAAATAAAAAGTGCGCGTGCAAAATGAAATAAAAATAAGTAAAAAAAATATGAATGTAATGATTTAATTTTTATATAAAACATGATCGCGTGCTATCTTAAAAAGTATTTATTTATTTATTTTTTTAAATCCTTCGTTCAAACACCAGTCAGTTCCATTTTGAAGATGTATCATGAAAATTCAATGAGATCGGAGCATTAGTTTTTGAAAAATCGTGTACCGCGCTTTTCTGAAGGGTTTTCGAAAGTAGAGACTCATCGGCTGAATTTTCAAAAAAAGATTATGAAAATTTAAAAAAAAAAAAAAAATGTTTTAAATGTTGGTTTTTCATATCCTCAAATGATGGAATAAAAAATCTTATTTATTACATTTAAACAAGGATAATGGAACTATGTAGCCTTTCAAACCCATGTAACTCTTTATAAATTTAGTCGTGGCCGCTGTGTCCTCCATGTTTTTCGGATGAAAAAAAATCTTCACTGTAGAAGAAAACTACAACGAGCAAAATGACAGGGTGTTAGCTCGCAGATCCATATAAGCTGCAGAGTTGAAAGAGGTCACCACGCTGCTTCAATAATTATTTGGTGGGGGGTTTTGTATGAAGGTGTAACCAAGTTTCATTTTTGTGAAAAAGATGTAAAAATGTTAGCTAAAAACTACCAAAGTGACTACAGTAATTGGAACATTTTAGAGGAGAAGGTCTGCGCTAAGCGTCGTCGAAATATTGAGACTTTAAGAGCGGACAATAGCTAATCTCGCCGGCAGCCTTCGCCCATGTTATTCTATGGGAAAATTGGTTGCTACAATTACACATTACCTAATGAATATTTTTAAATTCTGTTTTCGCAGTCAGAAAATTCATAACCGTTAAATGAGTACTCATTTTTGAAAAATTCATTTTTTTAAATTTTTACATTTTAATTTTGAGTTCAAAAATGCGATTTTTCACAAAATGCATTTTTCTCATTTTCTAATCGCAAAATGAAATACTAAAATTTTAAAAAATCAATTTTTGGAAAACAAGTACTAATTTAACGCTTATGAATTTTCTAAATGTGAAAACAGAATTGAAAAATATTCATTAGGTAATGAGTAATTATGTAAACAAATTTTCCCATAGAATAACATGGGCGAAGGCTGCCGGCGAGATTAGGTATTGTTCGCTCTTAAAAGCAGATTTAGTGAATGCTGCAGCAGAAATTCCAATTGAAGTCGTCGATGCAGCGATAGATGAGTGGCCGGAGTGTTTGAAGAAATGTGTAAAGGTGAAAAGGTGTCATTTTGTTCTTTCCAAAAATTATAGAAATTTTTCATTTTTTCCAAAGCTTACTTTTGAGAAAAAAATGAATATTCATTAGCTTAAAAATTATTCTTATGCTAAAGTTACATAAAATTCGGTTACTAATATGATAACGAACAGGCCATCCAAATTTTATGTTCATATGTTTATTTCTTTAAAAATTATGTGCAAAAGAAGAGAACGAGAAAACAGGTTGTTGCTTTAATTTTGTCCACCAGTGTATGTTAAAAATGTACGACGAATTTCATATTTACGTTTTAGTATATACATTTAAAAAGTTCTTTTTTAAAAAATAATATATATCTTCCTATTGAATTGAACTTGATGTCAGTTATCATGTAAAATAAGCTTTTTTTAATACGCTTTTATTAGCTTCACCTGTATGTATGTATGTTTGTTTGTAACCACTCTGGGAGCAAACAAAAAATCTATATTGTAAAAAAAAACACTTTTTGTACGTGAACGCCGTGCCTGCGAGGTAAAGAGCCGCGCTACAAACCTAAAGGTCTAGCGTTCGAGCCCAGTCAGGGGAGATTTTTTAAAAATGGTTTTTGTTTAATTCTAAATTATTTTAATGAAAGATTTAAATGTATGTAAATATTATGGTGTGTCACTCGCACGCTTTTCTCTTACCCTGCATTTTAATACTAAGATAGCTATTTTGTGCTTTTTAGTTCACATTTCTATGAAAGCGCGTTCTTTAATTTTTTAAAACTATAATATTATTCTTTCTAGATGCTGTAGCTGTCAAAATATTTACAACGGATTCATTTGTGTTATAGGCAAAGAGATGCATTTCAACGTTGCAGTCGCAGAGGTAATATGAATTCTTATCTATACTACATCAATTATAATACATAAATATTTTTTAATATTTTTCTAAAACTGAAAGTTTAATTTTAATTTTGAAATTCATCTTTTATTTAATAGGTAAGCCATTTTTAGTTTAAAACTTGCAAATCAGTATATTTCAGTCTTTCTCCTTTCCTATGCTATCCCGTGGGATTTTTGTTGCTTCGTATTTTAAGATATCTCATTCAAAAATGGTTTTTCGAATTCGGTAAAAAAAAAAAAAATAAAAAAAAATAATAATAATAATAATAATAATAATAATAACTACTACTACTACTACTAATAATAATAATAATAACAATAATAACAATAATAAATGCAGTAACTCCACTCAACTTTTTAAACATTTAGTAATTAATGGTTCTTTAATTTAATTTAAATGACAGAAGTCGTTAAATAAACAAAAGAAAAAATTATAAAAGATATATGAGTATTTCTTCGCTAGTTTTATGTCATTAAATGGATAGAAATGTACCCGGATTCTTTTGAGCGTTTCTGTAAAAAAGCTATAAATAGTAAGCTTGCCAAACCAAATATTTATCTATTTTTATTGTTTTAAAAGTTAACTTTGTTAAAGCACATTATTGAAAGTTCGAGCCCATAGACTGCAATATATAAAAATTTTATTTTACATCGTCACTAAAAAAAACTATATGTCCTACATACATGCAAATCTGTATGGTTCTTGCGATGAAAACATTTAACATGCCTCCTAAATTATATCTTAAACTCAAGATTTATATATATAAACTACAGTTCTTCAAATTATTCAAATCTACACCAAGGGACGAAAAATAAATAAATAAATAAAGATGCACTGCAGAAAAATTGACTTATACCTTTCTTATTTGAAATAACCTTAAAACTAACGACTGAAATACATAAAACTGTAATATTTGCATAATACCAAAGAGATGAAAGTGGTACATGTGTATGTTTTTGATTTAATATTTCGCTTTATTACATTCTACGAAACGAAGTATCTAAAAACAAATCTACATAAAACTTTCTTTTAAATGTAATATAATAAACATATACTTTGTATTATATTATGACTTATTATATGAAATAAGCATTTTATATTTTAGTATATAAAATAAAACTATTTATTTGATAGATATAAACAATCACTTACTAAAAATATGTATTCTGCATTGGGTAATTCCACCTTTATATGGAACTACTAGCAGACCCGGCCACGCGTTGCTGTGGCTATGTAATACGTTGAATTATATTGTAGTAAAATATTCAGTACATCCAAATTATTATTTACGAATAGAGACCATCCTTGATAACATCCATGATCCTATCAGGCTTAGCCCGCTTTGCTGGACCCTATTTTTAAATGATTCACTATAATTAAAGAATTATCAAAATTGCATTAATTTTTACCATGTGAAAAAAAAAAAATTCTGATCGGGAAAAATGTCGCACCGGGTTCCCACTGCCTTTGGCACCGCAGGCCATTGTGTTCTACGCGCGCGCATTTATGTTCGACACTCATAATGAATATTATCGAAAGGAAAATGATATGAGATACAAAAAATTCTTCTTACATCGGTGGTATAATCTGTGCAGACCCTCACTGCCTGCGGTAGCGTATACTTGCGCACACGGCACGCGAATTCCTTCGCCCATCGTTCCCGCCCCTCTTAATAATTCTATACTTTCGAAAATATCCGCAATCGATTTATCGGGCCTTAAAACTTAATAATACTAATTTTCAACGCTCTAACTCTTATTTCTATTATTTTGCCCCTTTGCCCTCCCCCTCCCGTCTATTCTAATAATTTTACAAATTCGAAAATATCTGCAATTGATTTGTAGGTATCAAAAACCTCCACCAATATGCACCAATTTGAACAATATAACTCTATTTTTATTTTTTGCCCCTCTGCCCCCCTTTCCGCCCATCCTAATAAATTCACAAATTTGAAAATATCCGCAATCGATTTGTAGGTATCAAAAATTCTGTGCACCAATTTTGAACGATCTAACTCCCTTTTTATTTTTTGCTCCTCTGCCCCCCCTCCCCATTTACGCTCCTCCTAATATTTTACAAATTCAAAAATATCCGCAATCGATTTGTAGGTATCAAAAACTTCTATGTACCAATTTTGAGCGATCTAACTCAAATTTTATTTTTGTTTTTACCCTCCGCCCTCTTTCCCGCCCCTCCTAATATCTTTACACTTTCAAAAATATCCTCATTCGATTTCCAAGCCTCTAAAACTTATCTGTACCAATTTTGAACAGTCTAATTCTATTTATATTTTTTTTTGCCCCTCTGCCCCCCCCCCCTTCCCGCCCTTCCTAATGACTTTACAAAATCGAAAATATTCGCAATTGATTTGTAGGTACTTAAAACCACTATGCACCAATTTTGAACGACCTAACTCCATTTTTAATTTTTTGCCTCTCTGCCCCACGCTTCCCGCCCCTTCTAATAATTTTACAAATTCGAAAATAGCCACAATTGATTTGTAGGTATCAAAAACCTCTATGTACCAATTTTGAACGATCTAACTCTATTTTTATTTTTTTGTCCCTCCGCCCCTTTTTCAGCCCCTCCTAATAACTTTCCACTTTCGAAAATATCCTCATTCAATTTGCAAGCCTCTAAAACCTATTTGTATCAATTTTGAACAATCTAACTGCATTTCTACTTTTTCTATTTGTGAAATCACGTTTTGCCCCCTCCCCACCCCCCTTGGGGAGGCGAATTTTGCAATAAAAACTATCCTATCTCTCAAGCTGGACCAAACTGCATACAGTGTCCAAATTTCATTAAAATCGGCTCATTAGTTTAGGAGTTCAATGTGGACGAACATCGTGACACGTAATTTATATATATAAAGATATGAATTCAATTTACACTTCAGTCTAAGTAACACGTGGCCGGCTATGCTAACACCAAAAATTTAAAAAGTGGAAATAATTGAATTATACGGTATTTCGTTCACTACAAAATAAATTTAATTAATTTTATAGCGTCAACAACACGTGGTAATTATGCTGTTAAAATGTAGCTTATATGACACGTTCGTAGATTTACCATAGCAGCGCCATCTATTGATTACTTACTCAACCCAGTCGAAAGGTATCGACATCTGTTAGAATCATTTGGAGTTAACAGATAATTGTGACTGTCAAATAATAACAGACAAATAATTAGCAATAAATTAAAATTGCGACTATAATTTGAGATTTAAACTATCCTATCTCTCAAGTTGGATCGAACTGCACATGGTGTGCGAATTTTATTATAATCGGTTAAGTGGTTTAGGAGTCCATTGAGGACAAACATTGTGACACGAGATTTATATATATTAAGATTGATTTATTGCTCAATGGCATAGTATTGTACAGTTTTGTAGCACAAACCTCAGAAATTTCACTGTGTCAAATATCATAAATAACTTTTTCAAATTATTACGAAGTTGTAGGCTAAAAATTCTGAATTCTCCTCTCCTTTTACAGACTAAACATTACCGAGCGGATTGAGATTAGGACTATTTCCAGGCCTAGTAAAGAAGAAATTCTACGATATTCTTTGTGGGTTTTAACTTAATGTGAAAAAATGTATGATTACTTCAGAATTATAGGTGCTCAGGGGAGATGATAGGTAAATTAAACGATTTGAATCAAATAAACGTATCACAGCAAGGTGCATTATCATCTTAAAATGTTGATGGTGAAAGAGTCTGATATACCTCCAAAATAGTCGGTCAGTCACCACTTTTATATTGCCTGTGTTTTATTTTGAGTTAATTGATCTCTTGAGAATGAAAATTTAACCGATTCCTTGAAAAGTTATGTACCTTCGTACCGTAATGTACGGAGAACATATCACTGTTTTAAGAATGCAATTTTTATGAAGTCGGTCACCTTTTCGTGGTCCTATTAGCTTGTTTCTGTCAGATCGAAATAAATTAAACTGGACTCAACAGTTAAAACCAGTTCAACTTAATAACAAACTGATGATAGTTTTAATTTTTTGGTCAACTGAAGTCTTGTTTTTTTAATTATTTTTCTTAATAATGGCTTTTTTTGCAGATCTTCTAGTTTTTAACCTGCTTTGTTTAATTATTGCTGTACTGTTTTTGAAAAAAAAAAAAAATTATGCTAAACACTTTTTTAAAATCTTTTTTAAGTTCTGAACATGGTACAAGTAGATTTTATAAACATTTACTTTTGAACTTGCGGTATCTTGCTTAGATGAGCAAAGTGGCCGCCTAAAGCAAATTTTCCAGTTCAAACAGGCGTCAAAATTTTTGAACGTAATTACATTGCTCTTTGGAGCTTACTGTATTAGGTGTCATGTAAAAGATTTTGCTGAGACACTTAGAAATGCATATTATTATTTATAGATTTTTAATACACAATAAAACTTAAATATAAGAATTCTATGATTTTTTTTTTTTTTTAATAACGTTAACAAACGCTAAGTTTTGGAAATAAATTTCGATCAACAGATAATGGATTGTTTTGTCTCTACAATAATTTTTTGAATTCTAGTGTTAGTTACACCGGGACACAATGAGCACGTCGAGTTCATCTCATTATCGAGAATTCTAGGTAGTGACGTCATGTTCCCACAACTTCGCAAAAAGTGCTACAACGATGTGCTCGGAATCGTTTACTCGGTTCTCACTGTCGGAAACTGTCGTCGGGATCTACCTCAAAAATCTCACTAAGTACACACCGAAAACGCGTTGCGATAGCGAACTTCTTCAACCATTTTTAATAAAAATAATCTGGTGTGTCACTCACACAACTTTCTCTTGCCCTGCCTTTCAATACTCGAGAGATTGATCGCGGATTAAGTCATAAGATCAGTAAGAATATAATAAAGTTCAATCTGCATTAAAAAATAAACTAAATTAGGTTTAGGGACAGTTTTACTTGGCATATAATGCTGTGTGAGGGGAGGACTACCGCCCCCCCTCGTTCAATTATAGTGGCTACATTATTTATTTTTTATTTATATTTTTATTTATTTATTTATTTATTTATTTATTTATTTATTTATTAAGGCTGTTATTAATCTACCTTCAAACTTGCCAGTATTCATCACATTTTTCAAGTGGTAACCTAAAACGAACATCAAAATACCAAATTTGTCTTTTCTGCCGGATATATATATATTTTAATTATGCTAATACAAATGTCTAAACGATCAACTGCTGTTAAAAATTTGATTTTCGTATTCAGAGCACCTCAAAACGTCAAAACGTGATATTAAAGAAAAAACCATATTTAAAAATAGAGCATCAAAGAGTGCTTTATTTGTAGTTTGGATAGAAAAAAAATTATTTTCCTTCTTGAGCAGTGTTCGTCGACATAGTTAAAATGTGGCAAAGCACTTCCATCAATTGCGTTCAATAGAAAAAATGTTTAGCTTAATTTTGGATAGCCATGTATATTGTCTGTAAACTGCATTCACATCAAACTGTGTATTTAAATTTAGTTTTATATGAAAATACCTAACACAAAAAGAAATAAACTTACAGAAATTTCCAAGTATAGCCCCATTATATCCAAACACTTTGGGTAGCCTTGTAAACGAATGATGAATGATTTCCATGTCACAATCTGCACAAAATGTGCTTTTATGCATATATATATATGTTCACTTCATTTTGTATAGGTAAGCCTATAGATGTTACACTGTACTTATTATAAATTTCCCCATAGCCGTAATGTATTTGAATTCTCTTGTATGCCCCTGCACACGAGCAATTTGCTTGATCTCAACGAAAATCTATCTTTTTAAGTTTCATTTGCCTTATTTAATCACGAAATTTCGTTAGTAATGAAATCTATTGTCGCATTAAAAAATTATCGGTGTTCAAAAACGGGAAGTTTGGCAATTCTGCATTAGTTTTAAAGATATTTTATTAGAAAATTTACAAGTGATTGAGAGATGTACTGATTTTATCTCAAAACAGCAAGAACTATATTAAACAAAAATAGTCTAATATTGAAAACTAAAGAATAAATTTCTAAAAATAACCCCTTTTGAAGTCCCCAGAACTTTAAATTCAAAGCTAACTCGTATGAATTCATCGTTCATAATTTATAAGTATTGTAACGATCCTATCCTAAGAAGAATAACAACATGTAGTTCGTTTGTATCGTTAATGGTTCCTGACAGAGCCCAGGCAAAAAGATCTTTGGCCCAGGTCCAATCTCGAGAAGGAGTTTTGTTAAAACATAATATTGCAAATATAAAAAGAAAATTATACAGACACGACATTATTTCATTATTTAAAACATGAAAATCTGACATTGACAGATTTTAATTTAGTGCCAGAGGCCTACTGCTAAACTTGTTAATATCGACAAATTCTTCTTTAGTTAATTCGTGACGATCTAAATTCCATGATAAAGTTTTCATTAAATCAAACCAATGTGTTTCAGCTGCAGATATTGTAACAAATAACGTTGGAAGTCCAAACTGTCTTATAGCCGCAAAACAACGTTTTTTCTCTTTTTCCCAATGAGCGGGAGGTGTGCCTTGGGGGGGGACTCATGTCAAAGGTGTGCCTTGGGGGGGGGACACATAAAAGTTGTACCTTGGGGGGGACTCATGTCAAAGTTGGGCCTTGGGGGGACTCATGTCAAAGTTGGGCCTGGGGGGGACTCATGTCAAAGTTGGGACTTGGGGGGGACTCATGTCAAAGTTGTACCTTGGGGGGGGACTCATGTCAAAGTTGGGCCTGGGGGGACTCATGTCAAAGTTGTGCCTTGGGGGGACTTCATTCAATAAATCCCCATTCAATAAACCGACTGAAATAGGCCCTTAGCACTATTAAGAGTGCATTATAAAAATTCGACAACGCTGTACCGACTGAAATAGGGGTACCTTGGGGGGGACTCATGTCAAAGTTGGGCCTAGGGGGGGGACTCATGTCAAAGTTGTGCCTTGGGGGGACTTTATTCAATAAATCCCCATTCAATAAACAGACTGAAATAGGCCCTTAGCACTATTAAGAGTGTATTATAAAAATTCGACAACGCTGTACCGACTGAAATAGGGGTACCTTGGGGGGACTCATGTCAAAGTTGGGCCTGGGGGGGACTTCATTCAATAAATCCCCATTCAATAAACCGACTGAAATAGGCCCAAAGCACTATTAAGAGTGTATTATAAAAATTCGACAACTGTACCGACTGAAATAGGCCTCTAGCACTAATAAGCAATTACCTGATGTTTTATTATTATTACTATTAAGGAAAATGTGAACATTTAATTTCATAGTTCGAAATAAATAAATAAATAAATAAATAAATAAATAAAATAAATAAAACTTTTTTTTTTTAAATTGATTTAAAATATAATAAATAAATAGATAATAAATAAAATGTTTATGCTTTGATAATTTTTCTGCTTTAATTACAGTCATTATTTATAAGAAACTAATTTGTAATTAATACAATTTTCTTCTCTATTTATTATTTCATTTCATTTTTTATTTTTATTCCTTTTAATATTTTGCTAAGTGTAAGAGTATACTTATAAAAATAAGATAATAAATAAAAATAATAAATAAAGATGTTAAAGTTAAATCTAACTTGCTTGTGTATAATGTAATGTACCTAATTATTTCAGATATGAATAATTATATGTTATCATTTATGATTTCGTTATATGTATTTCTTTTCAGTATATTCCTTATCTCAAAGTAAATGTTGAATCGGACGTAGTCCATATGAGTGGAATTTTTGCCGAGTTCTTTCATTCATTGTCTGTAAGCGCGAATTTCACGTAAGTAATGGGCTCAAATCTTTTTCGAACGATGGTCAATAGGTAACATGTTTTAGTGTTGTACTTTTGATAGAACATAAAGTCTATTCGACACTTTCACATTAAAAATTCATACTTTCTGAATTAAAAGCTGTTTGCCCTTTCAAGCAAAAAACATATTTTTAAAATTATGGTTACTATCTTTACTTTTGAAAATTATGGTACCAAGCTGCAGCAAAATTTCTGACTAGAGAAGCTGTAACCAAACGATGTTGAAGCTGTCTACCATGATTTATGTAGATTTATTATGGAAAAAGAGAGAGAGAGAGAAAATATGGCAAAATATTTCACTATCTTAAATTTGTAGCCAGTGTCGTACCATATTTTGTTTCATTCCGGCACAAAATTTTTAACAGTGTACACTGTTAACCTTTTGTGGCGCAAGGTAATTCGGATCATTTAAATTGCACTGCCACCGGAATTCACGGACAAAATTAAAATAAAAGAAATTTTAAATTTTAAGGGTAAAAAAAACCGGCCTTTTCTGCTACGTTATAAACGTAAATTTTTGTTAAAAAATTTCCGGGATGAGTTTTTGCAGCTGGAGCTTAATAATTGCGTCCTCGCAGCGAAGACAGTGCGCCACAGAGGGTTAGAATTTTTATGCTTGCATGAACCAAAACATGGGACTGCAATAGCTGCAACCATTATTTAC
The DNA here is from genome assembly GCA_963930645.1 of Salticus scenicus. Lineage (NCBI taxonomy): Eukaryota > Metazoa > Arthropoda > Arachnida > Araneae > Salticidae > Salticus > Salticus scenicus. The sequence goes on along the minus strand of OZ005655.1, from coordinate 92,947,324 downwards.
TGAAATCTTGAACCGTGATTTGGTGCTTGGTTGAACCAAAATTTTGTACTACAATAGCTGCAACCATAAGATGGTGAACACTTTTACCATGATTAGGTGCTTCCTTTCAACAAGAAGCACTAAATTATGTTAGCAAGTTTTATCATATTATAGTTCAACTACTGCAATACCAAGTTTTGGTTCAACAAAGCTAAAAATGTTTTAACAGTGTAGAATTGAAAGCAGAGTTGTCATGCAAACAATAAAATGATAATCATTTTTATTCCATGTATTAGGGGAGAATGTTCTGTAATTGAAAAATGACCAAAATTTAATCAACTAATAATAATAAATCTGATTATTGCAAAATTTCTAAAATTTACAAACAAGTAAGATTTTTTTTTTTTTTTTTTGACATAACAAAAATTAGAAATTTTCTTTCTTGAAAACGTTTTTTTTTTTTTTTTTGAAGGCATTGTATTTCATTTAGTACTAGCTAAAATACTCAATATCTGCAACAATATAAGACGATACTATACAAACAATACAAGACGACATACAAACAATATAAGACAAGACTCTTTTAAAATAAGTAAGAAATATTTATTTCACTTAAACTGTAAGGGGGGTAACTTGCCTCCGAGAAACTCAAACAATGATTAAGTAAATAAGTAACAACAAAAATATAGAAAGTGATTCTCACCATTTTTGAATTACTTGTGAAGGAGTAGAAAGACCACTCTTAGAACATAGGCCAACTCACAACTATCCACCTCTGCTAACGCTAGATTCACAAGATCTACAGTCTCTAAATACCTCTATCAATAACACAGTAAATCTCGATAACTCTAACTCAGAACAACACTATAGCATGAATCCACCTACTTCATATTTCACAACCAACACACACCTCTTACTACATTTCGCTATATATGTACATTGCAACCGACAACCTCTCTCGCTTCACTTCCCCGATTCCAATATTTGATCGCAATCATACATCCCTCGCAAACTACTTCCTCCTTAGTGACTCCCTTGCCGGCATAAAATAGTTCCAACTTCAGCCTACTGCGTCGCCACTTTGCTGAGGTAAAATCACCCCAACCTCAAACTATTACGTCACTGGATGCTGGTACCAGACTTTAAATTCTCAAACCTCGGAGCTGCGCTACTTTCTACTTTCCCACCGCTTACCTGCGGTGACCTACAATTGACTCAACCTCATATCCTCACATAGTTAATATAAACTTGAAAGAAGAACTCTCGCACGAGATATCAAACTTCTTGCTCTATCTAAATTGCACAACATAAATCCTCTTTTTACTTTCATTTCAACCTCCTTTAGGGAAAAAGCAACCTTTTAACAGCGTAATGAATAGGAACTTCAGAGAAAAAATTTCATACTTAATATTAAGTTTCTAGCTCGAGCTTTTCCCATATTGCGCAGCATACTTCTCCTCCTCCATTGGAGAGGGAGGGAGCAACTTTTAAACAGCGAACTCCTTCCAGGTGCCAAGGAATTGTCTGCCAGTTTAACTTCGTATCCACCAAAAGGCGTTGGTTCGTATTAGTAAACAAACAACCAAATTTTCAGATTTATTTACAGATGGCCAAATACGTTTCTTATTTAAATAAAGCCCATTCAGACACATTCTTTCGTAACGAGTGCATTGTCTCAATTATTTTTTACTAAAATTAGTTTTTCTGTGTGTAATTTATTATTATTAATACTGAATGATTTATAAAATGTAACATTTATGCGTTCTTATAATTGTATATTTTATAATAGGTATACGCTTCACAAGGTAAAAGACGATATTTGGGGCGTTCGTACTGAAAATGGATGGACTGGTATGCTTGGAATGCTTGAAAGAGATGTAAGTTTCATTTTTATGTTTCATATGTTTAGTCACAAAATGTAGACCACCCTTACCCAATTTTTGAGAATCGAATTATATATATATATATATATATATATATATATATATATATATATATTTAAGCAAATATTTAAACATTTTTCTTGAAGAATATCACGGGATGGACAAGCAAATATTAAAATTTATTTTGTAACATTATTATTTGTGTAAATTATTAGTCAAATGGTATTGCAAATTTTCAGTTTTGTTGTGAAAAAATGTTGTATAAAAATGAAATTGTAGTATTTGCCTGGCAATCCTAAGCCACTCATTTTTAAATACCTCCCCCCCCCCCCCCTCTTTCGAAAAAGAATTTAATTAAATGTTATTTTTCTATAAAATCTTTAATTTATAGTTAGAAGAGCGCTAGCTCGCAAGTCATGAAAAGCACTCTTGTAGCTGTAACAAAAGTTAGACAATTCAAAGTTTGCGCTAAAAGATTTAAAAAAAAGAAGAAGAAGAAGAAGAAAAGTGAAAATTAAAAGTTTCCGCTAGGGGACGCATTATTGTTAAAATGCTTGAAATGACATACAAATATGCAACAAATAACTGTGGTCTATTTTTAAAACTTCAAGCCTTTTATGACATATCAAACTGTTATTCTTATATTTTTCGAACGTTTTTGCGCCAAAATTTTACAGATGACAGAGTGATAAGCCTCGCATTTCCCACTCCTTGTCCAACCTGTTTTCCCGATCCTATATCCATGTGATCTTTGGTTATGGGGCCATTTAAGAGGTGGACAATAATGGAAATTTTGTAACTTTGGCTGACAGAAAGGACAGCATGTGCGGCAGATAGCTGGTGATCAGCTGTTAAACACACTGTTCATTGGATGCATATTTGAAAACTTAATGATGGACCCTACATTGAGAAATATGCTTTACATACCGTTAAACAGTCTCTAAAAAATAACACAAATGTCTGTAATAATAAATAAAGATCGTTGTATTGAAATTTGTAGTTTGTTTCTATTTTGATCTACGGCCCACCCTAGCGGAATTTTTTATTTTATTTTATTTATTTATTTAATTTTTTTGTAGAATCTTTGAGCGCATCCTTTGAATTGTCCGTATAGAAATTTTCTATACTTAATCCGCTTTTTGATTACAACTACAGACGGCTCTGAATACGCCAAGTTTCATTACGATCACCCTGCATTTCTTAAAAGTTTCTGATTAAAAAATGAATTTAGTCGATTTTATACTTATAATCACTAACTTTAAGCAGTTTTTAATTTTTGCCAAAATCAGTTAAAAATTCACGATTTTGTAAAGATTTATGATACTTTAATAATAATAATAATAATAAGTCCTTCCGGCTCATTCGGAAGGGTAGGTTGATTTCTTTTTACTGATCAAGTAGCCACCATTTTTAAACAAGATGGCGGCTACAAATTTATTAATGGGCTTTGTAGAAATATTGATTTAGGCTATATACATATGAATTTTAAGAAAATCGATTCATAAATACATTTTTATGTGCATTTAAAATTTTTAAGTAGCCGGCACTTGGAAACAAAATTGCAGGCCAAGTTGGCAAACAAATATATCAAATCCACTTGTGAGATAAGTCAACTGTACAAATTTAGTTCGAATTAATTCAGAATCTCAAAATCATCGGGTTGAAAAATTAAGTAGCCGGCATTTGGACTAATATGGCGGAGCAAGTTGCTCAGTGAACTAATCCAAGATATTTGTAAGATAAGTTCAATGTCCAACTTTGGTTCGAATAAATTTAGTATTTTAAAAGTTAACGCGATAACAAAGTCTCAAGTGGTAGCGTTCAAGTGGACGCAACTTGGAAACAAAATTGCGGAGAAAATTACCCACGGAAATCATAAATATTTGAATGATAAGTTCATTTTTCAACTAAAATTTTTCGTGATAATAAATTTTTAAGTGGCCGCCACTTTGAAACAAAATATAACGGAGCAAGTTGCCCAGCAAATCCATCCAAGATATTTAAAGCATAAGTCCACTGTCCAACTTTGGTTCGAATCACTGCGGTCTTTCAAAATTTATTGTTATGACAAATTTTCAAGAGGCTGCAACTTGGAAAAAATAAATGGCGAAACGACTTGGCCAGCGAAATCATCCAAGATATTTTTATAATAAGTTCACTGTTCAACTCCTGTTCAAACTTGTTCAGTATTTCAAAAATTATCGTGATAAAAAATTCTCAGGTGGCACTGTGATTTCAAGTGGACACTACTTGGAAACAAAAAAGCGAAAAACTTGGAAACAAAAATTACTAAATAATTTTTAACTGCGCATGCGTAAGATTTAGCGAAATTTTATTTGAATAATTTAATAACCAGATGTATTGAGCTTCTTATATAAAAACCTCAAACAAGTGTCGTGTAAACTTAAACAGTTGCACGCGATAGAAGGAACTGAATTTCAGTTCTTCCCAAAAATAAGAACATGGTAAGGGGTTTTTCTCAATACTATTTATTTATAATCATCGAAAACTCTACTACCATTCAATGAATGAAAATAAAAGTATGAGTAAAACCCCTTACAGTTTGGCTTTTTTTTTTTTTTTTTTTTTTTGGAGAGAAGCTGAATAGCAGTTTATTCCATCGCGTACAATTTTTTGAGTTTGCACGATACTTGTTTGGGGTTTTTATATAAGTAGCTCAATACATTTGACTTTTAAATTATGCAAACGAAACTAAGCTAAATCTTATGAATGCGCAGTTAAAAATCATTTAGTAAAATGCTCATATTTCATTAGCTGTTTAATATTTTAAAAATTCTGATTGCAGTAGGCTGTGTCTAATATTGTATGTCAAGTTTCCTGAAAATGGCTTTGCACTGGGTTTAATACCTTGCGTGTTATAGATAAAAAAGTGATTATTATTAGGACTGAGGGCCTATTAGTCTCAATCTGGGAATTTTGCGCTGTCGTTTTCGATAGTTGGACATTTGTTGAAATCTAAAATTTATCGAAAATATAATTGAATAATTTAAAAGCGATGTTATAATTTGAAAAAAAAAAAAAAAAAAAAAAAAAAACTAATAGTCCTCCGTCCTAAACTAAATTCTGTTTTTGCCAGAATTTCATCAAAATCTATTTTTTTTTTTTTTTTTTTGAAAGAAAAAGAAAAGAAAATTAATAATAATCAGTATCGTTACAAGCGATATCGAAAAAGTTTTTTTTTTTTTTTTTTTTTTTTTTTTTTTTTTTTTTAATCATTTTGAATTAGGAAATAAGAAGTGCGCGAGCAATATGAAATAAAAATAAGTAAATGAATTTAATGGTTTAATTTTTACTTAAAACAAAATCGCGTGCTATCTTAAAAAGTAGATGTAAAATTTAAAGTTTAATTTTTTTGGCAACAATTATAAATTAAAATAAATAATTTAATGAAAGTTTAGAAGTTAGAATTTCTAACTTTATCTTTTCTTTCCTGTTTATTATTATTATTATTATTATTATTATTTTTTTTTTTTTTTTTTTGCTGTTTTTAAAATGTAAATTTTTCCAAAATAAGCCTTCTGTTCCCTATTAACTACCTGAGAAAATTTTTCATGAGATATACCAGACCTCGCAGCATTCTTAAAATTTTACTCTCATTTCATTATATTGTCACCACAATTTTAAGACAGTACTTTTTTACTCAACATTTTAGCACTAAAACAGTCAAAAAGTTTCAAGAAAAATGTCTTAGTGACGGTAGAGGTGACAATATAATAAAATGAAGGCTTTTTTTTTTTTTTTTTTTTTAAATCAGGAATTTGTATGTGGATAAATATTTTCATAGAGATATTTGACATTAGTTTAATATTTTTATTTAATTAAGCAGTACCTTTCTTTCCTGCAGTAAAACAAATTTTTTTGTTGTTATTATGTACCTTATGTCTTTTATGTTTTCCCCTTAATTGTAAATGATTATAATTTGGATTTTATTAAGATTTTTTATTTTTATTTTGTAAATATAAGAAAAGAGTTTTTATTATTATTATTATTATTATTATTATTTACAATTTTTTAAAGAAACCATTACACCTTCTTGATTACATGCAGTAGAGACATAAAATTTTATACACATAATAAGAAAGAGCCCCATAGTCACATACTACAGCCAGATCGCATTTCAAGCATTGCTTTTACAGGGCGATGCCAAACACTTTCATTTTTCTTTTATTTTTTACTGGTCCTCCTTTCACTTTCAGAGCAAACATTTCTCTGAAATATGTGAGGTTTAACACTTTCTTTACACTCATGAAGTTTCAAGATGATTTGTATCGTACTTTTTGAGATCTTTCAAAAAACGTCTGAAATCGAAAGTGCCCGGTCATTTATGGAGAGTGTGATTATTAAAGATAAGTTGGCAATGTAAATTGCAGAACGATTCAAAATAAAGTAGGATATATGACCTCATTCTTAAGTACTTCTTTTTCGTTAATTTTCAAAAAGTTACGTTTAAAAAAAAAATTTATATGACCCCTTCAGACACATTTGATCAAAACGCTTAATTAAGACAAAAATTCAGCATTCAAAATTGGACATCAAACAATACGTTGTCTATTGTATGAGTGTAAAAAAAATATATAAATTCTGAGCAGTTTTTCTGAACTTGGTAAAAAGTAATATAACATTTTTATGAATTACATTCAATAGAAAAGAATGTCGAATAGCCCCGTATATTGTATAAAAATTATATACACAATATACATTTTACTTAAATTTAGCCCAATATGATAAATACACAATACAACTCGAAATTCACTTCCAGCAATTTCTAAGTATGGCTCTAATATATCCCAATTATTATGTGCTATCTTGTAAAAATATAATGAATGGTTTTTCTACCATATTCTACACAAAATATGCTTTTATGCATATAAAAGAAATATATACTCATTTCATTTTGTGTAGTACAGTCTAAGAATGTTAAACTGTGTCTATGAGAAATTTCACCAATGTACGTAATGTATTTGAATTCTCTTGGATATCCCTGTATACAAATCATTTTTTCGGTGTGAACAAAAAGTTTAGTGTAGAATCCCTATGTGATACAAATTTAAAATTCCGAGCTTGGAGTTTCTGTTAATATTTATTTGTAGGATGTGCTAATAACAGACTCACACATAAAGTCAGACATACAGAACAACCACAAAAAACCTGTTTTCTGGATACAGGGTGCCTCAAAACACGCAAATATAGCAAAAACTTTATTTCGAAACTTTGACCTCAAAATAATACTTTCTCTATCACATATAGCCGAAAGTAAAAAATCGAGAGGTGATTCATTTGTTAATATATCGCTTCGAATAAAATTAGAAATTTGAAAATAAATTACATGCTTGCATAGAATTGTTATTTTATTTTATTTTATTTTATTTATTTATTATTAGTTTTTGAAACAAAAAACTTCAGACTTAATGTAAACTACGATTTAAAATATGTGACTTGATCACAAATCCATCCTAAGCACGCAAAAATGGTTTAATGTAAATGTTAACATATGCATTTTTTTTTTTTTTTTTTTTTTTTGTAGTATGTTACAGATTTACATTACGATTTTGATAAATAGTCTCTCTTTTCAGTATTCAAATTTCAATTAAGTGTAACATACTTAATTCTAATGGTAGATTTATGTGGTTTTATGTAATGATATTGTTGTATGAAAAATAAAAACTTTCTAATTGACAAAATTTAACTAGTATAAAAATTTGAAAAATGTAAAAGTAATGAGATTAAATTTTATGAACGTGGCATTTTTTCCTACCTTATTTTGAATAATTTTTCAATTTACATTGGCCAGTTTTCTCTAATTGGTAAAGAGTAAAACCACATTTCAATATTTTTGGGATGTTTAGTACTATGCTTCGCTAAGTCCGCGCCATTTACTATGTGGCTAGATGGTTGGACGTTCATTTTGGAAGAAAACAGTCCGGCGACCGATGTACTAAATATTACTTATTATAATATTATTTTATTCTAATGCACATATTTATTAACATATTTTTATTCAGGAAGTGGATATGGCAATAGGGCCTTTCACTATGACGTATGATCGGTGGTCATCTTTCAAACTCTCGGATGTATTTTACGTTGATCAGGTCACAATTCTTGCACCTGCACCTGAGTGGAAGATGACGCTTTTTAGTGCTGTGTCAGTTTTCACTTTTTGGGTAATTGTTTTCTTATCTTTTAGTGCCAAAATGAAATATAATTATTTATTGTATTAATTTATTGTATTAATAAAATTATTTATTTTACTCACACAAAACAATATTAAAGTTGTAATGCATTTAATATTGTGTTTTAATTAAGCCCTTTTATTGTTATGTAGAAATTACTGTAAACTTAAAAAAAAAAAAAAAGTTTAGAATCTCGACAAATGTGACATTGCTGTAATGATTGCTTGTGTAATTTTAGTTCTTAAATGAGTAATTGGGATTACACAGATATTTAAAGTGATTTTAATCACAATCTTCACCTTTGTCTTCGAAACTCAAATAATTAATTCATTATTGGGGAATGAGCATTGCCAACAGATATTCTGAACTCCTAAATAACGTGCGTGATTCTCAATCTTCAACTGCTGAGTCTTTCACCCGCCGCAACATATTTGATATGCTCATCAATATTAACCTTTCTAACCACAGTTAAGTTTCTGTGACCTTCTTCAAACTGCTGGAAACATTTCACAATAGCTGGACTTGACATTGCATGTGGATCATATTGCTTATATTTTACGATGAACCTCTGTATTAGTACAAATGTTTCGCCCAGAAAAACATGCACTGTTCCACGTACTTAAACGTTGGATTAAATTTCCATTTGAAGCACCATTCCTTTTCCCGTGCTACACAACAGCGGTTGCAAATATCCAAATGAATTTTCTACCTTTAGAAGACGTGGAACTGAATTATCGTTTACGTAAGGTACGCCCTTGTTTTGCAATGCTACCATTTGTGCGGAAATTTAATTTATGAATAACTTATGTAATAAAAAAAAGAGATGCCAAAGAGTAAGTTATTAAGATTAGATAGAAAAGAAAATACACTCATGTTTGTGAAAATTGCAACATCAAGAAGGGATGGGAATATCAGAATAATATTTATTGGACACATACATTATAGTAGGAAGAACAATTTATTAAAATTTCAGGAAATTTGGAGTAATATGTACTGAGAAAACAGTGCATAAAGCAGTGACCTCTGTGAGCAATCACAGCACTTATCTGCCTAGGCATTGAATCAAACAGCGATTAGATTACATGTACGGGTAAAGCACTCCATGAAGGTTCAACAAGATGGCACAATTCATCGATCACAGTCACTGGTGAGTGGTGGGGGGCCAGTCGCTTTCAGCGATTAAACAGTCATTTTCATTGGTGCGAGATCAGGAGAATGCATTGACCAGAGCAGCAGTCGAACACATTCTGCATCAAGAAAGGTCCGGACAATCCGAACAACTTGCGGTCGTCCATTTTCCTGCTTAAGTATTGCGCTTCGGATGCCTTGAATATAGGACAGAGCGACGGGACTTAACTTGTCAGAAATGTAATGGCTGGTATTCAGAGTGGCGGGAATGAAAACAAGAGGTGATCGAGACGTATATCCAATGGTATCGCATACCATGACTCCAGGTGGTGACTCAGTATGCGGCTACCAAAATTTTGATTACCCTCAAAATAGCATCACTGATATAGGTGCCTTTAATGTGTGATCAACAACAAACTTGGACGCAGGAAAAGCGTAAAGTCGCCATGCAGACAAATCACAATCCTGTTTACAGCATCAGGATTGCCTTATCTGTATTTAACGGCATTGTGAATAATGCACATTGCCAGCTGGGATTCGACATCGTCACACTGTCCATCACCTGCAGTGATGGTATGGGTCCCATTAGATACACGTCTCGATTACTTCTTATTCGCATTCCCGGCACTCTGAATAGCGGCCATTAAATTTCTGATGAGTTAAGACCCGCCCATTTGCTCTATATTCAAGGAATTCGTAGCACAATATTTAAGTAGGATAATGCACGACCTCAAGTTGTCTGTATTCTCTGGACCTTCCTTGATAGAGAATGTGTTCAACCGTTGCTCCGGCCAGCGTGTTTTTCTAATCGCGCACCAATTAAAATGCCTGTTTAATCGTTGAAAAGCGAGTGGTCCGCCACCACTCCCCAGCAGCTCCGGCCAGCGTGTTCTTCTAATCGCGCACCAATTAAAATGCCTGTTTAATCGTTGAAAAGCGAGTGGCCCGCCACCACTCCCCAGCAACTACGGTCTATGAACTGTGGCATCCTGTTGAAGCTTCATGAAGTGCTGTACCCGAATATGCTATCCAATTGCTGTTCGGTTCAATGCCTAGGCTGATAACTGTAGTTATTGTTCCTAGAGGTCGCTGCGTTATGTATTGTTTTCTCAGGATATATTACTCAAGAATTCCTGAAAATTTAACCAATTGTTTTTCCTACTTTAATGTATGTGCCCAATAAATATTATTCTTATATTCGCATTCCTTCTTGGTGTTGCAATTTTCACAAACATGAGTGTAATTATAATCTATGTTCAAGAACTTACTGAAATAATGAATGATAATAAAAAGTAATATTGTAGCTACTACAAAACATTCTTCCATATTTTCATATATAATTCACGTAATTTAGAGCAAAACAGTCACCGCTGCATTTTAAATTGTAAAAACGAAAAAATAAAAATAAAAAATTGCCAAGCATACATACATATGCACAAATAGACATATATATATTTTTAAAAATAAATTTGTTACAAATTTCCAGAAACTAACTAATATACGATTCCGGAATTTTTGTAACGATGTAATTGATTCTTTTTTTAAGTCTCACATAAGATCCATTGATTTCACATTTATCACATATACATATCATGTTAATTGAAAAATGCATAATTCAACTGAAAATTTATTTCTAGGGATTTTAACTCACAGACAATAATGTAAACATTCTATTTTATTTTTATTTTTCTAATAAACAGAGAATTTTTATGTCCCACGTTTTAAGAACACCATTGTAAAGAATCATAAAAACTTATAATGAGAGGCCGAAAATCATGAAATCACTATGCAAATTTACAGGTAGTATATCCACATTATTATATGTATGTTGAAGTTTGATATTTGCCATACCTTGCTTTTGGATTCTCGACTCGCTTGTGAAATGTTGGATAATGTGACAAAATAATATTTAAAAAAAAAAAAAAAAAAAAAAAAAAAAAATTGCATCGACTAATGTTGAAGGATGATAAATAAATATTTTGTAATAAACGCCATAAATTGATTAAACACGTAACACATAATTTTTGTTGATGCTGTAACTCTCTTGCCTACATTTTTGACCTGAGAAAGAATCATAATTCATTAGTTCGTCTCGAAAGAACTGTTGCGTGTTTTTACAATTTATGATGTTGACTTACAAAATTTTTATGCATTATGTTACGCATATGAATGTTATACATTATGTTATTTTCTGCATAATAAAATAAAGGCAACCTGAAAACAACAATGAAATCAGACAGATAATATTGAATAACCCAAAAATCACTGAGGCCATCATTTCCGGATGATGGCTTCAAAGTGTTTTGGGTAATTAATATTATCTATCTAGTTCCACTGTTGTTTTGAGGTTGCATTTATTTTCAAAATATTTTACATTATATTTAAGATTGCGTATCTTCTATTTGCTGTACTTCCTTGCTCATTGAATATGTAAATGTAGTTTTAATATTGCTTATTTTCTAATTTTTGGTTTTTTAACCTTTCATATTTAATATATACAACATTAATTTGTGCACTCTAAAAAATTTTAAGTAAAATTTGGAGAGTTCACCGCTTGAGTTATACAGCTAGCTTTCTTCTTCAGTACAAAGTACAGTGAGAAATTTAAGTTATACTCGGAAACATAACCGTTAAATTATGCGGACTGCTTTTTTACAGAAAAAATACAGTTCCGTATTTGCAACATATTGCTGCAAAATCCAAAGTGCTAACCATAAAAAAAAAAAAAAAAAAAAAAAAAAAAAAACATGTCTCTTCTCCGAAAAAATAATCATTACGGCTTTACGGACAAAACTTTATTTTTACGGCCAATAAATGGAACATTTTTTGCTGGTCACTAATCGTTAATTAATGCACTTTTTAAATTTTAAACATACATGTGTTTGTAACGAAGTGCTGTAAAATTCAGACTGTTGAAAATTTATTAAAGGTTACTTCCCTTCTTCGAGAAAAAGATATAACAACTTTACGGGCATAACTATTTATATGGTCAGTGACTGGAAAATTTATTAACAGTCACTGACTGGCAAATTAAACGTTCAAATATTTTATAATGTGTTGTACCAAAATCGTCGTTATTTGTAGGATTGAGAAGGGCAACGGTATCTGCCATGAAATTTTAAGTGAGTGCCAATTTAGGCTTAATAACGATCGTGTAATTGAAACTTGTAATCTAACGATTTTATACAGTTAATATACACACACACACACACACACATATATATATATATATAATAAAACGAGATAATAAGGGAAAGTTTCGCACCGGTTTACAAGAAAGGTAACATCATAACATCAACAATTCGAAGATCTTTTGACCGTACTCTACGGAACTTCCATATGCTATCACAGGGCTGCAATAGGCGACTCTTTTTATTTATTAATTTCATACCACTATTTTAATAACATAAAATTTATAATAAATTTATTCAGGTAAAGGGCAGATTTACTTGCGAAAATATATTATAAATTTTATGTTTTCAAGTGCGAAAATTTCGTACGAGCTTGCTAGCATTTAAAAATATACTTTCTTTCTTTTCTTATTTACTTTTGAATAATAAAATTAATATAGATTTAATTAATAATTTTAAACAATAATAATATTTTAACATGAAATTTTAAGTGTGGTTTTATTATAATATTCTTTGTAATATTAATTAAATATAAAAAATTCCTTAAAACAGAAGAGTTAGTTTTGAAAATGTATTCCTCTAGCCTTATTGAATTTCAGCTTTAAATTTTAATAGAAAATCTGGTGTGAAGCAACCACACGACTTCCATTACCCCCTATTGCACGTATTATATACATTTTTTGGAGATAATGTGATCAGAAGACATAAAATTGACCTAAAGAAGTAGAAACCTAAAAATTTTCTCGTAAGAAAAACTTGATACACGTATAAAGACATATAAAACAGAGTTTACATAGGCAGTAACAAAAAAAAAAAAAAAAAGGGGAGGGGGGTAGAATTATTTTTTGAAACACCAATTTTCGAGATCTAAAACTGACCTACCTAATCAGGATGACTGTTAATTTTCCTGTAATAACCACCTAATACATGAGAACGGATGTATAAAATGGATTTAAGTAACAATTTTCAAGAAAATCGCTAGAGCCGGTTTTTTTTTTTTTTTTTTTTTTTTATTCCAGCTTTCACCAAAACTTTCCATACTTAATTATTGACCGGAAAATAATAATTACACACAAAAAGATATTTAAAAAGGAGTTAATATAACGAGTTTTTAAAAAATTCCGGCAGTCGTTTTTAAAGAACCGCAGAAGCCTGGAATTGAGCTATTTTTACAGGATGCCTGTCAATTTTTCTGAACTAACCAACTATATTATTTGAAAGGTCATCTAATAGAGTGTTTATACAGCAACTTTGATGAAAATTAATAGAGCGGTTTTTGAGATACGGACGTACGGTCCTACTTACGTTTTCCGCTGTTCAATTTTCGGTTTTTCAATTTTCACAAAAATGGGGAAAAGTCATCTGTACACCAGACTTGTCTCAATTCTTAAGTTTCGTAGTTCTATCTTTATTAGTTTCGGAGATATGATAGCCAGAAGGTTCCCACATACATAACATACACATACACATACACATACACATACACTGATCAATTGCCAAAAACTACTTTTTTGGACTCGGGAGATCTTAAAACGTGTAAATCAAGAGAAAATGCGATATCGAATGTTTGGACCAAATACAATACTTTCATTACACACGGTAGTCGGGTAATGGAAATAAAAAGTTATGGAATATGTATATACAGTTGACTCTCGTGAATGCGAAAGCGTTAATTCTTGTTAATTCGATCAAGAAATATTCTGATTATCCGTAGTTCTAATTATCGAAAATATAAGGGATGAAACAAATTTAAGGAGAAGTTATAAGGAAAATAAATTGTACTTTTAACTTATTTTTGATTTATTAATTAAAATATGTCTTAATATTCAAATATAAAATTGCAAGATTGGTGATTAGTATAGTCTTACTTCATAGGGCTATTGAAATCTTAAGTTATACACGCATGTAGATGTACATATTGCATCTCTTGATAATTGTTAAGTATTTCGTCATAATTTAAATTTATTGATACACATTTGATATGTATTTTTAATTAATTCATTTCAAACATACAATGCATGTTTAAATTTATAGGTTTGGATGCTCACATTTATTTCAATGTTCTTTCTATCTGTTCTGACGACTGCCTTGGATAAGTGCAGAGAAGGAAATATTCATTTATCCCAGAGATGCTTTCAAAATTTTTGGAACATTTTGTGTGTTTTGCTACAAAAAGGTAATTAACAAGTTTTATGTGATTTTAAATGTTATCTGTAGTTAAATATCATTCTCAATTACACACATATATATATATTGGGTGTTTGAATTAATTCGTAGCGTTTTTTTCGAAAATTGAGGCTTTATTGTGCAAAAATAATTACAAATAGATTATTGAAAGTATTGACCATCACAAGCCACTACTTTTTCCCATCTTTCTGGCAGCATACGGATTCCGCGTCGGAAGAGCACGTCTCTAGGTTTCAGTTCGTATGGGACCCAATTTCCCTGCTTTTGGATCATTCCCATGGCTTTCAGGCGTTTGCTGACTGTTGAAAAGTCAACTCTTAATAATTCAGCTAAATCTTGAAGCGTTTGGATTGGATCTTCATCGAGCAATGACTTCAATTCTTCATCTTCGAATTTTTTCGGCTGTCCAGGTCAATCCTTGTCTTCTAGCTCAAAATCACCACTTTTAAATCGAGCAAACCATTTCCGACACGTTTGTTCAACTAGTGCATGCTCTCCATAAACTTCCACTAAAATTCGATGACTTTCGCCCGCAAAAACACTTTATCCGGCACAAAGTTAGACATATTCGATGAAGTAAAAAATTATGTTATTTACGCTTCAACCAAATGACATATACTAATAACGATGCTCAATGATAGTAGGTTTACGGGGAATACTAGTCACGCCATCTATTGGAAAATGCCACTTGTCACGCCATCTATTAGAAAATGCTACGAATTAATTCAAACACCCAATATATATATATATATATATATATATAACTCAAAAGTTTAGCAAGATTTCCAAACACCCAATTTTTTTTCAATTTGAAAACTTATCTTTCAATGAAATGTTTTCAAACATTGGGTATTTAAAGAATTGGGTCTTCCTCATGTTTTTCAGTGAAGATAGGTTTAAGACAAAATTTAGGGGTTCGGTAACAAATTCAGCTAAATATATAATATTTATGATTACCCTGTATCATTAAGTGAACGAAATGATCTGTAACTCTAGGATATGTTAATGTAGGCCCAGTACAATATGTGGATGAATTTGTGCAACGATAGCATGTTAAATAACGGAGATATAAGCTTTTATTTTAAAACTCAAAAAAAAAAAAAAAAAAAAAAAAAAAATCAGCATGTTCTTTATTTATAATATACATAGTTTTAAACGAAAATTATTCCCACTTTTAGATAATTTGAAAAAACACTTTTGAAACATTATACTGCATTCGGATTACAGTTATCTTAAATATATCATGAATAATGAGCATTTTTATGAAAAACGTTTTCACTGCGCATGTGCGAAAGATAGAAAAAAAAATATTACATAGGTTGAAAGCTAGCTATATTGAGCAACTTTTGTCAAAAGTTCATTCGTATAGAGTAAAAATTAAGCAAATTGTCAGCAAAAGAACAAGCTAGAATGTAGGTATTTTCCGAGATTTGAAATTTTATAATGTTTTGAGATTTGAAATTTCATAATAAGTTTTCCACATGCTGCGTAATTAATTTGAAGACTGAATTATTTCAACCACGCTCCAAATGTACTTTTTCGTGAAAAACCCCTTAAGCTTGTAACTCTAACGTATTTTTGTTTATTTACTAAAATTTGTGATATTATAAGGGGTTTTTCGTAATAATAATAATAATAATAATAATAACCTTTGCAAAGTGGTTGAAATAATTGGATCTTCAAATTAATTATGCTGCAACGTGCCCCTTATGAAATTTCAGCTCTTGGAAAATACCTAATACGAGTATCTAGCTCGTTCTTTTGCCGACAATTTGCTTAAATTTACTCTATTTAAATGAACTTTTGATAAAAGTTGCCCAATGTACCTAGTTTTCAACCTATGTAATAAAAAATTTCTATCTTTTGCGCATGCGCAGTGAAAACATTTTTCATAAAAATGCTCATATTTCATGAGCTATTTAAGATATTATATTCCATTTCCAGTGTATTGTTTCAAAGTGTTTTTTCAATTTATCTGAAAGTAGGAATAATTTTCGTTTAAAACTCTTTTACTATAAATAAAGAACATGCTGAATTTTTTTTTTTAAGTTTTAAAGTAAAAGCTTATATTTCCGTTATTTGATATGCTAGCGTCACTCAAATTCATCCTCAAATTGCACTGGGTCTATATTAACATATTCTAAAGTTACAGTTCATTTCGTTCACTTAACGATACAGGGGGATCACAAACGTTATTGATTTTGCTCAACTTGTTACGGGCCCCCTAAATGTTGTCTTGAACAAATTTTCACTGAAAAACTTGAGAAACACCCAGTTCTTTACATATCCAACGTTTGAAAACATTTCATCAAAAGATAAGTTTCTAAATTGAAAAAAACTGATCGTTTGCAAATCTTGCTAAACTTTTGAGCAGGAGTGTATATATTATAAAACAAGTTATAATATTTTTAAAATAACCTACTTAGTTCTTCTTTTTAATTAAAAATTTGAATATTTTGGTATCGTCAAATCTAAGTATATGGTAGCAATAATTATTTATTGTTTTTTGTTATTATGTGTATAGTTTAGTTTTTAAATTACGAATAGTTTAATAAATAACTAATTTTGACAGTTTAAAAATAAAATTAATAGAAAATCTGGCAATTTATTAATTTAAATATTTTTTCTCCCATCTAACAAACATTAACCAACATTTGAGTGAATTAAGTTGTTGCATTTTTCTTACAAAAACGTTTTGGTTTATGCATAACCATTTTTTGAGAAATACAAACAAGTTGTGAAACTTAACCCTTTGCTAGCCTTAACGCTCTGAAGCATGCTAAACAATGTTGCAATTTTAGTGACTCTTTCATCCAATGGACTCTTCCCACCTGACGTCAGAGATCACATGATAGAGGAAAAACAAATAGCAGACGAAGTCTTGTTTATCTAAAGCGATTGCTGAAATAACATATTTTCTATTCTTAATTTTGATCAATCGTATTTAATCTGTGTTATTTTTTTATACATCATCATTTTTAATCCATTTTATATCATTATTCACCAATTTTTGTTTGCTGTATACATTTATAATCATCATTTAGCTTATACATGTTATTGATGTTCATGAAGACATGTTTAAATACTCTGATTTTTGGTACTTAAATCAGTGATAGTGCAATATCGTACTACGTAAATCCATTTAGACCAGTAATTAAGTTAATTAACTTGTAACACCTTTATGCAATTAAATTAAATGAAAACATTTTAAATTTTCAATTTATAATCCGTAAACATTCCACAAGAAGCTATTATTTATTGCTAGATCAGTTAATGTTACAGTTACACTACAATATACAAAAATCGATTCTTATAGGTAAAAATAAATAAACATATAAAATGTTTTTTAAAAATTATTAAATTTACAAATACAATTATTCTACTGTTTACAAATGCACAATATTACTTTTATTTTATTTTATATTAAATATTAAAATTTTTGTTCTTAAGAACAATATTTAATTGAATTCGATTCTCAGAATTCGATTATTCGTTTTCCTTTATCACGTGATTGAGCAGACGACGGTGGGAAGAGCCCATTACCACCAATAATTTTGAGGAAGGATATTTGATATCCGTAATGGATGAACAACTTTCAAAGTGATTAGGCAATCTTTACTGATAAAATTTAGTGGTGGATATTGAATAAAAGTGACCCTAAATTTTGGAACAATGTCCAGAGGTCTGAAATTAAATAGGACCGGCAAAGGGTTAATACATGTACCAAATACTGGAACGGTACGGGATATGAAATAGTCTGGTAAAATGGAATACTGTTATCTGTCACCTGTACGGCGTTGCAACACATTGAAAGCACGACAAACGTCGTCATTGGGCTTTTTATGGTGAGTTGAAGTAGATATTGTATTCCATATTCACCTCAAAGTAATAGTGATGCAATTAGTAGATTTTAAAAAGTAATTGAAATTATAAACACTGTAGTGAACAAGTATACAAAATGCATGCACTAAACTATGAATTTATTTTAATAGAAATTTATCATTTTCTTACTTTTTATTAATACAAAAAAAAAAAAAAAAAAAAAAAAAGGAGATTGCGTAAATTTTCATATAGCGAAACCTTTCAAACAATTATAGTGTCAACTACACAATATTATAGGAATTTACATTTATTCATGAATTTATAAAAATCCATTTATTGTACCTTTATAATTCATTTTCACCTTGAATATGGAATTTTACAGCTATATCTTGATAAAAACTTGTGATGCCGTGCTCAAAATATGGCAAATAATATTATCATCATGAGGCTTCATACACTCCTTCTCATATTTATAAGGACACTTTATATTTTGAAATAACTAACGTAAAAATAATTGTAAACAAGATTATACTAAGTGCACTTAATATATCTAGTATTCTAAAAACCAAAACTGTTATAATTTTTTTTAATATAAAACAAAATTAATAAAAAATAATGCAAAATGTGTTTTTCTCCATGTTTTTAGACGTTCATAATTATAGGTACAATCCAGATTTTTTCGTTTTATTTAACTTACTAGCGGATAAATTACAGTTGACATGCGAATTTGTTAACTACTGGGCTAGATTAATTCATATATAAACCTTCAATTTTTCTTGGACGGACATTACTGATAATTCCTCGAAAAAAAAGAACGTTCAAGTAGTGAAGTATGATAAATGTGTTTTTTAAGTGGAAGGATAATTTCAATCCGCCGAATTTCTAATGAAATTCGAAGGTCTAAAATTGCTGAAAGAAATGTGATCAAACGTTGAACTGCTGGTTCGATAGGAGAGAGATCTGATGCAAAATCAGAGTTGTTTTACAGAGATCGAAGACTCATAATTCCTCTTACTGTTCTACTCATAATGACTGCTGCTGAATTTGCTCGTAATTTTTAACGAAAGGTTAGGGTCCACGTTTATGCATGTTTAAAATAATTAATAATATGTTAAAATGAATAAAAAACCTGTAATAATCAATCAGCATTTAATGGGGGAAAGAACGTCTGTGTTAAAGTTGAATAAAGACAATATTAAAAGGTAAAATGTTGCATTTTCGGATGAAAAACATTTTATTCTTGATTAATCAAATGGTTTTAACAGTTACTGGCACGATCTGAAGATAGCGAAAGACAGAGCAGATATTTTTAAAGGCAGATATGAATCGGGCATTTTAAAGGTGGATCTATGGTGCTCTGGAGAGCTGTTTCTACTGCAGGCAGAATGAATTTAGTAATTTTTTCTATTATTATGAACATCAAGAGAATATCCGCAAATTTTAAACTTGGAATTCTCAGATTTTTGTTAGATTTGGGGGGAAATAATATTTTTTTTCAACAAGACTTATATTTTTGCTCTACTTTTAGAGCAATAGGAAATTGTTTGAAGAAAGAAACTTCTGTATTATTGCCTTTCCCGTGGCCTAAAGGTTGAAAGAAACCTTAACTTATGATATTAGAAAGTGCATGCAAGTGGAAAGCAATTTTAAATAGTTTAAATGTATTAAGAATATCATATATGCTATATGAAATGGTATTGAAACTGAATATTAAAAAGAAATGTATATATATATATATATATATATATATATATACCAGAGAGAATGTCTGAAATTTTAACCCTAAAAAGAGACCCCATAAAATATTAATTTAAAGAATAACTAAAAATAATTACTAAAATTCGATCTGTCCTTATAATTGTGAACACCTGAAAAATCATCTTTTCACCATATTTAAAGTTTTTTAAGATAGAAAAACGATAAAACTTTTTAAATATAGTCAATTAATGAAATTCAAATTAATTAAAAATATATTTGTTTAAATAATAGTGTTCAGTGTTTAGTTAATATAGAAAAACGGGTGTCCGTATAATTATGAGAAGGAGTGTAGGTATTTTCATAAAAATTCGTAACTATGGAGTTTTGAAGAAGTTGAGTTGGGCTAGAAGTTTTTTCTCTGATTTTAAAATGTACTTAACGAAGAATAGTCAATAGTTACGAATTTAAAAGGAAAACTTTGTATTTTTCGAAATTACTATAGATGTCTCTGAGTTATCCATTGGGCGCACATAAAATATTTATAAAATGTGCAAAAAAGCTGGATGAGTTTGCGGATACTTTTTTATATCACTCATTTTGAACGTCTAATAATATTCTAATGTACAGCGTTCTGAAAACGAAAACGAATCTTTTATAGTATTTATGTATCAAAAAAATTAATCGTAGCCTTTGCCTTTCCCGACGCAAACATTGTTTTGAATTGTACTTCTATTATTTTATTATTTTCAGGACGTAAAGAGAAACGGACTAGCTACATTCGATCCTTCTTAAGAGCATTATGGATGTTTTCGGCTTTCGTGCTCTCGTCTGTATTTGGTGGTATTATGTTAACCAAACTCTTTCTCAAAAAAGCCCAAAAAATTGATTCAATAGAAGATTTGATCTCTGCACCCCAAATACAACCAATAATAGAAGACGGTTCATCTGTACATGGAGCATTTAAGGTGAGATATAGAAAATTAGGATTAAAATTATCAACATTATTTGAAGAGCTGTGGAGATGAACATGTTAAGTGACATAAAAAAAAAGAGAGTGAGAGAGATTTTGGGGTGAAAGAACTTACTATGGTACCTTTTAAATATCAAACATTTACTTTTACTTCAAAGTCTTCTAATAATGCATTTGTCTACACAGGAAATTACTATATACAGTTGCAAAGAGGAAAACTACTCCTTTTTTTTTTTCGAAAATTCTCGTATAAATATGCGGCTGATGCCAACCAATTAGTAATAACGCTTAGTTTATAATGGTATAATTAGATTTTGCTTATGTTTTCTACATATTAAAACTTGCGTCAACTTCATTTTTTCAAATGACAGTATCCTTTTCTGACACTTTTTTTTTTATCAAATCAGCTCGGAAAATGGTATAGTTTATATATTTCTCTCGAATTTGCATAGAGTTGTAAGCTGCCAAAGACTGAAGATTCTAATGTGAAGTGAATGAGACAGACTTTAATCCATACTTTATCGAAAATTCATTAAATTCGAATTTCCCCCTTTTAATGCGTTATAATAAAGTGACTCAAACACATTTCATGCATAATTTTGATTAAAAAGATATTTTTAATTGTAAAATTGTTAATATATTCATGTTTCAGAAAATAGGAATTATGATTCCTATTAATATTTGCACGAATACAAACGCGTGAACAAAAATATAGCTTTAGAGCTGATTCTATTAATATTTTTCGAATTATAGTGACATTTTATTTCTTATTGGGGTTACGAGGCTGTCACATGTCAATCTGTATCTTTTTTAACTTGCAAAATGAGAATTGAAATAGTTAATCAAGTAAGTTTGGATATGTGTATAATTTTCTAATTAGCATTATTGTAGTTTATTAACCAATTTCAAAAAGAAGAAAGTTTTGAACTTAAACCGTATGTCTTTTTTTTTTTTTTTTTTTTTTTTTTTAGCTTATAAGATGCCTCGATTTTGGTACTTATTTTTGTTGTAAATGTCTTGGCCTTAAATAGGTCTCATTATGATTTCATTTAAATGTAAACAAAATACAAGGTGCACACCAAAGTATATTCTCACTCTTTTAACTTCTGAACGGCTGCGGGCTATAGTCGTAAAAGTGGCATGTAAGTAAAGTGGCCGAATATTTCAAAAGTAGAAATCGAAATATAGGGTGCCCACAAAGTACATTCTCACTCTTTTAACTGCTGGACGGCTGCGTCTATAGTCGTAAAAGTGGTATATATGTGTAGTAAAGTGACCAAATAATTCAGAAATAGAAATCAAAAAGACAACTACTCTTCACCAAATAACTTTTTTCGATGTTAAAACTTCTGTCCGTCAGCTGTAATGCATATTTGAATCCTTGTTTAAACTTTACCCTGTTCGTATTCTAGCGTAATGCATAGATGCCAAGTCTCCGTTATTTTCAACGGAGACTTCATACTGAAAAATTTTCATAAATGTTTTCAGTTTATTAAAATTATGTATTCGTCGAAAAAATGTGTGACATACTCATTTTTAAAAATATTGGTGGATAAATCTTATTTAAAATTTAGTAACGTTGTCAGCTATGGTAATGGGTGACACGCATTTTCTGTAAAATTCAATCAGGATGCAGATGTGCATTGCAATTCACTGCAAAAATAAACCCCTAAAAGTACGGGAGAAAACTGGCATCTGGGGTGCCAGTATTTCTCCGTCAAATATATGGGACAGAACTGTATACTTTCAACGGAAAACATGCTTGATTTGCAGGATTTCACGTAATGCATATGTCATTGATACAATTTTACAATTTTCTCCCGTTGAAATTTACAGGATTTTCCAGTAAAACCTACGGGCTTTTTTTTCCAGTATTGACGATATCGTTATATCGTTTCTATGTCTTTTAATTTATTAAAGATATACACTGTAATTTTTTCTCTAGAGCTTCATTTGATAGCTTATCGATTCTTTTCAAAGTGCGTCTCTTTTGAAAATTTATATTTTGTTTAGATATTGGTTATTTTTCATCCTATGAGCTTAACAAGATTTTTGATTACGAATGCACCGCATCTGTTCTTCATACTTCTTAAGTTCTTTTTAATTTAATATATGTGAATTCAATAGATAGTTTTTTTCTCATATCGCACAAAACCAAGAAAAGTAACACGACTCAATAATTCAGTATTTGAGAAAAATTAACTTAACGATAACGATAAGGCAATCACTATCATTATAATAAAATTGACACAAATGCCTCTCGGATGGATAATTTTCAAGACGGTGATGTAACATTGTTTGTGCCGATTGGGGCACCTCATACATTTTTAAGTGACATAATCTCGAAATTGCCATTTTTTGAGTTATGTCATTCGTCACTTTTCTTGCGTGTTTCGATATGTGAAACTGCCGTTGGACCGTCTTCTCATGTTTTGCTATGTGAATACGTTTTCACTGAAAAGGGGAAAAAATAGAACCGGCTAAAAAAAGCAATTATTATTCAAATCACTAAAAATAAAGTGAAAATTGACATAAAATGAAATAGTAATTTGCACCTGAACGTATAAATTCCTTCGCCAAACAACATAAACACTATAATGAATCATAACTTTTGAAGTCGGAGCAAAATTAAATTAAAATTGATACTTTTATTTAATACAAAAATTAATTCTATTCAAAATATACATCTCACTTTGCCAACTGCAAAACACAACCGAAAATTATTTTGATTCAAACAAATAATTAAGATTTCACAAGCTGCAAAAGCTCGCAAAGAAAACTCTAGTAACTTAGCGGAAACCTATAGATGGACTTTCAAAGGATGTTCACTGCTCTATGTAGATACTATTAATGGACCAGTTGTATAAAGTGATAAAGTAATAAAGTAAACTATCAAGATGGATTATTCGAGACAACAGCGTTTGCAGTCATCGCTCTACAAACGGATCTGTAAAAAGGTATCAAAGTGTATTTAATTTTACGCCAACTTCAATTTTTATGATTAATTGTAGTGTTCATGCTGTTCATCGAAAGAATTTATTTTATACTTTTAGGCGCAGTTTACAATTTCCTTTTATGTCAAATTTCAATTTGTTTTTAGTAGTTTAAATAATAATTGTTTTTTGGAGTCAATTCTATATATATATATATATATATTTCTTTTTTTTTTTTTTTTTTTTTTTTTGCGAAAATATTTTATTTGTGTTATTTCTAAAGTTGTCATACTTCATCTCACATACATCGAATTGTCTAAATGAATATAATACTATTCTGTGCAAGATTTTATTTTATTTTATTTTAATTTTTTAATGTATAGATGAATCCCCAATACATTTTTGTTTCTATCAAGAATTAATTAAAAGCATAGAAACTGTACCTTTTTCCGAACTGCCTTCATCTCAGAAGTTCGAATAGAGAGTCGAAAAATGCATGTTACCATCTGAAAAAATTAAATTGGTGTACATTTTAATATGTAGCCAAATCCTTATGCAAAATTTAACCAAACCTGTAATAGCTAGACATTATTATCAATATAATGTTACCAGCCGCATGTTTCTACGATATTTTCGGCCGAAAATAGTCAAGGGGAGGGGGTGTTTTTTTTTTTTTTTTTTTTTTTTTTTTTTTTCTGACTGTACATGGATTTTAGCTATTACATTACCGCCATAAAAACTCTACCTTTTTTCGAACTGCCTTGATCTCAGAAGTTCGAATAGGGAGTCAAAAAGTGGATGCTACCATTTGCTTTTGACAAATTTTACCATCTGAACCTAGAATGTTGTGGCTATCACATGACTTTCTTCTATATTTTCGTATGCAAATCCACTCAGTAAAAATAATTTATTATAATCATTATTTAATAAAATTATCTTCCATGATAATGCAGTACGATTTCCATATTAGAGAAGTAGTATAACATCAAATATATATAAAAAAAGTTCATTTTATTCTTGATATTACATAAAAAAAAAAAAAAATCGATAACTTTATTTTAAATTATCGCAGATCGGTGGTTCAGCCATTCATTTTAAAGGTATTGGTGAGCTCTTTTGACAGATACCTATCATGAAAAATTATTCTCATCGAGGGGAGATTTCCTCCCCAGGGGGGAGGCGATGCTCCTACATATACAAAATTTGTTTCCCAGTTGACTGTTTCTATTATAAATAATTCTTGTAAATTTCATAAAGATTCTTAAAAAATAATTCTTTTTATTCACATTTATACAAAATTTTGTTCTATACCCCCCCCCCATGGTAAAAATTTAGGAAAAGCGGGATGGCAACGTAACCTGTAAGAAAATTTTTACCAAAAGCTGATAGGCACTAATTTAGGTCAAGGTGTAACTACATACCAATTTGTATGAAATTCTGTGAAGTAGTTCCTGAGATACAGCTGTCACAAAATTTTGTCACACACACACGCAGACAGACAGACATTTTCTAAAAATGGTCAAATCGTGTTCTACAGCTATCAAAAACCCGAGGTTGAAAAATTTTACGAATTCAATACTTTCTTCTATTGAATATTGAAGAAAGTAAAAATTAAACTGATGCACATTTTAATATATAGACGAACCCTTAAGCAAAATTTAACCATACCTTTAATAACTAGACGTAATTATCAATATATTGGTACCAGCCGCATGTTTCTACGATATTTTTGGCTGAAAATAGTCAAGGAGAGGGAAGCGTTCTTTTTCTTTTGCTGGCTGTACATGAATTTAAGTTATTTCATTACCGCTTTACTGCTGATTTCTTCAAATGTACTATATTGTCACATAACATATTCATCCACTAAGCTCTTCAATTGTAATAAAGCATCAAGAAAATGAGTAAAAAATAAGCATTGCGTTATTAAAACGCACACATTTAAATTTCCTTGAGATATGAGTATTTGCAATAAATAATTTTTTAATGTCCATGCGCAAAGGATAGCTTCTTTTTATTACATAGGTTAAAAATTATATATACTGGGCGATTTGTTTTATAAGCTCATTTAAATAGATAAAGAATTTAAACAAACAAAAGATTGAACCAGATTTTAGACATTTTCCAGAGTTGAAATTTTATAAAGGTTTTCCACATGCTACGCATTTAATTTGGGGATCCATTTATTTCAGCCACATTGCAAAAAATGTTTTGTGTGAAAAATCCCTTATGAACTCACAAATCTTAGTAAATAAATAAAATTATGTTACAGTTTCATAAGCTTATAAATAGCTGTCACAAAAAATAATTTTTTCAATGTGTCTGAAAAATAGCATTTCTAAATTAAATACGTAACATGTGAAATATCGTTTATAAAATTTGAACTCTGGAAAATAGCTAAAATCTAGCTCATTTTTTTTGCCAATAAATTTTTCTCTGTTCAAATGAACTTTTGATATAAGTTGCTCAATATATCTATTTTTCAGCTTATTTAATTAAAAAAATTGTGTCTTTCGCACATGCGCAGCAAAAAAGATTACTGCAAATACCCGTACTTCAGCGAAAATTAGTCGTGTGCATTTTATGTTTCAGAATAATATTTTTTTAATGTTTTGTAAATTTTTCTACAAGATTCGTAAACTTTTGTTTAAATCCATTCTCGCTATGAGCAGAAAACTTGCCAATAATAATAATAATAATAATAGTAATAATTTTACAAGAAAAGAATTACATCTTTCTAAGTAATCGTGTAATTTCCACAAAGAAAAGCACCAAATTATTGTCATAATATACACACATGGTTATGCAGTATGTAAAATCATGTGTTAAATTTACAAATCATTTGTAGATTTTTTTTTATTATTACTCAGGATAATCCGGAGCATTCATGCTTTCCAACAATTTGTGGTTGTCCCCTTAATTGCACTCATGACTAAATCGATAGTAAAAAGTATGAGTTTATAAATGTTCTTTGTATGTGTGAAGTTCAAAGTTATTTCGTCCAGTATTATTTTAGAAAATAAAAAGAAACAACAACAAAAAAAAAAAAAAAAAAAAAAAAATCTAAAAATTTTTGATTTTTGATTATCTATTGTACTTTTGCAGGAATTGGTGCAAAAACATCGTAGTATTAACAAATAATAATGAAAAACAATGAGGAAAATGCATTTTAATAAACAAAATATCAATATCAATTAAAAGGGAACATTCATAACATGCGAACATTCACAAATTTTAGATGATCATCAGATTTATTATTGGATGGAACTGCTCGAACAGAAAATGTTTCTCAAAAGAATGTTCTATCAAGACCTAATATTTTACATCTTTTTGTATAGAGTAGAATACTTAAATCCGAAATGAAAGCAATTTGTCTAAAATCGAAAGCGTCTGTTTGCATCAGAATATAGGGTTAACCCTCTAGCACTCGCTCTCCGAATTCGATCGTGAAGATGAGCTGGAGTATATTTCTACTCAATAGTGCTTTCACTCATATTTCTTATTTTTTTTTCCGTGAAAACGTTTAGTAAATGAATTAAGATCAAAAACATAATTAAGTAAGGAAAGAGGTCAAAATTAATATATATTTATGGGGTGATGGTCTAGGAAAATCCTTTTAACGAATGACAAATCTTTTAATAATAATAACAATAATAATAATAATAAAAGGATATTTATTAAAAACTTATGAACATAAAAACATAAATATATACATTTTAGTGCAAAAGTAATATTTCAAGCGATAACACGCTTCGAATCATAGGCGTAAACTACGGGGGGGGCAGGGGGGGCTGGCCCCCCCACTTTTAAATCTTCGGGGGGCGGCCTCCCCGGGAAGTAAATTTTCAAGATGGGTATCTTTCGAAAGGTCTCGTTGATAATAGTAATAGTTAACTAGGAAAAAAATTTTGTGCATGTGGGGGCATCGGTTCCCCCCAACTGGGGGGGGCATCCCCCCGGGGGGGGGGCAAAGTTTCAAGATGGGTATCTTTCGAAAGGTCTCGTCAATACCTTTAAAACGAATGGTCGAACCATAAATCTGTGATAATTTAAAACAAAGTTATCGATTTTTTTTACTTTTAATGAAAAAAAAAAACTTTGAAAAAAAATTGTTTTTTTTTTTTTTTTTTTCCTGTTTTTTTTTTTTTTTTTTTTTTTAAACGAAATTTAACCAAACTTGGTATTTAGTTGGTCCCTGACATAAACTGGTGCTGATTACATTTGGGGATCAATCGCTCAACAGGTGGCGCTGTGATCTCATGTTTTCTAAATTTTTAACATGGCAATATAGGACAAAATTTCGTATAAATGTACATAATGAGAGTTATTTTTAACTTGTGATATGAGTTATTGATAATAGTAATAGTTAACTAGGAAAAAAATTTTGTGCATGTGGGGGCATCGCTTTCCCCCCTGGGGGGGGGGGTAAATTTTGAAGATGGGTATCTTTCTAAAGATCTTGTCAATACCTTTAAAATGAATGGTTGAACTATAAATCTGTGATAATTTTTTTAAAACAAAGTTATCGATTTGTTTTACTTTTAGCAAAAAAAAAAAATTTTTTTTTTTTTTTTTTTTTAAATATTGTTACTGATTGAATATGTATTACTTTTAACAAAAAAAACTTTGAAAAAAAATCGTAATTTTTTTTTTTTTAATATTGTTACTGATTAAATATGTATATAGGAAAATATAGAAGAAAGTCTTGTGGTGGCCACAACATACTAGTTTCATATGTATGTATGAAAAGAAATTAGTCTCTATTTTCATTTCAGTAGCCAGGTTCAATCCAGTCATTTATCACCTTTAGAATTTTTTTAATTTAAAGTTACGGAAATTGTATTTCTCCTTATTACTTAAAGAATGCATTTTAATAGCCGTATTGTTGGTATCACATGCGAGGGGCCCACATGAGGGGTATCACATGCGATATATATAAATTCTAAAGTTTTTTAAATCTTATTTGAACATAGCTCCACTGAAACTCGCCCCCCCAGATTTTTTAAAAAGTTGACACCTATGCTTCGAATGATCCACAGAAAAAACTCAAACTCAATTTATCAGTCATTTGATATTTTTTCTCACTCTTTTATCGTTGCCATTCGCATATCAGGAATATACAAAAAATATGTATTTTACAGCAATATAATAATAGATAAAAATTCTATAATAATTCCATAGCGGAAAACTAATTTTTGCTTTTAAGCATGGCTTGTAAAACAGAAATCGGTCGATAAAGTTATCACGGCTGTAGTCCCAAAATATCTGTGTTGTGGTGGCCTGGGGATACGTTTAACGAATGAGACTTCTTTTAATAATAATACAAAAACATAATTATTAAAAAAATCACGAAATAAAATTTAAAATAAAAGTATTTCTATTGGGTAGTATTCCGAAGCCGGTACGCTTCGATGATCCACAGAACAAACTCAAATTATCAGTCATGTGACACATTTTCTCTCTTTTCATCGTTGACATTCATAAATAGGAAATATACAAAAAATATATTTACGTTAATAAGCTAATCGATAAAAATCCTTATATATATATATATATATATATATATATATACTAGTTTTTTCTCTGTCTTTCAGTTACACAGTTTCCATATAAAATGTAATGATTGCTCTTTACAAACAAACTTTGAGCAAGGATTACAACATACTTTTGTTTTTTGTCCTTTGATCTCACTCAGACAAAAGTTGCAGTGATTTCCACAGTTTATTTTCTTCTTTTTCTAGAAGGTAGAATTTTGTTAGGTGCATGTCCCATTTTTCAAACTCTCTTTGTTGTAAGGTCATAATGAAAAAAGAAACTTTATAGAAAAATAATTTTTATTTTTTAAAATTGTATTATGGAAAAATAACGTTTAACTTATATTTATCTCGCTTATTATTATCATTCATAGAGAAGTGAAGATGAAAAATTTAAAACAATTTTTCAACGAATTACTAAGAATCCTGCTGTAGGGTTATCAACTTTTGAAACGATGAGCGGTACTGGAATGGATCTTGTACTGTCTGGTACAGCTGCTATGATTACAGACAGTATGAACCTCAAAGGATTTATGGGCAAGAGGTATAAAGAAGGATTCGCCTGTCATTATTGGTTAGCAAAGGAAAGCTTGCTGACTATGAGGAAAACAATTGCACTTAACCAGAAACTTCCTAACAATTGGACAAGAAAAATAAATCGAAAGTAAGTAATTTTTATTTTCTTTTTTATTAATCTTTTAATTATTTATTTATTTTTAGCGATTTCCTGAAAGCAAACTAAAGTTTCATATTTTAATATACAGGATTGGCAAAATATACCAAATACATTTTAGACTTTAATATAAAATGTAAAAAAAAAAAAAAATCACTACTACAATGATTCTTACAATAAAAAGTTTGTTTAAGGAAATATAAAAGTTAGTTCAAATTTTGCTCATAGATTGCAATATACCTTAAAGAAAAACAAGAAAATTTATCAAAAATGAGAGGTAGGCAATAGAAGATCATTTATTTTATGAAATTCACTACAGTATTTCAGTATTGTGCTCTTTATAGCGAGAACTACATTTGAACAGCAACCTGAATGATCGTTTGCATTGACTGTTATGTAGAAGATATTAGGTTATACAGTCGGCAGCAAAATTATTGAAGCACACATACACATTTTTCATATATAATTTTTTTTTTTTTAGTTTGATTGCTAATTTTTACCCTTAACTAAATTTTCTATTAACAGTATAAGACTAAGATCATAACTCTACAAATATTTACTTAACAAAACAGTACCGTCGAACCTTGTTAACGTGAATCTCAAAAGGGATAAAAAAATTGTTCATGAGTAGTTCATGCTATCAGTAACTATTCTTCATATAACTAAACTAACCTTCATTTTGACGGCGATTGGGGAAACAGTTCATGTTAAAAGTAATTCACGTTAAGTGTTCACGTTAACGAGGTTCGACTGTATTAGGTGCCCATTTTTTAAGTACGAATCATTGCTAGTACTTCAATAATTTTGCTGCCGACCGACAGTATGCGTTATTGATGTCTTTAATATTTCAGTGTCAGGCATAGGAGATGCATTCACTTAGTTCGATACGTAGTTCCACGAAAAGAAATCAAGAGGGGTTAAGTCTAGGAATTGAGGTTGCGAAACAAAACTACAAGAATAATAAATAAATCAAACATGCAGGCAAATAACGCCATCTAAAGAGAAAATGTGGAACTTTATTATTATTATTATTATTATTATTATTATTATTATTAACCAAAATTTTCATTGTAAGAAACATTGTAGTGCAAACTGCAATCATATACGTCACTTACTTGCTTTTGTATTAAAGTTAAAAATGTGACATTAAATTAACATACATACTTTTTAAGCACTTAAATAATTAAATTGTAATATACTTATGAGACTTTTGAATAATTTTAGACAAATAAAAATTTAGAACTTACACTTTGTATAACAATGAAACATTTTTGAAATTCATCATTATTAATATTTATATGAATCTACAATAAAAAGAAAAATCTGAAAGATTTTTTTCCTTTACTAGATTGTATAAAATAAAATTTTCGAATTTTAAAAACTTAAATTTAATTTTTAATAATTAATAATAACTTTTTAACTTACCTATGAGGTAATTTTGAAGGAATTTAGAGGCATTATTTTATACACTTAAATAAAAGAAAATTGTACTAGATTTAAAAGATTGCTTGAATATTTTTAGACATGAAAAATTTAAGGTAGTGAAGGAATTTATGTATTATTTTTTGCACTTAAATAACAGAATTGTAATATGTATTACTTTATATACCTAAATAAATACACTTATTGGTTGAATAATTTTAGGCCTAAAATTTTTGAAAAAATTTCAAATAGTAAATTTTTGATACCAAACTGAATTTTTTCTTTAATATTTACAGTTTTAAAGTTTTGTCCTAATGCTTGCATTATTTAATAATAAATAATATGAAAAAGAACAACAGTTAACATTTTTAAATTTATATGAAAAAAAAAAAAATTTAAAACCATCGAATCACATAAATTTTAAACCAAGTTAAATTGATAATTAGCGGCAAATTGAAAAAAAAAAAACATATATGAAATATTAATATTAAATGAGTTACTTTTCCACATTTTTCAATACATGTAGAATTTTATAAATCGTATATTTTCATTATTTCCTTACATAATATTTTTCGAAAATATCCAAACAATTTTGATGATGGATACCTTAGTGGATAAACGTGTTATGTGACAATTCAGTAAATTGAAGTGGGGAGGGGATATTCTGGTTCAGGAAACAATCTCTAAAAAATCAATTACTAAAAATTTTCTAAAAATTCAATTACTTTTGTTTCTAAAATGGATAAACAAAAGCCAATTTAAATCGCCAATTAATAAAATGTAAGTATAACGTACCATTCTATGACTTAGACTGCTGCAGCTGCTTGAAACTTTTGCTCAAAATTTTTAAGCGCGCTTTTCTGAAAACTAGTTTTTTCAACATGCTTGACATGTTATTTCAAGTTCTGTTAATCAATTTATTTCAAATTTTGTATCAACCTCCTATATATAAAGTTATATCACCTCTATCACTTTTGTATAAAAATTATTTTCTTTTTACTATCTTTAAATATATATTAATTAAAAAAAAAAAAAAAAAAAAAAAAAAAAACTAGTAAAAGCCGAGCAACAGACGATTTAATTTCTTTGAAACTAACATTGACCAAGAAGAATAACATTTCCTCAAATTAAAAATTACCTGTATTATATAAAAATAAGTCGATTTTTTTTTCTCTTAAGCAGTGGCTATAACGACTGTTTTACTAATTAAGAATATTTTTTTAGATTTTGTTTCAGATGACCACCATGAGGGCTGCAATCGTGTCAACCAGAAAACCCCTCCGCACACACACACACATACACACACACACTTTACCAACTTAACACTTTTACTTTCTTCTATGTATGTATAGAGATTCGTGAAAATTTTCGAACTCCAGTGTTCGATGGATTTACACGTTTTAGGATGTTCTGAACACGATTTGACTGCTTTTTAGAAAATGCCTGCCTGTCTGTCTGTGTCACAAATTTTGTGAACGCTATATCTCCCGAACCAATGAGCGAAATTTAACCAAACTTGGTATTTGCTTGGACCCTGACATAAACTGATACTGATTAGATATGGGGATGAACTGCTCAGCAGGCGACGCTGTGATCCAATTTTTTTTCTAAATTTTAAACATGGCAGCGAAGGGCAAAATTTCGTATAAATGTACAAAATGAGAGTTATTTTTAACGTGTGAATGTAAAATTAATATTAATTATTGATAATAGCAGTAGTAAACTAGAAAAGAAACGTTTGTGCATGTGGGAGCATCGTTTTCCCACTGAGAGGGAAGTACCCCCCAGGGGGTTTAAATTTTAAAATGGGTAACTTTCGAAAGATCTCGTCAATACCTTAAAAACGAATGGTTGAACCATAGATCTAGGATAATTTAAAAGAAAGTTATCGATTTGTTTAATTTTTTTAACCAAAAATAAAAACATTTCTTTTGATGTTGGCACAAAACTGACTTTCTTTCGGTATTTAATGTTATAATTCTGTCAGATAAAAAGCGTCTGCATTTATCATGGAGAAAAAAAATTAATAAATAATTTCTACTGCATGAATTTGTGTAAAGTTATACAGAAGTCTTGTGGTGTATATAAAGTTTTACATAGAAATCTTGTACATAAAGTCTTGTGGTAGCCACAATATACTAGTTAATAATATTATTATCTTTTTTCAATATTTTGTATATTTTAAAAATATTAATAAATATCTTATAAAAAATGAATAGTATATATATATATTTTTTTTAATCGAGCTCGACAAAACACCTAAAATTTATGCTTCTAGACCACAATACCCCCTTGAGAAAATCAACAATAAAATGGTGATAGAAGACAATTTTTATTAAAATCACACAATCAACTGTGGAAGAAAATCATATTTATTCAAATTTTATTTTTTCCGACTGAGTGCAAATAATGCCTGGATGGTGGAACTGTGGAAGAAAATCATATTTATGATTTTCTTCCACATATGATTCATAAATATGATTTTCTTCCACAGTTGATTGTGTGATTTTAATAAAAATTGTATTTCTTTCTCCCATTGTTTAATGGTGATTTCTATTTCCTGCGGCTTATTTCTGTTGAGCTATCTACGTGATAGACCAGAGATGTTTCTGCCTAATGGTTGTCT
Organism: Salticus scenicus; assembly: GCA_963930645.1. Lineage (NCBI taxonomy): Eukaryota > Metazoa > Arthropoda > Arachnida > Araneae > Salticidae > Salticus > Salticus scenicus. The sequence continues at coordinate 92,913,150 of OZ005655.1, read as the reverse complement.
GAGTGAGTAATGCTGACCGGTTGTCGGCCTGGATAGCTCAATTGGTAGAGCCTTGACCTTGTAAGTCAAAGATCCGGGGTTCGACTCCCGGTCCAGGCATTATTTTCACTCAGTCGGAAAAAATAAAATTTCAATAAAGGTGATAGAATAGTTAAAAACCATTTACATAGCCTTTTCCTGTGACGATAACTGAGATATTAGAAAGCTGTGAAGTATCAATGAATGTTTAATATTTGAAAGAGGTCATAATAAGTCCTTCCACCAAAAAATCTCATTAAAAAAAATTCACTTAGCATGTTTATTCACTTAGCTCTTCAAATATTAAGGTATACATAGTATCACCCAGTGGTCGAAACTCTACTACTTTCAAAATGGGATTAAATTGCAACTTAAGAGCGCCATTTGTTGGCCGATATGTACTCAAACTGAATCAGCAGAGCTTTATTTAATATATATCTCTAAGTTTGGTACGATGCAGATGCTGAACTTTTCCTTAAATGAGAGGAAATCACAACGTGGTAGCGTTCCTTGTTGGGTGATACAGCCCAAAAGGCAATCGGCACCAATTCAAACCAAGGTCCAACCAAATATCAAGTTCGGCTAAATTAAGTCCATTGGTTCATGAAGTACAGCTCAAAAAGACAGATATTTTCTAAAAATGGTCGAATTGGGTTCAGGAAATATCAAAACGTGTAATTTAATTGAAAACCGGAAATCTAAAATTTTTCTTAATCTTATACTTTCTTCTTATATATGCAGAAAATAGAATAATAAATCCACTTTTTAAAAAATAAGTAGTCAATATAGTTAACTGAATTGCAAGGAAATCATCAAAAACCGGAAATCGAAATTTTTTCCTTATCTTTTACTTTTTTCTTACATATGCACAAAGCTATCCACTTTTTATCAAAATATGTAGTCAATTTCAATTAATTGAAATGCAAGAAAATCTGAAAACGTGTAAATTCATCGGAAAGCGAAAATTTTTTTTTTTTTTTTTTTTTTAGAAATCTTATACTTTTATCTTATATATGTAGCAGGTATAGTATTAAATGCGTTTTTTAAAAAATAAGTATTCAAATTTATTTACTTGAAATGCGTTATGTTTTAGTTTAAAAATATGTCTTCAAATCAGAGCTGACGTAAAACACACACACACACACAAAAAAAGAAGAAATTAGATTTTAAATAAATAAGAAGAAGAAATTAGAACTTTCATAAATCAAGTCCTTTTTTATTTTGCGTATATGTTGAATACTATAAACTTTCGATCTACCACGCATTCACTTAAATTTCTACCACTCTAATGGCTCTGTTGTCTGAATGAAAAATCTGTAGTCAAGAGTATAGTGATGTACATCTATGGAAATTACTGTGTTTATGGTTTTATTTGAGTTTTAAGAAATTGTCAGATTTAACAACTTTCTTTTTTAGGAATTTTTTAATACAGAAGAATATGGGTATAAGTCAAGCATATAAATCTGATGTATATGTGTTATCAATACATAAGAATATGTGTATAAAATGAAAAAGTACATACAAAGTAAAAATATTTTTAAATACCTTCTTGGCGTCGTAAGAAAATAATTTTTGTATTCCGCAAAACTGACTAATGATACCTTTCAAATGATACCACTTTCAATCCTCTACTCCCACCATTAATATGTTAAAAGTGTACCATAAATTTTATGTTTGCCTATTAAGATATAGATGATTTCACATTTATATATATATATATATATATATATATATATGTATGTATGTATGTATTTAATAATGCCAATGAAATTTCAAAAATATTGTGTCTTACAGTAGAAATTTAAGTTGAGAAATGAATAATTATTTTATGCAAATGAATGATTAAGAAAATTCAATAATGATTTTTGCATTATTGCAAGGACGAGACGATTATATCCTAGAAGAAATGTTTATTTTTATTCCAGACGATCTATTTCCAGCGCTTAAGTAATTGCATTTAAGAGATTAGATTCTATTATCGTCAAAGGAGACTAGGTTTAAAAATAAAGAAGCCACTGTAAAGCAAATCTTTTTGACGTATAACTAATGCGTCTTCATTTATGAATGAAAATTCTTTTTGCATTTTCTTGCGTGATGATGTTAGATTTTACTTTAAAAAAACATTTGTATGCATATGGATTAAGGCCATAAATCTTATTTGTTCAGTTATTATGATAACTAGTATGCTTTGGAATTTTCTTTATGTGTCATTTTAAAAGAATAATTTATAAAGCACAATATAATATTTTCGTAATAATGAGTTATGTGTATTTTATTTTAATTAAAAAACATGAATCTCTAAATAAAGTTGCTTTTCATGATTTCATAATTTCCTCCACTTGATCAGTAGCCGAAATTTTCGGCTCACAAAGCTAGTAGATGAAAGGTGCCGCATTCTAATCTTGGCTGCACAGTCGATCTATTCTTTTGGAGTTTTTCTTGAATTTCTCTGAAACTTGCATGAATATTGATTAGGACACTTAAGATAGACCTTCAATGTAGGCATCCCAATCAAGCTTATTTCTCAAATGTAGAAAAGTAGCCATAACCTCAACACCCGTATTCCGTCATGATTTTCTGACAGTACTAATTTTGAAATGAGAATGTAATACAGGTAAATGATGGTACAAATAGTTCGAATATAATAGAAGTATAGTATAGGATCCGTTATCTGGAATCCCGGTATCCATAATGATCCGAAAACTAGAATTCAAAACGCTAACCAAAATTTCTAATTATAGCAAAATTTAAAAGTGAACAGAAATACAATAGCAGAGGTCAGAATTATATTCTTGCAACCTACTTTCTTCAGTGTTACGGTGTTAATCTGAAGAAATATGGCGTACAGAAAATTATCGAACTAATTATTTGATAATTCATAAATTATATTGGAAAATATTTTTTTTTTGGTATCTTTTTAATTGATAAATATTAATAACACATACTTCATAGAATGCCTACCAGCAGGCAAATTTTATTCTAGAACTCAGATCGTATGCATAAAGTCCCATTTGTTATAAATATTTTAAATATTTTTTTATTAATTTCCATTGTTTTTAGAATTCATTTCATGAAATATTTAGCATTATGTGCTAAAAATACTTGAAACATTCATGAACAGTTAGCACAAGAGACATGCTTAAAAACAAAAATCTATCATAAAATTTTTTGCAAAATCGAAATCAAAAAGTTCTGCTCCGAAGTCCCGAAATTAAATTTTAATATGTTTTTATTTATTTTCATTTTTCATTTTTCATTATTATTATTATTATTATTATTATTATTATTATTTTAAGTTGTAATTTAGAATATTTTTAATTTTGTGTAAATAATTTATTAAATGGACAAATCATGGACAAATCTATAAATATATATATATTATTCATATTTATCACTGTTATCCATGAAATTATTTCATATATATTTTTTAATTTATAGTAAAGTGTTTCGAACGACGGAAAAACCCGTTATCCGGAATACCCCATGTCCTAAGCATTCTCGATAATAGATCCTATGCTGTAATGGAAAGTTTGAGAAATGTTCGTCGTGCTTTAGTTATTTAGAAATATTCGGTAGCATTTTCGTACATTAATTGTAAAATTAAAAGGTACATAAGTAGATTGAAAAGTTTGTTGCTTGACATACTAAAGAAACACACACACACACACACACAAAAAAAAAAAAAAAATATCCTATGCCTATGCATCTAAAAAATAATTCAAAGTTTTGTCCCCAAAATGCTTTGCTGATATATATTTCATTGTTTTTTGTTGGGAATATGCTAGTTTCGCCATGTTTCTGAAACATGTTAGGCCTTTTTCAATTTACTTTATTGTCTGTTCTGCTGCTCCCACCCACTGAAGAGGAAGAGGAAGGGTGTTTTTCACATGTAGTGTTGTTTTTATAATTGTTCTTCGTTACTTTAATTTGTTATTTCTTTGTTTTTATTAACGTTTTTTTCTTCTTGTTTACTACGCCCACTTGTCTTCAAGTCTCTACATATTTTCAAAATTATATATATATATACATATACCTTTATCACGCCATCATTATTATCATCATCAACAACAACAACTTAAAAATGGCGTTTTTTAGGAAAGTCGGTTCAGTGGGTTTTACGTTGCACTAGTGCAACGCTATGGGCGACTGGCGACGGTCTACTACACACTTTTAACGGTGATCCGGAGACTTTTCATTACAATTTTGATCCTCCATGGGAAGATGGTTCCACCGCTTTGATGGCCCCCAGAGGTATAGTTTGAATAGGAACATGGAAGAAATAGCAGCTACGACGGAATTTACGTGCCTCCAGCCACAATTAATGCCCACGACGGTCTATGATCGCCTCGAGTATCTACCCCCAGTTTCCCAACTATAATCTCGATTCTCTACTGGCCAGGCTGCTGAAATCCCTTACGGCTGTATTCACCTATAACTTCAATTCCTGGTTGACATGAAAATTTTAAAAGCGTATACAGTCAGAGTTCAACTCTTTAGTAAAATTTGACTCATTGCAACTGTCATCTAGCGAAATTCTTATTAGCTGAAAATAAGCAATCAAAACTGAAAAAGTTTGAAATCAAATATGAAAACCAATAATGAATAAAAAACCAATAATGAAATCAATAATGAAACCAATAATGAATCAATTATGAATACCAATCAAATAAATGAAAATTTTGACGCTAGATGAAAGAAGGAGCGTGCCAAATTTTCTTCGAAAGTTTTACTCTGCCTTTAGAGGCTTTTCAAGTTTTTCCGTTGAACCGGGAGTTGAAGTTAATGGTGAATAAGGCCATTTAGGAAGGTCGGACAGGAATAATCGTTTGGAGTAAGCTAAGTTACAAGAAGAATTGTTTTATTGATTACACTGAAATTTCCTTACTGTTCTTTTCAAAAGTATATGAAGTGGTATTTACTAAAGTGGTATTTTGATGGAATTGAATAACAAAAATAAGATTCATAAGATATTTTTTTAAATGTACCAAGAATAAGTTTGCATGTGTGCTGTATGATAAGTCTGATAGTGGAATGACCAGTCTACAGATTTGATTATATTAATCCTTTTTATCATACACATACCCTTGTGGGGCAGTGACATTTTAGAGTAACTGTTTGTTTGTTATGGCTATCAGCGTGCGGTAACTGTGCGCTTTTTTTTTTTTTTTTTTTTGTGTGTGTGTGTGTGTGCCTCGCTGCGCTGTTTTTTTTCTGTCTTATTTCACTGCCTGGCGGTTATTCGCATCAATTTTTGGTGTCCTCATAGTGGTCCCAAGGGTGGCAACCTACGGGTTGGCCAAACCGCCAAAGACAGGTCTAAGCTTTGAATTTCGGGAAAATTTTCCACTTTTTTATTTTTTTCGTTTTTTCTCTGTTTTGTCGTTTGAAAACATGGCTTCAACTTCAACTTCCACTCCTGTTCATCCAGTTTTAGCGGATCTTTCTAAGGCGAGAGAAGAGATCGACAAAATTCTTCTGGATTCTAGTAAATTTTCCAAAGCTAATAGCTCAAAAATTATATCTCATCTTAATCGTCTTACTGATTATGTTTCAAACTTATTGGTTAGCAATCTTAAACTTGAACATGACTACCATATGTTGAACGATGAATGGGCTGAGCTGAATGAACAAGTGCAACAGCAAAAACCCACATTACCCCCCGATAAAAATATTGTTCAAGAACATGTGGTCATTGTTACCAAGAAAGAAGATGCTGCAGAAAATATTGAGCCTAAAAAACTGCTTTTAAGTAACCTCAACCCAAGAAACCTCAAGGTCGGCATTAAACGCACTAAGGTTACAAAAAATGGAGATTTTTCTAATTCAAATTACTACTAGTAAAGAAATCGACGCCATTAAAGAAGAGATCCAGAAAAATGAAACGTTGCGTAACAATGTTGAAACTAAAGCTCCATCCAAAAGAAACCCCCAAATCATTATCTTTAATGTTCTTAACGACCTACAGATTTCCGAAATTATTGAAACAGTTAAATTACAGAATAATATAGAAGACACGGTTATAACAGAACGTGCTGACTTCCAAGGCAAGAAAGGTACAGTCGGTAACAAAAGTGTCCGAACACTAGCAAAAATTCCTATGTAAAAAAAGTACACTTCATACGGAATTGTTAAGTAAATCCTTGTCGAATCCAGTTCTTAAACTGACTAAGAACAGGATTCGACAAGGATTTATTTAACAAAACCGTATCAAGTGTACTTTTTTTACATAAGAATTTTTGCTAGTGTTCGGACACTTTTGTTACCGACTGTAGGAACGTTGTTCTAAGCCTTGATTTTAAATCTTTCAACTTGCTTATCAATAAAGATAAGATCAACATCAGATGGGAGAGATACTCATTTCATGAGCATCTCAAACCAAGGCAATGTTTCATGTGCCTCAAATTTGGCCACACATCTAGGTTTTGCACTCAAGTTAAGTCTTTCTGTTTCAAGTGCTCCGAGGAGGGACATGAAGGAAAAGAATGTACAAGTAAAAACATAAAATGTTTGAACTGTTTATATCATAACCAAAAGAATAAAAATACCAAGAATCACTTTAAAACAGATCATTTTGCGAACAATCGGAACTGTAATATTTATAAAAAAGAAATTGTCAACCAAAATAAATATGTCAGATATGAGTGGCCTTTCTTGTTCCTGATTTTCTCCCTCCTGTTGCTGTTTTATAAATTGTTTCCTCCTTCCCTTTTGCCTTTTTGGACTTCTCCTGAAATCTGAAAAAAGAAAAAAAAATTTTTTCATTGTAATAAAATTTATTTTTCCCTTTGTGGTCTTAAGAAAAAAAAAAAAAAAAGAAAGAAAGTTAATTTTTGAGGTTTTGCTTTGTTATTGTTGCTTCTTCTTGCTCTCTTCTCCCCATTTTTATCACAATCTGACGGGACACTTCCATTAGGCTACCAAAGTCCTCCCCGCAACCGGGGGTGAGGTAAAGTTGTTTGGACTTTTTTTTTTTTTAGTTTTAAATTGTTACACACACTGTCATGGTAACAGGGACATGGCTAGTTGTAGGGTACTGGTTGGGCCCTCTTTTCTTTTACTTTTTGTTGATTTGTGTTTGGTTAAAAAAAAAAAAAAAAAAGGGGGGGGGGAAGAAAAGAAGAAAAAAAAATGTAAGTGTTTTAAACTAAATGCTTATATTTAAATTTAATTTAACTTTTGGGATTTTTCCTTTTAGTTTTATTGGTCTTCTTGGGGGATAAATTGAGTTTATTTCTCTTTGTTTTATTCTCCTTGTTTTTGTTTTTATGGTGGCTGCAATTTGTTTTTCTTTGTTTTTTGGCACCTGCACGTTTTCGTTCTTGTCTCCGTCCGAACCTGCTTGTCTTTATTTTAGTTTTTCAATGCGAGTTGTGTTGATTTTCCATGTTTTATGTTTTCTTATAGTAATGGGCAGTACCTTCCATCTTGAGGAGGGTGGAACCCTAACTATAATTATTATCACACACATATTTCATTAGATAATAGTGTCTGATATTTTGACTTAATTTGTAACGATTGATTTGTAAGATCTTTGAAAGGTGCATTGTTATTAAGCAACAAATTATCTTAGTAACCAATATGCAATCAGGAAATCAATATTTTCCCCCCTTCAGCTACATTGTTCATAGACAATTAAGGCAAAAAGAGGAAATATATACACATTGATTACTACTTGATGTACAAATAAGTTATTGCGTCACAGTGTGGCCACTTAAGAACTAGGGTAGTAGGAAAAAAAGAAAGCAGAGTTCCTAAGACTGTTGTATAGGCGATTTACTTGTCAATATAAGAGGAGAAAATATGATTTAACGAACTTTGAACTTGGAGTGATAGTAATAGCTTTTATGCATAGAACAAGTATTAGCGAAACTGCTCCATTTGTAAAATATATATGACAGCTATAGTCAAAATATATCAAGATCAAGTACTGAGCGTTAAGTGAAAATCTGAGTCTAAAAGAATAAATTTTAGTCATCACCATATGGGGAATTGTGCTGAATGAAATATCTTTGGGATTGTAATAGCTAAGAGATAAGATAACAATGCATTAAATTGCTGCAGATCTTAAGTAAGAATCTTTTGAAATTATCTCTGAGCACACTGTGCGCTGTACCATTCTTCGCAGATAGTGTTGCCAATTTTAGAGACTTTTTTTATTCAATAATCATCAATAATTTAGTGGAGTGATATTTGACATACATAATATGCGATTAATCTTCGAAGTGATTAGGCAACTATTACTATTAAAATTTAGTGGTAGATATTTAATAAAAAACTCCCTAAATTTGTCAACACTGTTTACAGAGGCTATAGAAACAGAAGATCAGTATAAATAGTTCAGGGTGGTTATAATAAAGTGCCTGTCTGAGTGTATATATAACATATCAGTGGTTTCTCGTAAAAGACGATTTGGGTTAAATCTATACGTGTGACAGTCCGTTATGTAAAGCTCATTCATCTGATTGACTGTCGAAATGTCGTCACATCTATGTTGTTTTTAGAAATTAGTAAATGAATCAAAAAGAGGAATAAGTATTCAATTATATTGCACTATTTCTAGCCACCCGTATGGAGATAGTCCAATATATATGTAGCATGTAGCGGTAAAAACATCGAGATAAAGAATCTAAACTAAGATAACATAACAAAGTGAAGAGGCCAATGCTCTTCCCAGAAATAAATATAGTTGGTTGAAAATCAGAACTTTTCAACCAAGTTCAAAGTTCCTATACAAGTTATAAGTTCAAAACCAAGGTTCCTTGATTTGAAAATTAATCTCGATATTTTGCTTTTTATTTAAAAGTTAATTTTTTTCTGCTTTTGAACAAAATTTACTATGTAGTGTAATAATATTCCAGAAAAAAAAAAAAAAAGAGTTTTTCTGATAACATATTGAGTAATGAAGTTTTATGGCCCAAAATTTATTCAATAGATTTGGGTTTCGCAGCATAGATGAATAATGAAGATATAAGAGTTTTATGAGTTGTGTTGCACTGAGTTGACAAAGAAGGTTCAATTGGTAAAGGATTAACTCGCTTTGCCGATAGATTTTTGGTTCGATTCCTTGTCTGCATAATTTTTCTCTCTTTGAAAATATAATTTATTTCAATCTTATCTTTTTATTTTCTATGACCATTATTATAAAAGTAAATAAAAATTTTATAATTTACTAGCAGACTACGCCCGTTTCGCTGGTTACAATTTTAAATGAATTTTCAAAATAATCAATCACAATTTTTTTTATATCACTTTGGAAAAAAAAAAAAAAAATTGAAATTGCTCTAAACCTCACTTCGGATACCCGCTGCCTACTTTTCCCTCTAAAAAAATTCTTATCTGAAGCATTACATTTTTTTTTTTTTCAAAATTAAGCAATAACTAACAAATATAATTTATAATAATGTTTAAACGCCAATATTTAAAATAGCTGCAAATAATTTTTTCAAAAAATCATATCATTGGAAAAAGAAATACTTTTAAAGCTATAATAATGTCAATTTTACCGTGCAAGAAAGAAAGAAAATGAACGCGTATTTTTTTTTTTTTTTTTTTTTTTTTTTTTTTCTAGTGGCATCAGCTACATTTTTAATATTGTCACGTAAATGAGACTTAGATAATTGTTTGCGGAGAAACACTAAAGCGAAATAACACTGAGAACTTTAAAAGCTCGAGATTTTATTTTTCAACTCAACTGAAATTTACATCGGTTTGTATACAATTGATGAATTTTCTAGAACGGGATATTCTAGAATTCGAAAAGTCTAGAAATTACATAGCATTAACCGAATAATTAACGTAAATATCATTAACATAATGGCATAATGATGAATGAGAAATAAACAATTTAGATTTAAACAAAAATTACTTTTAAACAATTTCCCTTGACGGGTATCGAACTCACAATCTTTGGATTCGTAGCCTGATACTTTACCTCAGAGCAACGGCGTTCACAGGTACAACAGTTTTTGCCACAATATATTTTTTTTTAATGGCTTTTATGGAGATTTTAATTAAAATATTAAAATTTCGAATTATTTTTTTTAATCGAAATTAATTATAGCTTATAGCACTCAGGGATAGTTTAGCTTTTGATTGGCGATTTTTTTTTTTTTTTTTAAATCGGTTCAGTAGTTCTAGATATTACCCTCCACATACAAACAATATTTTCCTCTTTATATATTTGTGTAGATAAAATGCCACAGATAATGAAATTTCATTAGTAGGAATTTTATTAGTAGAAATTTCATTCACACTGTGTTTTACAGAATAGATGACTGATTAATACGTATTTAAATTAGTTATTTCGGATAGAATTGACTGGGAAAGATGAGTTGGTTGAAAGTTAGCCATTTTGTCAAAAGTCTTTTGTTTGACTCTGCGTTGGACCGGATGATTTTGCCTATCTCTCTCTTTCTTTGGATATAAAATGTATTTTAAACTTCGATCGAGTTTTCTATGACAAATTTTGTTAGAAAAAAAGAAAATATAAAGTCATCTGATATCGTATAAAATTTAACAGGTAGTAATTTTTCGTGGTATGAAATTTTATTAATATGTCTTCTCAGAATTAGTTAGAATCAGATTAAGTTTTATCAGAATAAATTAAGGAACATATCAAAGTTATTTCAGTTAATTGCATTCACCAGGATAGATCTATTGGTAGAGATTTGCTTTATAAACCAAAATTCTTTATTTTGAAACTTAGTTTATTTAATTTTCACTCTGTTCCTAAATAAAAATTCCTTCGGCTTTCGTAATAAAATTTCGCTTATCTGTATTATTACTTCCGTGGAGGATCAAAATTGTGATGGCATGTCTCCGGGCCACCTCTAGGGGTGTGTCCCAGACCGTCGCCAATTGCCCATCTAGCAGCACTGGTGCGACGTAAAACCCAACCAATCTGCATTATTCTAAAAAAGAAACACTGGTAATGAAGTTCTATGGAATGAAAATTATCAGCAAAATTGCGTTTTACAAACTATACAAATGATGAACATAGAGGTGAATCGAAAATAATAATAATAACATAGGTCTGCAAAATCGTACATTTAAATTTTTTTTCCACTACATTTGGTGTCTCTAATGTATTTTGATGCACAGAATTCAGAAATGATTGTCTTTTTTTCCTATCGCGTAAGGAAGTTTCACAAAGTAAGGATGAAGATCAGAAGAACTCACCTAGAGGCAATAACAAATTCGAAACAATTTATGCATAAAATACATTAAAATCTATTGTTATTTACAAAATATCTATTAAACGTGTTTCTTTGCATCGAACTCTTTTTAGCGCATTTTATCTTGTGCATGGCTTCAAGGCTTTGGGGGGGGGGGGGGGATCCTCTATGCAGCATCCAATAATAATCTGCTAACGCTGACATGTTAACACTCCATCTTCCCTAATAACTTCTGAACATATCTTTGGTATCTTGATGAAATAGCTCTCCTTGTTCTTCACTTACATCACCCAGACTTTCTGGAAAATAACTTACAAAGAAACATTTAAAAGGTGTCGTCTTCAAAAAATATCGAAAAAAATATATGTGATTCTTCTCTTCATAAAACACTAGAAAGTGAAAAAATTATCGGCTGAAATGAATTACAGCGACCACAAATTTTTTTCAAAATCAAGCATTTATGGCGATTTAGCGCTGTTAGGCTATAAGTTCGCTACACCGAGATTGCCGTTTACGAACAGAACCGTGTTTTGCTTCTCCGCCAAGTACTCAAAATCAATCGCCTAACAGTGCTAAATCGTCAAATATGCTTAATTTTGATAATTTTTTGGGGTCGCTGTAATTCATTTCAGCCGATGATTTTTTCACTTTTTGGTGTTTTATGAAGAGTAGAATCACATATATTTTTCTCGATATTTTTTGAAGACGATTCCTTGTGAATGTTTCCTTGTTAGTTGAGAGTTGAAGAAATGGATTTTTAAGCTCATACAATCCCATTTTTTTGTCAAAACTGTAAGTGATGGAATTTTTTGAATAGTTTTTCCTTAATCTGCATCGAAAAATATATAAAAAAAAAACATATTACCTTGAAGAAAAAAATTTCATTGTTGACCTGTGTAATAACAATAAAAACCGAAACTTGTTTTATTGAAAACAGCTAAGTATCAATAGTTATGTATCGGCCTTATAAACTACTTCGCAAAATATTTTTTTTACACCACCTTTAGGCAACACAAGAAGCCAAAATATTAAAATTGATTTTTTTGTTTTTTGTTTTTTGTTTATTTATATTGACAAAATAAATATGGTACAGTGTTAATATAATCGGGAAAAAAAATGTAATTTCTTTTTCTTGTTATCTATTTAATATTTTCAGGTTGCGCGTTAATTTTAAAACAATTTGCCCTTTTTAACCCGTTAGTAGTCGCTATCGACAGCGCCACCTATTACAGATTGCGAACTTTTTATTTAACTGTCACCAATAATTTTAAGAAGTGACGTGATCGACGTTAATTCGATTTTATTCGCGATTTATGTATATCAAATGCCACTTCTAAAAATTTTTGGTGGCTATTGAATAAAAAAATCTGGAAAAACTGAAGGATGGGCGGCAAATCGACCAACTAGCGACTACTAACGGGTTAAGTTAGTTCCGAGAATTCCAGATTTTCGAGAAAACTAGTTGGCGCAGCTGAACTCGGCTCATTCTCAACCATGTATTTGATCTCAGAAATTTCTACGACATTTTATATTATGTTCATGTTAAGATAAATGAACTTGACCAATCACTCAGTATGGATCAGCCAACAATTAATTTACCCAAACTCTGATTAGATATATTTACCTTACCCTAATCTGCTGATTATTTTTATTAGCGGTAGTTTCATGTTTTAGTTTTCGTGCAATTCCATATTATTTCCGATAATATGGTTTTTCCGATTGTTTTCATGCAATAATCCTTATAATGCACGTTTAAGCGAAATTTTGACGTATTTTTCCCCCTTAAAAATTCCTAAATTTCGAATAACTTAAGAAGTTTTCGAATTAGAATGTTCAGTGATAATCATAGTCAATGGTGTTCATGCGAGTATCGTAAATGACATTTTAAAATTGTTCTGACATCTTTACGCTGGAAATATCCCTTATAATGCTTTTTATGCAAAATTTTGCTCAATTCCACCATGTTATGAAGATGGTCATTTTGTATAACTAACGAAATGGATTTTTTTCGATTTCAAATGATGAGTTTCAAATAATGTTCATAATTCAACTGTATTTCAAACAAAATTTTTGAAAATAGATAGAGTTTTTTTTTTTTCAGTATTATAAGTGATCTTGTAAAATTGATCCGGCAACTTTGTGGTCAGTTGTTTTTGAGATATTGTCTCAAAACTACACACCCTAATAAATCAATTAACTGAAAAATCTACACATAGACACCACATTGATTTTTTCAAATTCCAATTTCTCACCCTTCAAAATGTGTAAAAACATCAAAAATCCGTGGTCGAAAATTTTAACGAATACCTAAGTTCATGAGGGACAGCAACTGCGTCAAACTGGCCAGATCGCTGTCCTGGTCGTGGCAGGTGCTGGTGTATTATCCAGACACACTGTAGGAGTTGAAAGTCTCCTGGCGGGGCGTAAATTTGTGCTTTGTCAGGGGCGGGGAAGGTGAAGCACCAGCACACACCTTAGACACGTTGCAGGAGCTGCAAGCTTTCTTGCGTGGCGCATGGATGAGCTGCGATAGGGGGCGGTCGCGGTGCTACTTTGCGCGTAGAAGTGTATAGACCTTATATAGATAGACAACGCCACCAATAGGACTTCCCATTATAGTGAATGTCTTCAACATGAGGATGTAATCTGATACCTTCATCCTTTGCGGTCAGCGTCGTATGTCACATGCTAGGGACCTGAGGGAGAGTCTTCCATAAGAAAGCACTTATTTTTGTAAGAAATCAAACAAAAAATTCTGCCATTTAAAATGGTTTCTCACAAAAGAAACTTTTTTATAATTAATCTATGACATTTTAGCTTTCCAACGATGCGTATGCTTAAATGAAAAGTATGTGTGCAATACAGAAATTAAAAAACCAAAATTACTTTCTTTCCAATGGAAAAATAACATAATATTCATTCTCGTCTCTCTCTCTCCAGGTCCGGATCACGTGATTATTCAGCCGGGGAAGCTAACTCATGTCGCGGACTGATAATGAGGGGGGATGCGTGGTCTATCTATATAAGGCCTACGTAGAATTGTGCCGGGGGGATGGCACTGTTCGGGGGAGTTTCTCCAGTTTACCTCCCGAATGGTGTATATGAAGACACTGCCTCTGGCATCCCAAACGAGGGGCATCTGGGTGACCCCACCGAAGCAGCATCTGCTGCAAATCAGGCGTTTCTGTGACCTGATAGGGCAATGGCTAGCAGCTTCTTCAATTTTCTTATGTGGGGAAAGAAGTTAGAAGGCACCAATTAGGATCTGGAAACAGTGAAGTTTTGGGTGTCTCTCATGTGTTACTGTTCGAGCACCAGAAAAACGAACTGCCTTATCGTTGGATCCGAGCTTGTTAAGATCGGCAGTACAGAGTAGAATGGAGTTTTTACTTTGCTTATGTAAAGGTTTTTGCCCAGCTGATACCAAACTGCCAATCTTCCTGTCTTTTCTGTTGACACCCGTAGTCGTTGTGGTGTCTAGGCGGCTAGGTCAGTTGTTGCTATCGCCGTTGGGCGAGTGACTTTCGTGTTGAGGGACCATTTATGAACCGTATGGGCTCCAACGAGCGTGGGTCGGTTGGTGGAGCGGCGCAAGCGCCGATTTTCATACCTACATTGATTAGGAGCTATTTTTTTTATGACTATGAATTACGGGGAAAATTATAGAAAAATCACAAAAAAAAAAAAAGAGCTTTTGCGTAGCCTGAAAATGACATCAAAACAACAACAACAACGACAACAACAATAATAATAATAATAATAATTAGCAGAAATGTTCACAAGATTAAGCTACAACTACTGACAGTTATTTGTTTTCGATTACACGGTAGAGATCGGTAAGTTTAAACAAATATACCTTATTTCATTTCTGTAACACAGATCTGCGATGAAATTTTTTTCTTCAAGATTTCTGGTTTAGTTTTAGATGCTGATTAAGGATAAACTTTCCAAAAATTTCTATCACGTACAGTTTTGATAAAGAATGGGATTTTCTTTAAACTTAAAACTCCACTTTTTGAACTCCCATCTAAGTTATCTCCCGAGAAATCTAAATTATGTGACTAAAGAACAAAGAGAGCTATTACAAAGAAATGTAGAGGAGGTATTAGGAACGATGGAATGTTAACATGTTGGCAGATTATTGTTCGATGCTGCATAGAGAATCCCCTCTCCTCAAGGCCCCGAAGCAGTGCACAAGGAAAAATTCTCTAAACGGAGCTTTGATGTAAAGAAATACATTTAAATGGTAATGTGTAAATAAAAGACTATATTAAGGTGTTTTACACATAAAAGAATTTCGAATTTGTTATTGGTTCTGTATAAATCCTCTGATCTTCATCCTTACTTTGTAAAATACCCTTACATGATGGGAAGAAAAGATAAGCATTTCTGTATTCAGCCCATTGAAACACGTTAGAAACACCCAAAGCTTTGCACAAAAAATTCAAAATCGCGATTTCGCAGACTTGTGTAATCTGACTATTTTTTTCCCTTTCTTTAGAAATAGAAATTTTTTCAACCTTCATTTATTTTAAATTAATAATCAACAGCTATAATAATTATGTTTTTTTTTTTTTTTTTTTTTTTTTTTTTCAGTCTTATGAGCATTTTGGAGTCAGGATGGTTACAACACAGAATGGAAGAAGAGTATAGACACTACGAAAAATGCATTCCAAAACAAAGCACGGATTTTTCTAGTTTAGGACTTCAACATACTAAAGGGATTTTTTTGATATGGGCTTTCGGAATAGCAATTGCTCTTTTCATTTTCGTATGTGAACTATTTAGAATGTATCCCGAATCTATGTTTAGTTGAAAAATGAAATATATCAGTGAATAAGATGAAAACTTTTGACAAAAGATGCATCAGATATCAATGGAAATGTATATGAATTAAATTATAAAATGTCTCTGTTTTATATAATATTGCTTGCACATTTACTTGAAGTAAATATGAAAATAAATGTAAATTTCTAGAAATTTATGCGGGTTATAGATATACACCATAGGGTTTAGTGCATCAATACTTTTAGTGTGTTTTGCAAGTTTTTTTAAACTCATGCATTGCAATAACTTAAAAATAAATAATGTATATATTTATATATCTCTACTTTTAAATATATTTCATGATTTCTTTTCTTCAAAAAAGCTTAATGTATTGAGAAATCAAACGAAAAACCAATATTATAGAGCTTGTATTTGTATAGTAATAGATCTTGTATTTATATAACTTTATATGAATGCAAGCTCTACTTAATAAAATAATTAAGAGGTGCACAAAAGAGCTCATGAAAGCTGATTTATACAAAATGAAGAAATTCTATGCTGTAAAAAATATATATATATATATATATATATATATAAGTATGAATTTGTTATGAATTTTAAAAAATAAAAAAATAAATGATTAAATTTCTGAAAAAAGAAATTGTTTGTTTAATTTAAACATTAGCAATGTATTAATTTGAATATCTATGATTTTATGCCTGTGTTCTTCAAAGAAAATACTGATCAGAAACTTGTAACTTTGAATTTCACCTGAAAGAGAAACCCGACCCGAACCCGACAGATGAATTTTAAATCAACCCGAAACCCGACAAAAAAATTTTCATCAACACGAAAACCGACCCGAACCCGCAACAGAGAAATTTTTGCGACCCGAAACCCGACTTATCTAACCCGAACCCGACCCGAAACCCGAAAAATAAATCAACATTACTTATTCATCTAAAAATCATGCAAAACAAGGTAAAAAGATATAACATGATATAAAATAAAGTAAATTTTCATTGTCACACAGTTGGTAAATTATAAAAAAAACTAGTATGTTGTGGTCACCACAAGACATTCTTCTACATTTTTCTGTCAAATTCACTAAGTGCGAATAATTTATTAAAACTATTATTAAAAAGTTTAACGTGATGAATGCAAATAATTTTCATCTTAGGGAAATCTAACACTAAATATCCAAAGAGAGACAGTTTTATCGTCTATAAATAACTTCTTTAACAATGCGTTTTTATAATGTTTATCTCACATATCATGGTTCGTACAGTTATATGGCATAGAAGTTGAGATATAGCCATCCTGTTATCGATGAAATTTGCAGTATAACAACACCACCTATTGGCCGACAAGCATTCAAACTGAGTCAGCATAATGTCTCATAATCTCGCCTTCTCACATATTAAGTTTTGTTTGATGATACACAATAGAACATGAGATATAGCTTTCCTTGTAACTGAAGAAATCGCTGTGTAGCAGCGCCACCTGTTGAGCGGTTTACACCAAAAGTTGACAGGCGCTAATATATATTAAATGGCACCTACACACAAATTTATATGAAATTATGTGCAGTAGTTCTTGAGATATAGCCTTTCCTTAAATTGCGGAAATCGCTGTTTAGCAGCGCCACCTGTTGGCTGATAGGCATTCAAATTGAATCAACATAATATCTCATATTGGTCTTCTCACATATCAAGTTTTGTTAAATTATACGCAACAGAACCTGAGATATAGCCTCCCCTGTATAGCAGTGCCACTCGTCGAGCGGTTGACACCAAAGGTTGATAGAATCTAATACTTTCTTCTACTAAATATAGAAGTTAGTAAAAAAAAAAAAAAAAAAAATACTTGTAAACTGCGAAATCTTTTCAATTTCCAGAATGCAAATGCGAGGTTATACTGTATTTGTATTTCTTTAATTTATATATTAACAATAGTCGAGAAAGATTTATAATACTTTTCTAATTTTCATACAATTTCTACAAAAGATACATATTAGTTCCGTTGAAGAAAAGAAAACAGATCCAGATACAAGTACGGATCTATTTTTCTGGCGGATATCCGCGGATTCAAATAGGGAGCCCCGGTACATGTCTGCCCACTAGTGGCCGAACGGTTCTGCGCTCGAAGCTGGTAGATGGGAGGTGTCGTGTTCGATCCCAGGTCGCGCTCATCGACCTAGCCGTTCGGAGTTTTCCGTGGTTTCCTCCGAAACACTCGTAAATACGGGCTAGGACCCCTTAGAAAGATTCAAACGGAGGGCAATTCCCCTTTAGGCCTAGAACACATCTGGAGTCAATCGGCCTTAAACCCTCCAACCAACCAACCAACCGATACATGTCTAGTATGTGCAGAATGTTTAAATTAGTTACATAGTTATAAACATGCCTATAAATTTATGCTTATAATTGTAAAAAATATTTTGAAAGGTGTTCTCAAGTCGACCCGACTTGAAACTCAAACCCGACCCGAACCCGAACCCGAGCCCGACCCGCAAGAAAAAAAATTCAGTCAATCCGACCCCAACCCGACCCGTACAAAAAAGATCAGTCAACCCGACCCGAACCCGACCCGCAAGAGAAAAAATTCTGTCAACCCGACCCGAACCCGACCCGATGTAGGACTCTAGTACAGGGAGTCTCAGTATAACGTTCCAGAAATTCGTGTATGGTGTAGGGTGCATCGCGACGACTTGGAATCAGGATCTGAAGTGCTTTCCTGACAGGGTAAATTACACAGAAACACCAGAAATAAAAATACGTTTAACATCCGTTTTAATAATAAATGCACATGAACAAATAGAACATAGTTCAATGATGGTGTTCGAAGTTTCATCTGCTGACTTCAATGCAGGTTTTACTTTCCATTGACCACTGAATTCCGATTAAGATGTTTAACATCCATTTTAATAATGAATGCTAATGAACAAATAAAAAATAATTCAATGATGATGTTCGAAGTTTCCTCTGCCGAATTCATTGCAGGTTTTACATCTACGGCTCATTGAATTCCGATTATTCTGGTTGCATGAATCGCAGTAGTTTCCGAGAAAAATCGAAGTGAACTAATCCAGAATATTTGGAATTCCATACACCGTAGATGTGAGGCCTGCAATGAAGTTGGTGGGTGAAACTTCAAACACTATCTTTGATCCATGTTCCCTTTTTTACATGTAGATTTATGATTATATATAATCTGCAGATCCTTATAATCAATATTTATTAAAAAAATCTTTTTATATCACAATGAAACAAAAAACACCAATTTTAATTACAAAGCCGACCAGATTATTTTATCTTAAAATTTAGACTGATTGTTTGGTGTCGTGTACAAAGAGAAGAATGAATTATTGAAATTTAACAGAATAAGAGTTGAATTAAAAAAAATTCCAATTGACTTTATTGAAAATCAGAAATAACCTCAAAATCGCAAATTTTCAAATTAAAGAACTCGACCAATTTTAATCATAAAAGAATTTTTATATTTATACATTCACTGTTTGGTTTATTTAAGATGAAGTCCCAAGGTATTTGTGTTAGTTCAAAATATTTTTATTATATTGTTAATAATGCCGCTAAAGTTTTAATATGAGCAACTACTATTGTCAACCGTTGCAAATGACTCATTATTAACATTATTACGCTTAAAAATTATGTTATCAAAATATTACTTCATTTATTGTAGTTTTCTCTTTAATTCATGTAAACACAGGCTAGGACCCCTTTAAGCCAGTATCACACTTGCTCTGGGAGCGCAGCTTTAAGCACAGCATGAAACATTTGGTGCAACTGCTACACTACAATAACCAATGTGATAAGAAATTTCTCGGTGAAACATTAGCTGCAGCATTTTCCACCGCAGATGGGAAATGCTTCGTGTAAAGAAACACCTCCTCCCTATTGAGGGCCTTCCCTCAGGCCTAGTACTCCAGCATAGTCAGTCAGCTTTGATTCACACAACTAACCATCCAACCAGCTAGAAATCCTCTTCACTTAATCCTGCTTCTATAAATAATTACTAGCAGGCTTTGCCAGCTTCACTGATCTCTATATTTAAATGAATTTTCAAAATAATTAAATAACTATTTTTTATATCATTTTTTACATAAAAAAAAAAAAAACTTGAAATTGATTAAAACTTTATTTCGGACAATTACATGTAATTTTGTATTTAAAGGTTTATCTAATCTAACCTGCTGCTGTTAAATGTATTGTTATCAAACCGCTTCAAGTATTTGGCGCTGCTAGCACATTATGCAGCTTTTTTTGTACTTGTTTTGGATTTTAAGTTGATATTTTAACTAATTGGACTTAAAAAAAAAAATCATGTTTCTCTAGCTGTTTCCTATCTGGCGTAGCAGGCTGTCCAGCACTCGTGTATAGATACTTTTCATGACATTTTGTATTTCTTCTCCTGATGTTTTATGTTTTTTTTTTTTTTTGTTTGTTTGTTTTTTCCTTGTTTCTTGCCGCGTTTGGAAGCTTCCTGGTAGGAAAGACACTCAATGCTCGCGTAGGTACCATCCGCGTTCCCAGCGTCTTCCTTACCTGCCCCTTGTCTCGCGAGGAGGATTATTTTGGCTAACTCTATATAGGAATTCTGTTCACACCTTTTTGCGGTTGGTAATTTCTCGCCAGAAAAAGAGGCTCCCTGCTCATGCGGGGTCACATATGACTCCGACGCCTTCCGTTAATGGGTTTTGTCATGCAATGTGAAGTTTTCCTGGCTATTTTAATTCTTCGAGTTTCCGCGTACGAGGGAATTAACGGGAAAGGTAACACTAATGTTCTACGGTACTCTACTGTTGCAAGCAGTTCTTTGCAACAGCGATAAAATAAAATAAAATTTTAATGGTCAACTCGAAATCCTTATTATTTCGTACCTCTTGGTGTCTTCTGCGTTTTTCTTTTAATTCAGCGGTTCGTGAGGAGAGAGCCAGACATACGTACAATCGGATTTTAATCATATGATGATTATTTATTATATATATATATATATATATATATATATATAACGGGTAATCCAAAAGTCGCAGAAAAAAATTAAAAATTTATTATTAAAAATGTACTTCGAGTAGTTCTATGCAGTTTTCCTTGAAATGTACAGGAAAGCATAGAACTTTGTTTTATATGTATAAGAAAAAAGTTACCTTTTCCCCCAACATATCGCTCTGTATTTGCAGTATCCTCTCACATTTTAAACAGATTTGCCTGATGAAATGAAGCTATATATTTTGAATTCTGAAGCTTTTTTTATGAGAATTTCCAATGCGCAACGTCTGATAGTCATTGTAATGAATGATGGCCAACACATTGAGCATTTACAGTCCTAGTTACGTTGTTTTATGTACTGTACCACTGTAAAAAAGTAATTTTACATTTAAAACGCCACCTGATGAAGAAAATTTAAACTAATTTTCCAAAAATTTTTTGTTGCCCCAAACAAAATCCTGTGTCTTTCTGTGCATTTCAGTAAAAACAGCATAGTGCTACGGTCAATACTTTTTCAGTAATATATATTTTTTTTCTGTGACTTTTGAATCACTCTGTATATTGTAAAACTAATAATATTTAAATGAAAAAAAGCATTCAAGTATTATATTAAGTAATAAAATATAAATACTGAAAAATAAGACGACGATGACGAAATTTATTAAGTAAAAATTGAAATATTGAAACTTTATTCAGTAGCAGTAAAATAAATTTTTCACTTTCCGATTCTAGTGGAAACTCAAAAAGACCATAATAAAATACACACTTCGACGTTAGGCTTTTTCCGTCAAGAAAGCAATAGCCCGTAACATTATTGCAAAATTATTTCTATATCGAGCAAAAAGGCTATATTTCTCCCTTCAAGGCCATACAGTTTTAGTTCAGTGTTTTAGCAATAACATTTATATTGGCGGTATGCTTTAAGATAGGATATTGGACTTCAAAAATAGCAAATATTAAAAATAGCAAAGATGAGCTAAAGAAAATATGTCTTAGAGAGAGTTTGATTTATTTTATTATTTTCATTGTTTTTTATCAAAGAGAATTTATCATTTCGGATAAAAAGTTTAGTTTTAATGAAATCTTTCTTTTGTGTATATTATTTTAAGTAATATTAACTTTTAAGTTAATTTAATATTCGAAAAAGTCAAACTTTCTTGTTTTCTTTTCTTTATCCCCCACCCCTTCCCTTTTTAAAGTTTTAAAAGGTTAAATATAGATAATCGGAAAGAAATTTAAAGTTGACCCACTTGATATAAAAACATTTTTCAAAACAATAATTTTTAAATACGCTGATTTATTGTTTTCATATCTAAAATATAAGTCACGGGATTGATTTTTTAGATTTTATTTCAAAAATCAACAGAAATTGAGAAAAACAAGAAAAAGGTAAATGTTTGGCTATGAAGTTAAAAAAATTCCTCTTTATAATAACTTCACAACTTCCATTGCTCACTGCTGTACACATATTGTAAATTCTTTTTTAAAATAGTGTGGTCAGAAAGCATATTTACCTCACTGATTTTGAAATACCAACTTTGGTCCCATTTTCTTTTTTTTTTTTTTTTTTTCCATTTTGTACCAAAATTTGGCAATCTCATCTGTACACAGTTGAGAGCCAGTTTGGGCCAGTTTTAGTTTCATTCTCCTACAATATTTCTTTTCGTATTGGGGATTCTTTTACCGTTTTGTTTTCTATTCAGAAACACTAAACTGGTCATTTAAACGTAACCAATAGCTAATCACACTATAACGCACGGTCACCAAGCTGCCAAATAGAGTACATTTCGTCTTCTTTGTCAATGCCAATAATACACTCATGTTTGTGAAAATTGCAACCCAGAAGGAATGTGAATAGCAGAATGATATTTATTGGGCACATACATTACAGTAGAAAGAACAAATTAATTAAAAATTCAGGAAAGTTGGACTAATATGTACTAAGAAAACAATACATAAAGCAGCGACCTTTGGAAAAAATGACAGCACTTATCTGCCTAGGCATTGAATCAAACAGCGATTGGATGACATGTACGGGTAAGCGCTCCATGAAGCTTCAACACGATGCCGCAATTCATCGATTGTAGTCACTGGTGAGTGGTGAGGGGCAGTCACTTTTCAACGATTAAACAGTCATTTTCATTGATGCGAGATCAGGAGAACGCGTTGATCAGAGCAGCTGTCGAACACATTCTGCATGAAGGAAAGTCCGGACAATAAGGACAACTTGCGGTCGTGCATTTTCCTGCTTAGTATTGCACTTCGGAGGCCTTGAATATAGGGCAGAGCGACGGGCCTTAACTCGTCAGAAATGTAATGGCTGGTATTCAAAATGGCAGTAATGAAAACAAGCGGTGATTGAGACGTGTATCCAATGTTATCGCATTCCATGAGTCCAGGTGGTGACCCAGTATGCGGCTACCAAAATTTTGATTACCCTCAAAACTGCATCACTGATGTGCGATCAACGACAAACCTAGACGTAGGAATGGCGTAAAATCGCCTTTCAGACAAATCACAATCCCGGCATTCTGAATAGCGGCCATTACGAGCTGCAATTATTATCCGACGGGTTTAGGCTCGTCTCCCTGTCCTATATTCGAGGCCTCCACAGCGCAACATTTAAGCAGGATAATCCAAGACCGCAAGTTGTCCATATTGTCCAGACTTTCCTTGATACAGAATGTGTTCAACCGTTGCTCTGGCCAGAGTGTTCTCCTGATCTCGCTCCAATGAAAATGACTGTTTAATCGTTGAAAAGCGAGTGGCCCGCCACCACTCAACAGCAACTACGATCGATGAATTGTGGCATCGTGTTAAAGCTTCATGAAGTGCTGTACCCGAATATGTCATCCAACTGCTGTTTGATTCAATGCCTAGGCAGATAACTGTAGTTATTGCTCCTAGAGTTCGCTGGTTTTTGTACTGTTTTCTCAGGATATATTACGCAAAACTTCCTGAAAATTTCATCAATTACTCTTCCTACTATAATGTATGTGCCCAATAAATATCATTCTTATATTCCCATTTCTTCTTGGTGTGGCAATTTTCACAAACATGAACGTATTTATGTCATCTGAAATAAACTACAGACATCATTATGTATAGTTCAAGGCATATGAATCTGATCTAACTATAGACATGGTATGTGAGGATAATTCCAATGGCGTTAATATATCTTCTTATAGTGGAAGATTCACACAGTGCTTAATGTAATTATAAAACGTCTGAATTATTCAAACTTTAGGATTTGGTGCTCTAGTTTTTTCCAGATAAACGAAAAATTTTCTTTAATGTCTAAGTGAAAGTTTTTTCTGTTGGCACCTCTTATTCTTTTACTCAGGAATTCATTTACATTACCTCTGCTCATTCGAAGTATCTTGTCAATTTCTCTGACTCTTTTACGAAAGTTTTTCAGCACTATAATCTATCCTTTTTGGTAATCGGTTCGAGGAATTTCTCGTGGCATGGCACATTTTACTCTAAATATATAACTACATAAACTAACTGATTGAGCAAGTTAGAAATTGTTAAAATGCCAAATGTTCAGGGTGGCCAAAAAAATAATTCTTTTTGTTGGAAAATATCTACAGCAAAAACTAATAGAACGAATAAAACGAAATTTTATCTATACAGACTGTGGAGGACTAGGGGATATAATTTCCGCAAAGGAAGAACTTAGTACCAAAAGTTGCCGACAGGGGAGATTTTGGTGCTGTTCTCATGTACGTATTGTTGAACTTGTACAATCGAGTTAGCTTATGTAACTTCCCCGCAGTACAGTGGTTTTGGAGCTGTTTAAAACGAAATTATGTCATTCATTTTTGCCTATACGTTTTTATTCGAACATTAATAAAAATTTACATGATCTTTATCCCGTGCATTTAATTAAAATACTGACTTATTTCGTTTTCAGCAGTTCCAAAATCGAGATAGGCACAAAGAAAGTTGAATAAACTCTTTCGATTGTACAAATTCAATAAAACGTACGGGAGAATAGCGCCAAAACTGCCCCTATCAGCGACTTTTGGTATTATTATTTTTCTTGTGGAAATCATTACCCCATGTCTTTCGCAGTCTGTGGACAAAATTTGGTTTCATTCCGTTCATTTGTTTTGTTTGATGCGAGTATATTTGCATCTGTTTAAATGCCTTCTATTACAGATACAATCCCACGTTGTTAGTTATTTTTAATATCACTGTTAAAAAAAAAAAAAAAAAAAAAAAAAAAGTAATGCCTTTAATTGTTTAATGAGTCAAAAGTGGAAATATATATAGTAATTGAATTCCTTTTCGAAAGATATGAACCTTTTTTTTTTTTTTTTTAATGTCTTGTAGGAGTGGAAACTTTATTTGTAATTTATGTTGATGTTAACGAGGATCTTTGTTTTATGCAAGATACGGATAAAATTTTCCAACATAAAAGAACTTTTTATGATTGAGCTTCATTTCACAAAAATATGACGCACCCAAAATTTTATGAGCCTAACACAACAACAATATTCGCTATTTGATAAACTCGATTTAGAGAAAATGGAAATGTTCATAATAGAAAAAGAAGTGGCTGTCCGCTTCTTCCGACAACTCATACAAGGAATGCAGTCGAGAATAAAATTTTGCAGTCATCGACATACACTGTTAAACATAGTAATCTTTACATTTCACCAGGAAAATGGTTTCAGCTCAGTTGCAAGTAATATTTTGGTGCAAAGTTTCACCATTTTACTGGTGCCATTTCTGTAGTAAGCACCCTTGAAATGGTGAAATGTGACACCTAAATATTAGTTGCAGCTAAAAGTGCTTATTTAACACCATTCTTTTGGTCAAATTTTAAACTATTATTTTTAACAGCGTAGAGTGTGAGAAAGCTTTCGTGGCAATCCATTTCATCATTGAAGAAGTTGAAACTGTATTCATATGATATGTTTGAAAATTAGGAATTGAAAGTGTATATCATTCAAAAGAATGCGACTCCGATTTGTAACTTCTCCATTTTTTTTTTTTTTTTTTTTTATGAGGTTACCTGTTTGTGTAAACACACTCTTTTGATGATTTAAAAACAGATAAAAAGCCTAAAATTAGAAAAAAAAAGGAACATTTGCATAGAATAAATCAATGTCATAATCAGTACAAACTCTGAATTCGATTAAAATAAAATTGGGTAAGCATGTTCTAGGCGTCGTCAAAAGAACTATATAGATTGTTATGAGTGAAGTGTTATCTTATACTCATATAGTCAAGATTTATAGGTTTTTATTTTATTTTTTAGAGGAATACAAAATGAAATTGTTTTCTATTGCGGTCTATGGACTTAATTTAATTGAAGTTCATTTTATTAATATTAACTTGTTTAAAACATAAAAAAAATCATATATGTTAGTTTTACACTATTTTTCTAATTTATGATTATTATGGGAAATAATGTGCGTTATTATTTCTATTTCTTTTTCAGGGAAGCAGGAAAGAAATTATATATATCACATCCTACAGCTTCATTAAAGTATTTAAACTAATATTTACTTTAAAGTTTTACTGCAGGATCATCATTATTAGAAATTGCGTGCTTACATTTTATACTCTGTTGCAGTGACGCACAAAAGTATTCAGATACATTACTATTTATAGTACAAATATTGGAACTTGTGGAGAACTATGCAAACACCTTATTATATTTTTCAGTTTTAATTATCGTCTTTCAACTTTTCAAATCTATTTAAGTGCCTGATAATTACGAAATATTTGAAAATTTGAGAGTCCTGGTTTTTTTTTTTTTTAAGAAATAATGTGGCTTTCAAATCAATACACAGTACAAAGACAAAATATCAAGAAAAAAGAAAATCTTTTTTTACGTCTTTGTCTATAAAGTCCTGAACACGTTTTTATAGCAAAGCTATGATTAGTAGAAAAAATGCAATTTAACCTTAATATTTCAAAAACATACGGATCTTAATACTTATTTGAAATACTTCTAACTTTAGTGTCGAAATACTTCTTTCTCTAGACGACCTTCATAAATATGATGACGACAATTACAGTTTAGACGTCATGCTGACTTATTCGGATTCCCTGCTACTCAGAATTTATGGAAGCACAATAATTATTTTTCAGAAACCACGGGAGGGAGGTGCAACCGAAAGAGATTTTGTAATAAATATATTTATAAGCACAACAAAGACAGAAAAAATTACAGATATAGTTTTATTTAGTGATACGTATTATCTTTCTACTGTAAAAAACACTAATTGATCTGAAAAAAAATATTCCTCTGTCATTAATAATAATAATAATAATAATAATAATAATAATAAAAGAAAAAATTTACTGAATTTCAATACATATATATATATATATATATATATTTATGTACATAATGTTCAAAGAAACCTTTATAATTAATATTAAGAACTTATGGCAAATTACAAAGATGCTTCAAAACAAAGTATAGAATTTTATAAAATTGATAAATATATATATATATATATAATTCAAATAATTATAAATTTTAACCTTTAACACACATACCATGAGGGAAAAAGGGAAAAAAAGAGGGTTGGTTGGGTTTTTTACATCGCACTAGTGCTGCGCAGATGGTCAATTGGCGACGGTCTGGGACACACCCCTAGAGGTGGTCCGGAGACATGCCATCACAATGTTGATCCTCCACGGAAGGGATGGCTCTCCCGTTTCGGTGACCCCCAGAGGTATAATTTTTGATGGGAACATGGAGGACATTGCGGCCACGAGAGATTTTACGTGCACCAGCCACCATTAGTGTACACGACGGTCTTTGGCCGGCTCGAGTACCGAACCCGCAATCTTCCAATTACGAGGCCGGCGCTCTACCGACTGGGCTACCGCAGCCCGGAAAAAAAAAAAGAGGGAGGGGTATAGTTAATAAATTTGCCCGATATCGTAATAAGGTGGTGTCTAAAAATTTCATGTCGTATCATAAGAATTTCTTAAGATATGTTTTAACAAAGTTGTTGATGGATCATTCGCAAGTTAAAATGTAACAGTTTTTATTTCTCTACGTATATTTGTTTTCATTATTAAATATAATTTGTATATAACTCTTCAAACGCAATCTGCTGGTATATTTTTTACATTTGGGAAACTGGTGCTGAGACTGTGAAAAAAAAAATGTCTTTAATGACCCATTTCTCTTTTGTCACATCTCTGAGATGCTGAAATTTCGTACACATATAGGGTAGGTGCTCCAGTGATTGGCATGCTCCAGTAATTGACATCTATCCCCAAATAATTAATGAATAAGAAAAATAATAATATATTTTACATGCAAGAATTTTAACATTTTATGTCAAACACTGGAGCAAGGGTGCTAATAACTGGTAAAATGAATGACTAGCAGTGTCAAACACTGGAACAAAGGGGGGCAATTACTGATAAAATGAAAAACTGGCAGTGTCAATTACTGGAACACTGAGTGGGTGTCAAATAAAAATTCATAACAAAAAAAAATAATTGTTATCAAATGTATATATTTTAACATATATGTGGTTCTTAATGTCTTTCATACCATATGTATTAAGATTTCTAAAAATATTTTCTGATGACTAGAACATTAAGAACATCAGAGATTGCTCTAAAAGTGTCAATCACTGGTGCACTTACCCTATTATTATTATTATTATTATTTTTATGGGCTGATTTAATAATTTAAATTTTATAATTAATAAAACTGAACATTTAGCTGATTTTTTTTTTTAATTCTTTACTTTTTTTTTTTTTTTTTTTTGTAGTTTATAATGTATGTGCAATATGAATTACTAATGGGATTACAACATAGATCAATGCTTTTCGACCATAATGTATAATGTATCTGCAAGTATAATTTTTTCAAACGAACTTTTCTCAAGAAATTATAACTTTTCTGTTTTCGTTCGCATGTTTCTTCAATTATATTAATACAAGCTAACCAAAAAAGTTCTTCCTTTTATAGAGAGGGATAAACAGAGAGGAATACAGTGGACATACGTATTTTTACACTTCAAAGCAATTGCCATTATTATCCAACATATTTTGCTAACGTTCCTGCAGCTGCTCAACAGCCTGGTGATAACAGTTAGTGGTTCTTGAGATCTTGAGACAGAGAAATCTGCGAGAGCCTTTCGCATGTCTCCCTCGTTGGCGAAGGATTTCCCACGGGAGGGGTTGTCGATTGGATTAAACTGGTATTCTGTTGGCACAAATCTGATGAATATATATATTCTTTTTTTTTCAATATCGATGCGCTTGAGATTAAGTATTAGCCGGGAGGTCGCAGAATTAATGACAATTTGTGAAGGGCTCCAACGGGCGGTCATCGGTACCCTAACAGGGACAACACATGCATGCCTTGTTCGGGGTTCGAATTCAGGCTCAACCGTGTAAGAGTCAGGGACGCTAACCACTACATTGGGCGGGTGGCGGTTTGATGAATATGGTGCTTAGTGCAGAGTATCTCAGCCAAGTTGCTAAAGGGTCTCTCGCCTCTTCATTGTTATATGAGCCGCGGGTTTCACTGGTATGTGGCTGTTCAACGACGGGTCATAGAATTCCATCGATAAGGCATTCAGCTTCGGCCATGGACTAGTGTCCTGTCCTGTATCGTTTTGGCACTGGTGTGCAGAAACAGCAAACACTTGCGATTCATTAATGCCGACCCTTTTCTGCCGGAATTCACAATGTACCCTTTGCAACTGCTGTAAGTAGAGGTCAGCACTCGTGATAGTCTAAAAACTGGAAAGAGTTCGTAATGCACCACTTGGTGACAAGTCTAACATACAAAAAGCATAACCTTATGTGTTTGCAGAGGTGACCTGAGGTGTGCGGAACACAGTCACGAGCGATAATTAATGCCCAGAACGATTGGTAATGTCATACAAGACTCACATTTCATAACCTCGAGTGAGCTAGAACACACAGGCTATCACTCATTTTCCTTGTTGGTTGCTGACTTGTTTATACTTTACGTAAAACACATCATAGAGTAGGCGAAAAGCGTATACTACGTAAAATTCGAAGAACGATCGATGTGCATTGCAGCTGATGGACAAATGTTTGAACATCGAAAATATAGGTATCTTGTGATAAATAATTGTTTTTCTTCTGAGATCGTTTCATCAAGTCACAATGTAGTAAATATCGAACAAACAAATACACGCTTTAAGCATTCCACTTTTTCTATGCATGCTTGTAAGGTATTTTTTTGCAGTAAATCAATAAGGTACTATAACCGTTTAATTAATTTTTTTTCCACTACTCGCACCTTTTTCGAAAAAGGAACGCTAACATTGCTGTTTTCCACCAGGTGGTGCTATAAATGGTCACTTCTAGTAACGCATAGCCACTTTATTATACCTAAACATCATTTTTATGATAGTACACTGTTAAAAATTGTTTCTTAAAAATTAGTTAAATTGTCTCAAAATAGCTCCGAAACAATATATACTTAAATTTGAAAACCCATGTACTCATTTTTGAATATACTGACTTGTCAAACATGTGGATATTGGAATTCTTATTGGCCAACCACATTTTTGAGCATGTCAGTGTACTCAAAAATGAGTACACGGGTTTTCAAATTTAAGTATCTATTGTTTCGGAGCTATTTTGAGACAATTTATCTCATTTTTAAGAAACTATTTTTTATATTCTAGAAGCAGCTAAATAGTTGGGAACAGACTTAAATAGGCACTTCTATATAAAACGTGGTGACCTCTGCTCCTTCAAATTGCTATTTTGTGGAAGATGGGTGGGAAGTTGAAGGACTATGAAGGTTGGGTGGCGTTGATTAGCTTGGTTGGTTGGGTGGACTGCTCAAACTATATTTGAAAAGCTAAATAAATAAAAAGTAGAAGGAAAATTACATTTGCTGTGTATATCATTAGGTTTTTATTCACCCTGCTATCATGCGGCTGGGTTCCATATGGTCCTATACTTATTTGAAATATTTTTGTAGTATTTTAGGATAATGTTTTAAAGAGTTGATAATATTTTAAAATGCATATAAATGTTTGATTTAATTTAAATAAGTTGAAATATAAATATCAATGATTGAACAGGGTGCAGCCCCCGCTCACCGCTTCCAGAACTAAGTTCACGTGGGCTGCGCCAAGATGTTTATTGAAAGACAAAAAAAAAAAAAATTACAAGAATCATCGCCAGGCAGAGCCTACTCGCGACAATGGGCGATGTGAAACAAGTTCAATTTACATAGTCTTTTGTTGGTCGGCATGCCGAGCCTAGCCGGCTCCTCGCGACAGAAGGCATGCTGACATGCTGTAATGTTATGTTGAAGTCCGAGAGGAATGGAGATGATCATTGTAGAATAGGTGTAGGTCATGTCAGCCTCTTGCCGGGTAAAACCCTTCGCGACAGAGGGCCAGAGGTGCAGGACTGACTCTTGATGTGATTAAACAGCTTTTGTTGTTTTCCAAATTGACCAAGCTCAAGGGAAGTGGGAAAGATTAATCTGTTAAGTTTGAAATTTCATTTAATAGGAAATAAATTTTATATAGTTTAAATAATAGGGGTTTACGCGTGAGAATATTTTCTAGCCAATTATGGGGTCTAGGAGATGGGTTTCTAAGATGATAGGGAGCAGTTAGGGGGCAAGAGTAATAATAGTGATTAGGAGCGCCCTCCTCGCCACAAGGACATAGGGACGACCGACGACAATGAAATTTATGCAGGTAGGAGGGGAAAGGCCCGTGGCCTGTCAAAAAAGCCGCAACCGGAGGAGAAATGTTCCAGGAGACATTTGAGACTATTGGGATTAGGTTGTGGGTATGTCTCCCTTTTGAGGATTCATCCCACAGTGTTTGCCAATTTTGGTGCAGTAGTACCTTCAATTTACTTTTTACGTAGGATGGGGGTGCTGGAAGAGAGTGAAGAATATCCTCCCCTTCAGTTGCAGCCTTCGCCAATGAGTCCGCAAGTTCATTGCCAACGACGCCTCTATGGGCAGAAACGTGTGCCAGGGAAATTAAGTGTTTTAATTTGGCGATTTTACGTTTTATGTCTAAGACTTGGGGGTGTTTAGTCTTGTGGCTAGTGATGGCCTGCAGGCTCGAGAGGCTGTCGCTGTAGATGTTTATTAGTGACAGCTGCGGGTTGCCTTCTGCCCAATCAAGGGCCTTTTGAATCGCAAAAAGTTCCGCTTGGAAAACGGTGTTAAAATTCTCAAGCCTGCATGCCCACCGATGAGCCTCAAGTCCGTTGTCCATGACGCAGAGCGCTGCTGCTACGCCAGAGTCCGTCTTTGAGCCATCCGTGTACACCGCCACAGGGACTGAGGGATCAAAGCTATTTTTTTGAGTGTTTACTACGAAGGATGCTGCGTCCTCTGCCGGGTGCAAGTCCCAGCTACGGATATGAAGTTGCAGTGGGGTGTTGGGGAAGATAGAATTAGTTATTGGCAGATCGTGTAGTTGGAGGATGTTGGTTTTTAAGTAATTGATAAATAGTTGTAGGTGGGCATGAGGGATTCCCGTAATGACAGTGAGGGCGTCAGTAGAGATCGTCCTGTAACCTCTCGAAATTTGGAGGAGGAAGGGACGTTGGATGGAGTCTAATTTGGCCTGATTTTGCTTCGACAGGTAACCACCCCAAATACCTGCACCATATGTTAGGATTTTGTCCACAATTGTTAAATACCATGTTTTCAGGAAGGAGGTGGAGATGCCCCACCACCTTCCTGGAAGTTTTATGGAGTTGTGGTAAATTGTCATAAGTTTCAGTTTTAGTTCGTGCAGGTGGGCGGTCCAGCTAAGTTTCCTGTCGATGGTCAGGCCAAGAAGTTTTAGGTGGGGTACATGATGGACACTGACGCCGTCTATTCTCACCACGGGAGATCTTTGAAGTAATTTGGGGAAGCCTAAAGTTAGCGCTTGGGTTTTTGAGGGGGAGAGGCATAGATCTAAGTCTTTTAAGAGTTTGCTAAAGAGAGGGAGGGCCTCCTTGGCCTGGTTCTCCAGGTCTTTCCTGATCCTTCCCGAGAGAATGACTGAGAAGTCATCAGCATATGCGAAAGTGGTGTGGCCCTCAGAATTCATGCGGACCAGTATCGAGTTGGCAATTATGTTCCATAAAATAGGTCCCAGGCATGAGCCCTGAGGGCACCCCTTAGTTTGGGGGAACTCTGTAGAGCCGTTACCCCAGTTGACTATGATTTTTCTCTTTGAGAGGTAAGAGCTGATGACCCCCGCCAGGTTACTCGGGCAGTTGAGTCTGCGTAATGCCTGTAGGATGTGGGGCCACTCTACGTTATCGAAGGCTCCTTTGATGTCGAGTGAGACTAAGGTGGTATATTCCAAGGACTTTGAGTTAGAGGCGCAGGAGCTTTTAATAGCCTGTAATGCTTTTTCACATGATCTGCCCTCTCTGAACCCGAATTGGTTTGGATGGAGAAGGTTGTTGGACTCCAGATGGTGGTTCAATCTGGTAACGACCAGTTTTTCTAATAGTTTGCCTAAAGTTGGCAGCAGGCAGATCGGTCGATATGAAGCGGGGTCAGAGGGAAGCTTCCCTTGCTTTAGGAAGTACACCACCTCGCCTCTTCGAAGGATTTCTGGAAAGTAACTATGCTCCAGGCATAGGTTGGCCCAGTCGCGTAATATGTGTGGTACTGTGTTGTAAGTGTGTCTTAGAATTAGAAAGTCCAGATTGTCTGGGCCAGGAGCCTTTTTAACGTTGAAACTGAAAAGAGTGGCTTTGACTTCAGCCTCCGTGAAGGGGACATCCGAGGGAGTTGAGAAGGTGGGCACCTGGTAATTAGGATATTTACTCGGTGCAAAGAGTGTCGTTGTGATGTGTTCTAGGTTATTGCGTTTAGAGGAAAGAGCTGGAGGACGCTCTAGCT
Source organism: Salticus scenicus (assembly GCA_963930645.1). Taxonomy (NCBI): domain Eukaryota; kingdom Metazoa; phylum Arthropoda; class Arachnida; order Araneae; family Salticidae; genus Salticus; species Salticus scenicus. Next base: position 92,879,320 of record OZ005655.1, on the reverse strand, counting down.
TCAGCTCCGTTGGTGTGAAAAACTTGTTGCTATAGAATTTTTGTGCTGTGCCGAAGACTTTTGTTTGTGTTGAGCAGAATTTTCTCCATGCGTCGTGTTTTGCCGTGTTAAGTTGTTTTTTGAAAAGTGCCGAAAGTTGTTTGATTTTTTGTTTATGTTGGGGTATAATCGCGGGGTCTAAGAATCTTTGTTGGCGTTTTAGTGCTGTCAATTTGTTGCGCATGGAGCGTAGTTGGGGAGACCAGAAGTTGTAGGTGAATTGCCGACCGCATTTTTTGAACCTGAAAGAGGAGGTGGCTACAGAGTGGAGTGTTTGTATTAGTTTTACTGTGAGTTGTTCTAATTGTATAGTGTTTTTAACTGTGTGTAAGTCTTGACTTAAGTTTGTTAAGGGTGTTTTGATTAGTGAATTGAACTTATTAAAGTTTTTATTTTTTGTTGCGAATCTTTTGGAGTATGTGATTACCGGTTTTGTTTCTAGTGTGTATGTTATGTAATTGTGGTCTGTGCTATTGTGTATGTCCAGGACTGACCAAGCTGAGATTCTTGCAGTGGTTTTTGGATTGACCAAGGTAAAATCCGGCCAACCCTTGGCTCCGTCCTTTTCGAATTTTGGATGTGAGTTTTCAATGTTGGCTAAGTTTAAGTTGTGCGAGGCTATGAATTCTATGAGGCTGCGACCTCTTACATCCTCACGTGGAGAACACCACAGTGGGGAGTTAGCATTGAGATCACAGCCGCAGATGAAAAGTGTTTTCTGTGATATTAAGTGTTGCCATTCCTCCAGGCATGACTCAAAATCTGCTGACGGGGCTGCGTATGCGCTGCCAAGGATCAACTCACCCTCCCTTGTGGTGAGTGTAATGAAGACACAGTGCTCCCCTGTGTGTAGGTGGGTGTAGTTGAGATTTTTTGTGTTTATGACAATGTGGGCAGTGTTCTGTTTGGAGCTGAATCTAGGCCAGGAGGTAGGGAAGCCATACAGATCTCCCCCAACGGTGCAGTAAGCGTCCTGCAGCAGCCCGAAGTCGTAGGAACTCTTTTCCATGAAGGTTTGTGCTGCCGAGTTCGCCGCCTTACACCCGTTAAGGTTGATCTGCAAGAAGCGGAGACTGTTGAAATTGGGCCTGGGTTGAATAGTTGAGGAAGCTGCATCTTGGGGAGACGAGGAGAGAACTTTCTTTTTCTTTTTGTTTTTCTTTTTAATTTTGAGTAAATTTAAGGGGTGGGCTCAAGAGGAGATTACGGAGGCTAGAGCTAAGGCAATGAGAAGTTAAGAAGATAGAGAGACTTACCCTCTTGCTTGATCTCTTTGGGTGTAGTAAGCTGAGGGTGGTGGTTGAAAATACATCTCCTCACGATCCACTTGGGGCTCATAGTCGAAAAATCTTGGGCCTGTAAACTGCATTTGAGGAGGGCCATATATGTATGGATACGGCCAGTTGGGAGGGTTACACGAAGCAGTACCCTGCTTGTTTGGACGGGAGCGGGATCTTGCGTTTTGGCGTTGGTTGTATTGCTGTGTTTCGTATTGTTGTGGCTGTTGGGTCTTTGCAGGAGTTGTTTGGTAGAGACTTTGTTCCTGTGTGTTGGTGGTGTTTGACGGAGGTCTTCTGGAGGTGGAGCGATTTTGCCGCCTGCCTCTGGAGGAGCCTGTGCGTTTGTTGCTATTGTTTGGTTGTATCCGGGTGTTCTTGTTAGTTGTTTGCTGTCTTGTGTTTTCTGGTTGTGGTGCGGTCGGTAGGTTTGTGGTGATTGGGTACTTCTTGTTCAGAAAGTCTCTTTTTCTGGAGTACATATCTTCCAATATGGGGCAAGACAGGGAGTAGGCAGGGTGTTTGGAAGGAAGGGCCTGTAGACCTTGCTTTCGTCTATTGCTGTTTTCCCTCTGGCAGTTAATACAGCTGGGCCTGAGGTTGCATTTGTCATTTTTATGCCCCCCTGAGCAGTGCGAGCAATACACATTATTTGTGCAGGTGTGCACCGTGTGGTTGAGGGCTTGACATTTGGAGCACCTGCTGATCTCTGTGTATGGTCTCAGGAAGCATTTGAAGAGACCCAGCTGCACTGATTGTAATGCCAGAAAGGCCTCTGCCAGTGGTGTGGGCATGTGCAGGATCCAGTTGTTTGTGTTGGGAATTTTTGAGTGTTGCTTTCTTAAAATTTGTATGGTAGATTCTTTGTTGTGAGTGCCTGTGATGTCGTGAAGTCTTTGTTGAAGTTGTTCCGCTTCCATGTCTGCCGGGACTCCCATGAGGAGGATTCTCATAGGAGGGCAGAGTTTCTGTGAGACTTTTAGACGGCTTGCAATTTCTGGATTGGTGTTAAGTTCTTGTGTTAAGGTCTTTGCATCCGTTTCAGTTTTGCAATGCACATCCACTGCAGAACGGAAAATTTTCGTGAAAGCAATTTGTGCCTGTGGACACATGGTAAGTCCTCAGAATGTCCATCACTTGCCTTCCACTGTCCTGTTGTGATTGTGATGTGACATGTATTATTCTTCTTGATTGTTGTCTTGCTCCCTGGGCTTGTGTGAAGATGTTTTGTGTTCTTTGTTGTTGGCTAGGGATGTTGCGTGGAGAGGTTGGGCTCAGAAGTTTCTGCATGTAGGTTGGAGTGTTTTGTGTGGTCGTTGATGTGGATGGTAGGTGGTCCTCGTGTGGGTTTTCTCGTGAGTTTTCTTCATTTGGTAGAACTGATGTATTTGGCTTTATGTTTTCTTTTAGATATGTTTCTTGTCTGTATAGGGCATCATTTAAGTTGTTTTGAAGGTCTTTGATTTCTTGCAGTCTATTGTTTAAGAGAGTGAATTCGGGTTGGAGGTCTAGCTTGAGGTTAACTGAAGGGGAGTTGATATACTGCAGGTTGTCTGTTTGATGCTTCGGCTTTGTAAGTTCGGTTGATCTTGGGGGGAGTGGGGGTGGTAGAGTTGAGGTTTGTGTTTCTGTTGAGGTTACTGTCTTTGATGGCGTAGTCTGTGTTGTCTGTGATGTTGTTAGTCCTGTTGATGTTTGGCTGTCTGTATTGGCTTTTGTTTTGGTTGCCTTGTTTAGGAGTTTGATTCTGATGAACGCTTTGTTCAATGCTTTAGTGAGACTTTTCCCAGGTTGAGTTTTAGAGATCAAGTTCATTGCAACTATGACTACATTTTTTATTGTATTGTACTGAGTGAAGTCCTCATAAACAACTTTTGGCTTGTCGGATTCCTTGGTAAAGTCTTTAGCTTTAAGTTTTGTTTTGTTTTTATTTTTTGAATTCGTTGAGGTGCAGGATCTCGTTGTGATGCAAGATTTCGTGGTTTGATCGGAAGAGGCACTGGTTGTGGAGACGTCTGAAAAGTCACCGTCGTCTTTCTCCAGGTGGTCATCGCTGTCTATGTCCGACATGATGTTATTTAGCTTTGATAAAAGCTGTTGTTTTATAATACTGGAGAATGGTGCTGATTAGCAATTAATCAAAGCTTTTTTTTTTTTTTTTAAATCTAGTGAAGGTGTACCAGAAAAAATATGGGAGGGCTTTCCCAGTCACGCACACGCGCACCAGACGCAGAACGTCAAAGCTCAAAAAAAAAAAAGGTGTTTAATGAAAAATAAATAAATAAATAAAATAAAAATAAATAAATAAAATAAAACTTTTATAAGTGAATAATTTTTATAAGTGAATAATTTAAATGAAAAGTACCCTGGGAAGGGGGAAGGGAAAGGAAGAAAGGTGAACCAGCTGTCAAAAAAAAAAAAAAAAAAACATGGGTGGAAGGGGACCGTGCTGAAAGGAAGGGGCTGGCCAAGATCTATTCAGCGGAGCAATGAAAATTTAATAAAATAAATAAATAAATAAATAAATAAATAAATAAATAAATAAAAACGTAAATTCGGAGGAAAAAAAAAAAAAAAAAAACGTAAATTTGAAAAAAAAAAAAAAAAAAAAAAAAAAAAAAATAGGGGGTGTTTTGGAAGATTGGCGCCCAGGTTGCCGAATAGCCAGGAAAGAAAAAAAAAAAAAAAAAAAAAACTATAAAAATTTTGGTTCTCCGGTCGCCAAAAAGCCGAAAATGAAAAAAAAAAAAAAAAAAAAAACGACATGGTTAATAAAATTTGGTTAAATTAAACAAAAGGCAACCGGAGACGCGAAAACCAACATTTGGATTAAGAGATATAGAATTTAAAGAATAGGGGAAGCGCCCTCTGGCGGGGAAAAAAGGGAGTTAGCTCAGAGGGTGGGGCAAGCAAAAACCTATTCAACGGTATAAAGCAATTTGAAATTAAACAATTAGGGGCTGAAAAAACGACAAAAAACCGAAAAAACTGGAAATGTTAAAATAAAAGGCGCCAAATAAATGGTTAATAAAAAAATAAAATGAAATAAGTAAATAAATGCTTATAGCACTTAAGTAATTGGAGAAGACAAGGTCCTTGGCATAAATACACGCTAAAAGAATGATTAATATAAGTGGCAAGATAAAAATTTTTAATAAACAGCAATTATAAAAATTTTGGTTCCCCGGTCGCCAAAAAACCAAGAAAGAAAAAGTACGACGTGGTTAATAAAATTTAGTTTAATTAAACAAAAGGCAACCGGAGACGCGAAGAACCAACATTTGGAATAAGAGATATAGACATTAAAGAATAGGGAATGCGCCCTCTGGCGGGGGGAAAAGGGAGTTAGCTCAGGGGGTGGGGCAAGCAAAAACCTATTCAACGGTATAAAGCATAATAAAATTGAACAATTAGAGGCCGAGATATTCACAAAAAACCGGAAAACTGGAATTGTCAAATAAAAAGGCGCCAAATAATTGGTTTAATAAAATTGCTATTAGCACTTAAGTAATTAGTGAAGATGAAGTCCTATACGTAGTGACAGGTTAAAATAAAGATTGGATTAGATTGCAAGTTAAAGTTTGTAAACACAGTTATTAAAAATTTGGTTCCCTGGTCGCCAAAAATTTAAAAAGCACGATTTGGCTACAAAAATTTAAATAAAAAAAATAAAAGGCAACAAAAAACTCTAAAATACTATGGTAACTTAGCAAGATATAGGAAAAGGGGGATAAGAAATGCGCCCTCTAGCGGGGAGGGAGGAGGGTTAGCTGAAAGGGTGGGGCAACTCAAGACCTATCCAACGGTATAAGATAATTGAAAATCCGATAACCAGTCCACTCAAAACGGAGAAAAATGTAAATAATTTAAATCCCTAGGATAAAACTGTCATAGGAACTAACTTAATTGATTAAAAACAATGCTAAACGTAACCATCCCAGGGTACAGCAAGGTTGAGACAATTTAGAGAAGCATTAGAACCCCACTGATTAAAAAGAAATTACTTAATCTTCCATAATTTAAGGAACACATAATTAACAAAAACAAGCAATTTTAAGAATGGTTGGCCACCTCAATACAGTGAATAATACAGTGTGATTTAGAAATATTGCATGGCAACGAGTTTGCCGTTAAAATCCATGCCCGCGAAATCGTTAGGGATTAACCAATGAGAAAATACTGAAAAAACATTCACTATATTATCAGTGGCAACAGCATTAAAAGTTATGGTTTAGTTTTGAAAAAAATCCCGATATAAATTGGGAAAGGGAAAATCAATAAAATCAAATACATTGTAAGAATCAGTAAAGGGGAAAATAAAGGGAAGATTAAAAATGAAAAACGTAATTATAATGATAAGTAATAATGATTTAAGTACATTGAGTAATTATAAATTTGATTACAGTGACAAGTAGTGTTTAAATTATGCATAGAAGATAACATAAACTTGATTTTCATTAATTAACTAATTTATATTTAAAGAAAATGCCCCTACAGAAGTTCTGTATAGGGAAAAAACTCAAGTAAAAACACAACATTATAAAAATAAACATAAAAAACTAACCAGTGGGGCTAGAGACAAAAATTATATATCTACGGAGAGCCTGAACATTCCCGCCTCCAACACAACACAGTACGCAACCAGTACTCACCCCTGACCCTAGTAGTTTAGCCGGCCATCGAGAGCGCTGAGGCAAACTTCATCACACTCGGGATCTACAAATTGATTTAAAAAAATATCAATGATTATTTTAAATCATAATATATATTAATGATTTAGATCATGAAAAGATGGTTTATAAATGTTAACAGTTATAAAGTAATTTTTTTTCCGTCTAATGATAAAATAAATTAATTTTAACACTTTCTTTCTTACTACAGGGTCTTGCCGGGTTTTGGAGAAAGTTGCATGCCCATAAGACATGTTTAACCCGCTCAGCTTTTCTTAAGACGCTGTGGTCTCTGCTCCTTCTTATTGATATTTCAGTTTCAGTTGTTCGGATATTGCCTTTGTTTCACATAGTTTTCAGTTTTTTACTTAAATATATGTATTCATTTCTTATATCATACATATATATATATATTTATATATATACGTAAAGAGTGTTCCAAAGAGACTGAAATCTGAAATGTGGTTTACTTCTGCATCCATTAGAGATAAGTTGGCAATGTGTATTGAAAAGTGGTCAAAATAAATTAGGAATGAATACTACGTCAAAAATAGCTGTTTTTTATTATTAAAGACTTTTTTTTTTTAGCTTACATTCTTTGCCGTAAACCATCTGTCGAATCCGGGTTAAAAATGGAAAAGAAGGGGGAAAATAAATTAGAAATATCAGTCCTACCATTACAAATTCAGTACCATATGAAAGGGTCGATTTTTCTGAATCCAGGGGTGAAAACAGTTTTTCGACACGACAATTAGATTTTTAAAAATTAACTAAAGTATGAAATTTAGGTGGAAACACTTCATTTTAAACTTTTCATACTTTTTAGTGTGAATCAAGTTAATAGAAAGAGTCTTTAATTTTTATAATAATAATAATAATTATTATTATTATTTAAATATTTTATTTAATTTTTCTGTACTGCCATTACTTAAAAGCAGTAAATAGGCGTATCACTTAAAAGCATATTTCATTCTTAAATATAAGAAACCATTTACAAATTGCGAATGGAATGCTTAGATGAAAAATAATGTAAAATGTATATTTAAAAAATCCAAATACAGTTAAGTATAGCCTTAAGAGATAGATATAAGATGTGGTGTGGTCTATCCGAGTCCCAGAAAGCACGCGGTCCTCGATTTCATTTTATGTGGCCACTCAGCTGGGACATATAATTAAAAAAAATATTCATATAAGTATATCGGTATTCGAAAAATGTATGTTATTAAAAAAAGAAAGAAATTAAGAAACTGGCGATTGCTTTTAAAACCTGTTAGAATAAGGTTTTAATCAAACACTTTATGTAAAACATAGATTTAGAACTTGGAATATGTTTCAAACTTAGCATCTGATGTAAAAAAGGTTATAGTTCCTTGTAACTAATTAATGTTGTCGCTCACTGTAAAAAAACAAAGTCCTGTTTGCTGCCAAAAATTTTCTGTAATGACAGAAAATATTCGTAAGCTACAGAAAAAATACGTTGACAGAAAGTTACTGTACACAACAATGCAGAAAATATTAGTAGCTAGGTGTTTTGCATAAGGAAAACTTGGTAATAAAGAAGCACTAAGTCACTCGGTACATTAACAAAACATTTATCTACTAATATTTTCTGTATTGTTCCGTTACAGAAATTTTCTGTGAACGTATTTCTTCTGTAACTTACGAATATTTAACAGGACTTTTTTTACAGTGTAAAATTTATATAAAACTTTCATAAAACAAACGAAAATCGTTAAAATCGACTGTGAATTAATTTGTTAGAATGTCATTTTGATAAGTAGGATAAATTTAAAAATAAATTAAACTTGTATATATTAAATTTTTGTTTTAATTTTTTACTTTCTTCTATATAGGTAAAAAAAAAAAAAAAAAAAAAATGTATTGAATACGAGGAGTTTTTCGACCTCTGTTTTTCCATGGATTTCGATGTTTTGTGATGTCCTGAGCACGATTTGACCATTTTTAGAAATATTCTCTCTCTCTGTGTGTGTGGATACTGAATCGCACGGACCAATGAACGAAATTTAACCCAACTCTTGGTATTTAGTTGGACTTTGACCAAAACTGGTGCTGATTACATTTGGGTATCAATTGATCAAACGTGGCACTTTCATCCAATTTTTTTCATAATTTTTAATATGGTAGTATGAGACAAAATCTTGTATAAATGTACATAATGTATTTTGAACAAATGGTTTTGAAATTAATAAGAATCATTAATAATAGTAGCAGTAAAAAGGAAAAAAATGTGTTTATTCAGGAAAAAGTCTTGTAATGGCCATAACACGCTAATTGAAAAAAAAAAAAATGATAATCTTAATATTAAAAAAAGAAAAAAATGTATACGGAAATGTGGTGACAAATAATAGTGGTAACTGCAAATTGACCCTAAACATGTAAAGGTTTTTTTTTTTAATATATTACAAGTTTATAATTGATTTTTTTTATACAGTCCCTAGGGACAGAGTTCAATTTTCTGTTAAGTGTAATGCGCCCTATTTAAAAAGTACACTTTCTTTTTCTATGATGTCGCAATTAAATCATGTTTCACACTTTTAGAACTCTCTGTATATAGATACATTTACGCAGATACGATTGATTTGTGCGAGATTCTTTGTTTTGCACACTTCTGTGCATATTTCATTGTAATAAACTTTATATATAACTTTAGACTATGCATAAAAAATAATCTATGAAATTTACAATTGCCATCATAGTGAAATTCTCAAAAACCATAAGCAGAAACTAAAACTCGTAGCTGATTACTAATTGCTTTAACTACTCTTAACTATGCTTTTTAATGATCTCTTTTAAAATCGAAACATTTTTATGGTTTAAAGATAATTTTTTTTTCACTTTGCCTTATATAGTCGCTAATTTCTATCGGTTGGTAATTTTCGGAAAGATATTATTTTCTGTGGCAGCGTAGAACATTAGATACAGAATAAATGTCTTTTTTGATCATTTTTGGCAGTTTGAAAGTTTTTAATGAGGCTTTCATGTAGATAGAGAAGGGAATATTTAAATACAGTTTAGAAATTCAACTTTCTAAAGCTATCATTGTTTTCTCTGAAGCGTATCGATTAAGTTTTTTGCGCATTTTATGCGTTCCTTCATGTATCCATTTACATATAATTAAGTTAATTGAAATTAATTTATTTTGTGATTTAATAACAAATTTCATTCTTTTTTTTTTATTATTTAAATGTTTAACACAACATTCACATTATTAATGTTTTAATTTTATAACAATTGTATCCTATCAATGGCCAAGTGATCCTGCGCTAAAAGCTGGTACGTGGGAAACACCGGGGCTGCTAGAATGAACCCATCGGAATGAACTCGACGCGGAAAGTTTTCACTATCGGAAACGTCAGATTTCACTAAAATCATCCCGATATGCGTTTTATACCCTAGCACCAACTCCTCGTAAAGGTGAGTCGAAACTTCTCCCAGAGAGAAAGGGCTGTTTTCGAAATCGGATTAAGTTGACCAATCACAGACAAGGATAATTTCACCCTCGCCGCGAGATTTCATTTGGATATTTTAGATAAACAAAGACGGCTGCCTCTGCTTGTGTGGTTGTGAATGTGCGTTTTAGCTTTATTTAATAAGAAAAGAGTATTTATCCCCATTTATTTTTTGCAAATACCGTATGTATTTTCTAAATATCAAACCCGTGTTACTACCGAACTTCACCTTTTGCCAGTTGCTAGCATTTTAAGGCAATAAATGTAAATGATTTTTTGCCTTGAAGTGTTAGCTGCTAGCATTTGTTATTTAATGAACGACGAATTTACTATGGATGTAAGAGCTTTGGATGTATATAGGTAATATATATATTTTTTTCTGTCTAATCTGTAATAACTTTATAGTTATGGTAATGTTTCTTTATTACATATATGCACAAATATTAACATTTTCGTTTAAATTTCCTTAATTAAAATTTTTGTGTACATATATTAGTATAATTGATTTATTGTATTTACATGTGTTAAAGCAAACCTAATAGTATTTTATTATTATTATTTTTTTTTAATTTGCATGTTTGTATGTACTGTTTCAAAAATTTCTTTTAGAATTTACAATATACAATAAAATATGCTGTGTAATTTTAAATCTTTAAGCATAGTAAAAAATTATCTTTCGTCAAAGTAAGAAAAAGTAAAACCGTCTTAAAATTAATTTTCATTTTGTAAGTGAATTTACATAATATGTCTAATTTAGATTGTAAAAATCAATTATTAAATTTAAAAAATTACATTCACTTACTTTTCCCTTTCTAAGATATGAGAGATAGATACTATTATATAGCTACAAATGAAGTTTTGCAAGTGAATGTAGAATTGATGTGCTGTGTCTCAAACTTACTTAATTCAATTATAATAAAATGTAAAAGGAAAAATTTTAGTTCCAGGGAAAATAAATATTTATCATAATTTCCTTTAAGCTTTATTAATGTTTTATGTACAGGGACTTGTATCATTCATAAACATACTTTAAATAAGATTTTTAGTTTATATATATATATATATATATATATAATTGCAGTTTTCATTAAACTCAATTAATCTTTAATAACTTTAAATATTAATACTTGTTATTCTTAATAGATATGCTATTAATATTAGACATGATTAATAAGAATTTTAATTACAAAAAAAAATATATATATGGGTATTTATATTTTTTTTTATAATATTTAATTAATTTTCAATAACTTTAAATATTAAGACATGTTATTCTTCATACTTTTTAAATAAGAAGTTTAGTTACCAATATATATATATTACAATTTTCATTTAACTTAATTATTTTTTAAGATTTAAATATATTTCATTTTCTTGAATAACACCTAATGCCAAGATGGACGCCATTGGAACCGTGATTTGTTTATCTCACGACGATTTCACTCGGAAAAGACCAGTCGAAATTTCAGAAAACGATTCCGCCTGACAATTCCGATAATGAAAGCAATTCGATGAGTTCGTTCTAGCGAAATAAGAAAGGCTATCGGAATGTGACGTCACATCGGAGAAATTCCGATAACGAGTGCATTTCGATGAGCTCGTTCTAGAGGCCCCCGGGTTCGATCTCAGGTCGCGATCATCGACCAAGCCCTTCGGAGTTTCACGCGTTTTTCTTTGAAACTCGCGTAAATACGAGTCCTTAGAAAGGTCCCCACGGAGGGTATTCCACCTGTAGATTTAGGACCCTAGCGTAGTCAATGGGCCTTATATTCTGCAACAACAACAAAATATAGCAAATGTAAATGTAAATACAAACACTATATGCGTAACAGTATTTGGACAGTTTTGAATTTAGACGTTTTGTAGAATATCTGAAGAAACACTTCATGGATTATTTTGGATCTCCAAGGCTGTAATGAATATGCTAAATATACTTCGTATATATCAGCAAGAGTTTTGATAATGTTTGAGATCACTCCGTTGAAAAAAAAAAAAAATCTGGAGTAACTCCACTCGACTTTCCGAACATTCAGTAATTAACAGTTTTATAGATAAAGTAAAGAAAGAGGAGTTGTTAAACAAAAAAAAGAGAGAGAAAACCATAATAGAGTGTTTGAGTATTTTTCTCCATATATTACACGATGTTTTATTTAACGCTACTGAACTTTGATCCCATACATCATAATGATAAAAAAATTTTCGTTGTGTCCCTGTAAAAACCTATAAATGCTAGATTCACCAAAATGCTTATAGTTAGTGCAACAGTGATTTATAATATTCATATAAATTTTCAGCTCAACTAAATAAGGCGTTTAGACGCTATCGCACTTTTAAAAATTTGGTCCCATAGGCCATAATGATAAAGAATTTTTCTTTGTGCCCCCGTAAAAAAACCGTAATTGCTAAATTCACCAAAATCTATACAGTTGGTGCAAGTGGGACCTATAACATGTGTACAATTTTTTTGCTCAGATTAATAAAGCGTTTAGACGCTATTCCACTTTTAAAAATTTGGCCCCATAAGCCATAAAGATAAAGATTTTTTCCTGGTGTCCCTGTAAAAAAACTATAAGTACTAGATTCACCAAAATCAATAGGGTTCGTACTATGGTGGCTTACAATACACGTACCAACTTTCAGCTTATTCGAACAAAGCGTTTAGACGCAAGCGCGTCACATACATACATATACACACACATACATGTATACATCATCGTAAAAATAGTGAAAACGGACTCATGGGACCTCGAAACGTATAGAAACATCAAAATCTCAAATTCGGATTTTTGACATGATTTCAATACTTTCCTCACTATAGTGTTCGGAAAGTTAAAAAAAAAAAAAATAATAATAATAATAATAATAATAATAATAATGCTTGAAATGCTTGTAGCTGTAGTATGTGATTGTAATGCTTTTTTCAATTATTTATATTCGTTTCTTTAAGAATATCATATATATTCATTGATAAATGAAGATTTCTTTAGCATGCAATATTTTCATATATTTTTCAACTATAACATGTAGGGTTTTCAAACCTCTGTAATACCAAATTAGAAAATTCGATATACTACAGTAGAAAAAAATTACTGTACTCAGAATATAAAAATGTTAAATATCTGATGATTTTTACAAAATAATGTTTAAATGAGCATGTGCAAACGGTAATGAAATTTTAAAACCCGAGTAAACTACTACGTCAGAAACGCCAAAGAAAAATATTGGAAATGCATACAGCTGTTTCGGTAGCCTATAGCGTACCGTCTTCAGTGCAAAAAGGATTCTGAATCAGGAGAAGTGCTCGCATATATAGGAGAGGGGCCGGATTTAGTTCAACCAATAGGATTACGGGAAAGGAGGGGAGAGTGGCCAATAAGAATTTAGGAAAGTTAGCTGTGTAAACAGTAGAAAAATTAAGAAAATGTGGACTGAATATAAAATTTCCAACAGTCTTTCCCGTAATCCTATTGGTTGAACTAAATCCGGCCCCTCTCCTATACATGCGAGCACTTCTCCTGTTTCAGAATCCTTTTTGCACTGAAGACGGTACGCTATAGGCTACCGAAACAGCTGTATGCATTTCCAATATTTTACTTTGGCGTTTCTGACGTAGTAGTTTACTCGGGTTTTAATATTGCAACGCCAGGTCTCCTGTTATTATCTGTTATCATTGGTAATGAAATTTGTTTTGCGTAACTTATGCGCTGAGTTAACCGTTATGCACTGAGTCCGTAACTTAACGTGCACTGAGTTTCTTTTGAAAAACAACTCAAATATCTGAAAATTCAGAAATGCATTATCACTAGAATGAATTGGATTTCAGTCGCTCTTAAAAGAAGCATCCTCAAAAATCAGCAGATCTATAAAGGCCCGTTTTAAATCAATTAATGGTAATGCAGCGCATATTGAATCAAAATACAAATCTCAGTACAATGTTTAGGTGAAACCTCTTTTACCATGAATTCCTTTCAAACGCATTTTTTTTTTTTTTTTATTAGTATATGTATGACTTCATATTATTATGAAAGTATAAATGCACTTTATTTAACTGATATTTTCAAAACGGTCAAACAGAATCGTCCCTTCTTCCACTAAAGTCAAGCAAATAGAGCTAAGTACACCGAAGAGCAGGAATATTGCAAATTCAGAAACAGTGATCAACCGCTTGCAGCACAGTCTCTCGTAGACAATCGCTCAGAACAAATATCTGAACACAACGAACTTCTTAATAAAAGGCACGTCCCCTTTCATAGTCTCGAAAATGATTTGGTGAAATTTCGAGTAATTTCTGCGCTAGAATCCAATGGATAAATCCAGAAATTTTTAAAAACTCGGCTCCTAATGGAAATAGAACCTCTAGATATTGGCAACTCATTTAGCTACACTTTGTCACCAAGTTGCCAAATTTATCTTTAAGTCACCAAGCTTCTCCCCAAGGACGTCCTTCGTTGACATTATTAGACTCCATTTCTTTTGATTCCACACTTTTAAAAATATTTCTTATCCAGGACTTTACAACATTACTTCCCTCTTGGAAGATTGCATGTTTCGTTCAGATTCTCTGCATGGATCCTCGATTTGTTGCATGGTAAGTTTAATCAGTTAACGTTACATCTGTTGTAATCTTTCTACGATTTTCTCATTCACTATAATCATGCTTAACATTTCGATATCAGGGGATTTATAAGTAATTTAACAAATTAACACCTAACATTCAATAATATTGTCTATGTTCAGAAACAAACATTCAAACTGCAACGCAACAGGTGGTGATAAAAGGCCTTCGAGGCTCACGCTGAGTAAAGATCCCGGAAATTCAAAGTAGATGTCTGCACGGGCTGAAATATTTAGGCCCGGCCTCAGCCCAGCCCGTACAAAACCTTTCCTTACCCAGCCAGGCTTTTTTTTTTTTTACCCGGACAAAAAACGAAAAAACCAGGCCCGATTCAAAAATATACAAAATAGAAAAATAAATAAATAAATAAATAAAAATAAATAAATAAATAAATAATAAAATAAATAATAATAATAATAATAATAATAATAAAAGTATGCCTTTCTATGAAAAAAACTTTTAGTATGTGTTTTGCAGAGGTTTTATATAGCCAAGCAATAGAATTTCTTTAACAAAACTGATGATCTTTTACAAGATAATTATATATAAACAGAAATTTCTTATTACAGCCATACAGAAGGCACAAAGACAGATAGAAAGTAAAATCAAAAATATTAGCATTCATCAAACAATATAGGAGGGCATTTAAATTCGTTAATACTACTAAAAATGCATTTTTAACCATTTTTTCTTTTATACCGAAATGTACCCGAATCTTTCATGTGATCCGGTAAACAAAACTTTAATGTTAATTCAACCATATTAAACATAAAAAATATGCTTTTGAACATGATAAAAATGATGCTACTTTCATCCAGTGCACATGGAGAACAGAAAAGGGAGCCTTAGAGAAAAAGTTACAGCGGAAGGATTTTTATAGCCTTCAGACCACCTAAACTCTACAGACCATAGGTCACAAAACCCTATACACAAAAACGTATCTAATTCCTTTTGTTTGTACCTGTGCGCAAACTAGTAGTGACATGCATACTATTAGTTCCCCATCATACTATAGGTATGGGGAACTTAGGTAATCGTGAAAAATTTCGACCTCGGTTTTTTGGCTTTTATGTACGTTTTCAGGTGTGAGGAATCCGAAAATTACAAAACTTGTATGATGTCTGCTAGTGTGTTAGTCCGTCGGTGTGTTAATGTGTTAGTCCGTTAGTTTGTTATATATTACTTACAAACTTTGAATAAACACCATAAAATGCAATAAACTCGCAACAATTGTTTCGGGTCGAAAAACACACGACCCTTCATCAGGCGAATAAAGTAAGCACGAGTGCTGCAGTCAAAGCGGCAACGCACATGCATTTTATGGTGTTTATTCAAAGTTTGTAAGTAATATTTTTACAACGCCAGTTTATTGATGCTTCTTTATTAAACGTTAGTTTGTTAGTCTGTTTACACGATATCTCACGAACAAATGATCGCAGAGAGGTCAGATCAGTTTTAAAATATTACTTTCGATACTGGAAGGAACTCTATTCATTTGCAACATTCAAATTAAAAAACTTCGTAAGTTATTAGAAATTTACGATTTTCTTAACATGGGAGAATAGGACAAAATTTCACTTAAACGTGCATTAAATGGAAACTTTTTACTGTAAAACTGTCAGACCAGTTTTAAATATCAAATTTGATACCGGAATGAACATCAGTAAATATAAATATGTTACTTTGAAAATTTCGCAAGTTATTGGAAATTTACGAATTTCTTAACATGGCAGTATAAGGCAAAATTTCACATAAACGTCAATTTTTAGAGATATTTTTATCGTAAAGATGTCAGACTACTATTCAAATATTATTTAGGACAATGGCATGAATATTAATGACTATGAATTTTCCAATATAAAAATTTCGTAAGTTATTGGAAATTTAAAAATTTCTTAACATGGCAGAAAAGAGCAAAATTTCGCATAAACGTCAATCTTAGGGATATTTTCATCTTAAAGATGTCAAGCCACTTTCAAAATATTATTTAGGATACTGGCATGAATATCATAGACTATAATTTTTCCAATTTAAAAAATTCGTGAGTTATTTGGAATTTACGATTAACTTAACATGTCAGAATAAGGCAAAATTGAGCATAAACTTCCATTTTGAGGATTGTAAATACATTAGACAACTTCAAAATTACATTTATGATATTTGTTTGAACATGATTGAATACAAATATTCTAATAGGAAAATTTCGTAAATTATTCGTAATTTACGATTTTATCAACATAGCGAAATTGATATTTTCTATATAAATATCAATTTTGAGGATTATTGCATCGGAAATAGTAGCATGAAAACTAAACAACGGAATTGACCCTGATAAAAAAAATTAATAGATTAGAATAAGATAAATATATCGAAGTGAACGGTGGATAGCCTATTAGGCGGTCACTGTTTCATTCTGTCACTGTATCAAGCTTTGGTCAAATTCATTTCTTTTAACATGATTTTAATATGTCTCGCACTAGAAATTTATGAGAACATAAATATGATGGGGAACTGAGCAGAGTCTACCTATGCCAACTAGTTTTGAATAGGAAACCGTCTAATATTACTTTAAATAAAATATATTAATTTCGAGACATGATAAAAATATTTGCGGAAAATCAGATCAAGAACAGACAGACTGATAGACAATTAAATTGAAGTTACAGACATTTTTTAACAGAATAAAATTTTATATGACTTACCAGCCTGTAAAATTATGTAAACTAAATGACTGAAGAAATACTTTATCATTTTCCTTTTTCGTTGATTAACGAGGAATTTTTGAAAAGATTCGAACCGACATGGCCCGGAAAAAATTTAATCCAGGCCCGTCCCAGCCCGAGTATATACACACACACACAAAAGAAAAAAAAAAAACCGAGTCTGCAAAAATATTTTAAGGCCCGTGAAAAATCGAAAAATTCGAACCTGAGCCCGTGCAGACCTCTACATCAAAGGCCCTCGATCCGCGATTGTAATGAAATGCTCGCCCTCTGGTGGGCTAAGGTGAAATTACAATAAACGTGGTTTAATTCGAATTCCATACGTCCGCCATTGCTTGCCGATATTTAGTTTCACATATATTTATTGAATAAAAATGAATAAATACGGTAAAAAAGATAACACATACTGTTGTGTGCTACAATCTAACTCCATAGGATCAAGAAATCCAGAATTGAGCTTCCATTTATTTCCAAATGACAAATTTAAAATTTCAGTTGCTTCGGCTAATGGAAGTAAAGAATTAATCAGATGATTTGAAACTAATATTTGTTCAACTTCAGTTAAAAATCTACTTCCGATCGAACTTTGAATAAACTGAAGTATTTTTTCCAAAAGCAATCAATTTTCCATGATGTAATGGCGGAGAAATTATAGTACGAATATTAAGTAGAATAACAAAGAACACTAATGGAACACACGTGTCTATAATGTTTACTAACAACTGCAGTGCTGAGAAAGCGCCATCTATCGATCATTACAATCGCGGATAGGAAAAAAATTGAAAATTTTCCAAGCAAACAATACTTTTACAAACAAATATGCCAACCACTATGAAATTACGAAACAGTACTCTGATATTTTGTGATAGAGTGGAGAGTTCAAAATAAATCTGCTGTATAATTGTGATAGGTTTCTTTATATAAACTTTGATTTTTACGAACATCATCTTTTCTAATACAATTTTATTAATTTATTTCTTCAAAGATAAACTAATTCGATGAATTATAAATAGCTGGAAATGAACCATTCAAAAATGTCAGCTTTGATATTTGAGGAAGTCTCCTCAACTGTATTTTGTGGAAGACTTCAAATTGTGTCACCACTGCAGATCTTCATATAAAAACTAAATATATATAATATTTTTGTGTACCAATAAATATTTTTTAAGGGGTATGCTACGCATAAATTTTCCATAATCCCAACTACATGCTGTAACCAATGAAAAGCATTTCACCGCTATATTTTATATCCAATTAATTCCTGTAGAAATGCAAAGAAAAACGAAACTAAATACTTTATCTTAATATATATAAATCTCGTGTCACAATGTTTGTCCTCAATGGACTCCTAAACCACTTAACCGATTATAATAAAATTCGCACACCATGTGCAGTTCGATCCAACTTGAGAGATAGGATAGTTTAAATCTCAAATTATAGTCGCAATTTTAATTTATTGCTAATTATTTGTCTGTTATTATTTGACAGTCACAATTATCTGTTAACTCCAAATGATTCTAACAGATGTCGATACCTTTCGACTGGGTTGAAATGAAAGCTGAAATATATTTGGTGCTGCCATCTACACAAAGAATCTTCAACTTTTTAACCTATTAATAAATTTCGTATAATTCAATTATTTCCACTTTTTAAATTTTTGGTGTTAGCATAGCCGGCCACGTGTTACTTAGACTGAAGTGTAAATTGAATTCATATTATAATGAAGATAATACAGTGAAATTAATCCTGTTTTTTACTTATTTGTGCTTCATTGATCAAAACTTTATAATTTAATACTAGCAGACCCGGCCACGCGTTGCTGTGGCTATGTTATACGTTGAATTATAATGTAGTAAAATATTCAATATATTAAAATTATTATTTACGAATAAAGACCATCCTTGATAACATCCTTGATCTTAGCAGACTTAGCCCGCTTCGCTGGTCCCTATTTTTAAATGATTCACTATAATTAAAGAATTCTCAAAATTGCATTAATTTTTAACATGTGAAAAAAAAAGAGAAAAAAAAAATCTGATCGGGAAAAATGTTCGACACTCATAATGAATCCATATATTATCGAAAGGAAAATGATATAAAATACAAAAAAATCTTCTCTCATTGGTGGAATAATCTGTTCGGACCCCCACTGCCTGCGGCAGTGTATACATGCGCAAACCATGCGCACCGTTTCTTCATCCACCGTTCCCGCCCTTCTTAATAACTCTATACTTTCGAAAATATCCGCAATCGATTTATCGGGCCTTAAAACTTAATAATACTAATTTTCAAAGTTCTAACTCTTATTTCTATTATTTTGCCCCTTTGCCCTCCCCCCTCCCACTATTCTAAATAATTTTACAAATTCGAAAATATCTACAGTTTATTTGTAGGTGTCAAAAACCTGTATGCACCAATTTGAACGATCTAACTATATTTTTATTTTTTGCCCCTCTGCCCCCTTCCCACCCCTCCTAATAAATTTACAAATTCGAAAATATCCGCAATCGATTTGTTGGTATCAAAAATTCTATGCACCAATTTTGAATGATCTAACTCCATTTTTATATTTTGCTCCTCTGCCCCCCCCCCCTTTCTCGCTCCTCTTAATAATTTTACAAATTCGAAAATATCTGCAATCGATTTGTACGTATCAAAAACTTCTATGTACCAATTTTTAGCGATGTAACTCTATTTTTATTTTTTTGCCCCTCCGCCCCCTTACCCGCCCCTCCTAATAACTTTACACTTTCGAAAATATCCTCATTCGATTTGCAGGCCTCTAAAACCTCTCTATACCAATTTTGAACAGTCTATCTGCATTTCTATTTTTTTTTTTTTTTTTTTTTTTTTGGTTGTTGTTGTTTGTTTGTTTGTTTGTGAAATCACGTTTTGCCCCCCCCCCCTTTTGGGAGGCGAATTTTGCAATAAAAACTATCCTATCTCTCAAGTTGGACCAAATTGCACACAGTGTCCAAATTTCATTAAAATCGGCTCATTAGGTTAGGAGTTCATCGCGGACAAACATAATAAATTTTATATATAAAGATATATATATATATATATATATTAAATTATAAAGTTTTGATCAATGAAGCACAAATAAGTAAAAAACAGGATTAATTTCACTGTATTATCTTCATTATAATATGAATTCAATTTACACTTCAGTCTAAGTAACACGTGGCCGGCTATGCTAACACCAAAAATTTAAAAAGTGGAAATAATTGAATTATACGAAATTTATTAATAGGTTAAAAAGTTGAAGATTCTTTGTGTAGATGGCAGCACCAAATATATTTCAGCTTTCATTTCAACCCAGTCGAAAGGTATCGACATCTGTTAGAATCATTTGGAGTTAACAGATAATTGTGACTGTCAAATAATAACAGACAAATAATTAGCAATAAATTAAAATTGCGACTATAATTTGAGATTTAAACTATCCTATCTCTCAAGTTGGATCGAACTGCACATGGTGTGCGAATTTTATTATAATCGGTTAAGTGGTTTAGGAGTCCATTGAGGACAAACATTGTGACACGAGATTTATATATATTAAGATAATATATATATATAATATATATATATATATATATATATATATATATCTTTATATATAAAATTTATTATGTTTGTCCGCGATGAACTCCTAAACTAATGAGCTGATTTTAATGAAATTTGGACACTGTGTGCAATTTGGTCCAACTTGAGAGATAGGATAGTTTTTATTGCAAAATTCGCCTCCCAAAAGGGGGGGGGAGGGGCCAAAACGTGATTTCACAAACAAACAAACAAACAACAACAACCAAAAAAAAAAAAAAAAAAAAAAAAAAAAAAAAAATAGAAATGCAGATAGACTGTTCAAAATTGGTATAGAGAGGTTTTAGAGGCCTGCAAATCGAATGAGGATATTTTCGAAAGTGTAAAGTTATTAGGAGGGGCGGGTAAGGGGGCGGAGGGGCAAAAAAATAAAAATAGAGTTACACCGCTAAAAATTGGTACATAGAAGTTTTTGATACGTACAAATCGATTGCAGATATTTTCGAATTTGTAAAATTATTAAGAGGAGCGGGAAAGGGGGGGGGGCAGAGGAGCAAAATATAAAAATGGAGTTAGATCATTCAAAATTGGTGCATAGAATTTTTGATACCAACAAATCGATTGCGGATATTTTCGAATTTGTAAATTTATTAGGAGGGGCGGGAAGGGGGGCAGAGGGGCAAAAAATAAAAATATAGTTAGATCGTTCAAATTGGTGCATACAGGTTTTTGACACCTACAAATAAACTGTAGATATTTTCGAATTTGTAAAATTATTTAGAATAGTGGGAGGGGGGAGGGCAAAGGGGCAAAATAATAGAAATAAGAGTTAGAACTTTGAAAATTAGTATTATTAAGTTTTAAGGCCCGATAAATCGATTGCGGATATTTTCGAAAGTATAGAGTTATTAAGAAGGGCGGGAACGGTGGATGAAGAAACGGTGCGCATGGTTTGCGCAGGTATACACTGCCGCAGGCAGTGGGGGTCCGAACAGATTATTCCACCAATGAGAGAAGATTTTTTTGTATTTTATATCATTTTCCTTTCGATAATATATGGATTCATTATGAGTGTCGAACATTTTTCCCGATCAGATTTTTTTTTTCTCTTTTTTTTTCACATGTTAAAAATTAATGCAATTTTGAGAATTCTTTAATTATAGTGAATCATTTAAAAATAGGGACCAGCGAAGCGGGCTAAGTCTGCTAAGATCAAGGATGTTATCAAGGATGGTCTTTATTCGTAAATAATAATTTTAATATATTGAATATTTTACTACATTATAATTCAACGTATAACATAGCCACAGCAACGCGTGGCCGGGTCTGCTAGTATATATATATATTTACATTATGAATTTATGAATTAACATTAAAAGATTCAAACTTGAAAAGAAATCAAAATTATATCTACCTAAATCAGCTGTTTGGTTTATGTTATTGCGTTTTTACTAAATTGAATTATATTTGGAAAATGATTTTAAAATTGTTTTATCATCTTTAATAAAAATACATTTTCGAGAAAGGAAAATATAAACTGTTAAATTTATTGTTCTGAAAACGAAGCTTTATAATAACTGCTATACTATATTAGCTTATAAGATTATAGACAATTCAATAACTATCAAGTTCTTTTCACATTCATTTTAATTTTCAGATGTAAACGATTAATAAAAATTTCACAATAACAGATCATACAAAATTTGATTTTGAAAGAGTCGAAAATGCTTTGAAACATCATTATTTTCGATTTATATTGTTATAGCTTTTCCATTTAAAAAGAGATTCATGAGTTTTATTTTATTTTCTTCTGTTAATGTTCCTTTCTCTTTCTCTTTCTTCATATTTACTGAAATATATAACAGGAAAAATATTTTCTTTTTCATTACGTATATAATTTTGTTTCCCGCTGTTTTCGACAAGGTTATAGAAGACAGCCATTGGAATGATAATTTCCGAACTCAATCGATAAAATAAGACGGCGAGAATGTTTGGAAAAAAAAAAATCTTTGAAATCAAATATATAGGTCTAAATTGTTAGTATATATTATCTATTTTATAAAGAAGCAAGAAAGAAAAACCCTACGGTTCGCATAGAAGTTTAAACATTATATACTTAACCGATACATAGTTTCATCTTCAAATGTATTTTAATCTTGTAATAATGAATAATAATAATAATTATTATTATTATTATTATTTTAATTGTGAAAGATGAAAACTTCCAATAAGTATATTTAAAGCTTTGTTTTTAGAGGAAAACTATATAATAGATATCTTTGTTTAATCTTGTATATTTTTGAAAATAGAAAGGGGCTATAAAAAAAGAATGTATATATATATATATATATATATATATATATATATATACAGGGTGATCAATTTAAAAGAGTACCCGTTGGTTTTTCTTATTACCCTTAAATACGACGGATGTGGAAAATATTCTAACACTGAACTATAATTGTTTGAACCTTGTTTAAGTGTGGGAGACAATTTCCAACACTGTTGGGCTGTTAAAACTTTAT
Organism: Salticus scenicus; assembly: GCA_963930645.1. Lineage (NCBI taxonomy): Eukaryota > Metazoa > Arthropoda > Arachnida > Araneae > Salticidae > Salticus > Salticus scenicus. Next base: position 92,856,458 of record OZ005655.1, on the reverse strand, counting down.
TTGTGAGGTAAAACAGAAATGGGGACGCACATTTTTTTTTTTTTTTAATCCTGTAATAATTTTATTTATGAAAAACAAAATTTAATTAAAAATTTTTACATTCTCATTCCTACATTACATTTACATTTACATTATCATTTTTACATTATCATTTCATAGGCTTTTCCAGAGAAGTTCTGAAAAACATCGATGAATTAAAACAGATCATAAATGAAGAAATCTCCTCAATAACACCAACAATGCTGCGAAGTGTGTCAAAAACCTGTCGACGTGTTCATGTTTGCATTCAAAATCGTGACGAACATTTTCAACATTTTCTGTGGGGAATGATAATGTAAAAAAAAAAATTGAATTAAATTATGTTTTTCAAAAATAAAATTATTACAGGATTAAAAAAAAAGTGCGTATCCATTTCTGTTTTACATCAAAAATAAAATTGTAACAATCCAACAGTCTTAGAAATTGTGTCTAAACAAGGTTCAAACAATCATACTTCAATGTTAGAATAGTTGCCACATCTGTCAGATTAAAGGTTAAAAGAAATATCCACGGGTACTATTTTAAACTGATCACCCTATGTATATATATACATATATATATATATATATATATATATATATATATATATATATGTACATGTATTGTTTTAATTTACACAGGAGGGAAACTCACAAAAGTATCTTTATATATTTATTTCTACAGAAAAACAATTAAAATGATTGCGTTGATGTAGATCTTTATATCATCTAAACTTATTTACACACCATATAGTGTACTAAATCTATCTTCATATGGTTAAAATTTTAACCCTTTGCAGTGAAGAGGTTATTCTTGCTTACAGTAAAGTTCCATGACGTAATGAAATGGTATTAGACAGGAGATGAGTGGCAACAGCCAAGGAAGAGGGAACGGAGTTTTTGGATGGAACGAGAGAATGACATGTTTAGTTAATTAGAGAAGAATATTTTTATTTGTGTTCTAAATGTTTATCTATGTTTTGTGCGTTTTTTTTAGTAGTGTCTTATTAAATGTTTTCGTCTTTAAGTACGAGGTGTTTTATTTCAAAGCCACGTCTGAATTTATTTAATATTAAGTGATTGTGTCTCCAATCAAGCAGAAACCAGGATCCGAATTTTACTGGCGCAGCCTTTTGCTAGGATAGAAAACGATACCGAGAAAATGGGGAAGGTAAGAGCTTTCGTGTATATGCCCAAATATTTTAAGTGTACCTTTTAATTTTTTTTTTTTTTTTATAACATAAAATGATAATAGAACGCCAGTTCTAAGTTTTTGTTCTCAAATACATTCGAATAAAATTCACGCCAGTGAATGTCAATTGTAATACAGTGTGAATGTATTAAGTGTATTATATTTTACGCTGGTAAATAATAGCATACGATGTCACGCCAGTGATTGTTAATTTTAGTACAGCGTATATGTATTAATTACATTTATTTACGACAGTGAATAAAGGTTTAATATTTCACGCCAGTGAATATTAATTTTAATACAATGTGATTTTTTTTTTTATTTACTTCAAAAAATATAGAGCTGTTTATCTGTTAAATATCTACAACAGTAGATCTTGATATTTTCCCCCTCAGTTTGATATATATACATATATATATATTGGTTTGTTTGCTCTCCGAAATACGGAGTCAAAAGTATTTTGTGTGATGAAATAAATAAGAGTAAATATCGTATTTTGTTCATGAAATTGGAAAATCTAATTTTTTTTGTAGAATATTTATATTTTAATGAATGTACCTTAATATGAAATATATATGAGAGTTAATTCAATTTAGTTATTAAGTGCTGAAATTACACAAATAGTGTTTTGTTTATTTCATTTAATAACGAGCCATAATAAATTAGTTTGTTTCGAACGAAATAGCTATTGCTGACGAAAATCGTCTGCGTTATTATTATTTTTATTTTTTGTTCCATTTCATTATTTTATAGAAAGAGTAAAAATTTTTTTTCTTCTTTTCTGTGTTTATTCTTATGACACATGGTAATTATTTAAAAAGTGTTAAAGATTACATTTTTTTTTTTTTTTTTTTGTTTATTTTTTTTACAAACGTTGAAGTAAGCTTATGATAGAAATGTTTGTTTATTCATTTCATATGAAATAAAAGTGTTGGTTTCAATAAAAAATAAATTGGATAAATAAGAAAAGAATTTTATTTTATATTTCATTGCGTAAGGAAATGTAAATATGCACGACAGTGTGTTTTAAGTTATTTCTAATGTGTGAAAATATCATTCATGTATTTTTAAAGTCAAATTGATTCATAAGCTAAGTAAAGAAATTTATATAGATATCAATTGCTTTAGGTATAAATTATGGGTTTTGCGTATGGTATATAATTTTATTTCCATTAATATTTAACAAAGTATTTTTATCAGCACCACCTTGAGGAATTTTTGCTAAGTTTCTGGTTCAGAAAATTTTAGGTGTATAAGATGGCATATTTGGGTCGCGCAAAGAAAGAGGATTTGAAATTGTTGGCTGTGGAGCTGAATCTTCAGGTCACGAATGAAATGACTGTAAGCGATTTACGCAAATTAATTACCAAAGATAAAGAATATGACGAAGAGTTTACTAAGAATCAGCTCGAGATTATTATCGAAGATAGGAAGCTCCGTGAGAAACAAGATGCTGAAAAGCAGTTCCAAGAGCAAGAGATTGAAAAACAAAAACGCGAATATGAATTTGAGTTAGAAAAAATCAGTTTGGAAGCTGAAAAGTTTAAAGTAGCACCGATTTCTGAAGCTAAGAGTAGTACACAAGATTTAACAAAAATCGTTCCAAAATTCGAAATGAGAGATGGAGATATAGTGCTGTTCTTGACTTTGTTTGAGCGTCAAGCCGAGAGAATTAATCTAGATAAATGTAACTCTGGGTGTCAGCTCTTTTAGCTCTTATGCCAAAAGAAATCACTCAATTAATAGCTCGTGAATCAGAAGAAAAATTTGACGATTATGATTATATCAAAGGTTTATTATTAAAACGATTTAAATTAGGCCCTGAACATTTCAGACAAAAATTTGTGAAACATCAGCGAAACCCTACTCGATCTTGGCGAGACTTTGTTTTCGAAATAACAAGCTACTTTGAGGAATGACTTGAAGGAGTTGCCGTACATGATTTTGAAGGATTGAAGAATCTTATGATTACGGATCAGTTAAAAAGACGCGTTCCAGGTGATATCCGAGAACATTTCGTCGATGACTGCCCTAAGTTACTTGTTCCGGGTGTTTTAGCCGATAAGTTGGATGAGTACGAAAGTGTACGATTGAATGCTAAGGGATCCGGTTTGGGCGATATGAAACATAGAACAACTAGTAATTACAAACCTGATTTTAAAGACTTTAGCAACAAACAAAAAGACGAACAGCCATCTCGGGAATTTAGGACATCATTTCCTTCAAGAACTGATCAAAATACAAGTTTTAAACCTACTTGTTTTACGTGTGGATCTGTGGGGCATTTATCTAGAGTTTGTCCCAAGAATTCCAAGAAAACATCAACTCGTAATGCCGTAAGTAATGTGGTTGAAGCCAAAGACGTTAAGCCAAAGCCAGCGAACGAAGTTGTAACTGCTAAGGTGTCCATTCCTGTGTCAACCTCTATGCCGATTAAAGATGGAATTGATGATTTGAAATACGTAAATATCAAATGTGGAGAAAAGGTTTTGAAGGCAATAGTGGATACTGGAGCACAAATTTCAGTCTTACGTGCAGATTTGGTCGATACCGACTTTGGAGAAGGGGATGGAACAATCCAAATTATTTCGGCTTTCGGTGAAAAAGAAGTAGCTGCTCTAAAGATTTCTAACCTAAAGATAGATGATGGGAAACACGGCAATGTACCTGTAACTTGTGCAGTATCGAAGAAACTTGTGAATGATATGCTAATTTGTTCAACTGCCTATGAAGTTTTAATGGAGAATGTAGAATTAAATGGATGTATGAATCATGCACTTGCAAAGTTAAATGAGAGCATTGAAAAAGAAAATCAGGAAGAACATGATGAAAAGAAAAACATCTCAACGTCGCTTCAACTTAATGCTGAGATTACCGATGATAAAAGCAATGGAAATAAAGAAGATTTTATAAAATTACAATTAGATGATGAAGATTTAAAGAAATCCTGGTTTTATGCCAAAACTGGGAAGAATTCATTTAAAATTAGTAATGGAGTTCTTGTCCATTCAGAATGCTTATGTGGAGAAAATGTTGATCAAGTTGTTCTGCCCACATGCAAAAGAAAAGAAGTTCTTAGGATGGCACACGAAATACCATTGGCTGGTCATCTAGGCGAACAGAAAACAAAGCAGAGAATAAAATTTTCATTTTATTGGCTAAGTCTCAAAGAAGACGTTAAAAAATTTTGTGAAAGTTGCAAAACCTGCCAATTACGCAGAACAGTTTCCTATAGGGATCGTATACCGATACAACCCATCGTTAGGCCAGAAATTCCATTTGAAGTCTGGAGTTTGGACTGTATTGGACCTTTAGAACCCCCCCGTCTCTAAGAGGACATAAATATGTGATTTGTGCAGTTGACTTATGTACTAGATGGGCTGAAGCTATTCCCGTGACTAACATCAATGCTAAAACAACTTGCAATAATCTGATGAGAATATTTACACAGACAGGGTTCCCCAAAGTAATATGTACAGACCAAGGTATTAATTTTACTGCTAAATTAAGTGAAGCATTTGTGGAACTTCTTGGAGTTTCTCCGAGGTTTGCAACGCCAGGTCATCCAGAAAGTATGGGTGCAGTGAAACGTTGGAATCGAACATTGAAAGATATGTTAAATAAAAACATACAGGAATATGGATCTAACTGGGATTTGCATCTTCCATATCTACTTTTTGCTTACAGAGAAGTTCCTCATAGTACGACAGGTGTTTCTCCGTTTCAGTTAGTTTATGGGCGTTTGCCTCCTGGACCATTGTCACTATTGAAAGACGTATGGACTGGTGAGAGAAAAATTCCCACTTCAGTTTCCGCATCAGTTGAAAAATATATATCAGAACTAGTTGAGAAACTAAGAAAAGCACATGAAATTGCAACAGAATATGCTCAGGATTCTCAAGAAAGATATACTTCGCGGTATAATTTGAGAGCAAGAGATAAACAGTTTAATGTTGGTGATAAAGTACTAATACTAGTTCCTTCATCTTCGCATAAATTACTTAAAACTTGGATTGGCCCAGCTACTGTTGTCAGTGCCTGATTTAAGGCAGGGCATTCGGGGCACGTGCCCTGGGCCCTCACACTGAGGAGGCCTCCAAGAAATTCCATCATACATTAAAAAACAATAGCTAAAATGAAAGATTTTCAAATTTTTCAATAATGATCGTTGTTTTTTGTTTTTTCATCAATGGATGGGGAGGTATTGCAGTGCTGTTTTATAAATCGACGTTATTATCTTTCAAGGAAACTACCAGCTCATCAAAATATTGTAGTATTTTCACTAAACACAAATACAACTGCATATTATTGATACGTCGTTCCAAACTCTTACTAAGGCTAGCTAAATCGAGGCACGTACCGCAGTACAGATACACGAGCACGATGTACATTGATCCGATAGACAAGCATTGGATCTAGTTAAGTCTTACTCTTACCAATAAAATGAAAAGTGGAGAGAATTTTTGGACGCGTGAATCAAAAATATGTGGTTTGTTTTGTTTGTTATAATATTAAAGTATGAGGAAAAGGGGCCCGGTGAACATGAATGCCCCGGGCCTCCAAGTGGGTAAATCGGTCCCTGACTGTTGTTGAAATCACTAGACCACATTCAGCCTTAGTTGAATTAGAGAATGGGTCCAGAAGAGAACTACATTTTAATAAGCTCAGACCATACGTTGCTCGAATTGACCATGTTGGCCTAATATTTGATGAAGATAAAGATTTTGGTGATATTCATTATGCACCATTCGGAAATGGATGCTTAACCCCTAAAGAAATAGCGGATCATATTGATAGTTTTGATTTAAATTTTGAAAAGAAAAATGATTTAAATATATTTTATTTTCTTGAATAACACCTAATGCCAAGATGGACGCCATTGGAACCGTGATTTGTTTATCTCACGACGATTTCACTCGGAAAAGACCAGTCGAAATTTCAGAAAACGATTCCGCCTGACAATTCCAATAATGAAAGCAATTCGATGAGTTCGTTCTAGCGAAATAAGAAAGGCTATCGGAATGTGACGTCACATCGGAGAAATTCCGATAACGAGTGCATTTCGATGAGCTCGTTCTAGAGGCCCTGGTTCGACGTGTTCATGTTTGCATTCAAAATCGTGACGAACATTTTCAACATTTTCTGTGGGGAATGATAATGTAAAAAAAAAAATTGAATTAAATTATGTTTTTCAAAAATAAAATTATTACAGGATTAAAAAAAAATGTGCGTCTCCATTTCTGTTTTACATCAAAAATAAAATTGTAACAATCCAACAGTGTTAGAAATTGTGTCTAAACAAGGTTCAAACAATCATACTTCAATGTTAGAATAGTTGCCACATCTGTCAGATTAAAGGTTATAAGAAATATCCACGGGTACTCTTTTAAACTGATCACCCTATGTATATATATACATGTATATATATATATATATATATGTACATGTATTGTTTTAATTTACACAGGAGGGAAACTCACAAAAGTATCTTTATATATTTATTTCTACAGAAAAACAATTAAAATGATTGCGTTGATGTAGATCTTTATATCATCTAAACTTATTTACACACCATATAGTGTACTAAATCTATCTTCATATGGTTAAAATTTTAACCCTTTGCAGTGAAGAGGTTATTCTTGCTTACAGTAAAGTTCCATGACGTAATGAAATGGTATTAGACAGGAGATGAGTGGCAACAGCCAAGGAAGAGGGAACGGAGTTTTTGGATGGAACGAGAGAATGACATGTTTAGTTAATTAGAGAAGAATATTTTTATTTGTGTTCTAAATGTTTATCTATGTTTTGTGCGTTTTTTTTAGTAGTGTCTTATTAAATGTTTTCGTCTTTAAGTACGAGGTGTTTTATTTCAAAGCCACGTCTGAATTTATTTAATATTAAGTGATTGTGTCTCCAATCAAGCAGAAACCAGGATCCGAATTTTACTGGCGCAGCCTTTTGCTAGGATAGAAAACGATACCGAGAAAATGGGGAAGGTAAGAGCTTTCGTGTATATGCCCAAATATTTTAAGTGTACCTTTTAATTTTTTTTTTTTTTTTATAACATAAAATGATAATAGAACGCCAGTTCTAAGTTTTTGTTCTCAAATACATTCGAATAAAATTCACGCCAGTGAATGTCAATTGTAATACAGTGTGAATGTATTAAGTGTATTATATTTTACGCTGGTAAATAATAGCATACGATGTCACGCCAGTGATTGTTAATTTTAGTACAGCGTATATGTATTAATTACATTTATTTACGACAGTGAATAAAGGTTTAATATTTCACGCCAGTGAATATTAATTTTAATACAATGTGATTTTTTTTTTATTTACTTCAAAAAATATAGAGCTGTTTATCTGTTAAATATCTACAACAGTAGATCTTGATATTTTCCCCCTCAGTTTGATATATATACATATTTATATATTGGTTTGTTTGCTCTCCGAAATACGGAGTCAAAAGTATTTTGTGTGATGAAATAAATAAGAGTAAATATCGTATTTTGTTCATGAAATTGGAAAAATCTAATTTTTTTTGTAGAATATTTATATTTTAATGAATGTACCTTAATATGAAATATATATGAGAGTTAATTCAATTTAGTTATTAAGTGCTGAAATTACACAAATAGTTTTTTGTTTATTTCATTTAATAACGAGCCATAATAAATTAGTTTGTTTCGAACGAAATAGCTATTGCTGACGAAAATCGTCTGCGTTATTATTATTTTTATTTTTTGTTCCATTTCATTATTTTATAGAAAGAGTAAAATTTTTTTTTCTTCTTTTCTGTGTTTATTCTTATGACACATGGTAATTATTTAAAAAGTGTTAAAGATTACATTTTTTTTTTTGTTGTTTGTTTATTTTTTTTACAAACGTTGAAGTAAGCTTATGATAGAAATGTTTGTTTATTCATTTCATATGAAATAAAAGTGTTGGTTTCAATAAAAAATAAATTGGATAAATAAGAAAAGAATTTTATTTTATATTTCATTGCGTAAGGAAATGTAAATATGCACGACAGTGTGTTTTAAGTTATTTCTAATGTGTGAAAATATCATTCATGTATTTTTAAAGTCAAATTGATTCATAAGCTAAGTAAAGAAATTTATATAGATATCAATTGCTTTAGGTATAAATTATGGGTTTTGCGTATGGTATATAATTTTATTTCCATTAATATTTAACAAAGTATTTTTATCAGCACCACCTTGAGGAATTTTTGCTAAGTTTCTGGTTCAGAAAATTTTAGGTGTATAAGATGGCATATTTGGGTCGCGCAAAGAAAGAGGATTTGAAATTGTTGGCTGTGGAGCTGAATCTTCAGGTCACGAATGAAATGACTGTAAGCGATTTACGCAAATTAATTACCAAAGATAAAGAATATGACGAAGAGTTTACTAAGAATCAGCTCGAGATTATTATCGAAGATAGGAAGCTCCGTGAGAAACAAGATGCTGAAAAGCAGTTCCAAGAGCAAGAGATTGAAAAACAAAAACGCGAATGTAGGAACTTAACTACAAATAACTAATTTTCGACGGACCATCTTCGTTGTTTTAATATTTTTAATTTGTACGATCACATACATCAAGTATTTACACTATTTACAACGAAGAATAAGATTTATAATAGGTAGAACATAAAATAATAATTGTGGGCGTCAATAAATTTAAAGTTCTTTGCCCACGTCCATTGTACTTGGCTTCTCATAGCCTTCTGCCGGTGATCCGCGACGGGGTGGCGCGCATGCGTCAACATCCCGCCCGGCCTTGCTATGTTGTCATGCAAGAACTTACAATATTTTTTTTTTGCAAAACTTCAAATTTACAATTTCACATAACATGAATAGATAAAATAATAACAAATAAATGAATGTAACATAATATCAATATTTCGCACAACACATAGAATTAGAAAAAAGATTAACTGATTATAATAAACAGAAATTTTCATAATTAACTAACAAATTTAGAGTAATATATATAATACAGTAAATTAATATAATAAATGTTCATATTCATTTTTACTCCTCGATAGGCAGCACACACAATCTGGAGATGGATCTTTTGTAAATCCCTTTGGTAGTTTTTATATCTACCAATCTAACTTTATTATCCTGACCAGGATATAGCTTTATTACACGCCCTAAAACCCACTTGCATGGTGGAAGATTTTCTTCCCTGACTAAAACCATGTCTCCGATTTTTAAATTTTCTTTATCAATTATCCATTTTCTGCGCTGTTGTAAGTTATTTAAGTAAGAAAGACTCCATCTTTTCCAGATTGCCTGAACTGACTTCGTAATATTTTGCCAAGCACTTAGGCGATTTTTTTCAATATTGGTTAAAGAGGGTTCAACAACAGCCGTTATTGGCCTTCCAATAAGAAAATGGGCTGGAGTTAAAACCTCTAAATCTTCAATACTTGAAGTTAGCGGAGTCAGTGGTCTCGAGTTCAAGATCGCTTCCACTTGAGTAACAAGTGTAAGCATTTCTTCAAATGTAAATTTTGAATTACCCGCTATCCGTTTAAAATGGTATTTAAACGCTTTGATATTTGCTTCCCATAGACCACCCCAATTTGGACTCCTTGGAGGAATAAAAACCCATTCTATTTTTTCCTCTGCAAAAAATTTGAATAAGGATTCTTCCTTATCTCTTACCAGTTTATACAAGGCATTTAGTTCCCTGTTGGCGCCTACCATATTGGTCCCATTATCCGAAAATATTTTATGACACTTGCCCCTTCTCGAAATAAATCTTTTTAACGCAGCTATCAGAGCTTGTGAAGTTAAATCACTGATAAGTTCAAGATGTATAGCCTTTGTTACTAGACAAATGAAAATACAAACATAAATTTTGATTTCTGGACCTTTCCTTCCATATTTATTTTTGATTAAAAAGGGTCCAGACAAATCTACCCCAGTTGAATTAAATGTTTTATCTGGCGTTATTCTTTGTTTTGGCAAGTTTCCCATTTTTTGTACACATACTTTCGGATTTGCTTTAAAACAGACTAAACATCTGTGCACAATTTTTTTACAAAGATTTCTCCCATGAATGGGCCAATATTTTTGCCTAACCTGAAACAGAAGATGTTGGGGACCAATATGAAAATATTTTTCATGATAATATTTTACAATTAATTCCGTTAATTTATTTTTTGAAGGAAGTACATAAGGATGCTTAATCGAATAAGATAACTGCGAATTTTGCAGTCTCCCCCCTACCCTTATTAAACCATTGTCATCCAAAAATGGTGATAAATTAAAAATTTTACTTTTATGCGATACATTACCGCCACTTTTCAAGGCAGATATTTCAGTATGAAATTCCTCCTCCTGCAGCTGTTTCAGTAGGAAGTCTTCTGCCTTTGTCAGCTCTTCAGGCATCAGCGGTCCTTTCTTCTTTTCTAAAGGATTTCTTAGATTGTGAAGAAACCTGAAAAGAAAACTACATATACGTAATATTTTTAAAAATCTATTACTACGATTTATCAGATAGTTCAAAATAGTAAAGTCTTTTTTCAAATTTAGAGTCACTGCATTTTCAGATTTTAATTCAGGAGTGTAGTCTTCCTCATTTAGTTCTGAAAGGTCAATAAAAGATTGTTTGTTTTTCGGAAATTCAGGATCTTTCAGAAATTCAGCACCTGTCCACCATGTGGCGCTGGTTGTTAGGCTTTCAGCAGTCATCCCTCGAGACAACAGGTCAGCAGGATTTTCTTTACTTGCACAATGGAACCAAGAGTTAGGGTTTGTCAGGCTGGCAATTTCTTGAACACGGTTGGCGACAAACTGCTTCCATCGGGTTTTAGTACCCTTTATCCAGAAAAGCACTATCTGCGAATCAGTCCAGTGATATTCAACAGAAGGTCTTTTAAGGTTTACAGTATTTTTCACTTTGGTGATCAGACGAGCTGCGACCAGGGCACCCAATAATTCAAGGCGAGGTAGTGTAACACCGCTGAGGGGAGCTACACGGCTCTTGGAAGTCAAAAGTTTTACTGAAATACCATTTTTTGATTTTGTTCGTACATAAATGGCAGCGCCATATGCCTTTTTGCTAGCATCGCAAAAACTATGTAATTCAACTATATCTTCTGGGGAAGTGGCATCAAGGACGAATCTAGGGACTTCAAGCTCTTTTAACAAGGGTAATTCCGAACACCATTTCATCCACTCTTTTTCGATATTTGGTGATAATGATTCATCCCATTTGGTTTTAGTTGTCCAGATATCTTGAATGATAATTTTTGCTCTGACAGTGAATGGAGAAATTAACCCTAAGGGGTCGAAAATTCTCCCTACGGCTTGAAGAATGGTACGTTTTGTAATTTTATTTATGGATATAAAGTTCAACAAACTCTTGATATCTACAATCAAATTATCTTTATTAGTATCCCAAGATAGTCCCAAGATCTTTGTCTGATTTATACCTAAGCTGATGGTAGATTCTACAGGGTATGTATCAAATTTTTCGCTTTTCCACTGTTCTGTTAATTCGGTATCGTTACTTATCCATTTTCTAAGGGACATTCCTGCGGCTTCCATAATATATTTTGCACTTCGTGATAATTCAAGTGCTTCGTTAAAATCATTACCTCCAGAAATTAAGTCGTCTACGTAAAAACATTTATCTAAAAGTCGAACAGTAGCGGGAAATTCTTCTCTATACTTCTCAATGTGATGTCTAATAGTAGCAGCGAGTAAGAATGGACTTGAACACACCCCAAAATTAACTCGATTGAAACGATAAATCTGTAATTTGGGTTTTTTATGTGCATGCGGTTCTTCATCACTCCAGAAAAAACGAACAGCGTCTTTATGTTCATCAGCGAGACAGATTTGTAGAAAGGCTTGTTTAATATCAGAACAAAATGCTATTTTGTTTAATCTAAAATTAATTAAAACATCCAAAAGATTCGGATTTAAATTTATCCCCTGCCATAGGCAATCATTCAGTGACAGCTGATTATTTTGATGACTCCCTGCATCAAATACGATTCTTGTTTTGGATGTTAAGCGACCTTCCTTTCTTACTGCCTGATGAGGCAAATAATAAATAGGTTTGTTTAAATTATTTTCTGCTGTACTGGGTTCAACTATTTCTATTATTTTTTGATTTACGTAATCACGAATAATCTCTCTATACTGTCCATATAATTCTCTATCATATTTAAAACGTCTCCATAAACTTAAAAATCGTTGTTTCGCTAACGTGTAATTATCGGAAAGTTCATTATAGGGTCTTCTAAAAGGCAAGTGTACAACGTAGCGTTTGTTTTTAAACTGAATCGTTTCATTAAAAATTTCTATAGCTTTATCACTTTCTTTTTGAATTGGATCGTCTCTTATTCCAATGCTTTCTAGATCGAAAAAGAGTTTAAGAGTGCTAATAAGGGAATCGTCTGACAAAACGAAACACTGTTTCGAATTATTCAGTTCTGTTTCTTCAACCTTTCCACACGCTAGCCATCCAAATTCGGTTTCCTTAAAAAACAAATCGTCATTTATTTTATAAGTATTATCCTTTAAAACTTTGAATAATATATCTGCACTGATTAACGCTTCTATTTCATTCGGTTCAAAAAATGTCTCGTCACTCAATTTCAAAAATTCTGGAATTTTTATGTCTGAAATGTTTAATTTATTGCATGGTGTAAGCCCAGTTATTTTATCCACAATCAAAAATTCTACTGGTTCACTAAAGGAACAATCTTCATTTGAAATAAAGGTATCTAATTTCCACTTAATATTTTGGGTCAATCCATTCAAACCTGAAACTGGAGTTTTTATTTTTTCTCTTTTAATTCCTAAACATTCACTCATCTTTTCAGTTAAAACGCACACATTTGAAGCCGAATCCAGAACGCATCTTATTTTTATTCTTTTTTTGTTTTCGCATTGAACATAAATATAAGCTGTCGAAAACAGAATACTTTTTCTATTTTCTTTTAAATATCTGCTATTATTACTCAAAACGGAAGCATTTAATTGCGCAACCCTTTTGTATTCATCTGAGTCTGGAACCGGGGTTTTGGCGCCAGAAGAAAAACATAATAATCTGTTGTGCTTCATTCCGCAGGTGCATTTGAATTTTGATAAGCAATCATTTTTCTTATGATTTTGCCTAAAACAAACCTCACAAAGCTTGTGAAGGCGTATTATACTTAATCTTTCGTTAATGTTTAATTTCAAAAATGCATCACATTTATAAATAGGGTGATAAGTATTTTTACAAACAACACAATTTTTGTTTTTATTTTCATGCATTAAAAGAGTTTTAGATTTGTTAATAGCCGGAAAGTTTTTGTTAGTATTTTTATTTCCGCTAGTCATATTCGTTCTATTAATAGATAATAAAACTGATTCTCGTTGTTCCAAAAATTTGATAAATTCTTCAAAGGTGGGAACATTTTTTGATTTATGGGATAACTCAAAATTCTTTCTAGATTCTCTGTCTAACTTTGCTACGAGAATATTTACAATGAAAACATCTGATAATTTATTTTGCTCATATTTCAGAACTTTCAAGGCACGCAGATTTTTCTGTATACAATCAATCATATTTCTTATCTCTTTGGGATTTTCTGTTTGAATTTTCTCAAAATTCAGAATATTTTGTACATGAATATCAACAATTAATCGCTCGTTATCATAGCGATTTTCTAATGCATTATATAATGATTCAAATGTATCAAAATTACTAACTAGATTTTTAGCATCAGATTTGAGACAAGATCTAAGATAATATAATTTCTGCGACTGATTAATGTGAACATTATTGGTTATTAAATCATCAAATTGTTCTTTAAAAGAACTGAATTCCTCATATTTTCCTGAAAATTCAGGTAATACTAAAGGAGGAATTTGAGTTTTAATTTCAAAGTTATCTTGAGATGCATTTTCAGTCGCATTTATTTTTTTATGAGAATCAAATTTCTTATAAGAATTAATAAGAGTATTAATTCTTACCTCTAATTTTTCCAGACGTTCTTCACATGAGTCAAGGTCGTCATCTATGGTTGCTTGTTCAGCATCTTTCAAGTCTTGAATTTCGTAGTATTTTTGTCGTAATTCATCGATTTTTGTTTGTAGCAGTTCTATGTTCTTTAATTTCACTTTTAGTTCCACTACATCTATATCGTAATTTTCGGCATTCGTGCCTTCTACATAGTTTTCAATTCTAGTTATCTTCCCTTTCAAGGAAGATTTCAATTTATTATTTTTATCCATAAGTCGCTTATTACAAGCTCCGGTTTCTCGACGGAGCCACTTTTTGTAGGAACTTAACTACAAATAACTAATTTTCGACGGACCATCTTCGTTGTTTTAATATTTTTAATTTGTACGATCACATACATCAAGTATTTACACTATTTACAACGAAGAATAAGATTTATAATAGGTAGAACATAAAATAATAATTGTGGGCGTCAATAAATTTAAAGTTCTTTGCCCACGTCCATTGTACTTGGCTTCTCATAGCCTTCTGCCGGTGATCCGCGACGGGGTGGCGCGCATTCGTCAACAGCGAATATGAATTTGAGTTAGAAAAAATCAGTTTGGAAGCTGAAAAGTTTAAAGTAGCACTGATTTCTGAAGCTAAGAGTAGTACACAAGATTTAACAAAAATCGTTCCAAAATTCGAAATGAGAGATGGAGATATAGTGCTGTTCTTGACTTTGTTTGAGCGTCAAGCCAAGAGAATTAATCTAGATAAATGTAACTCTGGGTGTCAGCTCTTTTAGCTCTTATGCCAAAAGAAATCACTCAATTAATAGATCGTGAATCAGAAGAAAAATTTGACGATTATGATTATATCAAAGGTTTATTATTAAAACGATTTAAATTAGGCCCTGAACATTTCAGACAAAAATTTGTGAAACATCAGCGAAACCCTACTCGATCTTGGCGAGACTTTGTTTTCGAAATAACAAGCTACTTTGAGGAATGACTTGAAGGAGTTGCCGTACATGATTTTGAAGGATTGAAGAATCTTATGATTACGGATCAGTTAAAAAGACGCGTTCCAGGTGATATCCGAGAACATTTCGTCGATGACTGCCCTAAGTTACTTGTTCCGGGTGTTTTAGCCGATAAGTTGGATGAGTACGAAAGTGTACGATTGAATGCTAAGGGATCCGGTTTGGGCGATATGAAACATAGAACAACTAGTAATTACAAACCTGATTTTAAAGACTTTAGCAACAAACAAAAAGACGAACAGCCATCTCGGGAATTTAGGACATCATTTCCTTCAAGAACTGATCAAAATACAAGTTTTAAACCTACTTGTTTTACGTGTGGATCTGTGGGGCATTTATCTAGAGTTTGTCCCAAGAATTCCAAGAAAACATCAACTCGTAATGCCGTAAGTAATGTGGTTGAAGCCAAAGACGTTAAGCCAAAGCCAGCGAACGAAGTTGTAACTGCTAAGGTGTCCATTCCTGTGTCAACCTCTATGCCGATTAAAGATGGAATTGATGATTTGAAATACGTAAATATCAAATGTGGAGAAAAGGTTTTGAAGGCAATAGTGGATACTGGAGCACAAATTTCAGTCTTACGTGCAGATTTGGTCGATACCGACTTTGGAGAAGGGGATGGAACAATCCAAATTATTTCGGCTTTCGGTGAAAAAGAAGTAGCTGCTCTAAAGATTTCTAACCTAAAGATAGATGATGGGAAACACGGCAATGTACCTGTAACTTGTGCAGTATCGAAGAAACTTGTGAATGATATGCTAATTTGTTCAACTGCCTATGAAGTTTTAATGGAGAATGTAGAATTAAATGGATGTATGAATCATGCACTTGCAAAGTTAAATGAGAGCATTGAAAAAGAAAATCAGGAAGAACATGATGAAAAGAAAAACATCTCAACGTCGCTTCAACTTAATGCTGAGATTACCGATGATAAAAGCAATGGAAATAAAGAAGATTTTATAAAATTACAATTAGATGATGAAGATTTAAAGAAATCCTGGTTTTATGCCAAAACTGGGAAGAATTCATTTAAAATTAGTAATGGAGTTCTTGTCCATTCAGAATGCTTATGTGGAGAAAATGTTGATCAAGTTGTTCTGCCCACATGCAAAAGAAAAGAAGTTCTTAGGATGGCACACGAAATACCATTGGCTGGTCATCTAGGCGAACAGAAAACAAAGCAGAGAATAAAATTTTCATTTTATTGGCTAAGTCTCAAAGAAGACGTTAAAAAATTTTGTGAAAGTTGCAAAACCTGCCAATTACGCAGAACAGTTTCCTATAGGGATCGTATACCGATACAACCCATCGTTAGGCCAGAAATTCCATTTGAAGTCTGGAGTTTGGACTGTATTGGACCTTTAGAACCCCCGTCTCTAAGAGGACATAAATATGTGATTTGTGCAGTTGACTTATGTACTAGATGGGCTGAAGCTATTCCCGTGACTAACATCAATGCTAAAACAACTTGCAATAATCTGATGAGAATATTTACACAGACAGGGTTCCCCAAAGTAATATGTACAGACCAAGATATTAATTTTACTGCTAAATTAAGTGAAGCATTTGTGGAACTTCTTGGAGTTTCTCCGAGGTTTGCAACGCCAGGTCATCCAGAAAGTATGGGTGCAGTGAAACGTTGGAATTGAACATTGAAAGATATGTTAAATAAAAACATACAGGAATATGGATCTAACTGGGATTTGCATCTTCCATATCTACTTTTTGCTTACAGAGAAGTTCCTCATAGTACGACAGGTGTTTCTCCGTTTCAGTTAGTTTATGGGCGTTTGCCTCCTGGACCATTGTCACTATTGAAAGACGTATGGACTGGTGAGAGAAAAATTCCCACTTCAGTTTCCGCATCAGTTGAAAAATATATATCAGAACTAGTTGAGAAACTAAGAAAAGCACATGAAATTGCAACAGAATATGCTCAGGATTCTCAAGAAAGATATACTTCGCGGTATAATTTGAGAGCAAGAGATAAACAGTTTAATGTTGGTGATAAAGTACTAATACTAGTTCCTTCATCTTCGCATAAATTACTTAAAACTTGGATTGGCCCAGCTACTGTTGTTGAAATCACTAGACCACATTCAGCCTTAGTTGAATTAGAGAATGGGTCCAGAAGAGAACTACATTTTAATAAGCTCAGACCATACGTTGCTCGAATTGACCATGTTGGCCTAATATTTGATGAAGATAAAGATTTTGGTGATATTCATTATGCACCATTCGGAAATGGATGCTTAACCCCTAAAGAAATAGCGGATCATATTGATAGTTTTGATTTAAATTTTGAAAAGAAAAATGATTTGAAAAATGTAATATGCAAATATAATAATGTTTTCAGCACTAAACCCGGAATAGCTAAAGTAGAAGGACACAGTGTCCGCGTTACTAGAGATTGCTGTCCTAAAAGACTACGTCCATATAGAATACCGATATGCAAAAAGAAGTGGATCGACAGATTCAAGAATTACTTACACTTGGACTAATCGAACATAGTAACAGCGAATGGGCTCATCCTGTAGTTTGCGTTTCCAAAAAGGATGGAACTGTTAGGTTATGTGTTGATTTTCGTTTATTGAACAGCTATACCATCCCAGATGCATACCCCATGAAGATTGCCAATGATCTTATTTACTTGATTGGTAATTCGCAGTTTATTTCTGTTCTAGATCTCACGAAAAGGTACTGGCAAATACCTATGAAAGAAGACAGCAAACATTATACTGCTTTTACTACCCACTCAGGGCATTTCCAATGGAATGTCATGGCATTTGGTATGAAGAACGCTGGTAGTACATTACAAAAATCTATAGACAAAGTTTTAGAGTGTCATAAAGATTATTGTCGTTCCTATATCGACGATGTTGCAGTATTCTCTACCACTTGGAGTGAACATATAACACATTTGAAAGCAGTTCTCAAAACATTCCAAGAAGTTGGTCTTACAGTTAATTTAAAGAAATGCGATTTCGGAAAGAATGAAGTGAAATTTGTAGGCCATATTATTGGATCAGGAAGACATACACCCGATCCCGAAAAAACCGAAGCTATAAGAAAAATTTGCAGGCCTATCACCAAAAAAGAACTTCGTAGTGTAATTGGCTTGGCTAATTATTACCAGGACTACATTCCAAATTTTGCTTCAGAAATTCTTCCATTGACTGAATTAACAAAGAAAAGCGTACCTAATGAAATTTCCTGGTCTGATGCCCAAGAAACAGCTTTTCAAAATTTGAAACACCATTTAATGAATATGCCATCTCTATATACGCCTAATATAGCAAAGCCATTCAAATTATACACTGATGCTTCGAGCAAAGCTATAGGAGCATGCTTATCTCAGTCGGACGATTCTGGCAAAGAACATCCGATTGCTTTCTTTAGTAAAAAACTTTCTCCGTGCCAAGTCAGATGGTCAACGATCGAACGAGAGGCTTACAGTGTGCTGACTGCTCTACGAAAGTTTGATACTTGGCTCTTCGGTGCAGAAGTCGAAGTAATTTCCGATCACAATCCTCTGACTTTTCTGACACAAACAATGCCACACGGTGCAAAGTTAGCACGTCGGGCTTTAGCTTTGCAAAGATATAATCTAAAAATTACGTATAGGAAGGGGAAAAATCATGGCAATGCCGATTCTTTATCTAGACTTCCTTAAAATATTTTTAATAGTATTTCAGTTATATCTAATTATTCAAATTTAATTTACCTCGTGATATACTATATAATTCATGTACATTTTATAAGGGTTGTTTGTAAGATATTTAATGTTAGATCTATTATTTGTTTGTATTATTGTTGTTGTTTATTGCTGAATATACTATGTATTTCATTGTTTGTTTCATTTTTTTTCTTCTTTGGGCATATGCAGAAGCTCTTCCTAAAGATTTTATGATATATGCATTTTTTTTTATATAAACTCTTGATATAAACTTTTAGGATTTACATATATGAACATTTATTTTATAAACTTTTTCTAAAAAGAATTTTTGTGGTACCTACATGAACATTTCCTTAGAAACTCTTAGTATTATCTGTTGGTGTTCTTCCTATATGAAAAACTCATATATAAAAAAAAAAAAAAAAGTTCAGCATTATCAATGTGAACATTTATGTAGAAACTCTCTATATCATGCAACAGTTTTCTAAGTTTGGTAGCATCATAGTCACTCCTGTGACGTATGAGCTCAAAAAGGAGGGACGAGTAAAGTTCCATGACGTAATGAAATGGTATTAGACAGGAGATGAGTGGCAACAGCACAAGGAAGAGGGAACGGAGTTTTTGGATGGAACGAGAGAATGACATGTTTAGTTAATTAGAGAAGAATATTTTTATTTGTGTTCTAAATGTTTATCTATGTTTTGTGCGTTTTTTTTAGTAGTGTCTTATTAAATGTTTTCGTCTTTAAGTACGAGGTGTTTTATTTCAAAGCCACGTCTGAATTTATTTAATATTAAGTGATTGTGTCTCCAATCAAGCAGAAACCAGGATCCGAATTTTACTCTTACCATTTAATTTGATAAGGTAATGTTTCATAAATCTCCTACTTTGGAATATTAAGTTACATAGAATGGTGAAATGAAAAGTTTTAAACGTTAAATTGTGTGTGAAATCATTTTATGGTAATAGTAAGTAGTTCATCGGAAAATCGTCCCGAGCTTCTGATCTGCGGGAGTGAAAAATGTATCGAGTATAAAGGAAATTTTCTGCTTATATCGCTGTATATACTGTAGCAGAATATATATATATATATATATATTCTGCTTAAGTATATAAACTATTTTATGAGGTCATATAAACCAACGGTCCCCTATCGACTGCACAGATCACTAAATTCACAATTTAAATTCCCGCGGACCACTAACACGCTACCTTTCCGTAAATTAACATAAATTTTCTATTTCAGACATTTTGTCAAATGCCTCAAAAAGTATTTGACAGTTCCATTATGGCATGGGATTATGATACTTCTTTTAATTATTTTTATTCCTTAGCGTAAATACGGACTAGAACCCCTTATAGTCCAAGCGGTGGCTGCAAAAAATTGACTTGATAAGGTACGAAGCTGATTTTTTTCCTATAGATAGAATTCATTGTTACAATGAAAATCTGATAGGGTTGCCTGGTCAAAGCCGTCAAGTTTAAGAGAAACAACCTCACTTCCGGTCACAATTTAAACGATTTTCGAACCCCAAAAGGTATGAAGATGAAACCGGTGCTAAAATGTAGAGATTAATATGCTCTTTAAAATGGCATAGGGTTGCCTGGTCAAAACCGTCAAGTTTCAGAGGTTGTCTCGATAATAGGGGTCAAATTTAAACGATTTTCGAACCCCACAAGTGTGAAGATGAAACCGGTGCTAAAATGTAGAGATTAATATGCTCTTTAAAATGGCATAGGGTTGCCTGGTCAAAGCCGCCAAGAAACAGAGGTTGCCACGAAAAAGGGGATCAAAATTAAACGCTTTTAAAACCCTACAAGTGTAAAGAAGAAACCGGTGCTAAAATGTTGAGAATAATATACTTTTTAAAATGGCATAGCATTGCCTGGTCAAAGCCGTCAAGAAACAGCGGTTGCCACGAAAAAGGGGGGCGTATTTTACGATTTATTTACCCAAGTAAAAAATGATTTACCCAAGTGTCAAGATGAAACCGGTGCTAAAATGTAGAGAATAATATGGTCTTTAAAATGGTATAGGGTTGCCTGGTCAAAGCCGTCAAGAAACAGAGGTTGCCATGAAAATAGGGGACGTATGTTACGATTTATTTATCCAAGTAAAAAGTGATTTACCCAAGTGTAAAGATGAAATCGGTGCTAAAATGTAGAGATTAATATGCTCTTTAAAATGGCATAAGGTTGCCTGGTCAAAACCGTCAAGTCCCGGAGGTTGCCTCAAAAATAGGGGTCAAAATTAAACGCTTTTCAAACCCCACAAGTGTAAAGAAGAAACCGGTGCTAAAATGTTGAGAATAATATACTTTTTAAAATGGCATAGCGTTGCCTGGTCAAAGCCGTCAAGAAACAGCGGTTGCCACGAAAAAGGGGGGCGTATTTTACGATTTATTTACCCAAGTAAAAAATGATTTACCCAAGTGTAAAGATGAAACCG
Organism: Salticus scenicus; assembly: GCA_963930645.1. NCBI lineage: Eukaryota > Metazoa > Arthropoda > Arachnida > Araneae > Salticidae > Salticus > Salticus scenicus. Next base: position 92,835,123 of record OZ005655.1, on the reverse strand, counting down.
GTGCTAAAATGTAGAGAATAATATGGTCTTTAAAATGGTATAGGGTTGCCTGGCCAAAACCGCCAAGAAAAGAGGTTGCTACGAAAAGTGTGTGCGTGTGGGGGTCGAATTTTCGTGGTTTTCTTACCCTAACATATTTAAAAATGAAACCGTTTATAAAATATAGAGAATAATATTCTCTTTAGAGTATCATAGGGTTGCCAAGTGAAAATCTCGAAAAATAGTGGTTGCCTCGAGAGGAAAAAAAAAAAAAAAAGCTAATTTTGAAGGGTTTTTTATACAATGTGAAGAAAAAATATAAAAAGTATTTGAAAAAGAAAAAATATATAAACTGTAATGAAACTGTTCTAAAATTTCCCATAAAAACAACGAATTAATAGTAAAAATTAAAAATGTAGCATGCGGATAGAGATAAGAAAATACGACCGCAAAAGTTAACAGAAATGGAAATAATAATGCCCAAGATACTCATAATAAAAAATTCTGTTAGTATACAAAATAAATAATTAAATAAAATGAAAGGGGAAAAAAAAAAAAAAAAAAAAAAAAAAAAACCTCTTTTTTCAGATTTGCAGCAAAATTTACTAATTTCAATTTCATAAATTAATTCATTGTTATTAAGAAACGCGAAAAATTTATCAATTTTTTAAAAATGTTTTACGCTTTATTTGTACCCATAATTAATTTGCAGAAGGTATTATTGATTATTTTAATTAGATATAAAAAAATTAATTGAGAAAATTTTCTAAAATTGACAAATATTTAATATAACAAAATCGCACAACCCAATATTTTCGTATAAAATTCTACAAAGCAGCAGCATACATTTCTTCAGGGAATTATCTTCTCAATACTTTGACACAATTTGAATATTTTAAGTATTGAAAAATGGGGAAAAAACGAGCTCGTGAGCTGAATTTAGTTTTATACTGATTAGAAAAAGAATGGTCACGCATAATAATTTAATTTTCTTTATGCTTTAAAATCTCTTATATCATTAAACAAATAAAATAAACGAATATTGAAATTCGCTTCCTTTTCTAAGCTGACCGCTATACCTTGACAGGTTTGAAGCACAATCGTAAGCAAATTGAAAAGTGTTGTATGTTCTACATTTATCTAGCAATTTCATCTTTTAAGTATTAATCATTTCGTGTTTAACCTTTTTAAAATAGTCTTCATGTGTGTTTCACTTTGTGTTAAACACCTTTAATATTTGTTAGCTTTTTGGAGACTGGCCGCTATTTCTTTACGAATTTTACCAGGCAAACATATGCCATTTTAAAATAACTCCTACGCTGTACATTCTGGAACCAGCTACACCTTTCAAATATTCATATAATTTCATCCTTATTCATTTTCCTTGTTAATGCTATTCGTATTTTTTTACACTTCGTTAAGAAATCTTCAAAACTCGCCTATATTTTTGTGGTTGACTGCTTTACGTGACAGATTTGACCTATTTCCGAGGCAACCTCCGAGTCTTGACGGTTTTGACCAGGCAACCTTATGCCATTTTAAAGAGCATATTAATATCTATATTTTAGCACCGGTTTCATCTTTACAGTTGGGTAACTCACTTTTTACTTGGGTAAATAAATCGTAAAATAATTCCCCTATTTACGTGGCAACCTCTGTTTCTTGACGGCTTTGACCATTCAACCCTATGCCATTTTAAAGAGCATATTAATGCCTACATTTTAGCACCGATTTCATTTTTACACTTGTGGGGTTCGAAAATCGTTTAAATTTGACCCCTATTACCTAGGCAACCTCTGAAACTTGATGGTTTTGACCAGGCAACCCTATACCATTTTAAAGAGCATATTAATCTCTACATTTTAGCACCAGTTACATCTTTACACTTGTGAGGTTCGAAAAACATTTAAATTTGACCCCTATTTTCGAAGCAACCTCCGGGTCTTGACGGTTTTGACTAGGCAACCTTATGCCATTTTAAAGAGCATATTAATCTCTACATTTTAGCACCGGTTTCATCTTTACACTTGGGTAAATCACTTTTTACTTGGGTAAATAAATCGCAAAATACGTCCCCTATATTTTCGTGGCAACCTCTGTTTCTTGACGGCTTTAACCAGGCAATCCTATGCCATTTTAAAGAGCATATTAATCTCTTCATTTTAGCACCGGTTTCATCTTCACACTTGTGGGGTTCGAAAATCGTTTAAATTTGACCCCTATTATCGAGGCAACCTCTGAAACTTGACGGTTTTGACCAGGCAACCATATGCCATTTTAAAGAGCATATTAATCTCTACATTTTTAGCACCGGTTTCATCTTCATACCTTTTGGGGTTCGAAAATCGTTTAAATTGTGATCGGAAGTGAGGTTGTTTCTCTTAAACTTGACGGCTTTGACCAGGCAACCCTATCAGATTTTCATTGTAACAATGAATTCTATCTAAATGAATTCTATCTGAAAAAAATCAGCTTCGTACCTTATCAAGTCAATTTTTTGCAGCCGCCGCTCGGACTATTAGAGAGATCCCCACGGAAAGCACTCCCCCTCAGGCCTAAGACCCTAGAGTAGTAACTCAACCTTACTCCCAAAACACCAAACTCATTCTGTTCCTTTGTGTGAGACTAGCGCATATATTCATGGAGACATAATAGTTTCTTTAAAAAACTGCCTTTCGTTTTATATTATATATTGAAGGGTATTAAACCCAATGAAAGTCATTTTTAAAAAACTTGACACATACTGCATTTGACACAACATACTACATTCAGAAAATAAAAATATTAATTATCTAAATCTAATGCAATATGAGCATTTTTGTTAACTGATTTAAGTTGCGAATGTGCAAGCATTCATAAGTTTTCTTTTGTATAATTCCCTTGTTAAAGATATTGAGTTGCATAAATCAAAGTCCCAACCCAAGTAAATAACGTGAAAATTCAAAGAGTTCTTATTAATAGAATAAATTGAATTTCAGTTCTTCTCAAAAAAAAAAAAAAAAAAAGCACAGCTGTAAGGGATTTTCCCCAACTTTTTATTTTGACTTTATCAATGGTAAACTAATTTTCACTGATTGCAAATAAATATAGATAAAAATCCTTTTCTTTTTCTCTTTGAGAGGAAATGAAATTTACTTTATTCTATCGACGATAAAATTTGAATTTTCACGATATTTGCATGGGGTTTTCATATAAGTAGCTCAATACATTTGGCTAATGAATTTGGGCAGAAGCAGTTACATTACTGCTTGCTCATGTGCGATTAAAATTTATTTAGTAAAAATGCTCATATTTTATTAGATATTTAACATTTCATACTCTGTTTGAAGCCCATATGTTGTGTCTAAAATGGCTTTTCATTGGTCTTAATACCCTGTATGTATGTTATAATAAAAAAGGCGTTTTTTTTTTTTTTTTTTTTTTTTTTTAATCCACTCTCTTTTTGATTTAGATGTATGCCTGGGAACATTATTTTGTTCACAATTCAATTTTACAAGTCCTAAAAGTGGTCCGAAGAGTATCAGACTTGGAAATAGCATCCGTTGGTAACTATCCAAGCTCATTTTCCTCTCAACTCTCAGTGTGGCCAAATGTAGAGTCTTCTTCATTCAATATACACCAGTAAGTTTTAATTGTAACGCTTGGCAACATTGTCAACTCTTTGGAGATCGCATTTCCATGAGATAACGCCCTTTACCGAGACGGAACCGTCTCTCATCTGTCTACTGTAGAACTCGCGAGGATTTTGCCTTAAAACACACTTGCAATTGTTATTGCCGTCTGGAACACCTAAATTAATTTCTTTCTCGTCCTAAAATGAAAAATTTCTCCATGAAGAGTTCCAGGGAATCAGAAACCAATAAGAAATATATTTTTTTCGAAAATGTATTTCTTACTTGTTTGCCACGGGCGGAGTGCAAGTTACCAGTGAAGGCTAATTTTTGTGGACATACGGAAAATTCAGATCGAATTACCATCTAAAATCTCTAGATATAATTTATTATCAAAATCGTTCAAGCAGTTTTCTAGAAAACCAAAATTGTCTTATATTTTGTTCCGGAAAATCGTGTGTTATCAGGAATGGCTACTTTTCCCGAAGAAGGAGATAAATGAGATCGGAAAAAAATCCGCTAGTACTATTTATTTATTAATTAAATCGTTTTAGGGATTTCCATGAAAGCCAAGTTTCTGACATATTTTTCACAGGTGGAATGCAGGTTACCAAGGAACTCTAATTATGGTGAGGAACTCTAATAAAGGTGAGGGTATTTCATATCGAACTGTTTTCTCAAAAACACATTAATTCTAAATTTATGTCAAAACCATTTGAGTATTTTCGAGGAAAACAAAGTTTTTGAAATTATTTCCCGGGCTAAGTGCAGTTTACCGGTTGTTATGAAGAAGAGAGTAGATTTTTTTTAGTTTACAATTCAGATTGAATTGTAAATTTAGTCGCCACTCTATCATTATAAACTCGATTGTCAATTTTCCAAAAGATAAGTTCAGTCAAATTTTTTACTCAGAAAAAAAAAAAAAAAAAAAAAAAAAAAAACCTTCAAACTTTTATTAAAATCCTTTTATCTATTTCCGAGGAAACCTAATTTCTGTCATATTTGCAACCGACAGATAAAGGGTTAATAGAGAACGCACATTTTTCTGAGGATAAAAATAAACCCAACCTTTTATTCATTTAAAGAAAACTCTTAATTTTAACTTTTTATCAAAATTTTTATATCCATTTCCGAGTAAACCTGCATATTTTACAATCGTCGGATAAAAGGTTAAAAATGATTCAAAAATTTCCGAGGATGAGTTCAATTGATTTTTCTCCCAAAAAACCCTTGGCCCAGAACTTTCCTCCAAATTTTTATAGCCACTTCTGAGTAAACCTAATTTCTACTATACTTGCAGCCGGCGGATAAAGGTTTATCAGCGAATGCGAATTTTCCTGATGATGAGGTCAAGACGTTTAGACCAATCGATTTTTTCTTCCAAAAAAATTCATAACCCCAAACGTTCATTAAAATCGTTAGAGTCATTTCCGATATATATGTGTATGTATATAACAAGCCACGCGATTAATTCGTTTAATATGTGAGCTTAGGATATATAAATTATAATAGAATATTGTGCTACATATTTTATTTTGAAAGTTGCTGAGCTAATTTCAAAAATGGTTATTGGACAGTAGATCATATAATTACACAGGTATGCAATAAAGAACATTTTTCAGCTACATGAAAATTTTTGGTAAATTTTATGTTTTCAAAGATGCTGAATTCAAAAAATGGTTTCCATTTTTCTATCACGTACGGATTTTTTTGCAAAATAAAGATGTTTGCAATAAAAAACTTTAATTTTATTACATTAAACTAAATATAAAGCAAAGTGTTCCTTAGTGATAGTAACATTATGTGTTGACTATTCTTGTTTGTGAAATCTTTTCTTCTTCTTCTTTTCTTTCTTTCTTTTTTTTTTTTTTTTTATCACACACTCCTCTAAGAACATGTTTTCACTTTCGTCCCTAGTACTGCCCCCACACCCCTCATATTTTCAGTTTTGTATTTTTTACATTTAGTTTTACTTTTATCAAATTGTTTTCAAGTAAAAAAAAATAATCATGTTTGTATAATGAATTATAGGATACCAATTTTCCCCATTTCACACAAAATTTAACTAAATTTAACTAACGAAACTAGGCGTGATAGACCTTTTTAACTTTATTTTTTGGTTTTATCGAGTTAAAATCTATATGAAACAGTCAAAAAATCCTATGCAGTTTTTTGGTAGCAGACCTGTGTTATGTAGAAACCTAGTTTTTTTAGACCTGTATTTTTGATAAATTTGCGGTTTGAAACATCTATATGTTACCTGATTAAATTCAAATAATAGTTAATTTAGTTGATAAATAACTTTTAAGTAAACAATATAAACTAAAAAATCTTGTAACAGTTGTTTTAGATCGTGTCTCTTCATCAGGTGAATAAAAATAGGCACGAGTGTGTCACCAAAGCAGCAAGGAATTCTCGTGAATTCGCCCCTACTAAGAAATTTAAAGTATCATCTGCATAAGGCTCTTTTAAAACATCTTTTGTTAAATTTCGAAGCAGTGCTGTTATCTAATAAAAAGAGAAGAAACGGAAATTTAAAAATCGATTAAAACTAGGAAAAAATATTGAGAAAATGTTGTATAAAAAATATTGAATGTTTAGTTTTAATGTGGTACCAATAAACGTAAAAGGCTTAATTAGGAAATATAAATTATTGTGTGAAATTGTAATTTATTTTTAATTTTTACTGTTTTATTTATTGACAAATTCAAATTGTGCGAATTGCACTATTTCATTAATATGATGGTGAAACAGAAAAAGCAAAAATAATGAAAAATCAATATTTATTACACAATTTTTTATCTTTTTAAAATTATATTTTTAATTTGAACGAATGATATCTTATAATTCTGCTTTAAAAAATTCCAAATGTAGGTTATATGTTTAGGACTGAAACTGAAGAAAAAAGGACACTATTCTATAAAAGGAAAAGGAAGAATAAAGTTCAGGAATGACAACAAGAAAGAATTCTAATGCCATTGTGTTCAGTTCAGGGTACATGAACAGTTAATCCATGTGCTCATATCTCTTCAGTGATATGGTACTTTGGATATGTTCGAGTACTGGATCACACACCAATGCCATCTGAATCCTTTAACCAACTTTTTCCAGACGGTTACTTGCCGAGTAAGGTTGTGACAGTGATGGCGAGCAGAAATGCAAAACTAATAATCTGCGAATACTAAACTCTGAACATGTATTTCTCCACAGATCACTTTATGCCCTATGATAGATTAAGGGCGATCTATCGAAAACAAGAAGTAGTTTTAACATTGCAACAATCTTCAACCTAAGACTGTTATGAAATTGTATATATGAAAGTAGACACATCTTAGTAGAAAGTAGACACATGTTTCTCCACAATTTACTTTATGACCTTTGACAGCTTACGAAACGATCTATCTAAAACCATTAGTAATTTAACGTTGTAACTTATCTTCAATCTGTTTATAAAGATGCATGTTTCGACGAAGGTGCATCTTACTTACCCATGCTTTATACTCATGAACGCTACAAAAGAGTTCATGAAGTTCTAGTAGTAGATCATGAAAATAATATGCCCAACCATTAGAGCCAACAAAACTGAATATTTTTTTATCAATGAAGAAAACGTTTAAACATTCATTTGTCCAACGACAAGAACCTCAGGAGTTTTTTGTCGACAAACGGTAGGAGTTTTCTCATAGTGTGGGGCGCATTCTGTTTCTAGGGAACAACGGATATTGTTTATATTGCTTTGGTCAACATTGCTCTGAAAATTCTTAAAATGTGTTCCAAAGCAATTTACTTCCAATTGGAAAATATTTTGTGGGGGGACTTGAAATTCCAACATGACAATGCGTCGATTCACACCTCCTACACAAAAAAATCTTGTTTACACAGAATCAGGATTGGCCAGTCATCAGTCCTAACATAAATCCAATTGAAAAACTTTGGTGATTATTTACACGAGAAGTGTGTGCCCGTGGTCTTCAGTTTTCGCCTACTCAGAGATTAATGCAACAAGTATAGTAAAGTCGGTACTCATTACAGCCACAGATACTCCAAACTCCAGTTCTAAGTGTCTGATAGGATCTTCAAGATAATTCAAAAGAACGGATCAAAAATTTGAACTTAAATACAAAATACCTAATACTCGAAAATTCATTTTCTGAGACAGCAGGGGGGACTACTGTCTCAGAAAGGCACCTCTGTTCTGAGCAGCAGGGCTTTTTTTTTTAATAAAAATTCTATAAAACCTATGCTATATTTCTTCATTACAATATACTTACATTCTGATTCCATAAGCTTATATTTTTTGTATTTATTGCTTAAGTTTCTGAACTGCTATTTCAAAAACATCACCGGCCCACCAGCAGCCGAGCGGTTCTGCGCTCGAAGCTGGTAGATGGGAAGTGCAGTGTTTGATCCCAGGTCGCGCTCATCGACCTAGCCGTCAAAAGTTTTCTGTAGTTTTCTCCGAAACTCACGTAGATCTGGGCTAGGACCCCTTAGAAAGACCCCCACGGAGAACATTCCACTCATAGGCATAGGACCCTAGCGTAGTCAAGTAGGCAATCGACCTTAAACCCTACAACAGCACCAAAAAAATCACTTGTCTCTATAATTTTGAAACGAATTATGTCTAAAACCATCAGTAGTTTTAACATTACATTTCAGCTAGTCTCCATTAAAGAAGTAGTCAATGCATATATTCTCACTGTACTTTAAAGTCAATTTTACCCATGTTCTCATCATCCAATGAAACTTAATTGGAAAGTGTATAACTTAGTTTAAAGTCTAGTTTCATCCAGTCTACCACAAGGTATCGATTATCCTCCGATAGACCATTTCCTATGAGAATCTTAGTAGTTCCTTAATAATAATAAATAAATAAATATATAAAAATACATATATAAATTAACATAGACATGTATAAAAGATTTAATAAAATTTTCATTCTTAAAAAAATTGAGCCTTTCCTCCCTTGGATTCGCCACTGGTAATATTAAAAGCACCTTTTTCATTTATTAAAATTTAAGTTATTGATATCCTGTACTTTCTCATAACAAAGATAATTTTTTCCAATTAATCTAAAAAAAAAAAATTCATTGCTAATTTATTTTTCCTTTTTCCTTTTGTTACATTTATTCCCTTAGATTTCTCTCACTTTCATTCTTCTTCTTCAGCGCATTTTGTCTGGATTTTATTTTTTCAAAACTTATCCGTTGTTATTGTCATTGGTGATTTAACGAACGAAAATAAAATAATAATTGAGAACATATTTAGAATAAATTTTGAGTAAAAGCTTCGGAATAGGTTACTGCTTAAATAGTATGGAAAAAATTCGATAAATATATTTTTTTTATTCTAAAATCTCGATGCTTATTTCTCAGAGATTTACGTAACACAGAAATTAACCGATTAAGATCATTTATAACAATGTGTATTGTTATAGAGATGATACTGATACGTTTACGGTCGGTTCCATTGATAACAAGGGGGAATCAACTCTTCCCTCTACCCATAGTGAAAACATCCCCTTTTGCGCATCCATTCATAATAAAGAGCTATCACCTCCCCCGCACGTTTAACCGCTATCCGGCAGATGGCGCCACTTCAGCATCACAACCGGCTCCGAAGAATTTGGAGTCTATTCAACCACCAGATGAAATGGAGTAGGCTCTTCGGCTAGCTCTTACCGATACTGAAAATTGACATGCTTTACGAGCCGCTCGTAAATTTCCATTTACTGCAATTTAGGTAAGTATATAGTTATATATTTTTTGTTATTTATTGTCATATTGTTTTAAGTTGGCCATTGTTGTCACGCAAAAAACTGGACTTTGATTGTTTTAAATGGGATGCTAAAAACTTTTGATCTCGGTGTTCCCTCAAAGATGTTTTGTTGCTATGGTTACTCCATCCTATGCGGGGGAGTTTAGAATCAATAAATGTGACATTTAAACAGACGAGCTTTGTTTAGTATAGGGGGTGGAACTTTTTTTTTAATTATTTAATTAAATACACCTTGGAGGTAAAAAATACGAAACAAATAAATTAGTCTGTGAAAAAGTGTTTAAAAATCTCCCGTTTCCCCGGGTGCGGTTGTTTATCAATAACAAACATGACATAAATTTTTTTTGTAAATTTCAATAAAATGCACACCATAAACCAGCTCATTTAGCAATGTAATAACTAAATAAAATGTATCTATATACAAAATATTTTAAATAACTATTTATAACGTGGTCGCAATTTTCTGTAAATATTTCTGTACATATTAATTATGTAATCCTAGCACCCCTCTTGGTGTAGGCGGCCCATAATAGAATAGACAAGACTGTGCTATAAACAGACGTTTTAATTAAATTTTCGTAGCAAAAATTTTGACTTTTAATTAATAATGCTGTAATAGTTCAGTAAATAGAAAAAGAAAGTATATTTCGCTCCTTTTTTAAAATTATAATTGTAATATTGAAATTCAATAATTCTTTGAAATTATAATTTTTTTCAATTAAGGGGACTTGGCACCTTTTTAAGGGGATTGGCATCACTGAAGGTTTCATATAAAAGCTTACATTTCCATTCCTATTAATATTTATTAATTGAACTATATTAGGATTTTTTCAATAAAACATATATTTAAGCAACAATTCTTATGGTTCTTGACATATTTTTTACAGAATTGTTGCATTTTCTCAGTTTGCAGTTTTTAATTCATGATCTTCAAAATGCTAAAACTTTTACAGTTATTTAAAAAAATACTTTTTTTTTTTTTTTTAATGTTTAATAGAACCTACTTAAACGAATTATGAATGGATTTTTAAATTTATTGATTAGTTTTTGATGAAAAAATAATAATCTATATATTAATAGGCAAGCATAAAATTTGTTGTCCCTTTTTAACATATTAATTATAGGAGTAGAGGGTTGAAAATGGTATCATTCGAAAGGTATGGTTAGCCGGAAGGTGCGAATACAAATATTATTTTCTTACGATGTCAAGAAGGTATTTAAAAATACATTTATTTTTTATGCATTTTCCCCCATTTTTCCCTTTTATACACGTATTTCTTTACATTAAAAAATACCTAAAAGTAGAAAGTTGTTAAATCTGGCAATTTCATAAAGCTCAAATAAAACCATAGACACAGTAATTTGTATAATGTAGCATCACTATACGCAAGCGAAGTGATGACGTCACTGTCTGTCCATGGAGCCATGTAAAAGATTTTCTATGTTAATTGTCCATTGAATTTTTTGTAAAAAATTATTAAAAATAACGGAAATTATCTGCCGATTTTAATTCCGATATTTGGGTATAGTTATATATAAGTTACTATCTACATGTGTTTGATTGAGTTATTTTTTCTGTAAAATTGATAAAATTTTAATTTAAAATCACAAAACTCCAGAAAAAAAAAAATGGCAAACTTCCAGTTTCGAATGTAAACATAAACATTTCATTTCAAAGGGTGATATTTAAACAATAAATATTCAACTAATATACTAAATAAAAGGAAAATGGATTTGTTTCTAACTGCTGCATGTATAAGTAGACGATACGGAAAAAATTCCGATTTCCGTTTTCTGCTGAATTTACATGTTTTGAGCTTTCTTTGCGTTTCAATTAACTGAAATTGGCTACTTATTTTATAAAAAAGTGTCTTTATTGCTAGCTTTTGTGGGTAGAAGAAGCAAGTAGAAGATACATAAAAACTTTTGATTTCCAGTTTTCGATGAATTTACACGTTTTGAGGTTTCCTTGCATTTTAATTAAGTGAAATTAGTGAAATTGACTACTTATTTTTATTTTTTAAAAAGTGGATTTATTATTCTTTTCTCTCCATATATAAGTAGAAAATATAAGATTCAGAAATGTTTTAGATTTTCGGTTTTCGATAAAGTTATACGTTTTGAAATTTCCCGAACTCAATTCGACCATTTTTGAAAAATATCTTTTTTTTTTTTTTTTTGTTCAAACACTGTACTTTATGAACCAATCGAATTAATTTAACAGAATTTGATACTTGGTTGGACCTTGGTCTGACATGGTACCTATTAGCTTCTGGGCTGTATCACACAACAAGGGGCGTTTTCACGTTGCGATTTTCTCTCATTTCAGGAAAGGCTAACATCTACAGAGAGAAATAGTTATATTAAGTAAAACTCTGCTGATTCAGTTAGAGTGAATATTGGCAAACAATTGCCGCAGCTGTGTTGCAATTGCACTCCGTTTAGGACAAGGCAATAACTTTGCTTTGCCTCGCTTTGCAAAAAAAATGGTCGAGTTTCGACCACTGGGCGATACTAGTAATAATAAGTACCTGTAGAAGTTTTTTTTGCAAAACACGTTCAAGATCAGTCAAGCTCATGTCTTCCACAGAAGATGTCGTTCTGAGAAGGATCGGGTACCCGGTTGAAAAATTTAAACAACAACGACGCACGAAGTAATGTTTAAGGTGTTTCATCTATGTATTTAATTACATGTAGAAGTTTTAGCATTTTGAAGATGCTGAATTCACGAAAAAATGCAAATTGAGAAAACGCAATTTAAAAATTTAAAATCTGTAAAAAAAAAAGAAAATCAAAAACCCTAAGAATCGTTGCCTGAATATAGATTTTATTAAAGAAACCTAATATAGTTCAATATATAAATATTAAATAGAAAAGGGAACTTTTATGCTAAACCTTCAGTGGTGCCAAGTCAAAGATGTTAAGTCCACTTAAATATTTACAGTTTTCTGAAAATCTAAGTTTTGTGCAAAATATTTTTTTTTATACAATTTCATACCCATCTTATTATAGATGCCTCAACAAAACAATCGATTTTCTCATATTTTATATTACTTAGATGTTTTAATTAACTTATAATCGCAAACATTTCACATTTTCCATCACCTTTATAACTAATTTCATTTGTGAGGGGATAGATATCAGAAAACTTTCTTGTCCAATTTTAAATATTAAATATTAATTTATTAAAAAAAAAAAAAAAAAAAAATTCTGCGCCCATATCTATGTATAAATATTACGCAATATATGTATTGCTTATAAATAATATAAAATTTTTCATTTTAGAAAAATAATTTACACCTAATAAGGTAAAAATGTAACGGGACAGACATGACAAAAAGCAGACATGATTTCGCTGATTCATCTTTATCACTCTATTGCTCTAAATTGAAACACATTTAAATTTCATGAATTTTAATTCACACACATCGGACATTCATCTGATCTGTAATTTGAAGAAAGTTGTAAATTTTAAATAATTAAATAATTAAATATATATATATATATATATATATATATATATTTAATAGCGTGACAGACATGACGAGAGTAAAAATTTAAAATTAAATTTTGCTTACTTGTTTTTTAATTTTAATATTCCTTTTAAATTACTGATATGAATTGTCTTTGTATATATGTAATGTGTTATGTTATTTGATACGTTTTCTTCTAAGAAAAATTAAATAATTATAAGTTTAAAATATATATATATACCCTGTTTTGAAATTTTTTGTTGAATCATCGTTGTAGAACTACATTAGCACTTTATCAATGTGTATAGAATTTTTAAAGTGATAATGACGTCAATTTTTGTGAGATACATAATTTAACTTTTTATAATTTTTTTACCTTCACGTTTAATTAAATGTATTTATTTTTATGTCAAAAGAAAATGAACTCGTATTTTAAAAGAAAACTAATCAAAAATTCGAAAATCGCGCTTCAAAGTATTGTGTTGTCATCGGGTTCTGAGCTATTCTGAAAGTTTCAAATGTCTAGCTAGTCGGGAAGTTAGTTAAAAATCGATTACAAGATTTGTACTGGACAAACAAACAAACAAGAATCGAAGTTAATAAAAATATGGTAAAATAATTGAGTTAGTTGAAAGTTAAAAGTGATTGTTTCCTCCACTTTTTTATGAAACTAAACATATGCTAGTTTTTAACTAAGAAAGCAAAAAGAAGATCTCATCCGTACATTTCCTCTTTTGTAAAATTTTTAAATATCATGTGCGAATCATTATTTGTTTGTAATTATCTGCCATTGATAATCTTTGTATCGCGAATGTGTAACTTTTTTCAGCGTGTTTTTTATAGAAATTTTGATTAAAATAATGTAGCAAGCAATAAGTATTTTTGTTGATCAAAATTATGCTAGCTTTTAATTAAGTAAAGTAGAAAATAAATTTAATCCATTCATACTTTGAATTTTTTTTTAAATATTACATGCAAAATATTTCATCTTTAAAAAAGTTGCAATTGTTATTTTTATTTAGTTATCATTTAGGTGCTCCCCGTGTTTTTTTTTTTTTTTTAAATCCTAAAATTGTTTAGAATGAAATGAAACCACCGAACTTTTGAAAAAAAAAAGGGGGGGGGGTGAAAAGTCAAAAATTCATAGAAGCTACCATGGAATGAAAGAAAAAATAAGAAAGAAAAAAAAATACACGCAGTCATAAGTGTGAGAAAGAAGAAGAAGAAGGAAAAAGAAAAAAAGAAAAAAAAAAAGGACTACCACCAGCTAGATTATGCAATAAAAATTGACTAGAAAAAGCAACTTAAACTGGTGTAGTGCGCCCCATTTATCTTTAAAAAAGATATAAATACTATAATTCTTTATTTATTATTGGATTGTCATTGTATGGTATACATAATCTTTATATCGTGTACTTACCTTAATTATTTTACTTCATTATATTACTGTTGTGACATTTATCTTTCTAATTAAATATTGAAAATTGCATTGAACATAAACATTCCATTTAAATTTATGCTGCAAGACTTCTCATTAAATTATGATTGCTTTATATTAATTATAAAATAATCTGCTATGGCACTCACACTACTTTCTCTATAAAACTATACAAACATGCATTATTACAGTTTAAGACGAATGATAAGGAATCCTTATTTTGACATTTACAAAATAGGTTAAGAAAAAGTTAAAAAATGTTAAATATATATATATATATATATATTTGAAATTATATTTCTGTGTGAGAGGAGCTACCTCAATCTAGAGTCTTGCAACCCCCGATCCGAGTGCGACAAATGAACTTTAAATCAATTTGAAATCCGACCGAACAATTTCATTGACTCGAAAACCGACCCGAACCTGCAACAGAGAATTTTCAGAACCTACATTCGACCCGAACCCTATTTCTTTTTACCTGAACTTGATGTATCTATGCCCGAGCTGGACTCGAAAACCGAAATCTGAATAATAATTCATTTAAAAATTATGCACAATTTTTCTTATGTTATTAAATAAATTCAATTTTCATTTTCATAAAATTGGTAAATCATTTTAAAAAGATTTCTAATACACTAAGGTTAGATTTTCAAATTATGAAAAATGGATTATTTTTTACCATTTATAAGTATTAGTTTCTTCAAATACACAAAAATATGTTTCAAGTTTAGTGTTAATAGTCTATTGTTTAATGTTTAGGTATATTCTAAGATAAATAAATAAAAATAGAATATTTAATATTGTTTGTTCATTGCTTTTGTCCAATATGGATGTTTACTTTACTATAATAATTTGACTACCCGTATATTTAATAATGGGTATATATAATACTTATGTTTATAACAGTTGTACAGTTATAATTTTATAAAACACTAGGGGGCTCTGCCCCCTGCTCGCTCCGCTCACCAACCCCCAAGGAAGGCTTTCCCTCACCCCGACTTGCTTTTCTCATTAACCCCTGCTGGATTCTATCCGACTATTCTCAACTTTGCCTTTCATTGAATTGGAATATTAATAATACATAATACAAGAGAAAAGTTTAACAATATTATAGAAATCCACCATATTTGGTATCACATTGAAATACACAATATTTAATATTATATCATTTCTAGTATGTGAAAAATCTGTCTTAACGTTCGACAGTTTAATAACAATTTGCCATTGTTTTGAGAGAAAACATATGTTAGACAGCTAGACACACAAAATAAACAACGATAGCACTAATCTGTTTAGAACAGAGAGAAGTTCTTAACATCTAAATGATTTAGCGTTACAGCTTTAGTATACGATCCACTTGTTAAATTTTTGTCACTGTTTGACGATGAATTTTTCGGGTATTATTGCTTGATTAAAGAAATTATGAACTTATTTTTTCTAATGCCTATATTTTTTATTATTGAATTTTTTTTAGTTAATTTAGGGCAATATGTAACACTCTGCATTTATTTCCAATGTACAGCAAGGTTTAAAATGGTGCTTACAACAGTAAAGATGCAACTTTTTAAAGTGCATTTTTCCTATTAGAATATGATTTAGTCGGATCCATTGAAAATAAATTTCTTATGTGATTATTGCAATTATTTTAAACATTTCATTAGTAGTAGTACGACAGGACAATTTTTTTCAGATAGCGATTTTGCATTGTCGCCATGAATTTGCCAAGATGCCCGTCAATATCTGATTTTACCAATTCTTAAACTATATTAAATACTAATATTAAATCTAAGTAAAAAAAAAAAAAAAATCACATTTTTCGAAACCTATTGATAAGTGAAAAATTCATCCTTGATTATATTCTAATAACGAATTGCCGGTTTGGAGTATTCGAGATAGACCATCACCATTCATAAATTGGATGGCTTTTGAATATTTGTTGACAATTTGAATAAATATTCATGATGGCTCCTGAATACTTGTTGGCGATATCTTCTGAATAATTATTATTGTTGGCGATATCTACTGGCATATATTGATCATGACATCTTAATAGTTGTTGGCGATATCTCCCGAACTTGTGTTAATGATGGCTTCTAAATATTTGTTGGCTACATCTTCTGGATATGTACTGATTACGCCTTGATTTTTTTACATATATATTATATAATATTGAATTTAGAAAATAAAAAATGCGTGTGAAGAATGAAATATAATGATATTGGATAATTTAAGTTATAGAGACATCAATGGTACAGGAAAAACTACTTTAGCCATTTTCTTTCTAATAATACGGATAAGATTTTACCTGGAGATATTTTGTACATTTAGACCAAATAAAAAATGTTCTTCTTTTTTTCTCACTTGAATTAAGTTAAAAAAATATTTTTAAAAAAATTGAAAAAAAAAAAAAAAAAAAAAAAAATTGTGCTAAAGCAATGTTACAGTTTAACCTCTTGGCGAAATTTTAAATTTGGCACCGAAGTAGCTTAGACTTTTCTCGCAAAAATCTTGACATGCATAACTGAGATAGATAATTTAAGTCATCGTCAAAATAAATGAAAAATTTAAAATCTGCCAGTGAGGTCCTGTATTATGTG
Organism: Salticus scenicus; assembly: GCA_963930645.1. Lineage (NCBI taxonomy): Eukaryota > Metazoa > Arthropoda > Arachnida > Araneae > Salticidae > Salticus > Salticus scenicus. The sequence goes on along the minus strand of OZ005655.1, from coordinate 92,818,247 downwards.
TAACTAAAATATTTTAGCAATGCAGTTACTTCATTCCATTACATGGAAAAATAGACAAAAAAAAAAAAAAAAAGTCCTGTTGTATTAAATTAAATTCTGTTTTCTGCAAAGTTTTACATCAATGCTTAAAAAACAAAAATAGGTTTCGAATTTTATTATTATTAATATTATTATTATTATTATTATTGCTCTATTTTATAATTTTTTTCGGTACTTACGTATTAACGCCACAGCAGCAGAAGTTTCGCTAATGCACCAATAAAGAGCAATCTTGTTGTTCGCACACAAGAGACATAGGGGGGCAGCGAGACATCTTTTGGAATCTTATTTATCAGAGTTCATATGGCGACAACATCAGGGGAAAGATAATAGAGACAGTTTTGAATCTATGTTAAACTCTATATCGGCCCATTTTCCACCGAATCAGATTGATTACTTTGTTTTAAATAAAGTGTTTTGATTTTAAATAGTGTTTTATTTTATGATTTGTCGCAAAAATTTTAGGTGTAGATTGACGGCACTTAATCTGTAGCCGCAGTGGCGTTAATACGTAAGTATCTTTGGAACAACTTCAGTATAACGCCACAACGATAATTGGCGATTTTTTGTTGGCGATTATGGCTAAATCATAAATCTAAAAATCATAAATGATAAAATCATAATCGAAATCATGAATCATAAAACATAAAATCATGAATCCAAAATAAACAACATATAGGCTGCCATATTACATCGCAAACAGTCCAGAACCACATCGTTATCGTTCAAAACGGCGTCAAAGAAAAATCGCCAAATTCAGCTGTGGGGTTATACTCAAGTTATACCAATTTCTGGGCTTAACCTCTAATTCTATACCAATCGTTGTTTAACATAATAATTATATTCATTACTAAATCTTTTTCGCCTAACGTTAAAATAAAAACTAATAATATAAACTAAACTAATAGTATAAACTTAACTAATAATATAAAATAATAATATAAACTAAATTAAAAATATAAACTAATTTTCATTTCATTTTTATTAAATTTTTACTCAATATTTTTTAAATATCGGTTATTTTCATGTTTTGGTATTCTAAATAATTTTTTTCTTCGCTCGAGCATCTCAAAGATGCCAATTTTTCAATTTTTCTTATTTACACCATTGATCTCATTTTAATTTTCCTGAGGAAAGTGACGTCAGAAACACAGAAAAAAGCGCCATAAGAGAAACTTTTCACTCCGGTGGCAAATAGAGTACCTTTATAAACCCGACGTTTTTAGTTATAACTTCGTTAATTAAAATGATAGAAATTTCTAAGCAGCTGAAATGCTTTCCTTGAAGCAGTCGGAATACACTGATACCTCTCATGATGCAGAGCACTTTGCCCTCCGCGAGAAGATGCTGTCGCAGACAAAAAAAATTGAAGCCAGCGACAGTTACTTTTTTTTAATATATAGAGAAATTTCTTATTATTATTGTAAAAATTTTACGAAAGATTTTCTCAACTCGACCCAATTTATCGAAAACTAAACACGACCCGAATGCGACCCACAAGAAAAAAATTCAGTTAACTCAACTCACAAGAAAAAAGTTCAGTTAACACGACCCGAACCCGACCCACAAACCAAAAATTCAGTCAACCCGACCTTTACCCGACCCTATGCAAAACTATACCTCAAACCCCTCGTTTCAGTGTTGTAACTTCATTAATAAAATATTTAAAACTGTTATTAAATTCGAAAAATTATTTCAAATTATTCAGACAATTGCTCAGACAAATCCCTATAAAGCCTAATAAACTAAATTTGAGTAATCCTGTATATTATCTGTAAATTACACATGCATAAAAAATGTATTTAAATATAGCACTGAAAATAATAATAATAATAATAATAATAATAATAATAATAATAATAATAAAACAAGCAATATACAAGAAAATTTTTTAAAGTCAATTCCTACTTACAAACACTATTGAAAAAGTTTTTTAAAATAATTTTGAATTAGGAAATAAAAAGCGCGCATGCAAAATGAAATAAAATAATTATAAGATAAAAAAAAACTTTTTATATACCATGTTTTAAATTTTCTGATGAATCATGGTGCTCTTCGAAATGTGCATAAAATTTTTAAAGTGATAATGACGTCAATTTTTGTGAGATGCATAATTTAACTTTTTATAATTTTTTAATGTTCACGTTTAATTAAATGTATTTATTTTTATGTGGAAAGAAAATGAACTTGTATTTTTTTGTTTTTTTTACAACAATTAAATTATAGCCAATATTTTAATGGCTACTTTAACGCTATTAGGATGTTATTATTTTCATATTTTAATTAATTATAAGAAAACTAATAAAAAAATTCGAAAATCAGAGTTCGAAGTATTGTGTTGTCACCGTGTTCTGATCAATCCTGAAAGTTTCAAATTTCTAGCTAGTCGGGAAGTTAGTTAAAAATCGATTGCAAGATTTGTACAAGATATATATATATATATATATATATGTGTGTGTGTGTGTGTGTACAGAGAGAGTGTGAACTAATAGTAGGAATTGAATGATACAATTTGAAATGCGCTTAAAGCCACATTCAAACATAACTTTAATGTATCAGAAATCTTTTTTGTGACCCTGTAAGAATACACTTTTAAGACCATATTGTATGTAAAAAATGCTTTTGTGCATCTAAAATATGCAAATATCAATGTTGTTTTTAGTGCAGTCTAAAGATGTTAAACAATACCTATGTAAAATTTTGCTTATAGACATAATGTATTTGAATAAATTTGTATGTCCCTGTGGACGAACCATTTGTCTGATCTCAACGGAGAGTTTCCTCATCTCTCTATGACAAAAAATTAGACTTCTGAGACTTACTGCCAATATCTGTTCTTGAGTTATGCGGATAACAGATTTACAGTCAGAGAAACACATAAACCAACCGCTAAAAATCTGATTTTCGATAACCAGAACCCCCAAAACATGTGAATATAGATTTTTTTTTTATTTATTTATTTTTATTTATTTTTTTTTTTATTCAAAAATTTAACACGTTGAGCGCCATGTCAGCCATTCTAGATTCTAGACATTTTGTCATATATCTCTAAGTACTGAAGGAATCATCTTGAAGCTTTAGGAGTGTGCAGAGCATGTTATACTTCAAACATTTCAGTGAAAGTTTTACCCCGAAAGTAAAAGCAGTACCAATAAAAAATTCAAACGTTGTGCACCCTGTCAGTCATCGGTGGCTGACGGTGTCAAATATGATATACAGCCCCGTCAACCATCGGTGGAGGGGATAAAATAGAATATAAAACTAAAAATATTACATTTAATGATTGAAAATTTATTAAAAATTTGCTTAATTTTTATTTATTACGAGAGGAATCATTATGGAATTTTAATGGATTTTAAGAATTTGCGTGGCGCTAAACGTGTTAACTTGAACGCATTTGTGGATAAGAGAAAGTAAAAATACGTGTATTTGATCCCCACTCTTGCTTTATTTAATGGCGTTATAATTTATTTTGCATAAATTGCCTAAAACACTGATTTTACTTTCAATTTTTATTTATTAAATACATTTTCAAATTTCGATAAATGTATTGTTTAATCATCCGATGCGTGGATTTCACTTGATATATAGGCGGCTTATTTAATTTATGTCATACATAAAAGCACTATAAATACTGTTGCTGATAATAAATAATAGCATTTGTGGTATTTTAAACAGTACTTACAAAAAACATATTTCATCATGACTTTTTTTTTTCTTTTTTCTTTTTTCTTTTTCTTTTTTTTTTTTTTTAATTTTTAATAACTAATTTTTTCAGATTTTTGATGATATAATTTTCCTCTGGCTGATGAAAATTTTTTACAGATTTTTATGAAATTTTAGCTGTTCCAAAGTTATGACAAATTTTTTTTGCCAGCTCTAGCTGAACAACGAATGCTCAGAATCTCATATAATTTTCCATGTGATCTTTCCTTGAAATGATTCAGTGCCTATCGACTTTTGGTGAAAATCGCCCAACAAGTGATGTTGCCATCCCATTAAATTATGCACAGTGAGAATTATTTTTAACAAATCATTATGAAATTAAAAATAATTATTAATAATAGTAAGAGTCAACTAAGAAACGTTGTTTGTATATGCAAGACCATCGTTTCCAGTGTATATAATTTGAATATACGTGGTTCTGGGGGATGTAACTTTCGATATGAATATTTTTCAAAAGAATTCGTCAATACTTATAAAATAAATGGTTGAACGACAGATATGTAATAATTAAAAACAATTTTATCGATTTTTTCATGAGAAAAAAATTCTAATGTGTCGCCAATAGTGCACAAAATTAACATTACGCGCTGTAATTTTCTGACATGAAAATAGTCTACATTCATTACGAAAAAAAAAAAAAAAAAAAAAATACTAATTATTTTAATTAATTTCTACTGCGTTATTCTGTATAGAAAAATTACAGAAGAAAGCGTCGTAATGTCTGTTATTTTTTATACAACTTTATATTTTTTAGTGCATTGTATACAACTTTTAGTTATTATACTGGACTAGAAAAAAAAAAAAAAAACTCATTTCATGCTTTTGCTTTAAAATTAAAATTATAAAGACAGTTTTTTAGAGATTTTTACTTTCTTCTATATGTAATATAGAGAAAGTATTAGATTCGCGAAAATTTTCGACCTCCGTTTTTTGACGGATCTACACGTTTTGGGATGTCCTGAACACGAATTGATAGTTTAAAAAAAAAAATGTCTGTCTGTCTGTCTGTGTGTGTCTGTCTGTCTGTATAATTTTTTTTGTGGACGCTGTATCTCACGAACCAATGAATGAAATTTAACCAAACTTGGTATTTAGTTGCACCCTGACATGAACTGGTGCTGATTAGATTTGGAGATCAATAGCTCAACAAGTGGCGTTGTGATCGCATTTTATGGAAATTTTTAACATGGCAGCATAGGACAAAATTCCGTATAAATGGGCATAATGAGAGTTATTTTAAACTTGTGATTGTAAAATTAATATGAATTATTGATAATAGTAGTAGTTAACTAGGAAAAAAAAATTGTGCATGGGGGGGGGCATCGCTTCCCCCCGGGGTAAATTTTCAAGATGGGTATCTTTCGAAAGATTTCGTCAATACCTCTAAAACGAATGGTTGAACTATAAATCTGTGACAATTTGAAACAAAGTTATCGATTTTTTTACTTTTAACAAAAAAAAACTTAGAAAAAAAAAATCGTATTTTTTTTTTTTTTTTTTTTTTTTTTTTAAACGAAATTTAACCAAACTTGGTATTTAGTTGGTCCCCGACATAAAGTGCTTCTGATTACATTTGGGGATCAATAGCTCAACAGGTGGCACTGTGATCGCATTTTTTCTAAATTTTTAACATGGCAGTATAGGACAAAATTTCGTATAAATGTACATAATGAGAGTTATTTTTAACTTGTGATTGTAAAATTAATATGAGTTATTGATGATAGTAATAGTTAACTAGGAAAAAAATTCTGTGCATGTGGGAGCATCGCTTCCCCCTGGGGGGGAAGTACCCCCCCCGGGGGGGGAGTAAATTTTCAAGATGGGTATCTTTCGAAAGATCTCGTCAATACCTTTAAAACGAATGGTTGAACTATAAATCTGTGATAATTTAAAACAAAGTTATCGATTTTTTTTTACTTTTAACAAAAGAAAAAAAAAAAAAAAAAAAAAAAACAGAAAAAATCGTTTTTTTTTTTTTTTTTTTTTTTTAAATATATATTGTTACTGGTTGAATATGTATTACTTTTAACAACAACAACAACAACAAAAAAAAACTTAGAAAAAAGTCGTATTTTTTTTTTTTTTTTTTTTTTAATATTGTTACTGATTGAATATGTATATAGGAAAATATAGAAGAAAGTCTTGTGGTGGCCACAACATACTAGTTTCATTTTGGTCATAATCAAACGAATTCAGTTTTAAAGAAATGTGCACGTTATAAATCTTTTTTTTTTTTTTACAGTTTTGAGTTATGAAATTTTATGCACACATGCATTGAAATGTATCTATATATTAAGATCATCCTTTTTTCTTTTTCTTTTTTCTTTTTTAAAAATTATTTAAATTAAAAAAATTATATAATATAATTCATAATTTTCAGTTTCTTAATAATTTTTTAAAGGACTGACTACACTGTAAAAAACTAGTATGATGTGGCCACCACAAGACTTTCTTATATATATAAAATTACATCTCATATAGAGCCATGATAACCACACGTGTATTTGTAGAAAACCACAATTTTTATAAAAGAATTCACTGTAAAACACGTACAGTCGGTAACAAAAGTGTCCGAACACTAGCAAAAATTCCTATGTAAAAAAAATACACTTCATACGGTTTTGTTAAGTAAATCCTTGTCGAATCCTATTCTTAGTCAGCGTAAGAACATGATTCGATAAGGATTTATTTAACAAAATCGTATAAAGTGTACTTTTTTTATATAGGAATTTTTGCTAGTGTTCGGACACTTTTGTTACCGACTGTATAAAATATATTTAATTAAAATCATTAAAAAAACACATCGTGTCGAGGCCTTTCGCCCTGAACATCAGGGCATCATCAGGACATAGCCATTTTAACTGCTATGTCCTGATGCTCAGTTAAAATGGTTATGTCCTGATGATGCCCTGATGTTCAGGGCGAAAGGCCTCGACACGATGTGTTTTTTAATGATTTTAATTAAATATATTTTATACGCGTTTTACAGTGAATTCTTTTTTGTGGTTTTCTTATATATAATTTTACACAAATTCATTCAATACAAATTATTTATTGAATTATTAAATTATTTTCCATAATAAATACTTAAACGTTTTTATCTGACAGAATTAAAGGAGTAAATACTGAAAAAAACTCAATTTAATGTGATTTCTTTTCTTTTTTTTTTTTTTTTTTTTGTTAAAAAATGAACCACAGAAATGAAATCACAAATCTATGGCTCAACCATTCGTTTTAAAGATATTGACACGATCTTTCAAAAAATACACATACTGAAAATTTAAACCCTCCTGGGGGGATTATTCCCCCCAGGGGGAGGGAAGCAATGCTCCAATATGTATAAACTTTTTTCCTAGTTTACCACTACTATTATCAATGGTTTATATTAATTTTACAGCCACGCGGTAAATTTTGTTTTATACTGCCATGTTAAAAATTTAGAAAAAAATTGAATCACAGCGTCACATGTTGAGCGATTAATCCCAAAATCTAATCAGCACCAGTTTGTATCAGGGTCCAACTAAATGCCAAGTTTGATTAAATTTCGTTCATTGGTTCGTGAGATACAGCGTACACAAAATTTGTGATACGCACAGAGAGAGAGAAACAGACAGACATTTTCTAAAAACAGTCAAATCGTGTTCAGGAAGTCTGAAAACGTGTCAAACCATTGAAAATCGGAGTGTGAAAATTTTCACGAATCCAGTACTTTCTTCTTATATTGAAGAAAATAATAATATTCTACTTCTCACCAGAAAAACGTTCCAATTTAGCTGCAACCAATGTTTTTAGAAATTCGGATGGGTATATTTCACCATTCTAATAATAATATTTTAGTAGTAATCACTAATAAAATGGTGAAACTTAGCAACAAAATATTATTTGCAGCTAAGTTTGTCTAATTATCTGTATGTATGGCAAAACGTTAAATTATTATTTTTAACTGTGTAGTGTTTAATTCCCCCCCCCCCCCCCCAATTTTCTCCTATCATGAAAAACTTCGTGAAAATTTCTTTTTGAAAATTGTGGTTAAGAGTATAATAAAACGATCGTAAAAATATAGGAACTCTGGGACCCCTATATTACATTTTAACAATATATTCTAAACATATTTGAATATTACCTTGTGGAGCTCATTGAATTTATTTATTTATTTTTTTTTTATTATTATTCATTTTCCATAGGAGTTATGACTTTGATTTGTCTGCCCGTCTGCCTGTCTGTCTATTCCTGCTCTAACTCCTGTAAATATTCATGGATATTTTTCAAACTGATGTTTGCTGTTCAAATTCACTATCGGATGTTTACTATTGAAAATAGAGTGAACAACATTACTGGTTTGTGTATAGGGACAATCGAAAATTATTATTCATATGCACAAAATAATGTTTTCTATCGTATATAGTATAATTAACATTAAGAGTTATAAAATATTCAGATACATTACAAAAATATTCAGATGCATTAAGGACTATAATTGGAAATTGTTGGAATTGGATTATCTTAGTAAGCATTTTTAACACTTTCTAACAGTGTTTAAAAGGAATTATGATTTGAATTACTTTCTTTATTTGTATTTATGTCCGTCTGATTGTCCGTTGTCTATCTGTACACCTTAACGTCCATAAACATTTTCAGAATTTTTTAAAGTGATTTATTTTATTGAAGTTCCTGTGAAATGTCCCCTGTACACTCCTGTTCAAAAGTTTAGCAAAATTCGCAAACGATCAGTTTTTTTTTTTTTTTTTTTTTTTTTCAATTTAAAAATTTATGTCTAGATAAAATGTTTTCAAACATTGGGCATTTAAATAACTGGATATGCCTCACGTTTTTCAGTAAAGATTGGATTAAAACAACATTTAGTGGGCCGGTAACAAATTGAGCAAAATCAATAATGTTTGTGATCACTTTGTATCGTTAAGTGAACGAAATGATCCGTAACTTTAGAATACGTTAATATAGACCCACTTCAATTTGTGGATGAATTTGTGTGACGATAGCATGTTAAATAACGGAGATATAAGCATTTATTTTAGAACTACCAAAATAATCAACATGTTTTTTTATTTATAATATACAGAATTTTAAACGAAAATTATTCCCACTTTCAGATAAATTGAAAAAATAAAAACAAATAAAAAATCACTTTTGAAACAGTATACTGCAATTGAAATACAAATATCTTAAATATCTCATGAAATATGAACATTTTTATGAGAAACGTTTTCACTGCACATACGCGAAAGAAAGAAAATTTTTTGTGTAGGTTGACCGCTAGATATATTGGGCAACTTTTGTCAAAAGTTTATTTGCATAGAGTAAATATTAAGCAAATTGCCTGCAAAAGAATGAGTTAGATTTAGGTATTTTCCAAGAGCTGATGCTGCAATTTCTTAAGGGGGATTTCACTTGCCGCGTAATTAATTTGAAGATTCAATTATTTCAACCACTTTGCAAAAGCTCTTTTTGTGAAAAACCCCTTATGATCTCCCAAATCTTAGTAAATAAAAAATATGTTCGAGTTACAAGCTTATAAGGAGTTTTTCACACAGAAGTACTTTCGGAGCATGGTTGAAATAATTGGATCTTCAAGTAATTACACAGCATGTGAAAAACTCCTTATGAAATTCTAACTCTTGGAAAATACCTAAAATGTAGCTTGTTCTTTTGCCGACAATTTGCTTAATTTTTACTTTATTCAAATAAACTTTTGACAAAAATTGCCTAATATATCTAATTTTAAACCTAAGTAATACAAATGTTTATATCATTTTCGCGTGCACAGTAAAAACATCTTTCATAAAAATTCTCATATTTCGTGAGATATTTAAGATATTTGTATTCCGATCTCAGGATATTGTTTCAAAAGTGTTTTTTCAATTTATCGGAAAGTGGGAATAATATTCGTTTAAAACTCTGTATATAGCAAATAAAAAACCTTAAAAAACATGATGATTTTTTTTTTTTTTTTTTTTTAAATAAATGCTTATATTTCCATTATTTAACATGCTATCGTCACACAAATTCATTCGCAAATTGTACTGGGTCAATATTAACATATTCGAAATTTACAGATCATTTCGTTTACTTAACGATACAGGGTGATCACAAACATTATTGATTTTATTCAATTTATTACCGGGCCCCTAAATGTTGTCTTAAACCACTCTTCATTGAAAAACATGAGGAAGACCCAGTTCTTTAAATATCCAATGTTTGAAAACATTTCATTGAGAGATAAGTTATTAAACTTAAAAATCTGATCGTTTACAAATCTTGCTAAACTTTTGAGCAGGAGAGTACATTATCATACAAGTAAAAAAAAAAAAAAAAAAAAAGAAGAAGAACAGCATTAAAATGTCATTTATTAATTAGTTTGTGTCTAGAATTTTTGAAAATACCTTCTTAAAAGTACATAATCAAACAATAATACACTGTACAAAAACAAAAAAAATACTATTGAATCCCAAATTATTAAATGTGATATAAATTCATTCAAATAGTTCAATCTTAATAGATTAAAGAAAAAAAAAATCTGTAATTTTGAAGACTTTGATAAATTAAGTGCTCTCCAGCAGCAAAGTTTATTTTACGTTCGTTATAATTGATTATCCAATGTCAATATTCCTGTCCATTAATTATTTCATACTTTATTTAACGTTACATCCCAAAACTACGTAACGTTTAAACTAAATTCTAAAATTCATATCAGTGTAAGTTCAATAAATTGAATTAAATTTGAATCATTTAATCATTTTACTATCTTGGCTTGATTTACGAAATTTTAACATCAGTTTACAAAAATAAATTTATTTTAATTAATCGTTTTAGACCAAAATTGACTTAGTATGATTTGAATTTGCATTATAATTTAAAGACTAATTTATGATGATTATTGCACTATGATTTAAAGAATGGCAATGAATATTTCTGTAGAAAAGGAAATTCAAACTGCTATTTTCTTTTTAAAATTAAATCTAGAAATAAGCGTTTTTCGAAGGGTTGGGGATGAATTACCAAAACACGGAATCTCAATTCGAAATATCACTTTTGCCAATGTAAAAATGTATTTTTTTTTAAAGAAAAAATAATATATTTCATAATATTGCAACATCTATATAGTATTTTGAGCAGGAAGAAGCTTTATAATTAGACCATAACTATTGACGAGGCGTACTTCTAATATTTTTACACAAAGTTTAATGAAGTACGAAGAACAATTACAGCTAACAAAACACGTATTACATAGACGATTACATTTTGAAGACTGATCTGTTTTAGCATTTATACAAGTAAAGAGAAATTAACAGATCATTGATTGGACAACACAGTTCACAGGTACCTGTACATTTATGTGACATCACTTACCAGAAGACCAATAGATTGAATCAGGAACATAATGATGAAATACACCACAACTCTCCTCCCCTTAATTTCTTACACCATACCTGATGGGAGGTTTCTCCTTCAATTTGATCTTCTTAAAACCTGTTGGGAAAAAGGTATGTTAGTGTTTTTAAGATTGGAATGTTCAGACTTTTGTTCATTATCTGGACGTACTCGTAAAGCTTTTATCACAGTCAGTAATCACATCGATTTCTCTAGACTTTGTAGACATCATGGATCTCTTGTAGGTTGGTACCGGATCTGGTTCAGCAGTGGGCTTTTCACTAAGTGCCGTTTTTCTTGCTTCAGGAGATTCCGGATCTGGTGTCATGGAAGGCTTCTCACCAGACGCAGCTTTTCCATCATATTGTAGATGTGAATTCTTGTCATCGGGAACAATGGGATTATTTGTATACAGAATATTTTTCTTACTTTTACTAGGATTTGCAGCTTCTTCCAATTGTACTCTGGATCTACACTTGTGAGTTAATCAACATGTCTTTTCCAGGCATATGGGCCTACTTGAATTTTATATTGCAATTTCCCTACTATGACAATTATTTTGCTTATTTTCCATTTATTTCCCGATGTGTAATTGTGTTATAGTATTTTATAGGCAGGAGAAGATTTATGAGCCATAACTAGGATATGACGAGGCGTTTCATTTTAAACACATAAAATTTAATAGATGACTATGACAATTACAGATGAAATATACAAGTAACATAAACGACTACATTTTTAAGACTGATCCGTTCTAGCAGAGATAAAAGTAAAAAGGAATGAACAGATCATTGATTGGACGTGACGTCACTTACCAACAGTCCAATAGATTGAATCAGGAATACAATGACGAAATACACCACATTCCTCCTCCCCTTAATTCTGTATACCATACCTGATGGGAGGTTTTCTTACTCTAGATGATCTTCTTACAACCTGTTCAGAAAAAGACAAATTAGTATTTTTAAGTTTTGAATGTTCAGATTTTAGTTCATTTTTATTTAGAGTACTGTTGATATTTTTATCACAGTCAATTTCTCCAGGCTTTGTAGACACAGATCTACTGTCGGTTGGAACTGGATCTGGTATAATGGAAGGATTGGTTGGCACTGGATCTGGTGTCATGGCAGAATCGGTTGGCACTGGATCTGGTATAATGGTAGCCTCCTACCAGACTTAGATTCTCCATTTCTTTGCAGGTGTGGACTCTTGCTATTGGGAGCTATGGAAATGTTTGCATCAAGAGTGTTCTTTTCAATTTCACCAGGACTTGTAGTTTCCTCCAGTTGTACTCTGGAACCTACACTTTTCAGTCGATCAACGTATCCGGAAATTCATTTAGTAAATTATTTAAATTTTCCGAGATTTGTACTACTTTGTTTACCGGAACAGTTTGTAAATTGTTTGGGAATATATTAAATGTAGTTATCCAATCCCTACCTAGCAATAAAGGAAAATTGTCTTTTTTAACTAAATATAACTTAACATTCCTAGTTTTGTTTTCGTAAGTTACATTTACTCTAACAAATCCCTCGGGCTGGAAAATTTCTCCCGTGGCTGTTTTTAATTTTACATCAGCAGGAAACATTTTATGTTCTGGACATAATCTCCGAAAACGATTTATCGGTACGGCGGAAATCGCCGATCCTGTATCAAGCTCCATTTCTGCTTTAGCACTATTTTCTATCAAAACCCAAATTTTTATAGGTTTAGTGCCTTCAGATTGTAATGACAAAATGTCTACAGTATCAAGAACATTTTCATTTTTCTTTAGAGTAACATTGTTTTGTGCGTTCCGACACACCTTACTCCAATGACCGCGTTTTTTACAAAAATTGCAAACTGCATTAATAAATTTACAAACATTTGCTAAATGAGAGCTATTTCCACAAAGATAACAATGAGTTTTACTTTTATTTGCACTCGCAGTTTTGTTCACGTTTTATTTACTTAAGTTATTTTGAGAATAAATTTGTTTTGGTTTCCTAACACTAACAGAAACTTTATTCAAATTCAAATTCTTATTGTGTAATTCACTCATGTCATTTTCAGTACTTTGCATAGTTACCTTTTTTTCCTCTCTTTCTCAAAAATAAAAAATCGTAGACTAGTAATTATCTATGGCGCCTATGCATTTCCTCCGCGACAGTAGACAAAAACTCACCAACTGCCCGTCTCCGATCGCTTAATGATTCATTTCAATAAATAATTTTCTTTATGAAATAAGTAGATTTTGAATAAACACATGTGTAGAAGATATTCCGTTCTTTTTTTATGAACTGCAGATTTCATTTTTAATTATCTTCAAGTAGATATTTGTAAATGTATAAGAGCAAAACTTTTTTTGCTTTTTTCCTTTTTCATTTCGTCGCCATTATAGTATTTTATAGGCAGGAGAAGATTTATGAGCCATAACTAGGATATGACGAGGCGTTTCATTTTAAACACATAAAATTTAATAGATGACTATGACAATTACAGATGACTATGACAATTACAGTAACATAAACGACTACATTTTTAAGACTGATCCGTTCTAGCAGAAATAAAAGTTAAAAGGAATGAACAGATCATTGATTGGACGTGACGTCACTTACCAACAGTCCAATAGATTGAATCAGGAATACAATGACGAAATACACCACAGTGTACTGCAATTTTTTCATTTAATTGGAATTCTCATATTTTTTTCGTGTTAAAAACATTTTTCTGTTGCTTGTTTTCACCATGATTCTTAACATTTGGTACAAGTAAATCTATTTTTAATCTTATATTTCTTTTGAGAAATAATGATGCGGGACTTTCCCTTGTCGTGATTTGAGGCATTATTCGATATTGGAGTGAAAATTCATTTAACTTAAATTGTAGATTTACTGGTTCTGCATTTAATAACTTCAATCCTTTATTTTTTGAACATATCTTTCGGCTTGACCATTGATTGCGGGATGATATGGTGCAGTTAAGACATGTTTTATGCTCTTACTTTTTAGAAAATGTTTGAACTCTTCTGATGTGAATTGTGGCCCATTATCAGACACAAGGGACACAGGATAGCCATATCTGGCAAAAAGAGAAAAAAAGACAGTTTATGGCGTTCTCGGTAGTTGTACTCGGAACGATGAACACTTTTGTCCACTTTCTGTGAGCATCTACCACAATTAAAAATATTTTCCCCATAATTGGGCCTTAGAAATCTATATGTATTCTTTGCCATGGTGTTGTGGGATAGTCCCAGTAGTGGTCATCAATTTTGGGAGGATTGTGTTTTAATTTAATGCAAACAGAACAATTATTTGCCAAGTTCTCAATGTCAATACCTGGCCACCATACAAAACTACGTGCCAGTGCTTTCATTTTAACGTTGCCAAAATGTAAATCTTGTAAAACTTTTTGTCTATGAACAATCGGAATTCCAACCCGATTTCTTTGTAATATGCAGTAATTTAATCAAGAATTGTCTTCTTGTTTGTGTCAGAAAAGTAAGTTATTTGGCATCTGTGTGCCTGATATTAAGTGTTGTTACATTTCTTTAAGTAATGGATCCCGTTTATAACTTGCACATAACATCTTTGCAGTTAAAGGTACAGTGGTAATTTGATGGATAAATAAACTATCAGATTCATCAATGTTGCTAATTAAATTTGGGGTCTATTTTCTGGTGGTGACGGATCGGACGACGGCAGCAGTAAGTCTTCACTACGTAATGGAAGACGTGATAGAGCCAAAGAACTTTTACTACGTATTCCTTGATAGAGCATCGGCATTTCTGTGCTCTGCAGATTTTTTATACTTAATATCATATTGGAATGTTTGTAGATATAACGCATATCTTTGCATTCTGGCTGCCGAAAGTACCGGAATACATTTTACGGGTGAATATATGGAAACTAGGGGTTTGCTGTCTGTATACAGAGTGAATCTTCTGCCATATAAAAATTGAAAAAATTTCTTTACTCCAAAAATTGATAACGCTTCTTTATCTACTTGACTATACCGCTTTTTAGCGGAAGACAAGGTTCTAGAAACAAAAACTATGGGTTTTTCAGAGTTATCTGCGTTGTATGCGAAAGTACTGCCGAAATTCCATAAGGAGAAGCATCCGTGGCTAAAATCAAGGGTAATTTAGGATTAAAGTGTGTCAGAATCCTTTTGGAAGTAATTTCCTGTTTAATGGCTTTAAATGAATTCTCACAATTTTTTGTCAACCGAAACTTTACATTTTTCCTTAATAATTTATTTAGAGGATAAGCGATTGTAGATAATTTTGGAACAAATCTAGAACAGTAAGATACTAAACCTAAGAATGCTTTTACTTGAGTTACGTTTTTAGGTATCGGAGCATTTAAAATAGTAGAAATTTTTTCTTGTGTTTTGTGTATGCAGTTTTTATCAATTTTGTAACCGCAGTATGTAATTTCATCATTCATGAAAAAGGATTTTTTCTTATTTATTTTAAGATTATATTCACGTAACCTTTCTAGCGATTGTTTTAGTCGAATTTGTTCTATAGTTCTCTGCGATATTGCTGGCGAACTGGCAATTCCGTATGGCAGTCATATAAATTGAAATAAGCCTTTAGGAGTGTTAATAGTAAGTAATTCTTGTGAATTTTCCTTTACCTTTAAATGCAAGTATGCTTGATTCAAATCAATTTTAGTAAAATGTAATCCACCCCCTAAAGTTGCTAATATATCCTCAATTTTCGATAATGGGTATTTGTCAACCATTAAAAATTTATTTACCGTGACTTTAAAATGGCCGCACAAACTAATTTTCCCATTTTGTTTTACGACTGGAACAATAGGAGTTGCCCATTTACTCGTACTAAGGAGTTTTATTATACCTTCATCTTCTAATCTTTCCAATTCTTCATTTACTGCATTCCGTAATGCATATGTAACTGTTCGTGCTTTACAAAATATTGGTGATGAGTCTTTCTCTAAATGTAATTCAACTTTAACATTTTTAATTTCACCTACATTATTTGCAAACAAATCTGCAAATTCATTCAGTAAGTTATTTAAAATATCCGAGATTGCTACTTTGTTTACCAGAACAGTTTGTAAATTATTTGGGAATATATTAAATGTAGTTAAGCAATTTCCAATAACGACTACTCTGTAGCAAAATTCTAAAACATATATCTATTTTTAAAATGATTTAATGAACTTCATATTATGAACCTCTATATGGTGTAATATGTGTAAATAAATTTACACTGCTCAAAACAATTAAGGGAGAGCATGTTTTTAACGAAATTACACAAATACTTAACCAATTAGTAACGTAAAATAAAACATCCATAATTTAAATAGTAGCAGAAAACAGAAGAAAATGTACAATGCAGTGTATGGATTGGCCAGCATGCAATCCTGACACAAATCCGCTCGAGTATGTTTGTGAAATTTTCAGACGACGCATTGCAGTGAAACCAAGGCTTCCTTTTGCTGTTCGGGATTTGAAGATAACAATTCTTGAAGAGTGGAACAGTATTCTCCAAAATCTTATCAATAACCTCAATACATTTATAAATATTCTTTTTTTTTTTCATTAACATGCAATCAAATCATTGATCTAAAGTAATTTTTCCTGTTCTTTCCATCGTTTTAAAGAAATAAAGCTCTCCTACAATTTTTTGTCTTTTTTTACTGTATTTTATTTTGATTCAAGTGTACTGTTTATTTTATGCCAGTGCATGGTCATTTCGTATCGTTTTACTTTTTGCTTGCTCCCTAATTTTTTGAGCAATGTACTTCATATTTACCAGTAAATGAACTATAAGGCAGACCTTAATTAATTGGCATAAATTTTGGTTTTTCAATTATTTATTTTTCGTGCCATACTTAAAATTCTGATAAATGCATCGGAGAGCTGAACTCTTTGGCATGCAAAATCATGTATGATCCATCAATTAAATACTTGTTTAAATGATCCCCAAAATATTTTTCCTAAAAGTTTGTAACTATGTCAACTACCAAGACACACGGAGTTAGTTGGCATACTCGTAGGGAGTTGTTGTACCCGTATGAATGAATTGGTATACCCGTAGGGGTGAACTGGCATAACGTAATATGGTTAGGAATATTTAGACAGAACACATCAAATTTCAAGAAAAACGTTTTTGTTATACCAAAACATTTTATTATAAAAACATTTGACCGAAAATTTCTGCTTAAAAGCATTAAGAAATTCGTGAAGTAAAATAAATTTTGATTAGTATTGTAGCTACCTATTGTTATTCAAATAGAATTAACTCAGTGTTTGAAATAAACCACTAATACAATATTTGTGTGCTCAGGTGGATTCAAGTGGGACGCAGGTCATCTGAACAAGTGAGCTCAATTTTACTTTGGTCGCACAAAATTGATTCCTTCTCGTCTGACCATCTTCCTCTTTGATCATTGTGGACATGCAAATCTCACTGCTATCATTTTCATTAATTTTCTTAAGGTACAGGGGGATTGGTATTTCACCAAAACAAAGTAATTTTATTGTGTATTTTTTATTCAGTGTGATCAAGAGAGCCTTGATTTTATGGAGGATTTGTTGTTGGTCCAGTTTTATGAGATCTTTTTGTATATGTTTAAGGTTCTCCGGGATGTGTAAGAACTGTTGAATGAAAACCCTCACCATCATCTTTGCAGAAAACTGAAGGCGAAACCTTTTTATCTTGGTCAGGTTCTTCAGCCTTTGAGCTATTACTAAGGAATGTCAAGATGTGTCAACTGACCCCATACCTAACTAAATCAACTAGCTCCACAGGGATATCCAATATAAATTAACCACTCGTTCAAAAACCGTCATAAGCAACTCTCACTTTTATCTACACATTTATCAGACCAAAAAAATGTTCGATGAAAAAATATACTTTTTAATAAAGCGTTTAGACGTTGTCGTGTTCATTCACAAACATATATACCCACGTACGCAGATATACAGTATACACACCTCAGCGTAAAAATAACAAAAATGAAAGCAGAAAACCTTAAAAACGAATTGGTGCACTAAAATCTCACAGCCGAACTATTTATATGATTACGATGCATTTCTTACATAATATAAGAAAGTAGTAAATTTGTATTAATATAAAAAAGGGACTGTTTGAAATAAATTCATGATTAAAGGTATGTCATACTAATGTGATTATTTTTTAAATACTTATTAGGTATTACAAAATATTTTATAAAGCTAATTTTTTTTATCTCTTTTTAATCTTAAAATTTCGAAATTTAGTAAATATTCCATTAATTTTTTCAGTTGCAAATTATTTTATAGGGATATTTAGAACATACAAGTAGATTAAATTAAATACAATCAAAATATGTGAAATACATATACCCCACCACTCCACCAGTGGTTAAGAGTTTCTGCTCTTTTTTATTTAAATTGGTAAACTTAGTAGACAGGAAATGCCGTATTGGAACCTAGGACACGCTCGTCGTCTTAGTCTTTCAATGTTTTCCGTGTTTTTTTTTTTTTTTTTTAAACTAGCGTGAAACAAGCTAATATTGCTTTCAATAACGTCACTTTTTATTTTTTTAACATACATCTGTAAGGGAATTATTTTGATCGCTAAAAAAATTCGATTTTGAGATTTTGGTGTAATTATATGTTTTGAGGTTCCCTGAGTTCATATTTTCCTATTTTTACGATGATGTATACTTGTGTGTGTATGTTTGTATGTATGTGAGTGAATGAGATAGCGTCTAAATGCTTCTTTCGAATGGGCTGAAAGTTGGTACGCATGTTGAAGTACGTAGCGATGAAGGTAAGTCCCTTGGAGGTAGTTTCACACATTGATTCTGAAATGTGCAGCGTCCCATCACGTTGAAATCAGATGTATCGACATAAAACTAGTGGTACGTTATAAAGCAAATTCGGTAACACTTTATCTAAAAACATGCGACAATTAATCCTATTTAGGAATCGAAGCCAGTGGCGGTTCTACATTGAGGGCCAATGGGCACGGCCCCACCTAAATTTTTTCTCGATTAAAATAGTAATAATAATAATAATTTAGTTTTTTATAACTGTTATAACATATAAAAAAAATAACTACGTCCAGGGCCTGATTATCCAAAAGGCTCAAGAAGCACAAGCTTCCCCTCTAAAATTTAAGAGGAGGCCCTATAAGGATTAAAAACATGGTCTTGAATTTTTTGTTTCATATTTTCACACTGAAATTGAATTTTTTCTGAGAAAGGTTACCTAAAACAAGACAAAACACTCACTATTTCGGGAAAAATCTATTATTTAACCTCAAAAAACTGAATGTTCTTAAATAAAAATTTGTATGATTTTAATGTTCTGTGTAGAAACCACCCAGATGTATGAAAAAGAAAAAAAATAATAATAATAAGCACACATATTTTTTTGGTCTATAGCATATTTATATTAGGACTAATTTATATTACAATATGTAACAGGAAAACAAGATTTTCTGAAATGAAAGGGGGCCCCGAAATGATGCTGAGCTTCCCCTAGCTTCAAAGCTTAATCGGGCCCTGACTACGTCTATCTAACTTTTCTTAATCTTCTTTCATTATCATTTATTTGTCAATATGTTTTTCCAGCTGTCACAAATCACTAATCGCTGAGAGAGAGACCGCTCCTCTACTTCTCTTTACCTTATCTACGCAGCGGGCAGATTTCATTCCGCCCGAAATTGGCCTGTTTATTTGTACAGTTTATTCTACTAAAAGATCGGGTTGACATATTTGGCGACTAACTGCTTTACCGGTTTAAGCACGCTGCAATTTTGTCGTCGATGGGCCAGCAGATTCCTGCCCTTTGGAACAAAACTGTAGGGAAAAAAACCTTTTCTGTTAACCATGCAATTCACGGATAATATTTGGCGACTTCTGCATTACGTTTTTCTTTCTTTTTTTTTTTTTTTTTTCCTCATTGATTTTTCGGTGAATTTTTTAGAGTTATATATGATAGTATAAAATTTTAGTGTTTAAAAAAAGAAATCTGGTAATAGTCAAAAATATTTTCTAGACTAGCCTTTGAGATAAAAGCTTGTATAAGAATTTAAGACCACTTTAACTAAAGTGTTTTGAATTTAAATGAGGGGGGGGGGATAAAAATTAAAAATAATATGCGACTTTTTTTTCCCTTCAGAATAGTGTATTAAAACTTTGATGTAAATAAATTGCGAAATTTTTAGATAAATAATTAATGGATTTACATGGATAAATGGATTAAATAGCTGCATAAAATTGTGATTTATTATTATTATTAAAGGATTTTTCTTCTAAATGCGATTCAATAGAAACATCCGCAATGTTTCTTTTTTCTTTATTTTCTTTCTTTCTTTCTTTCTTTTTTTTCTTTCTTTCTTTTTTTTCTTTTTTTCTTTTTTAAGATGGTAGCCCGGTTTATTTCTTTATTTATTGAAAGTTAATTTAAATTATCTAAAATTAAGTGAGAAACATGGTGTTTATTTATTTTTTATTTATTTATTTTCAATATGTATCCACATTACATTAATCATGACTTTCTAAATTCCAATAGATAAGAAACATGAATATAACACTTGAAATTCTATAATTAAAAGATTTAGGGATATAATTAGCGTAAGCTAAATAATATTACACTCTGAGACATTTGAATTTAAATTTTAATGGTGTGTAGTGTTAGGGTTAAAGCCAATTGACTAAAAGTGGGTCCTAGACCTGAGTGGTGTACTCTCTGTAGAAAGTCTTTCTAAGTGCTACATAGCCCTTTTTATTTGAGTTTTGGAGAAAACCATAGTAAACTCCAAATGTATATGTCGACGAAAGCGATCTGGTATCGAACTTGGCAATTTCCGTCTACTATCTACCAGATATTTAAATTTTGATTTTCCACTGATCAGAACATTGCAGAAGTTTTCAACTGTATTTATAAAACTTTAATTTTTGTGATAATTTTATGTAATGTTTTTCATAGTGTTAAATTCAAGATTCGCCATAAAAAAATAAATAAATAAATAAAATAAATAAATAAATCCGAAATTTCGTTT
The DNA here is from genome assembly GCA_963930645.1 of Salticus scenicus. NCBI lineage: Eukaryota > Metazoa > Arthropoda > Arachnida > Araneae > Salticidae > Salticus > Salticus scenicus. Next base: position 92,797,087 of record OZ005655.1, on the reverse strand, counting down.
TACATCCCATTTTATTAATGTTTGTTTTCATGTTTGAATAATGAATAGTATTAAAGTTAAATTACGCAACATACGATGGATCGGGCCCCACCTGTGAAAATTTGCACGAGCCGCCACTGATCGAAGCAATGTAAGCAGAATCCACGATGAAAATTCTGGATGTTTGATACGTTCATGTAATTAGCAATGTAATAATGCAACTCGTTCGAGATAATCAGCTTCGTACAATGCTTGTACTTCTTCGATGAGGTAGAAATATATCATGTTCTTGTTCAATATACGGATAACGAGAGAGCGAGCTACAACAAAGTCGTGTTCTATTGTCTCCATACATAGGTGTTCCCGAGTTCTTCTGAATTTGCCGTAGCACAGATGATTGTAGTACATTGCCCACCGATGTGGCTGCTTATTTGTAAAACACCATTAATCTTCTATCAATTACGCAAACAATGTATGACATGGCAGATGTCTGTTTGGGAAGCGTTCTTAGTACATCTGTCTCCCGACTTGCCAATTTCTATCCATGGCCCGATAAATGCTATGTATAATAATGGTCAAATTCAATTTGAACCGATGCATCCTTCTTCTGCACGGTTTCACCTATAATTACCCCGCTACCCGATCTTCAATATGGCTGTGAACAGAACCCTCTAGCGGTGGCAGGTAAGAATTTAGTTTTTTTTTTTTTTTTTTTTTTTTTTTGTATATTAAAGAAGATTTTCTTAACAACTTTCTACTTTTTAATTGATTTCTCAATTTCTCATCCAGAAAGATCTAGATCAACCAAATCACTTGAAACTGTCAAATTTTCCAGTTGATTCACACTTTTTTTAATACATAGAAAAAAAAAAATTATGTTTCATTTTAAATTTTGAATCTTTAGTGATAAGCTAAAAAATATTCCTTAAAACTACATATGTTTTCATTGCTTGCAAAGACAGCTTGTATTCTTTTACAAATATTGTGTCATTCACCTAAAATTAGCTATAACTAATGCAGAAATTAAATAAATTGTCTTTCTCTCATAGTTATTTAACTGATCATATTTTATCGCTTTTCGTTCGTTATTATTTACATCTTTCTCCTCATAAAATTTGCACATTTTTATTTTAAATTTTGCAATTTTTTTAGTGATTTTTATCGATGTTTATATATATACAAATACATATATTCTGTTCATTAATAGCTGTGAGGTACTATTTCACATAAATATTTACTTTTTCGTTGAATTTGATAAGAATAAAATTAGACTTGAAAATCTCTGTTCAAATATTTTTTTTTCTAATACTGTGTACTTGTCGGAAAATGCATAATTGTCTTATTTATTTATAGTAGACAATTTTGATGTTTACCTTATTCAAATTCGAAATGGCACCAATCTCGATATTTCAGAATAGTTACGATATTATTACACATTTTACATGCGACTTATATAAGCAACATATCCTAACTCCACTTAAAAGTAATAATAATTTTGCATATATTAGTTGTAAATTAATTTTTAAATAATAATTTTTCACGGCCTGATTTAGTTTTTTTTTTTTTTTTTTTAATTTTTTAGAGTATCAAAGTAATAATTAAACCTCAAGACAATCTTCTGAATTTTGTTGAGGCGAGTAAAAATGGTTTAAAAGATGATGATTGAAGAAATATCACATTAGCTATTTTGAATTTTTGGGGGTTGTAAACGTTATAAATCTTCATATCGTTGATTTTGAATGAACGCTACATAATAAGTTTAATTTTCATTTTCGGTTTAGTGATTTAAAACTTATTATTTTTGCATTTATTAATAGTATATTATTTGGGGTAGATATTTGTAATGCCTTAGGAGAAGTTGTCTTCAATAATATCTATGATTAAATATAATGTAAAAAAGAAAGACATTACAAAATTGCTAGTAAAAAACTTTATACACTCTTTTTGTTTTTCTTGCTTTCTTTCTTTCTTTTTTTCCTTCTTCTTCTTTTTTTTTTTTTTTTTTTTTTTACGTAATTTTTTAAATAAAGGAAATCATCCGGAATTACCATTTAGAATAAACCATGAAATAGCTGCTTTTACGTATAGTGAAACATCTTTATTTTTTAATTTATTGAAAAATACTAGCATAATTTCTTTTATGACATTTTATTTTTCCAACCTTAATAATGAAATAATAATAATAATAATAATAAGCTATTCTCGATTTTCGATTTTATCATCTATGAAAACGCAATAGAGAGTTATTTGTAGGGAAACTTCGTATACATTATTTTTCACGTAGTCTTGTCAGTAAAGAAAACTTACAGACAATCAAACAATTTTCACAAGAGAATTAAAAAAAAAAAAAAAAAAAAGAAAAGAAAAGAAAGAAAGAAAGAAAAATGAAAAAAAAAGAAACATAATGTTTTTAAAAGACATTTTCTTTTCCGAATCACAACAATACAAGAATTTAAAATCCCAATCTATTTTCGACTTACGAACGTACATAAGCTAGATAAATGATCTAAATCTGTTTTGACATTCCTGATGTATTTAAACAATATATTTTCTAGCTTTTATGGTAATTATTTTTATTTTCTAGGGCTTAACATTTTTTCAAATGAAATTTTATTGTTTGTCAGAGTGCTTTAAGCAATATTTCATTATAAATATTTTCTAGTCACATATGCTGGATTTAAGCCAAGGAGAATACTTTCTGTTCACGTTTCTGGATATTCGAAGTGTAAAGCTTGTTCATAATTTATTCTATTTGCATTTTGTTTATATGTATATACAAAGTCACTTAAGAACTATGGGTAATTTTAAAGTCGGCGTGAAAATTTTCTATGCATAAACAGTATATAATGTTTATAAAGCTTAAATTAGTATTCTACAAACAGCTGAATTACATTTGCATTTGGACTTTAGATATGCATTTAGCCACAAATATGTACGTACAGTATAAAATGTTAAATAACAGAAAGAGAAAAGTAAGTATCAATATTGTTTTAGATATACATACATAATTGATATGTAATGTTTTTACATTATACATAAAAAGATAAGCACATAATGATTTACATTTTTAAAATGCAATAAAATTTCTGATTATATGCTAGGCGCTATGCTAAAAAGTCTATATACTGTTGACTCAAGTAAAATAATTTTCTATTATAAAAGACTTGTGTTATAATTTATTCATTTATTATATTTATTATAATTTGTTTCAAATATTCTCATATGTGGTACATATTTTAAAATTATTTTTTCCCGAATTCAACAATTCGTTTTTTGCTAATAAATAAATAAATAATAACAACATGTGACTTTATTATACATTGCGCTTTGATACTCAGTCTTTGCAATATTATTTAAATAAAAATTTTATATTATATACATCCATTCTGTTATTTTGTTTTATAAAGCATCCTAAAATATATAATTATATATATATATACATTTTTTTTAACTCTCGACTTTATTTCAAAAAGAATGTTAGCCTAGTACGGTCACTTATTTACAAATTACTACACATACAAAGTTATTTGCTTTGTAAATTCTTCACAGCATTTTGTAACATTTTAAAATGTATATTAATTTGGGCAGAAGAATTTATTTAGTTTTATCTCGGTAATCCTTTTCCATTAATTTGGTCCATATTTCATGTAAATAAGGTTTATGCTAAACAGATTTGTCAAACTATTTAAATAAATAATGAAGGAAATTACTTTTTAAGTATATTTTAAAATGCTTTTAATACTTATTATTAATACCAATAAATATTTAGTGAGATCTTCTTATAAACTTTCTAAATTTTCCTCTTTTTTTTTTTTTCTTTTTTCAGAACACTTTTCAGTATTTTTATCAAAATGTACAGCTGAATTTCGTATAGCTCATAACATCAATGAAAAAAAGGTGTGATGAACAGACAACTGTCCTATGAGTAAGTACTTTTCTTTTTATACAGTTAATAAAATATCAGAAGCAAAATATATGACTTTAAAAAAAAGCAACATTTTATATTATTTTTTCAGTATTATTTAAGAAAATATAGTGTATTTCGTGAATATTGCAGATACCAACATGCCGATTAACATGCGCAAAAATTTAAGCATTGCTTTCATAATAACGATTTAACACGTGTAGTTTAGTCTGATATACACCAACATAGAGTCAGCATCGTTTTTCATGATGATCATTTCACATGTTAAGTTTGGTGCATTTATTAAGCTGAGATATAGCCTTCCTGTACACAGCGAGAATTGCAGTTTAGCAGCGCTACTTATCGAACGGCATGTACTAAATTCAGGGAGCATTTGTTTTTATGTTCAAGAACAGTGCACTGTTTTTGTGTACATTTTTGTGCTTAGGAGATACCCCTGATTTCAGGGGGTTTTAATCAAATCCATCTGTATTTTCATATTTTATAAAAAGTTATCTTCCATTTTCATTGGTTGTTCATTTCTCATCCAAGTAATATGTGACTGAATTCTGTATTTCTATTTATTGGCTCATACAAGATACAAAAAGATTTAGGGTTCTAGATTAAACAATTTGATTATAATTAAATATTCTGAGTTTTTTTTTTTTTTTTTTTTTTTTTTTTTTTTTTTTCTTTGAGACTCTAAAATTTTCAGGGTTTTCCCCTGTAAGCCACAATCACCCCTGCAAATTCAATCAGCATAATTTTTCTAAATAATTTTAATAAGAGAATAAGACTTCTTTTTCGCAGATATACATTATAGAAGCTGAGTTATTACCTTCCTGTGCACAAAAGAAATCTCAGCATAGCAGTTAGATTATATGCAACAAGAATTTGATAGACACTAATATATGTCAAAGTGCAAGGTTATTATGGATTTTTTATACTGTACGTTAGTTCTTCATCTAGATGTGACACAAACATTTTATTACATGCATACTGACAGATAGACATTTTCTAAAAGTGATCAAATCATTTTCAGAACATCTGAAGACGTATAAAATGCATCAAAAACCGAAAGTCGATTTTTTTTTTTAAGCCAACATTTTTTTTAATGAATATAGAATAGAGGGAAAAAAAAAAAAAAAGAAACAACAATATATATATATATATATGTGTGTGTGTGTGTGTGTGTGTATCCAAAAAAGAGAAAAATCTAATTAGTTGGATGTAATAATTTACTTTCTGTAAATAAAAGTTGTCCATTGAATTATAAATAAATTGATATTTAATAAAATATGAGCTTCAGAATGCAGAAATATAAGATTAGTCGGAAGTTTTCTAAACTTCCGGCAAATCTTACATTTCTTCCTTCTATTATTGTATAATATTTCTCTATTTGATCATGACTACATTTAAGAAATAGTATTATATGACATTTTAATCAAACTGATTATTTGGTTTCGGTTATCATAGTAAACACAATCATAGTTTGCTCTTTTGAGAAAATATTTTTTAAGATAAATTGATTATAAGTATATTCTTTTTTAAAAATTAACTAGATAAATATATATATATATATATATATATATTTTAAGAAAAGGAAAAAGAAAGAAAACTCTGATGAGATACGAGTATAATTAAATATGAAATCTAAAACTAATTCTGAAAATAGTTTTTCAATAAATTCACGAAAAAGGTAAAAGAATAGTTAAATATGAAGTATGGCGTGGATATGAGATTGCAGACTCTAATGCGATTTAAAACATTTAGACTGATTTTATTTGGTAAAATTGATTAGCGGCTGTGAAAATATCCTTCTTTAAATAGTTTAAAAAGTTATTTTTACGTATTTTTCTCATTGAAAAATACGAAATTAATAGATATACTCACGAAAATATTAGATACAATTTCAATACTAGCAAGGTTAATCTACCAGCCTTATATAGTTCAAATTTAAGAAAATCGCCTTTCCTGCATTCATCGATTTATTATTATTATTATTATTATTTTAATAAACATCTTGTATGGATGTTTTCAATTTAAGTTAAATATGTACTTTGAAATGAAGAAAAATTATTGTGTTGTGGTGTCGCAAAACTTTCTTCTAGAGCTGTACTAAGTACTCGGTGTTTACGCGGCACTCGGCCAAATTTTAAATAAGTACTCGTCCAATACCGAGTAGCTGAAAATTTTTCATTATTTTTATGTATTATTGAAGAAAAATGTATTAATAACAGATGTTTATTAACAACTAAACTAAAAAATTACAAAAACATAAAAACAGAGTCATTATAACTAAAATTTTGCTATAAACAGCTTTCTGCAATAAAAACGGGCGAATAGATTGTCGCCAAATTTGGCATATAGACGATTCATGAGATGCTCTTGTTCATTTTAAGTATAGAAAGCTATTTATAGCAGAAATTTGATGTAACCATCCTGTATGCATGTAATATATGCTATAATTTATAAAAATTTAGTACATAAAATTATCTGTCTAAAATTGACAAAAATATTTTAAGAAAAAAATAAACTTTTATGTAATTAACCTAAACAAAATTCTAGTTATACAAATGAAAGCTTAGCCACATTAAAAACTGTAAGAAAAGATTGATTTTGAATTTTAAAAATAATAATTGTAAAAAAAGAAAATACACTGAAATATTATTAATTGTATAAATCTATTGTTTGGAAAATTATTGCCTAACCACATACGTTCCCATTTCATATGTATATTTAAATTAAGTCTGAGTCTTGTCGTATAGGAACTTTATATTATCTAAAAATTATTTGAGGATAAAAATTGCTCTTGCTAGAAAGATTTTAAGAATAAAGTTATCAATTATGGTTTAAGTAATCTACTAAGCGGGAAGTATCGAATATAGTAATGTACCTAATCATGTATCAGAGATTTTACCAGATTTAAAAAAAATCAGGGTGCTGCTAATGAAGTATTCTGGTGTGGCACTCACACGGCTTTCTCTTATCCTAAAATTCAATGGAGATTAAGGGGTAAGATGACGAGTACTGTTATAATAACATACGTTAAAAAAAATCAAATTAGGCTTCAGAACAGCTTTATTTAACAACTACTTCTGTGTGAGGTGGGATTCCGCCCCCCTCCCCACAATTCCCCGTTTGAATATTGTATTTATATTTATATAGAATTCAAAGTTATTATTAAATTTAAAAATTCATTCCAAACTATTCGGACAACTTTCACTTGCACCATTTCTTTAAAACTGTCAATCTCACTCAAACTTTTCCCGCAACAAACGTATATTAACTTTTAAATATAACATTTGAATTGCCTCAAATCATTTGTTTTTATATTACTCTGTAAATAGACACAGGCAAGCATGAAACGTTAAAAATTTGACTTCAGCATTCAGGAGACCTCAAAACGTGTAAATATCTATATATATAAACAATAATAATAATAATAAAAGCTGAATATTTAGCTTAAAAAATATTTTAATTACTGTATGGGTATGAGGAATTAATTTTAATTTCTGAGCAGTTTTCCTGAAATTGGCAAAACGTTATAGTAAAGCACTTCCACTATACTTCCAGTAAAAAAGAATGTTTTCGTATAATTGTTGGCAGCTCTGTGTATTTTTCAAAATTTATGTATACACTACATTCTACACTTAAATATAATCCTATGTGAGTAACACACATCACAGCCTGAAATGCACTTCCATCAATGTCCAAGATTGTCTCACTGTATTCTAGTTTTGTGTAGCCCTGTAAGCAAACGGTGAATTATTTTCATACCAAATTCTACATGAAACATGCTTTTATGTATATAATGTATACATATATATATTTCATTTTGTTTAGTCCAGCCTATAGATGCTAAACTCTATCTTCAATTTCTCCCATACAAGTAATGTATTTGAATACTCTTGGATGGCCCTGTACACGAATCATTTGCTTGATCTCAACGAAAAGTTTAGTGTAGCATGCGTATATGATACAGATTAATAATACCGAGTTTGAATTTCCTGCTGTTATTTGTTTTTTGAGATATGCTGGTCACAGACACACACAGAGACCAACCGCTAAAAACATGTTTTTCGGTTTCAGGGGACCTTAAAACGTATAAATATAACAAAAACTCAATTTCGAAAAATTGACCCCAAAACAACATTTTCTCTACCATTTATATATGTGGGTAAGAGAAAGTAAAAGGGCATTTTCTAGATTCTTGAATGCAGCTTTAGACTTTTATTAGCACATTTAACATTTAAAATCCAGACATTTAATTTCAAAACTCAGCTATAAATATGCAACCAAGAATTTTTTTTTTTTTTTTTTTTTTTAATTTTAACTTTATTTCTTTTGCTTGATACTAATTTATGCATGAATGTTGTGTATATGAACGAATATTGGTGTTCATTTACTGTTTTGTTTTTAAACAAAACAGTAAATGATGAAGGGTCGTGTGTTTTTTCGACCCGAAACAATTGTTGCGAGTTTATTGCATTTTATGGTGTTTATTCAAAGTTTGTAAGTAATAAAATGACCCTGTTTTTAAAATATATTTTAATGAATAACAAATAATTTTAAATATTTTTTTTTTTTTTTCAAATATAATGGAATATTGATTAGAAATTGTTAAGTAACTAGGATATGGTGGATTTTTTATTCACCAATTTTTATTTTAAGGTTCATCACTAGTAATTTTGAGATGTTATATTTGATATACATAATCGACTATCAATCTTCGAAGTGATTAGTCAAAAGTTATAATTAAAAATTATTGGTGATGATTGAATAAAAAATCCTCCATATCTGGCAACACTGATGTTTAAAGATGACAGCATTTCAGACTAAGATTTTGAATACAGATTTGATAAAGACATTTTTAACTTATTTTCTATGCATGATCTTAACTAGAAGGTCTTTATTATTTATAATACTGATATTAAAATAAATATCTATTATCCGACTTTAAAACTTACCTCCTCATTTCAGAATTTCCTTTAAATAACATTTTGGTAGCAATATGACTTTGTAAAACCCACGATGAAATTTTATTTTATTTGAATCTAGCTTTACGCCTAGCGAAATCATAATTTAAAGAATAATTAGAGAATATATTGTATTCTTTAAACGCTGTTCGAAAGTGAATCCTTAGACATTTGTAATAAATTTCACCAGCAACAATTGAAATTGGTGATATTCTTTTGTGCCAGATACTATAAATGCCCGTGAAATTTTTTTTAAGTGCAGTTTAAGGTTCAACAATTTGTTCTCTTTATAATTTTTTTTTATTGTGCTCTACATTTAATAAAAGTCAATATTAAACTCGTAAAAATCTTGACGTTTTAAGAGGGACTGAACGTGCTTTGCTCATTTATTAGGATGGCGATTTGTAAGTCTGTGTTGTGACATAATTTCTCTGATTATTCTACATCAAAAATTAGTGCACAAAAGTTCATTAAAAAAAACTTTATTTAGTTACATTTTCACAATGGTATCGATCAAATTTTGGTGTATATCGCTCAAAGGAGTCGCTTCTATATTCCAATTTATTCCGCTTGCGAAAAAACTATATCTCACTGTTTTACGTGTAAAATTGCTCAAAACAATTTGTGTAAGGGTCTTTATAAAAATTATTCTGATTCATCTTAGGTGCATATCAGCAACAGGTGATGCTGCTATGCTTCAATTTTCTCCGTTTACGTGAAGATTATATCTCTATTTATGTTGCATTCAAATTCACCAAACTTTGTATGTGAAATGGACATCACAAAGAATAATGGTGGCTTAATTTATATGTATATAGGCCGATAGTTGCAACGCTGCTTTGATTTACCTTTTGCGATTTTTCATACCGCGTTTACATATCTGGATCTATATTTACGTTTCGCGAAAGCTGGTTTTATTGCATAATTTGAGAAAGTAATGTATTTTAATAGAACACAGTTCAAATGAAGAATTCGGGATGAATTCTCGGAAAAATAACGTTTCCAAGGTGTACGGAAATTATTCGTTAAAAAATGAGGAATAATTTAGTGCATAAAGACGACTTTTCTGACAGTGCACGGTTCCACACCTCAAGCACTGTTTGTTGCCTCCTTGTGATGTGACCCAAGAAAGCTCCAACTATTCTTCTCCTGTGATTTGTCCAGAGCTGACGTTTGTGAATACCATCTTCATTTTTTTTCTACATCAAGCTTATCTGTATCTATAACTAGAAAATATTATGATATATATAGAGCTGCACTTTAAAAACACAATTGTAAAAAAAAAAAAAAAAAAAAAAAAAATTCTTGATGATGCCTTGATAGTTAAGGCGAAAAGCTTTGAAAAGTATTTTACTTGGAAATAAGTCTTTTAATTAAATATGTTTTATATTTACGTGTTTTAAAGGGGATATAAAAATATTTTATAGTGATACACGTATTTTTTATTCAGTCTCTTTTTCCTAAGAGATGATGTCTTATAGCCTTATATATCCTTACAAAGAAAATTTATACGGGCCAACAATGAAACAGTTGGCTGAATGAATGGCAGGACCTTAAAAAACCGTTGGTCCCTATGTAGCATTTTAATTTTAAAATTACATTTTTTGTAGTAATTATTTGCTGTTTTCATACCTTTTGAAAAAATAACATGTTCAACGTTATTTTAATGCGTGTAATATTATTATACAGCTACGTAATGGTTAGAAATGAGTTATAAATATACTAATTTAACGCATGAATTATTATTGGACCCTTAACGTTTTTCATGGGGGACAACTATAGCTACACAACAAATAAGATACCAATAAAGAAATAAAAATTGTGTCATTGGTCCATACAACATTATTTCAACTAATCAAGTGGCCAAGCGCGCGAACCAAATACCTAGTCATGAGGAAGCGATTCATTTTTGTAGACATATACATGTATATTGACATTGAGAGAAAGAGTGAATAAATAAAAGGTAACTGCTCGAGAATGAATAATACAGGGGCGTTGGCTTTGAAGCTCCAGTCTTATATATCCTCTAATATAAATGCCCATAGAAGATTTAAAATTATTTTAAAAGTTCCCAATATTAATCCGCTTTATCATGAGTTTTTTTGTTTTTGTTTTAAAGATAAAATGCAAAGTGCTGATTTTGTAAATGAAGTGGAAGCATGGACAAATGTTTGTAATTTTTTTTTCCAATTTTAAAGATATTTTATTTTAAAAAATATTTTGTTTTAATTAAAAATACAATATCGGTTTATTATAAAAGCAAAACTTTTATAACTTTTCAGAAAAGTAACAGTGAAATGGATATAACTAATACAAATACGTTTAAGGATGCCAGACTTTAATAACTAGGATTTTGAATACGGATTTCATAAAGACATTTTACCTTATTCTTTTCTAAGCATTGTCTGACAAATGAATTAGGATTTCTTCATTATAAATGAGAGTGGTATTAAAATAGATATCTATTATCCAACTTTGAAACTTACTTCCTCATTTCAGAATATCTTTCTTTAAATAAACATTGGGGTAACTAATGACCTTATAAAAGCCACGATGTATTTTTTTTTTTTTTTTCTTTTTCTTTTAACTTGAATCTAGATTTACGTTTCGCGAAAGCTTGTTTTAATGAATAATTAGTGAAGGTATTGTATATTTCAGAATGCAGTTTCAAAAGAAGGTTCTTTGAGAGCGGTAATGAATAATTTTTCACCACAGAAACAAATGAGGCTAGTGTTCTTTTGTATGGGATAACATAAGTGTCCATGGAAAAGTTTAAGTGCATTTTAAGGTTCCAAAAATTGTTTTCTTTATCGTGAATTTTTTTATTTGCACTTTCACAATATTAAGTTTAAAAAGAAAGTGAAGCGAGGAGAAGTATTTATTATGTTAATTGAAAGTTTTAAAGTTTCTTTATTGTGAAAAATATTTTGTATCAATTAAAAATTTAAGTATCAGTTCAAATTGCAATATCAACCCTTATAAAGCAGAATTTTTATGGCTTTTCAGGAACACACTGTTGGATTTTGTTACCCATGCAATAATGATTCCTAAGGTATAAAATTTAAAAATAAATAAATAAATAAAATGAACATTCTGTGCATTTTATTGATTATATAAATAATATTTTTTATTTTATTTTATTATTTTTACTTTTTTTTAATGGAAACTGTATATAAGGCAATTTTGAAAAATAAGAATTGGTAACTAACAGCATAGTATACAAAATCACGCAACATTTATTAACGGGACGAATTAATTAAGAATAATCGTTAATTAAACGAAAAAAGTGGGGTGCGAGTGCAGAGTAATAACAGTTTCTGTGTTCACGCTGAAATCATTTTTCTTTTTTCTTTTACTTTCTCTTACACTCACATGGTAGTGAAAGTATTCTTTTATAATCAACTTTTTAAAATTTAGATTTTATAAATTTAGACTTTTGAGATCCCCTGAATCCCAAAATCAAGTTTTTTTTTTTTTTTTTTTTTTTTTTTGTGGTTAGATTGTGTGTTGTCTCTGTGTGTGTGCATCTGTGAGACTTTCACCGACATACCTTAAGAACAAATATTAACAGTAATCTCATTTCATTGAAATGATTCATGTAGAAAAACATTAAAAAATTATTCAAATACATTACGTCTATGAGCGAAATATCTGGTAGATACAGTGTAGTTTAGATTGCACTAAAAAAAGTAAAATTATATGCACAAAAGTTTGTTTCGCAAAAAATATTCAACCAGCCAACCACTATACACCTCTACCCAAATGTAAAAATTTTATAAATCTACTTACTATTAAAATCTACAAAAAATCCACCTGGAAAATCAATCTCAAAGCGTATTATCTCATTACAATCTACATCCATCGACAATCCGTGCGCAGACCTCTAACATTGTATACAGACTGTGTGAACTTTGTATATTACCTGTGTGAACTTTGTAACTAGACTACCAGTCACCATCTTTTTCTCATCAAGGGGTAAAGTCCTTCAAGGAGTAAAGTCTCTTCTTAAGGGCCCGCTTCACTCACCGCCGCCGGAAGCCGAAGCTAATATTATTCTACGGGAAATTTTTCTTTACAAATAACTTGTTAACTAAAACATATTTTGAAATTCTGTTTTCACTTTCTGAAATTTCCCAGCTGTTAAATTGACGGACCTTTTTTTTAAAAAATATTTTTTTAATTTTTTATACTTTATTTTGAAGCTGCAAAATACGAATTTTCAATATATGAAATTTTTTCATTTTGCAATTTCAAAAAAAAAAAAAAAAAATATATATATATATATATATATATATATATATATATAAAATAAATAAAATAAAAATAAAAATAAAATAAAATAAAATAAAATAAAAATACGTTTTTAAAAAAGGTCCATCAATTTAACAGTTGGGAATTTTCTGAATGTGAAACAGAATTTAAAAATATGCATTAGTTAATAAGATATTTGTAAAGAAAATTTCCCCATAGAATAACGTTGGCTCGGGCTTCCGGCGACGGTAAGTGAAGAGGGCCGTTAACAAGCCTTTTCTAGCGAGGGAGCAAGGCTCTAGTCCTATTCATTTTCATGTAACTTTGTCGCCTTATATCGCCTGAGAGGTCTGCTGCTTTGACGACCTTTGTAATCTTATATATACATTCGTTTGTGCAATAAACAACGGGGAAGGCTTAACCTTTAGAGACGGGCTCTTTTAAATCCCCACAGTGCCATTAGAGCCCCTCTTTAAAGTTTGAAAAATGCTCAAAACCGCTGCATAGTGGTGAGCGGCCACCTTCCGTCTTAGAATTTTAGATATAATAAAATCTTTTTGTAAAAAAATAGAACCGACTCCAAAAAGGATCTACTATTCAAACAACTAAAAATGAAAGAAAATTGGCAGAAAATGGAACTGTAAATTGCGCCTAAAAGTATAAAATAATTTCCTTCGCCAAACAACCTATAACACTACAATTAATCCTAACTTTTGAAGTCGGCGCAAAATTAAATAAAATTTAATTAGTTTTTAAAGGTTTGTCTTTAGATCGGTAGCAACAAATGCTGTTGTCTCGAATGATCCATTTTCATGTTTCTTTTATTATTTTATCACTGCATACAATTGGTCCTACATAGAACAGTGAACATTCTTCATAATGCGGTATTTATGTTTCTACGAAGTTAGAGTTTCCTTTGAGAATTTAGTATAACTTTGATAACTATTATCCTTGGTGGTATTTGGATTTGGCGTTCAAAACGTATTGTAAAAATATACACGCAAGATGTATATTTTCATAATATATATTGTACGATGTGTTGTTTCATATTCTTGATTTCTCCCTTGATATACCTTATCAAACTAACCATGATATCTCAAAGAAATTAAATATGTTTGCCAGATAATTTTGCGATTTTTCTTTCACCAAGGACGTCAGATACCAGCATCTTCGCCAACTTTTGCTGCATAGGAAATCTTATTTGTTTTCTTGAATCAAATTAGTTCTTGGTTGAGTTTTGCAGGTAACAATGTGAGATGTGTATTTTGAATAGGATTTGATTTTTGTATTGAATAAAGGTATCAATTTTTATTTAATTTTGCGCCGACTTCAAAAGTTATGATTAATTGTAGTGTTATAGGTTGTTTGGCGAAGGAAATTATTTTATACTTTTAGGCGCAATTTACAGTTCCATTTTCTGCCAATTTTCTTTCATTTTTAGTTGTTTGAATAGTAGTTCCTTTTTGGAGTCGGTTCTATTTTTTTACAAAAAGATTTTATTTTTCTTTTTTCAGTGAAAACTTATTTATATAGCAGAGCATCATAAGGCGTTCGACGGAAATTTCACAAATCACAAGTTCCAAGAAAAGTGACATTACTCAAAAAATGGTTTATGTCACTGAAAAATACATGAAATGCACCCAATGTGAACAAAAAAGTTACATCTCCATCTAGTAAGTTATCCACTCGAGAGACGGTTGTGCCAGTTTTATTCTAGTCAAGTTATTTTTAAGTTGATTTTTCTCAAATGCTGCATTTTTAAATTGTGCTACTTTTCTTGCCTTTATCGGATATGAGTAAAAAACTATCTATTGAACGAACATACGTTAAATTAAAAAGTCGTTAGAAATGTAAAGAATGGATACGCTGTATTCGTAACCGAAAACTCTGTTAGGCTTTTATATTGAACTTTACAGTGAATACGTGTCACCCGCTGCGCTGGAAATTGCGCAGCGTAAAGTTCAAACAAAGAGCAAAATATACATTGCCGCTGACGGACAGAAGTTCCAACATCGATACTTACATACTGCTCTTACCAGTGCAGCTGCATGCGTTCAGCAGTTAGAGTGAGAACAGAGTTTTGTGAGTATCCTGTAATTTGTTTATATTTTAATGAAATCCTAATGAAACCTATTTCAAGCCAAGATCATTACGACAACAAAAAAAAAAATATTAAAATTAAATCGTCTCACTCGATGTGACCGTTTAAAATAACCATACTTTGAATTTTACATAGCATAAATGTCACCCGCTACGCTACAACATATGCAATGTCGTTCAAGTGCGCAGAAAATAGGAAATTGTGAATAAACAAATGCACTTTTTAAGCGTTCTGTTTTTATTATTAATGTCTAAACTAGCTTTGCGTACTACATCGATGATGCTCTGCAATTTTATAATTCACTTTTTTCCCCTGTCTTTTTTCCCCTGTCTAGAATCGCTAACTCCACTCTTTTCCACCAGATGGCGCTTTAGGTGGTTGATACGCGTAGCACAAGTCCACTTAACTATACCTACATACCACTTTTATAACTATAGCTGCAGCTGTTCAGCAGTTAAAAGAGTCGGGACTGACGTTTTTGGGCACCCTGTATTTTCTTTTGATCGTAAAGATCTTACAATGGGATTTATTTCAGACAAAGACCTTTACAATAAAACAAAAAGTATCAAAATCGGATCATCTGTTCAGAAGTTATGAGCTAACAAACAAAAACAAAAACAAAAAACATACGCTTTGAATTGAGAACCTGCTCCTTTTTGAAGTCGGTTAATTAGAGCATATCTTACGAAGTTATAAGCTTACAAACACCAAAAACAACACATAGCTTGGATTAAGAACACCCTCCTTTCTGAAGTTGGTTGAAAACGACTTTGCGCTAATCGATGTGACCGCTTACAGTAACAGTACTTTGAACCACAGAGTATACGTGTCATCCGCTACGCTGCAAAGTGTGCAACGTAGTTCAAGTATGCACAATGTAGGAAATTGCGAACAAACAACTGCACGTTTTAAGCGTTCTACTTTTAGCAATAATGTCTAAAAACTGTCTTTTCGTAGTAAATCGAAGATGCTCTACAACTTCGTAATTAACTTTTCTCCCATCTTGAACCGTTTTTGAGATAGGAGCGCTAATTCCGCTGTTTTTCACCAGATGGCGCTTTATTTTCTTTAGATTGTAAAGAAGTTATAATGGGACCTACTTCAGATCAAGATCTCTACAACAAAACAAAAAGTATCAAGTAACCATATTTTGAACTATATAGCGTATGTCTCACCAGCTCCGCTACAACGTGAGCAATGTAGCTCAAGTATGTATAGTGTAAGAAATTGCGAACAAAAAAATGCACGTTTTCAGCCTTGCATTTTTAGCATCAATGTCAAAACTATCTTTTCGTACTAAATCGATGATGCTCTGCAATTTTATAATTCCCCTTTTCCCCCTGTCTTGAACCGTTTCCGAGATAGGAACGTTAGCATGAATGTCTAAACTATCTTTTTGTACTAAATCGGTGATACTCTTCAGCTTTGTAATTTACTTTTTCTTTAAAACGGTTTTCGAGATAGGAACACTAACTCCGCTATTTTCCACCAGGTGGCGTTGTAAGCGGTTTAACCTTGTACAGGATGGCCACTTTGCTATACTTACATACCATTTTTATCACTATAGCTGCAGCCGTTGAGCAGTTAAAAGAGTGGGACTGATTTTTTTGGGCACCCTGTATTTTCTTTAGATCGTAAAGATATTACAATGGGACCTATTGTAGACCAAGACCTTTTCAACATAACAAAAAGTATCAAAATCGGAGCATCCGTTCAGAAGTTATGAGCTAACAAACATAAAAAAAACATACGGTTTGAATTGAGAACCTTCCTTCTTTTTTTGAAGTCGGTTAAAAAATATTCATCCTTTCTTTACAGTACAATACGAAATAATTCCAATATATTAGCACTATTTACGGAAATCGCTGGAAGTGCATTTCAAGTTGTGTCAAATTTTAGAATAATTTGAAATAATTTTTAAAATTTAATAACTACCATAAAGGATTGTAGCTATATTTTTAAACGTAGGATTGTGGGAGCCAGAGCATTAAAAATGTTTCACATACCATAGGGTATGGAAAGGATTAATCGTTTCTTTACAGTGCCATACGAACGAATTCTGATATATAACGGTTATTTTTGAAAATATTTCGAAGAGTGCCATGCTTTTTTTTTTTTTTAATGCTAAATTTAAATACATCGTTTGGTGCTCATATAAATTATAAACAATATATAAGGCTACTCAAAATTAGTTGATTAAATTTAACTGAGTGCTGTGTTTTTAAGTCCTCAGCATAATTGATTTTTTTTTTTTTTTTTTTAATAACAGGTCTAAATGTTTTATGAATGTAGATACAATATTTAAACGGAAAGTTAAGTGGGGGAGGTAGCCCCTTAAAATACAAATGTTCGTCAAAAAAAGAAAAAAAAATTATATATATATACACACACACACACTAAGAGACAAAAAAAAAAAAGGCCGCACTGCAGAAAAATTGACTTATACCTTTTTTTAAAATCTGTAATAACTTCAAAACTAATGGTTGAAACAAATAAAACTGTCATAATACCAAAGCGATGAAATGATACCTATGTGCATTTTCGGTTTAGTAATTCACTTTATTACGCTCTACGAAGTATTTAATAAAAATCTACATAAAACGTTTTTTTAAACGTAATATAATAAACATATACTTTATTTTCTGTTATGATTTTTTATATGAAATAAACAAGTTGTATTTTAATATATGAAAAAAAAAACTATTTATTTGTTAGATCTAAACTATTACTTAATAAAAATATGCATTCTGCATTTGGTAATTTCACCTCTATGGAATTACAGCTTTACGAGTAATGCACAATGGCATAGTATTATGCTGTGTTTTAATATAAATCTGAGAAATTTCACTGTGCCAATATCATATCTATTTTTTTTTTCTTGAAGAGTTATAGGCTGCAAATTTCGAATCCTCCCACTCCCCCTGCCTTTTTATAGACTAAACATTTTCGAACGAATTGAGATTAGGACAATTTCCAGAATCTGGTAAAGAAGAAATTCTACGATATTCTTTGTGGGAATTAACTTAAAATGAAAGAAAATATGCTTACATATTTTAGGTGTTCATGTGAATGGGTAGGTAATTTTAACAATTTGAGTCAAATAAATGTACCACAGACGCCGTATAGCAAGGTGTATTATCATCTTGAAATGCTGTTTGTGGAAAAGTCTGAGATACCTCCAAAATAGTAGGTCAGACGCCACTTTTATAATGACCGTGTTTTATTTCGAGTTAAATGATTTCCAGAGCATGAAAATTTGGCCGACTCCTTGAAAAATTTTTTACTTCCTTAACATAAAGTACGGCGAATGTGTCACTGTTTTAAGAGTAAATTTCCATTAAGTCGGTCACATTTTTGTCGTTCCTCTAGCTTTTCCTATCAGCTGGCAATAAATTAAACTTGAATCATCAGAGAAAACCTGTTCATCCCAATAATTAAATGATATGTTTTTTTAATTTTCGGTCAACTGAAGTCTTGTATTTTTTACTTCTTTTTCTTAATAATGGCCTTTTTTTGCATATCTTCTGGTTTTTAACCTGCTTTATTTAATTGTTCCCGCACTGCTTTTGAAAAAAGTATTTTGCTATACACCTTTTCTTAATCTTCTCTAAGTTCTGCACATGATACAAATCGATTTTTTAAATATCTGCTTTTTAACATGCACTTGGATGAGCAACGTGGCCACCTAAAGCCAAATTTCCAGTTTAAACAGCCAACAAATTTTATATCTTGCTAAAAAACCAAAAACCATTTCACCAATATTTTGTTAACATTCATTTTTTTGCCATCTCACGTATTATTATTATTTTTTGTTCTTTTAATGTTCATTCTAAAATTAAGGCTTTTTGTGGCATTGTTAATTGCCTTATCCCTGCCATTTTTGAAATACTTTCTAAAATAACAATTTTCCTGACAATTGCATTTTGTTTTTAACATTGATCTCAATCCTAAAGTGTACATGAAGAACAACATATTAAAATTTATTCGAAAATTTGCTTTTTAAACGATAAAATTGGCTGTTGGAGAAAGAGAAAAAGAAAATATCCAAGTACAGCTTTTTTTTTTTTTTTTTTTTGTCCCTTAGTGCATATTGAATTGTTTTTTAATATACGTTGCGAATGTTCAAATGCAATACACCACTTATCATTCACCTCAAAATTTAACAATATATTAATTAATTTAGGATGAGACAAAAGAATGAAAGTGCTACTCCCATTAACTTCAAATTAAACTAGATACTAAAAGAATAAATGGAGTAATATTTTAAGCTAATTTTTTACTTTCTCTTACCCTTACGGTAGAGAAAGTATTGTTTTAGGGTCAAATTTTCGAAAGTGAGTTTTTGTTATATTTACATGTTCCGAGGTTCCCTGAATACGAAAATCATGTTTTTAGCGAATGGTATGTGTGTGTCTGTGTCTGTCCGTATGTGTGTCTGTTACCAGCATATCTCAAGAAAAAATGGTAGCAGAAATTCCAAACTCGGTATTCTGAATGTGTATCATATAGGGAAGCTACACTAAGCTTTTCGTTGAGATGAAGCAAATGCTTCGTGTACAGGGACGCTCGAAAGTATTCAAATACTGTACGTCTATGGGGGAAATTGCAGGTAAGTAGAGTTTAACATCTATAGACTGCACTAAACCAAATAAAACTAATATATATTTTTTGTAATAGAGATAGTCAACTGGGAAAAAAAAATTGTGTATGTAGGGGCCTGCCTACCCCCCTGGGGGAAAGTAAATTTCGAGGGGAGTAAATTTTTATGATGGGTATCTTTCAAAAGAGCTCGCCAATACCTTTGAAACAAATGGTTGAACCATCGATCTGCGAAAATTTAAAATAAAGTTATTAATTTTTTTCATTTTTAACAAATAATAGTAATAAAAACAAATAAAAAATTGTTTTATTTATTTATTTATTTTTAAATGTAATATTGAGAACAAATTCAACTTTTTGTGGATATTTAATGTTATACTACGCTTAGAATAACTAAAAACGAATAATTTTAGGAGATCCAAATATTGTATTTTGAAATTAATATAAGTTTGTTGCTGGAAAAGTTTGATCCAGATTGATAAGTTTCAATGAATGTTGCGTGTGAAAATTGTCTGTATAATTTTATGTAAACTTTTAATTTTAACAACCGAATTAAATTCTATATAAATGTAGGTGCATTAATGAAACGGGGGGAGGGGGGAGGGTTGAGGGGGGCGGTAGCCCCCCTCACACAGAACTATTTATCATATAAAACTCTTCCGAAGCCTAATTTGAATTGTTTAACATAGGTTTACATAACAGTACTCGTTATCTTACCTCTTAATCTCCAACCTGTATTTATAGTATTAAATTTCAGGGTAAGAGAAATTCGTGTGAGATTATTTTATTTAATTTACGCATAATTTTTTAATCCGTTATGCATTGATTTAATTTTCCTGCAGATTTTAAGGATTTATTTTATGAGTCGACACATGCTACAGTCAATTAGTATTCCTCCCCTTTTTCTTTCCTCATTGAAATAATATAATAATAATAAAAGCGAGACCGACAATGATAAAGATTATAAAGCTTAACTACATATGCGCTAATATTGTATCCGAAAGGAATATAACAGCATACTAAGAATTTATGAAATTAACTCTGTACATAAACTTTCACAAAATTATCCCGTAAAAATTAGGAATTAAGTAATATTCCCCGTAGTTTCATTTATGTTTCCTGGCGGCGATATTGCAAAATCAACGTAGGTAGAAAACTTTTATGAGCACTTTTGCGTAAAAATGATATCCTAAAATTTACCAGGGTAGTTTCATACCTATGGGGAGAGTCATAAAGCTTTTATTTTCATAACTTCCACTAAAATCTATCATAACTCGCCCTCAGTGACACATTAATATGCTTGTGACGTTTAACTGAAAGTAGTGTCAAGTGCTGTTTTAATTTAATCGTGCTATTTATTTTAGTTATATATTAAAGTACTAGACTGGTTTATGAAAGTTTATCGAGTTATGGTGAATTAAAAAAAAATGCTAATAATGTATGACAAAAAATACTTTTATATAATAGCATGTATCATATTACCATTCATCGTCATGCCATATTCGTTCATAAATTTTTATCAGATTTGTAATACGAAAACAAAATAAAAATAAAATAAAGTAAAAAGATAAAGTAATATTGCTTGTATATAATTTTTTATTAAAAAAAAAATTATTTTTACTTGTACGTTTTTAGTCACAAATTAAAAGCTCTGTTTTTATATTCAGTTACACCACCAATAAAGACAGATGGTGTTGATGTGAGAAGCGCTACACGTGTGTCTTAGGCCTGGGTAGAATTTTTTCCGTTGATAATAGTATTAAGAGCTCTTAGCCTGTATTTGTGCGAGTTCTGGAGAAAATCTTGTAAAATTCCGAACATTTAGATCGACGAATGCAACCTGGGATTGACCCCAGTACCTTCCGTCTACAGGCTTCAACAGAACACACAGTAAAGACAGAAGAGATTTTCGTTTTCTATTTACTTAAAAAATAAAATAACATAAAATAAAAATAAAAAATGAGTGTTAAAAAAAATGAATATAAAATAATATAAAACAGTACTGTTAAAACAAAAATGGGTTAATTATTTCCTTTTCTCCTACAATATCCTATATACATACAATTTTATATCCAAATATAATTGATAATAGCCTTTAAGTAATAGTTACCTAACTCACTACATGTTCGTTATATAGTCACTAATATTAGTATATAATGATTTAAAATTGGCAAAATTTAATGAAGCACTCCTATCAATTACATCTAGTAGAAAAGAACGCTTTCGCTTAGTTTTGGCAAGTTCTGTAATTGTCTATAAATTATGTATACCCAACATAGTATACTTGAATATAGCATAGTATGAAAAACACTTAACGCGACTTCAAATGCACTTTAAGCGTTTTCGAAGTATATAGCTTTCAAATATTCGAACTCTTTTGTGTAGCCCTGTCGACGAATGGTAAATAATTTTTATACCATTTTCTATACGAAACATGTTTTTTATTAATATAAAATGTACGTGTTAATTTCATCATGTTTAGTGCAATCAAACGATGCTAAATTGTACCTACCACAAATTTTGTGTATAGACGCAATGAGTTTGAATTCTTTTGGTATCTTTCTCTGTACACGAACTATTTGTACGAATTTTAACAAAATTTACAAGTAGCACCTCCAAATGATTCAGGTTTAGAATTCAGTCTTTGGACTTCTTGTTAGTATTTGTGTTTGAGTTACGGTGAAAACAGATGTCCAGATAGACACACACATATACAAACCAACCGCTTAAAGCCTGATTTTTTAATTCAGTGGAATTCAAAATGCGTAAATATATCGGAAACTCAGTTTCGAAAATTCGACTAAAATCTATATTTTCTCTGTGTGATACTTGAGTAAAAGAAAGTAATAAATATTTTGCTTCTTATCATTGTATAAAAAAATATTAGTATGTGAAGAAAGCGTATAAAAAACATTAAAAATGCATAAATGTGTATTAAATTCTTTATTAGAAAAAAAAAAATAATAATAATAGCACGCATTTTTTAAATCAGCAAATATTATATATACAGGGTGATGCAAAAGTCAGGACAAACTTTAAAAATAAATAATTCGAAAACGAATCAAGATACAAAGGTACGGTTTGCACCAAACGGATGAAAAAGAAACCGGGTTTTGTGTGGCAAAAGAAAGATATTAGTTCTATTGGCGACCAACAGATGGCGCTATAGTCTTTTATTTCACCAAAAGATGATTTTCAAATGAAAAAAAAAATGTTGACAACTTACAAGTCAGCTTAATTACAGTTAATTAGTACTACTACTGTAACTGTTTAATATCCATCATTCAGAAGTACAGCTGTGAGATGATTCACCACATCGTTCACAGCATTTAGTAGCATTTCTTGCGTTATGGCAGACACATTTTGGCGGATGGCATCTTTCAGTGCTGCTAGTGATGCCGGTTGGTCGCGGTACACTTTTGACTTCCAATAATCCCCACAGACAAAAGTCACAGGGTGTCAGATCGGGAGATCTTGGAGGCCATGCGTAATTAAAGTAACGACTGAGAATGCGATATTTCGATGCATATAAGCTTCGACCACCATTATCTGCCGTAGTTGTTCCTTTTTATATCGTTTGTTGCTTTGCATAATCCTACATCAGAAATACGACAGCGCCATCTGTTGGCCGCCAAGAGAACTATTTTTTATTTCTTTGCCACACAAAACCCGGCTTCATTTCCATCCGTTTCGTGCAAACCGTATCTTTGTATCTTGATTCGTTTTCGAATTATTCATTTTTAAAGTTTGTCCTGACTTTTGGATCACCCGGTATATTTTATATATATATATATATATATATATATAAATATATTTCCTTTTTAACGGAACTCTATGGTGATTTTATCCTTTCTTTTTTCTCTCAAATGTTGACTGGTACTAATAATTCATAGTTTTTGCAATTATCTCATCGTTAGGCTTATATATTTTGTTAGTGTCATTTCTCTTGTGAGTAAGTAATTTAACTTGTTTTTACTAATCATTGGTACTCAGATTAATTTAATACCGTGAATATTTTAATCGAAATAAATCTCATTTAAAATTTATTTATGTTGGTATCTTCACACATCTTTTGTCTGCTGAGTGTTACAATGGTACTAAATAATTCATATTATATATATTAATACGAGCAACACTTTAAATAACAAATGTCAAAAGAATCAGCAATTTCAATCGCTGCAAAATATTCACTTAAGCCACATCAAATAACATGGGTAAATCTAATCTTATACATACTCTTTCATATTTTAATATTGAATTGTTTTAATGCAATAGAATGTACTGCACTTTGTATATATATATATATATGAGTATAATTGCTATTTATTGTTAATTACGAAGAGATTTTAACTCAGATAAAGGGGTACATACAAATGAAACACCTCCGGTTGCAAAGCCGTTTGCAAGCGTTCCAAATGTATGACTACAGTCAGCAGCAAAAGTATCCGAGCACTAGCAAACATTCCTATGTAAAAAAAGCACACTTAACACTGTTTTGTTAAATAAATCCTTGTCGAATCGTGTTCTTAGACTGACTAAGAACAGGATTCGACAAGGATTTATTTAACAAAACTGCATTAAGTATACTTTTTTTACATCGGAATTTTTGCTAGTGCTCGGATACTTTTGCTGCCGACTGTATTTGCAAAAAACTTGCAAAATTTACGTCATCGAAGTTGCAAGCGTTCCGTTTGTATGTAACCCAAATCTCCTACAAAAAATTTAGTCAATCTAATTCAGCAGTACTTCTACAAAATCTAATAAATAAACTGAATTATGATTTATTTCATCATCTTAGAAGTACATTAATTATGACAGAAACAGTCTTTTAATAAGATATATCACAATATCTTGTAAGAATCTTTATTATGATATATTTACTATTAATTCCAATAGTCAATCTTCATACGCACCATGATATTTTTCCTAGTAGGTTATAAATTATCAGTTAATTCTATTACTAATAACCCAGTATGTACATTGTGTCCGATTTTGTTTTACTGTTTTTGTTTTACCTTAAAGATTTCATATTATACAGACTTGAAACTCTAGGCTCTAGAAATATTTATTATTACTTATATTATAAAGTTTACTTAAGAAAAAATTTCGATTTTCGGAAATGAATATTATAAAACATATCTTTTTTTAACCGGAAAAGTAAAATTACACTTGAATAAAAAAAAAAAAAGCAGGAAAAGTAAAAAAAAAAAAAAAAAAACTACTTTGATGTGGTCACCACATGAATTTCTTCTATATAATTTTACACACAATTCATTGAATACAAATTATCTATTAAATTATTTTCAATTATAAATACAGATGATTTTTATCTGAAGAATTATATCACTAAATGCCGAAAGAAAGTCAATTTTTTGCCAATATCAAAAGAAATATGATTTTTTTTTTCTAAGTTTTATTTCTTCAAAAAACAAAAAAAATCTATAACTTTGTTTTAAATTATCACATATCTATAGTTCAACCATTCATATTAAAGATATTGACGAGATCTTTCGCAAGACACCCATATTGAAAATTTACTCCCCTCGGGGGTGTGAAGCGATGCTCTCTCATGCACAAAATTCTTTTCCTAGTTAACTACTACTATTATAAATAATTCATATTAATTTTACGATTACACGTTTAAAATAACTTCCATTATGTACATTCACACGAAATTTTGTCCTATACTGCCATGTTAAAAATTTAGAAAAAATGCGATCACAGCGCCACCTGTTGAGCAACAATTGTTCCACAAATCCAATCAGCACCAGTTTATGTCAGGGTTGAACTATATATCAAGTTTGGTTAAATTTCGTTCATTGGTTCGTGAGTTACAGAGTCCACACAATTTCTGATACACACACACAGGCACACAGACATACATTTTCTAAAAACAGTTAAATCGTGTTCAGGATATCCCAAAACGCGTAAATCCATCGAAAACTGGAGTTCGAAAATTTTCACAAATCCAATACTTTCTCTATGTATACATATAGAAGAAAGTAAAAAGAGGAACATATTTAAAAAGATTTCAGATCATTTGTTATGTTGCGTTCATATCGTATCATAGTACAAATATTTTAAAATGATAAAATATGATAAATTTTGAAATGCTAAATTTTGAATTTTATTTAAATAAATAATTATTATATCCTACATTTGATTTTACATTTATTGTAAGAATTATGTGATCCAATAGGTGTCACATAATATATACAAATTAAATAAATGAGAAAATATATCAGATAAATTAATTAGACTTCCTTAAAAATCTGCCACCAATAACAATGTCATTTTAAAGTCATTAACAATAATTTTTGTGTATCTAATTGGTGACATACTACATTAAAAGAAATAAATAGGTATCTGACACATGCTCATCTATAATGAAATTTGTCACTAACAATAACAACAACAATAAAAAGTAATTTTAAAGACTAGCATTTTCAAACAAGCCAAATACAAATAAATTCAATTCTTAATTTATTTAGCTTCACGACATCACTCGAACGTCGTTAATTATTTAATTTTAAATAGTAGGAGATAAGTACGTGTGTTTTCATAGAATTTTGTTGACAATATTCTAATTTTTTTCTTTCCCTTTTGTGTGTGTGTGTGTCACTAACTGCTATTGTGTCTTGATATTTTACGTTCCATGTAGCGATGGCTGTTTTCACACATAGTAGAACATACATAGATTGTTATTACCACTTTTACTTTCATTACCCGTAATTAAAAGCAAAAAGAAAATAATCAGAAAAATATAGGGGAAAAAAAGAAAGAAAGAATTTGGAAATAATTTGGCAATCCAAACTTTGCAGTAATACAGTGCTTTTCAATTTTAAGTATGATAGCTACTGTTTTTATTTTAAGTACTTTTTTTAATATCTTGCTGTGAAGGATAAGAAATTTCTATCAGACATGATGTTTCTTTCTTTCACAGACAGTATGAAAATAGACTATTTGCATTGTAAATCAATCATCCATGTAAGTAAATACTTAAAATCTACTTAAAAATAATTTTGATAAAATTTAATGTATTTGGTTGTGAACATACTCATTAAGTTGAATATGGTGCTTAAAGAAGTTAGTTAATAGGTTGTTAAAGACGGCTGATGACAACACTATTTATTTTCAATAAACTTATCAACATTTAACTATTTTTAAATTGATATTGTAATTAAAATTCTATGAAAGAAAAACAAAATATAAACGCAGTGTTACATTTTTATCTTAAATCATTATAATGTGATAATTTTTTAAAAGCAATATCTCGAGGCATTTTAAAATATTAAATTTACAGTTAAAAATTTATTCTACTGTCTGCAGACGATTTTTATACTATAACTATTTCTATTTAGATAATGGAATCGGGAATATTTCTCAAGGAATACGATTGAGTAATGAATAAAAACGGGAAAAACTGTCTGTGATTCCTGAAATTCTTGCTCTCTTTTGAAGCGTTTAATTAAATTCTTTGTCTTTTAGTGCAATGAACTGAAAATGAAGACAGCTTTATCTCTTTTTGTCTTTTCAAGATAAAATTTGTAAAGAATAAATTGTTCTGGAATGTTTTGGTGTTAAAATGTACATCTATAAAAGCATTTCATTGCTGATTTATTATTTAGTTTTTTTAAGCAAGATGATGCAACGAATATTTTGCTCTTCAAAATAATGTTGCGTTAAGAATATAAAAAGAAGTTGTCACAAACAGTTTTCCTAAAATAATTTGCTGAATTTAGTGCATGAAAAACAAAAATATAAAGTTAAACACTCTTTTATTGGCTAAATTTTCTTGTACAGTGTACACGCGATATCAGGTCGCGTAGATTGTGAAACACTTCAAACAGTATTTACACAATAAATCATTTTACTTTTTGTGTATTTTATCTGCGTGATTATATCGCAATAAAAAACCGCAAAATATTAATTATGTGTAGATATATATTATATATATATGAATTATGTATATATAAATATAATTATTATGCATATATATATATATATATATAATACATAAATATAATCATATTAATTGTTTAAATACTGATATTAAATCCTATTTAAATTCCAACTGTATGTGCTGATAATATTATATTTCTACTGTACGTTTTGATTACCTATATATATATATATATATATATATATAAATCCAATTATTATATATATAAGTTATGTATATATTTTTAATTATGGAAGAAGAAATATCACAAAAGCTATCTATATAGTTTAAAAAATAATGCATAAAGCAGAAGGCTTTTGTGTATTCCTGGGTATTGTCTAAAAATTGCATAAGCATCATATATAGTGCACTGAATATTTAAAATATTTAAAAAAATAAATTAATTAATAAATAAATAAAAGTATACTATGATCGATTTTCATTTGTATTCTATAATATATCTGAATATTTAAATATGACCGTGTAAAACAATCCTAAAAATCAAATCCTAATATAATATGAAATCCCATACATTCATATTATATAGGTAATAATGCTTTGTTCATCTATACAGTCATCTATGTTAACCTATACAGTCATAGTATATACATGAATTTCAAGGTATTTTAAAGATATTTATAAACGTGTGGACAAAAAGAGAGCAAAAGTCGTAAATACATTGCAATATGACTAAAAAATGTTTAAAAGATAGGTACTAAATTTTGAAAATAGTCTAATTATATAAGTATATACTAAAGAACATTTTAATTGGGGCTACCTGTATACTAGAAAATATCAACACCTTTCGTTTTATTGAATGTGGCAATTCTTTTCGAGATGATTTTTTACTTGAGAAGATACTGGAATCAATGGAAATTCGTACATATCCATAGTTCCTGAAAAATCTTATAAATTAAAAATATTAGACGGAAAATGGTTTGAGACTCGAACATCACTCTCAGTTGCATACCTGTTCGTTTAGAAAGAGGTGAGGTGACCATGATAACCAGGGAAGCACATGAATTTCCCTGTGTAATATTCATCCAATCATTCGAATGGAATTCGAGAACAATGGCACGGTGCATTGTCTTAAGGAAAAACAAACTATGTTTTGAGCTGTCGAAAACAATCATACTAAAACATATAGTATTTAAGAATATCCTAGTAGTGTTCACCTCTAAGAGACGATGTGAGACATTCCAGGGGTCTCATTTTAGTCTATGTGAAAAATTCCCAAACGCGAAAGCATTATCACTCTGTTGAGTTCGTTGCTGGCAGAAAGGATCCTTTGTTTCATGTCTTTAAATACCATACACGCATTCTGCCATCAGTGTATACCAAAGTTAACCTTGACTCATCACTCTAGGCAACATTTTTCTATACATTTCAGTGGTTCATAAACTATGTTTCCGCGCTCATGCTAATCATTCAAGTGTGTGGTTGTAAAGTCAACAGAAGGACTCTGTAAGCTGTAGAAGATCAAACGCTTTAGAACGTTGTTGCAACTTACACGTTCTTATACATCAGCATTAAAATAGTGGTCGACCCGTTGCAGTGTTGGTTCTCTACCACTGTAATGACCATATCATACGGGAGCATATATACTCAGCACAACATTATATTCAACATGTTCACTCAGCGTCGCTCGAAGTTGAGGAAGCTGAACGAACGAAAAAACCGGTCAGCTGACCATAAGTTTACACTGAATTGATAGCATGAGGTATTTTAGAACAAAAAAATCGTGTCCTTCACTCCTATTGGTCAATTTTCATGAGCACGCTCAACAATGTCAACTCTTTCGAAAGACCATCGAAGAAGTTGATCATTCGAAAATGTGCTGGCTTTGAACAAGATTAAGCTGAGTGTGTTGGCTATAATGTTGTATTTAGTAAAACGTTGAGCGAAAATCTCTCGTGTGATACAGTCATTACAATGCTGGACGACTACTTTACTTATTCATATGCATCACTTGACCCTAGGCGGGATAGTTTTAAACGAATAGAAGAATTCACGGCAAAAACCCAGAATTGTGTCTTACGTGTAAATCTGGGTATCATCCTACTTCACAGATGGACAGCCTATTTTTTGGCTCCGACTACTAGACCCACTATTAAATAGGCTACTACTTTTGACTATTTCTTTTGTGAACAATAATTCTCATATTATCCAACAGCTGTTTGCCTCATTTTCAAATAGCTTGCAGCGATACATACAGTTCCTAATTTGCATACTACAAGATATATCTAACTTATCGCATTGCGTTATTTTGTAAATATACATTCCTTTTTTGTGTATTTTAATGCAGATTGTTTTTGTGTAGCTGTTAAAGTTATATTAAATTTACAGACGCACGATGTATTGTACAAAAAATGTAATATCCGAGAAAAAAAAAATAAAATACAACAGGAAATGGGCTACGATATATATATATTTTTTTAATATATATAAATTTGTAATTGTGTTTCCCTGCCCTCAATGCTCTGTTTGTTTAGAAGGTTATTTCCAGAGTTCAGTTTACCGTCGCTGTTAAATAAATTTCTATTCCGTTTTTTAACACTTTACAACGACGTTCAAGATTGTTTGTGCTTTCATGTCTTCTGTCTGTCTATCTGCACTCTCAATTTCTGAAAATATTTTTAGAATGCTTTAAAATTAATATATATATAATTTAGGTTCACTATGGCATTTTCCCGTAAACAGCATAGCTAGTTTATGTTATTATGCAAATTTGAATATATTCCCACGTATGAGAGGTATTGCATTAAAGCATATTTTAATGTCTTTATACTGCCCATAATAAGCGGTCGCCAAACTTTTGGACTTCACGGACCATTAAATTCAAAATTTTGTTTAAATTTTAAAATCCCGTGAATCACTAATACCGCTGTTTAAGTAATTTTAATATCTTTGTCGAATAATAATCAGAGAATGCTGATTTTATGAATATGAAGAAAAACCTGTTTGATATAAATCATTAGAAATGGTTATTTTATCAAAAGAAAAATGCTTATTTCATCATCAGAACGATGCTTAAAGGTATTATAATAAACCAATTATAAGAGAAGGAAGAAACACCTTTTCATTGCTTCCATATTATAGGAAACTCAGACGAAAGATTAAACTACAGAGATAAATTACTATTTCTATAAATAAAACCGTATTTGCTAAAGCCTAATAATATGTGTATTATAATGTTAGCTTATTAAAATCTTATTGTAAATTATACTTTTGACGTACAATTTAAATATTTAAAGAATTTGAATAGTCTGATAAATTTCGAACAATCCCTAGTTAAGTATCAAGTTCAGATGAGAAATCCACAGCGATAATGATACTTATAATTCAATTTTTTAGGATGAAAGATTATTCCATTTATTTTCTTAGCCATACAAAAAACAACTTGAGTTTAATGCTGCGAGTAGGAGTGATTGAAGTTGAAATTATCATCAACATAATTTCTAATAAAATATTTTAAAATGTAAATTGTGTCAAGATTTGTCTGCAGCACAGATTATTATACAGATTATTATACACTCCCGTATGTTCTTCGGTAACCAAAATTTGACTGCAACGACCCTATTGTCAACGGCTGTAAGTTTCTCGAGCTCTCCCGCTTACGCAATTGCTCATCTTATTTTTATTGTATCTATGTTCATTGTAATATTAGTGCAACGTTAATCCCAACATCCAACCAACTAACCATTGTATCGATGTTTACATTTGGCAATTTTGTTATTGTTTACGAAATTGATTGTCGGAAGCAATTTATTTTAAGAAGCAAGTACCAGAGGCGGATTTAAGGGGGGGGGGCTAGGGGGCTGAACCCCCCCCCCCAAAACACTGACATTCACAATTGAATATTGCAACTGTAAATTTTTTATTGCTCTAGAATAACGCTTTGAAAAATCTTAGCCCCCCCCCCCCCCCCCAAAAGTAAAGTTCTGGATCCGCCACTGGCAAGTACTAAATATTAAGCAAATAAATTTCGAAAATATATATAAACCAGAAATATTTTTTTCATTTTAAAGCATTTTGTATTATTTGAACCAAGCAATTTTAAATATTTAAGATTTTATTCCATACTGCTATTTCAGCATTATAGTTTGTTATATTAATTTGTACACTTGAACACGAATGTGTTTGGCAAAATTTATTTTCAAACATAATAAAAATTAGTTTTTTTTTCTTAGAAAATAGCTGTGAATGTTATGATTTTGGGAATTTAAAAGTAGTAGAAAAAGTGAAGGAAAGAAAACTGCACATACGTTTCAGTTTGGCAACTTTATTATTGTTTACAAACTTGATTGTTAAAAGCAATTTATTTTAAGAAGCAAGTGCTAAATATTAAGAAAATAAACTTTGAATATACATAAAATAAAAACATTTTTTCATTTTAAAGCATTTTGTATTATTTAAACCAAGCAACGTTAAATACTTAATGATTTCATACTGCTATTTCAGAATTACAGTTTGTAATTTTAATTTGTACTTGAATATGAATATGTTTGACAAAGCATATTTTTAAACATTATAAAAATTAATTTTTATTTCTTAGAAGAATAGCTGTGAATGTTTTGAGGATAATTTTGTGAATTCAAAAACAATAGAAAGTGAAGAAAAAGAAAACTTCCCATACCAAACTGCTACTAACTACTCGCGAAATAGAAAAACAATTTTCGATCAAAGATGTTATTCATGTAGACTTACCACTTGTAGTTCCCCTCTGTTGACACTAGTGGTGCTACTATATTTCCGGTTCGCGTTTTAGCTTCACTGTCCTATCTGTATGATAATCTGTGGTCTGCAGACACCAAAATTTTGTAGCATTTCACTGACCACACGTTGCAGACCACTGGTCCATAACACAACGAAATAAAGATGTATTATTTAGATACATAAAATAGAGTGGGATATTTATAATAACAGGGCCACGGTAGCCCGGACGGCAGAGCACTGAACTCGTAATTGGAAGATTGCGGGTTCGATACTCGAGCCGGCCCCAAACCGTCATGTACACTAATCGTAGCCGCAATGCGCAATGTCCTCCATGTACCCATCCAAATTATACCTCAGGGGCTCACCGAAGCGGGAGAGCCATCCCCTCCGTGGAGGACCTAATTTATGATGGCATATATCCGGACTATCTTTGGGGGTGCATCCCAGACCTTCGCCAATAACCCATTGCGCAGTACTAGTGCGACGTTAAACCCAACCAACCAACATTCATAATATTAATATAGTGGGATTAAGGAGGTAAAATACATTGGAGATTAAATAATGTAACAATATTCGGAAATCCATACAATCTTTGTGAAGTGAATAGTTTTGTTTCCTTGTTCTTTCCTTAAAAAATTTCAGTAAAAACTAACGTAAACAAAGTATTATTTTTTTTTAAACTTAATTAACATAAATAAATAATTTAATTACTTCTACGCAGCATGCGAAAAACATAGAAGCATGGATATGGTTATTATTATTATTATTATTATTATTTGTGTGTGTATGCTTTAATCTTTTTCAAAATGTGTATGTTCCTAAAAACATATCCATGTTAAAATGTTCGTGTATTCCAAAAACATTTTCACACTAAAATTATGTGTTTGTGTTTATGTGTAATGCGTGTACTATAAAACATATCAATTTTGAAAAGTATGTACGTATGTATGTGCAATGTGTGTATATAACTGACCGATAAAAGCCATTGGTAGGTGGAGTATGTTAAAAAAAAAAAATATAGTTTCACATTTTTAGTGTAATTTTTCACTTTTAGTATAAAGTAGATTTTAGTGAGTACCCTGGCGCAAAATAATGTTAAATTTGTTCACAATTTATCTTTATAATTTCAAATTTCTAATACTATAAAGTGAAAATTTCTAATACTATGTATTGTATGAATTGAAAACTAGCGTAGCTAAGTTAAAAATCAATCATTCTTATTCCTCTGTACTCCCCCTCCCCCCCTCTTTTTTCAGTTATGTTTGAAGCTTATTTGCGATAATTTTGGCATCTTATCAAATTGTAGTCAGCAGTTTGCTAGATTATGCAGTAGTAAATATGTCATTTAAAAAAATAAAATAAAATAAAATAAAATAAATAAATAAATAAATAACAACTGAACGACAAATGAAATATTTTAAAATGTATATACTTTATACGCATTGTAAACCAATAAAAAGGTTATATTAATAATTTTATTATAGATTAAATGTACCAAAAATAATAAAACATTATGTACTGCTTTTGTTTCAAATAATTCACTTAAGTTTTAAAAATAAGCAAAATAAATAAATAAATATTTAGATTTTATTAAGGTAACCCTAAAAACCACACAACTAAACTTTGCAGCATAAATTCAATTTTCTAATATTGCATTCTGAAACGTATATGTCTGGGAAATATATATATATATATATATATATATATACAAAAGTGGGTAACTTTTTTTTTTCTTCTTTGGAATCTTTTTTGAAGAGCGATGTTTTAAACTTCACATCCTCATTTTTTCAGTGGTACTCATCTGTCACATTTATGACATCTTTGTCAAGTTATTCTTTGGAATTTGTCCTGCTAAAAACTTTTCTAAACTTTTCTATTCTTTTTTCTTTCTTTTTTGAGTCTTAGAATCTGAAAGTGAATTACCTACGAGATGTACATGTCAAGTCCGTCATCTTCACACTTTATTTATAAAGAATTTGAGACGTTTTATAACTTTCAACCATTTTAAGTTCTTTGACTGGATGATTGATTTTATTTGAGTAATAGAACAGGGAATCTTCACTTTAACATATGAAACTTCTTCTAAGATATATAGAAAAGTAGAGTTCTTTTTCATCGTTATTCCAATCAATAAAACTGGAAAAATGTGCACCCTTCCCCCCCCCCCTATTTTCCTATTCAAAAAGCATAAAGATGTGTATTTGAACTCTAAAAAATATTATTTGACATTATTGAATTCAGAATGTATAATTATACCATCATTTAAATACATAAAATAAAACAGAATACAAGATCTAAGTAACACAATTATAGACAAAACATTGTCAAAATATTTTCATAAAGATTGAGGCAAGTGAAATATTTAATTTGTAAGGAAATGTTGAAATTTGAAATGTAACAAATTTCATGGATAAAATCTATAATAGAAAATAATGATTACAGATGAATGAAATAAATAGAAATAAATTAAAAATAATATTTGATATTGATATTTATACGAATAAGTAAATAAAAATAAATAAATAAAAATAAATAAATAAAAGCATTTGTTGTTTCATTAGTATTTATTCAAAACAACTACTATTAGATAAAACTCCTTTTGCTTACAAAAAAAAAAAAAAAAAAAAAAAAAAAAAAGATATTCAACAAAACCTTTGATTTGATTTTTATTCAAAATAACTACTTAATTTGCAATATTTCAATTAAAAAAAATAAATATTTTTTAAAAATTCAAATGTTTAAAAAATGAAATGAACAAGCTATAGAAACTAATGATAAGAGTATTTTTGTAAAATAAATTAATAATTTTTTTAACGACTTCATATGCTTCAACAACAAAATTTAAAGCTAAGAATTTTAATCACAATTAAAATAATTAGTGATTAGTAAAGAAAAAAATTAGAAAAGTTACCAGTTTTATAACTTAAGATACCCATTAATATTTGCTAAGATCTTTTACTACATATAAAATGCTAAAAATCAAAGTATTTTTAAGATTAATTTCTTAATTTTCTATTTTTTGAAGCAAGGTAAGCATTCAGCTTCATTTTTTATTTTGCATATAACTACAGACGTTACAAATTTCCCCATAGTCTAATTTCTGTATATATTTGTGAAATGTAATGCATAATTTGAACCAAACATTAAAATTAATGCAGCTTTTAAAAATTTACGCGTATTTACTACTACGCACGTATACACGCTTCGCATACATTAAAGAAAAAAAAATCACTAGATAAAACTGATTTGTAGTGCGTAAATCAGAAAATGTATGAAAACCGGTACAGCATTAATCACGCACTTATTTAAAAAAAAAAAAAAAAAGTCACTGGATGCAGCTATTTTGTTATGCATGAATCTGAAAATGCATGAAATATGAAAATCGGAAAATGGTCGCAAAGCCACATTCTTTCGAAAAAACATCTTTTTGCAATACAATAAATACACACGATACGAGCGGCAGGCACGGCGCAAAAACAAAGTTTCGAGACACGAAAATGAAGTTCCGATGTGAAGAGGTTACCAGTGAAAAGTGTCGATACACCGAATCATATCACCGCGAATCGCTAATGTATGCCGTATGTATGCCTAGCCCAAGTGAGTTACACCCGCTTTATCTCCTCTCCTTATTCAGGATTGAGGCGATCGTATCTGCAGAAACGAAAATTTGTTCTGCAGAACAGTTTATAAGCCATTCTTTGAGGTTCTTTCTTTCTTTCTCTCTTTTTTTTTTTAACACAATGTCAAAATTTAT
Organism: Salticus scenicus; assembly: GCA_963930645.1. NCBI lineage: Eukaryota > Metazoa > Arthropoda > Arachnida > Araneae > Salticidae > Salticus > Salticus scenicus. Next base: position 92,760,862 of record OZ005655.1, on the reverse strand, counting down.
TTGACTTAAGTAAAATCTTTCTGCAAGAGCATTTCTGTTTCTGCGACATTGTCGCCGTGTCGCCGTGTTTCTGCCACGGGGATGGAAGTATTGTATTCGATTCAAAAATTCGATAACGAGCTTTTACCTAATTTACATGTTTTAAGGAATCCTGAGTCCAAAAGAGTAGCTTTTGGTATGTATGTGTGGAATCTTCTGACTATCATATCTCCGAAACTAATAAGGATAACTAATGTAAAACTACGAAATTGCAGAATTGAGACAAGTCTGGTGTACAGATGATTTTTTCAACTTTTGGTGAAAATTGAAAAACCAGAAGTGGGACCGTAATACAGTTTCTCAAAAACTGCTCTATTGATTTTTTTTCAAAGTTTCTATATAAACGCTTTATTAAATGTCCTTTCGTATGAATTAGTTGGTTAATTCAGAAAAATTGATAGGCGTCCTGTATAAATAGCGGGTCTCGCAAGTGCATTCCTTTAAAAACGGATTTTTTTCAAACGGATTTTTACGGATTTTTTTTCAAACTCACCATATTAACCCCCCTTTTAAATATCATTTTGTCTGCAATTGTTGTTTTCGGGTCAACAATTGAGTGTGCCAAGTTTTGGTAAAATTCAGTATCTCAAAAAAGGCTCTAACGATTTTCTTGAAAACTGCTATATAATCCCAATTTAGGTGTCCTTTTTCATGTATTAGGTGAGAAATTGATAGTCATCCTGATCAAGAAGGTCAGTTTTGGATCTCGGAAATTTGTGTTTCAAAAAGTGGCTTCTCTCTCTCTCTTTTTTTTTTTTTTTTCTTATTTCTTAACTCACTGTGTAAACTCTGTTTTATATGTATTTACACGTGTATCAGCTTCCTCTTACCGGAAAAATTGTAGATGTCTACTTTGGTAAGTTAATTTTACGTCTTCTTATCACATTATCTCAGAAAAGTGCGCGTAAATAGTCTATATTCAATAGAAGAAAGTATTGGATTCGTAAAAATTTTCAACTTCGGGTTTTGGATGGATTTACACGTTTTGAGAGCTGTAGAACACGATTTGACTTTTTAGAAAATGTCTGTCTGTCTGCCTGTCTGTCTGTGGTAAAATTTTGTGGCGACTGTATTTCAGGTACTACTGCACAGAATTTCATGCACATTGGTATGTACAGAGCCTGACAAAGGCAGAGGCATACGGGGCAGTTGCCACGGGCCCCCACATCAGAGGGGCCCCCAAATTAAATAGAAAGTTTATTTTACGTTTCCTTCTTTAATGAACTTTTTTTAAACAAAATATCGGTTTTGTGTAAAATCCAGCTTAATTGAGCCATCGCAATTGCGAAAATTTAGCTGAATTCTGCCCTAATGTTAGCAAGGATATGAATTTTTCGCAGCTCGATGACAAAGTTAACAATCAGAAATAAAATGGATAGAACGATATTTCGTCTGAACATTGGAGGTGGAGATGGGACTTCATAGCTATTTTAGGTTCTAGTCAATTTTCTTGTTATATATCTATAATGAGGTGAAAAATTTAAATACCTCCATAAAGTTCGGTTCTTCATTACTGAAGTAGTGAAGCAGAGGGTGGGCCCCCAAAGAAGTTTTTGTCCCGGGCCCCAGTTAGGCTAAGTCGGGCCCTGAGTATGTAGTTACACATTTACATAAATTAGTGTCTATCAACTTTTGTCAAAATTGTCCAACAGCTTGCGTTGAAATCCCGTTTTTTCTAAATTTTTAACGTGGTGGTGTAGGACAAAATTTTGTATAAATGTGCATAAAGAGAAATATTTTTTAATAATTCTTATGAAATTTAAAAGAATTATTTGTAACAGAGATAGTCAACTGGGAAAAAAATGTGTATGTAGGAGCCTCGCCTCCCCCCTGGGGGGAAGTCCCCCCTCGAGGGGAGTAAATTTTCATGATGGGTATCTGTCAAAAGAGCTCGCCAATACCTTTAAAACGAATGGTTGAACCATCGATCTGCGATAATTTAAATTAATTTTTCATTTTTAACGCCATTTTTTTTTTTTTTTTTTTTTTACTTTCCGAACACTATAGTGAGGAAAGTATTGTAATCATGTCAAAAATCCGAATTTGAGATTTTGATGTTTCTATACGTTTCGAGGTCCAATGAGTCCGTTTTCACTATTTTTGCGATGATGTATGTATGTGTGTGTGTATGTATATGTGTATGTATGTGTGTATGTATGTGTGTATGTCTGTGTCTAGCGTTTAGACGCTAGCGTCTAAACGCTTTGTTCGAATAACCTGAATCTTGGTACGTATATTGTAAGTCACCATAGTACGAACCCTATAGGTTTTGGGGAATCTAGCACTTATAGTTTTTTTACGGGGCACAAAGAAAAATTCTTTATCATTATGGCCTATGGGAGCAAAATCTTAAAAGTGCGATAGCATCTAAACGCCTCATTCAATTGAGCAAAAAATTTTTACACATATTATAGGTCACAAATACTCAATCTGTATAGATTTTGGAGAATCTAGCATTTATAGTTTTTTTACAGGGGCACAAAGAAAAATTCTTTATGCCTATGGGGCCAAATTTTTAAAAGTGTGATAGCGTCTAAACGCTTTTCTAATCTGAGCAAAAAAATTTTGCACATGTTATAAGTCACAGTTGCACCAACTGTATAGATTTTGGTGAATCTAGCACTTACAGTTTTTTTACAGGGACACAAAGAAAAATTCTTTATCATTATGGCCTATGGGACCAAATTTTTAAAAGTACGATAGTATCTAAACGCCTTATTCAATTGAGCTGAAAATTTATATGAGTATTATAAATCACTGTTGCACTAACTAGAAGCATTTTGGTGAATCTAGCATGTATAGGTTTTTACAGGGACACAACGAAAAATTCTTTATCATTATGATCTTATAGTCTCAAAGTTCAGTAGCGTTAACTAAAACATCGTGTAATATATGGAGAAAAATACTCAAACACTCTATTATAGTTTTCTCTCTTTTGTTTGTTCAACAACTCCTCTTTCTTTATCTACAGAACTGTTAATGACTCAATGTTCGGAAAGTCGAGTGGAGTCACTCCAGATTTTTTTTTTTTTTTTTTTTTTAATGTAATATTGAGAATAAAATTGACTTTTTTTGGATATTTAGTGTATTTAGTTATTCTCTAATATGGAAATCGTCTGCATTATCATGGAAGATAATTTTTTTAAATAATAATTTTAATAAATTATTATTACCGAGTGAATTTGTATAGGAAAATATAGAAGAAAGTCATGTGATGGCCACAACATACTAGTTTTCTCTGTAATTATACTTAAGATAAATGATTACCAGTAATTTTCTGTTGAAATTTTTAATTATTTAAATTTTTTCCAAATATATATTTTTTTTAAATTTTATTTTTAGTATAAAGAGCCCTAGTTGGCCATTTTAAAGAGTTGCTTCTGTGATTCTTCCCGAAGATAACGCATACTGAATAAAAATTGTTATTCTACAATTTCGTTGGGTGCAATTTAGCCTTTGATATAGATTCCACTGTTTCACGTACATTATTCCAGCTTAATTTTCTTAATACTCTGTTACATATAATAAATTTTTCCTTTTCATTTATGGTGATTCAATAAAAATTTGTTTTATTGTCGGGCTGAAAGAGAAATGGCTGTGGAAATGCTCTTCAATTTGTTTCATTCTGTCAAAGCATGCAGAACTCATCATGCATCCAGTTCGAGACGTACACAATCACAGTGTTACCAAGTTTAGGGATATTTTTTATCCAATAATTAGGAATAATTTTAAACAGGGATATTTGATATACATAACAGACGATTTATCTTCGAAGTGTTTATGCAACTGTTACAATTAAAATTTAGTGGTAGATACTGATTAAAAATGTCCAATTTGGCAACATTGCGTATACAAGTTATTTTAAATGACGAAATGCAAATGAATTGTTAATATTGTTGCGTACTAGGGGTTTCGTGAATTGTCTGTTAATGAAAGGCGAAACTTGAAGAAACTTAAAAATTTATTTACAGATAATTCTAGAAGATTACAGGTCCGTAAACCAAGTATCAACTTCAGTTTTACCAGAAAACATAGCTGAAATAACAGCTGACAACATTAAATTCACAGCATAAACCGTAGCAAAACATTAACACACAGCAATAGGCAGTAATCAAAGAGGCTCAGTTATAGAAGCATCTTCCAGTAAGCCAGTTGGCGAAAAACTGACTGATTTGGCTACGTTGCGATTCCTTATATAGCATTCTATAAACCCAGAATTTTCTGGTAAATTCGTTTCTATTCAATTTAGAGCTTAGATATTTAGTATATTGATAATAAGGATTTTCTCGCTGAGCTTTCCAAATTTGTCGCCAACGCCATTATCTGCCTTGCTGAAGCTTTTTAATGGGTTTTTAAAGAAAAATTAACTGTTTTAAGGCGAAAACAAGTTAGAAATGCAGAAAATTAACATTTTATAACCTGACTCACTTCGAATGAATTAGCATAAAAGTAACAAGTAATATATTGAAATCCGTAACAATACGTAGTATCTCCATATTATCTTGAACAGTATTCTATGATTTATTTTTTTTGTAAACTACGAAAAATGTCACCATTTATATAAAGCACAATCCATTGCAACCATCAATATGAACATCATATATTACACACACAAGATCACATAATTCAGATGAGACAATAGAGCTGTCTCATGAATATAAATCAAAACTTAAATTGTTTTGTGCAGATAAGTCAACTTAATATTTTAATTAATCAATTTAATCGACGTAAAATCTGCTCAAAAAGATTTTTCAAATGTACTTGTATTATTTGTATTCTAATATTGAATGTAGTGAAGCTCTTATTCAAAAATATATTGTAATAACTCATTGGCGCAAGTGCGTTTAGTGCAGAAATGTATATTTTGTAAGCACTGCTGGCTTAACAGGATAGCCTGAAAAGACCTTACTGATTGTGAGGTACATACTTTTATTAAACTTGCCCCTTAACTTAAAATTGAAGTCTATGCTGCACGAACAATTCCAATCTCTATTTGGTATACGGAAAAAAACTTGTTTCTTACTTTGTCTTACCAATATATGTGATAGAGAAAGTATTGTATTTAGGTCAAATTTTCGAAACTGAGTTTTTATTATATTTGCACATTTTTAGGTGCCCTGAATATAAAACAACAACATGTTTTTAGCGATTGAACTGTGTGTGTGTGTATGTCTGTCTATCCGTGTGCCTGCTATCAGGAACGTATAATAAGAGAAATTTCAGAACCGGTATCTTAAATCTGTACTATGATGTTACAATACACTTTTCGCTGAGATCAAGCAAATGGTTCGTGTACAGGGATACGGAGAAGAATTCAAATACATTACACCTATGGGGGAATTGCAGGTAAGTAGAGTTCTATACATCTATAGGCTGCGCTAAACAAACAAAACGAATATATATTTTTTACATGCATAAAAGCAGATTTCATGTAGAATATGGTATGAAAATCCTTTACCGTTCGTTTACAGGGCTACACAAAATAACTGCATTATAGTAGGAATGCTTGAATAATGGAAATGTATTTCAGATTATGCTGTGTGTTATTAATATAGGATTATATTTACATGCACCATGTGCTGTGTACATAACTTTTAGAAACTATACAGGACTGTTAATATTTAAGCGAAAACATTCTTTTTTACTGAATGTAATTAATAGAAGTTCTTTACTATAATATTTTACCATATCCAGAAAAACTGCTCAGGAACTGAAATTAATTCCTCATGCCCATACCATAAATAAAAAATTTTTTAAGCTAAATATTCATCACTTGCTTTTTGTATATTTACACGTTTTGAGGTTTTCTGAATATCGAAGTCAAATTTTTACCATTTGATTTTTGTCTCTGTCTCTTATCAGAGTAACTTAAAAACAAATAATTACAGACAATTGGAATGCTGTATTTTGAAGTTAATATAAGTTCGCTACTAGAAAAGTTTGATCGAGATTATTAAGTTTCAAGATATGGTGCGCATGAAAGTTGTCTAAATAATTTTAAATTAACTTTTAAATTTAATAGCAGATCTGAATTCTACATAAATGTAGGTACAATAATCAAGCGGGGGATGAGAAGCCCTCTCACACAAAGTTATTTGTTAAATAAAGCTGTTCGAAGCCTAATTTGAATTGTTTTTAACATAACAGTACTTGTTATCTTACTACTTAATCTCCTATTTATATTTATAGTATTAAATTTCAGGTTAAGAGAAATTCGTGTGAGTGACACGCCATATTATTATTATTATTATTAGTATTTTTTTATAGTACGGGCAAGTAGTTAAATTGAAAGGCTTTTAATTGGCCATCAAAAGATGATGAGATTTTCTGTAAGACAAAAGGTTTATTAATTGTGTGCCAAATGTAATTTCAAAGGGATAATTCCCTCGTACGTTCTTATTGGCATTGTCTACACGAGACAGCAACTATTTTATCCAGAAATGATCCAAAATTAAATGATTTGTGTCATGGGCGTAATCTGATGTTGCGGTCAGCAGGAAAGATAAGTCACTATATTACAACACCATTTTATCTTGATACATGAGAAATACCCTATGCTTGATATTAAAATTGCATATAGATATATATTTTCTGTCATGAAAGGTAATTAGAAAAATTTGTGCAATGAAACAGTCCTTGTAATTAAATTTCTCAGTTTGTAAGGTAGATGTAGCATCGGGTTGAGGAAATAAAGGCCGCAGAAGGAAATCAGTACGAAAGATTAAGATGTTGATTGAGGTCGGGAAAGTATAAGCTGGATCCAGCGTAGTTTGGCGACGTTAGAGGTGAAGCTGCTAGATTGAAGGTGTCGAGTAGAGGTGATTTTGGGCAGGCATGGAGAGTATAAATAAGGAAATTAGGATATACGTGGACTGGAAAATATGGTTGAATATGATTAGTTTTAAAGGAGTAAGTGGATGAAACGAAGTGAAAGAGGTTGTCTGTTTTGAAAGAGTTTAAATAGTGAGATGTTTGTGTCGTACAGTGTTGGTGTTGGAGTTTGCTGTGGAGCTTTCAAGCGATAAGTTAATAGCTAGCGATTTCTGTTTATTAATACTGTGAAGTGTGATCGAATAGGGAATGGCCGTGTCAAGAAAAGTTTAGGAGGTTAGAATGACCATAGCCTTCTTAACTAGATGCCTGTCGCGTAGCTCGGAAACTAGGCAACAGTTGAAGAGGTAGATAGCACCCTCTGATACAGATTGCGCGACTTTTTTATTCAAAAGCCACCACAAAGTTTTAAAAGTAGGATATGATTTACATCAAAGGCGAATAGAATCCAAGAAACGTCGATTTTATATCATGTATCACTTTTTTAAATTATTGATGAGAGTTGAATAACAAAGTCCTTTAATCTGTAGTAGGTGGAGCTGCCTACCTCTGCAACTGTTACCTAGTTTCCAAGCTACTCGATAGGCATCTAGTTAAGGAGGCTATGAAATTACACGAGGCTAAGTTGTAGTGCAAAGTTATTCACTGAAAGTTGCGTTGGATTCGTGAACATTCTTCGAATACCTAGAGTTCCGAAAAGCTGCGGAAGTCGTTTATTAAAGATACAAGTGTTGAGCACTTTTATTTATAATGGTCTTAATGATTTTGTGAGTTCCTTGAAATCATCCTCCTCATCCTTATTCTAAGCTAGAATAAACTCCATTTGTTTTGTAAGCAAAACTCCTTGATTGTCTCCTATCTTAAGTATTTATCATAATGAGATCTGTAGAAGCCGGAGCACAGACCTTACAAGTTAAAATGATGCATTGACATATATAGGTATGTCAAATGTAATCGAAAATTGCATTTTTTCTAGCAAAGCGTAATATTGTTCTTTTGTTTGAGAACTTAGCCTGTTACTTTTCTTTCACTTTCTAGTTTGTATTTTTTTTAAATGTAATGCCATATATTTGCATTTAAATTGTATACAATATACTGTTAACTTTTTTATTTCGGTTTTTTATTTATTTTTATTTATTTATTTATTTACTGAGAGAATGTGAGAGAGAAATGACGTTTTCTCACTTAATACCACTCTTTGAGTGTATTTTTCATAAATTATTATATGAACTGTTTAAAAAATTTTATTATCTTAAAATTATACATATTGATTAAAAAAAAAAAAAAAAAAAAAAAAAAAAGACTATTATAATTAGTTTTGCACTAATTTAGTAATAAGCAAAATGTATAGCGTGTTTTTCTAGTAATTGACATATTTTTAATGATCGTTTTATGATATCTCTTATTTTATCTTCGATATTCGATATTATCTTTTGTTTATTGTAATATAGTAATTCACCAGTAAACTACACCAAAATTCATGGATTGATCGATATCAAGCACTGAAGTATGCTACGGAATGCAAATCGATATAGACTTAGAGCCATTTTACAAAGAGGGATGTCAAACACGTGAAATTTAAAATCGATTACAGTGTAAACAAAAAGACGTTACGATTCGGTAAAAATAACAATACTGAAACAAACGTCCACGATTCCTTAAATAAGCGTTTTTCAGCAACGATTTTAATAAATGGGGAAAGGGGTGTTCTGAGATCAGTGTATGACTTTCATATAAAAGACATTATTAATATAGAGTTAGGAAAAATAGAGCATAAATTATTAGAAAAGGGTTAAGCACTTTTTTTAATTGCCTTTTAAGATTAAATGCCAGTTTTTTACATCTAAAATTCTTGATACTAATATACTTAAATTTAATGAAACACATGACTTTAAAATCGATCAAACTGCAAACCACAACCAAAGAGATCTTGAATGTATTGAATATTATTGTCTGCCTTTATGATTATTATTTTAGAGTTTATTGAAAAATAAATTTTAGATTTAATTACAGGAACAACAGTGTGTTAAAGATTGACATTTCTAAAATGAATAGAAGTTTCTTGTGAAATTAAATCCTGATACTGTTATCGACATATTATTTAATAATCTGATATTACATTCCTAGTACTTTCTCTTACCGTACGCTACTACAAACATATTATTTCAATTCAAGGTGAAAAATATTAAGTCTATATCTGAACACCTCTAATGTACTTTATAAAAAGTTCGAAATAGATTTAGAAATAGTTTTAAGTGAAATATTATGTTAGGGGCAGGGTTACAGAGAGAGAGAGTCTCTTATCTATAATCCTGGTTAGGGGAAAAACACCTTTCCACCTCATTTTAATATTGTAAATACAGTCATAAAACATCTAAGGCTGTTATAATTTTTTTTTTAATTCAAATTATTTAAAAAAATTTCGACCTCTCTTTGAAATTTATTCAATTTATTTTGAATAATCTGTAATACTGTGTATTACTTGCATACGCCTTCAAATCATGTACAACTTAAGTTTAGAACAGCAAAAAATTCATAACACAATTTTAAATGCAATTCATTCCGACTATAGCATAATATAACCAAATTCATCTATGTGTGCTGTGGTGTACACCATTGAAGGGGGCAGGCTCGCCTCGGTCATGAGGGAAACCTCGGTATAAACTTAAATCTTAAATCTCTGTATCTGATGGTGAAGTTGTCGTGTCATTATTTTGAGCTGAAACATTTGCTTCAATTCCATTTTATACCATAGGTTCCGGTCTGAAAGGGCCTAATATACAAAATGTGACAACTCTAAAACCAAAAGAACCCATTTATGCAAGTCCTGACTAAGCAAGCGCAAACGGCGCCAGTGTTCCTGTTCCCAACTTTCGGATAAAATTCCGAAGCAATCTCAAAGTTCAATACGTTTTATAGTTGTAAGTTTAAGTTAAGAAGTGCTAAAGTGCCTCCAATCAGAGGGTCAGAATAAAGGGTCACCTGTGAGACTTTCGCACTGGGTCTCTGTCACTGTATATGTTACCCTGTAAAAAAACTGATATGGGCACCACATGACTTCCTTATACACTTTTAGAAATATACATAATGTTAAAAAACATTGACATTGGACCCGAAACAGTCGGCTAAAAATATTAAAAGAAAATGAATTATCACCGTGTTCTGAGCTTTTCCTGAAAGTTAGTTAAAAACCGATTGCAAGATTTGTACTGGTAACGCTGCCGAAGGCAGCAGGGACCCTAAACAGTTGGCTAAAAGTATTAAACAAATGCATTTTCACCGTGTTCTGATCTAGTCTGAAAGATTCAAATGTCTAGCTAGTCGGGAAGTTAGTTAAATAAATTTTATGTTGAATCTCATACACGCTGCTGAAGGCAGCAGGTATCGGAAACAGCTGGCTAAAACTATTTAAAAAATGCATTGTCAACGTGTTCTGAGCTTTTATGAAAGTTTCACATGTCTAGCTAGCTGGGAAATCAGTTAAATTGCAATATTTGTCTAAACCGTTTTTGAGTTATCACCGTTTTTTGATACATTATGGTCAAAAACTATGTATTTTTGGTCATTATGAACCTAATTTTCCTAAATATCTCCAAAACGGAAAATCATACAAAGTCCAAAAAAGGGAGGTGCACAACTAGATGTTATAACAAACCTATGTACCAATTCGCAACTTTCTACGTCCAACCGTTTCTGAGTTATGCGACATACACACACACACACACACACAGAGACACACATACATACAGACGCCACGAAAAATCGTGTAAAGTCCCTTATATCTCTAAAACGAGTGCTCGTGTTAAGACGACACTTGCAGGTGTACAACTAGACATCATGACAGACACATGTATAAATTGGCAACATTCAGCGATTATTCGTTTTCGAGCAATGTGAAATGCAAAATCCATTTTGCAAATCGGGATTACTATACTTCCTTTGAAACATTTGGACGGCCCCTGCCTGCCTGGGCTCGGCCAAGCTTAACGGGTTGGATGCCGTCCGCCGGAGCGAATAAATCGCCAGGTCACCGCATGGAAGCTGCTGGGCAGCAATGTAACTAGAACGCCAAAGCTCAGGACTAGCAGGGTATCGACTTCTGCTTTGGACACACAGCTCGATTTGTACACCACACCCTCCAAGATAGCTACGGTGGAAACGCACAGACACGCTCCAGGATGTTAAGGAATTTGGAATAAGTGCACTTACTAGCTGAGAGTCGAAATAACCGGAATTATACAAAATTAAACAATTTTGAATTTAAGCAGGGATTGAGAAAAAAAAAAAAAAAAACACTGGGGGAGCCGCTAAAGTTAGTAGTGCACACAATAATTAAAGCCAAAAGAGGAGGCCATTTAAGAAGAGGAAGGGACTTAAGAATTGAGAAAGACAAGCTGAACGAGGAAGGAATAATGATATTATTAAAAAAAAAAAAAAAAAAAAAAGAAGTTTATTACGTGAAGCCACTGGGTGATGGAAGATAGTTTTGAGCGCATAGCGAAAATTTTGAAGTTTTTGAAGTGGCAAGGCCTAAATAATCCTAATTGGGAGGGAAATTACTACGTGCAGGGAGGCCGAATGGAGAAGAGAAAGAAGGACCATCGCAATTTTGATCCACCACGGGGGGATGGTACCCCGCGTTGGTAACCCGATGACTGCTAAACGACCCCATCGAGCACTTGACGGTGCAGCAGAGATTAACGAGGACCAGACACCGCCACACCCTCGTAAAAAAATAGAATAAAATAAAATAAAATAAATAATAATAAATAATAATAAATAAAATTAAAAAATATATATATAGAATAAAAAAATAAAAAATAATAATATAGAATAAATTAATTAATTAATTAAAGTAAGTAAGTAGTTAAATTAAAATTGGTGCGGGTCAAAACTTGATGAGTACCAAAAAGAAATGTGACAGGAAATAGTTCTAGGCTTAACAAGGAAAGTATTACCCCTACAATTGAGAAAAGTGCGTGTCAAAACTAGATGTGTACAAAAAAGACTAAGTTGCCGGGATTTGTATACTGTGCGACGTGTTATGTCTTGCACTCTTGATGATATTGTACAAATCCGGTAAAGGTAATTAACATTATGGTTGCTTTTTGACACGCATTCAAACCTGTAACATTAAAAGAAGGTATTGATTGTGATCAGAACTAGATGAGTACCAAAAAGAATCGGTTAGCTAGGAATTATTCTTTGTGATGGAATCACTATGTATGGACTAACAATAGTTATGTCGATCGGACCTGGGAGTTTTGAGAATAAACCTGCTGAAGAAATTGTCATTATGGTTGCTTTCTGATCACCGACTGCATCAAGGAACTTGTTAGCTATTCTACATTTTATAAAAGAACTATTCTGCAAAGGTAAAAGTCAACATGGTTACTTTTTGACCATAATATACTTCCTTATACTTTGTATAAGGAAGTAAAAAGGATAAATGCGTTTCGTAACGCCTGGTACATAAAACATGCTTTTATCTATATGAAAATTAAATGTTAATTTAATTTTGTTCAGTGTCGTCTAAAGTTCTTAAACTGTATCTACGATAAGTTTCTCCATAGATGTGATAGATTTGAATACTTTTGTTTATCACTGTACACGAACTATTTCATCAATCTTAAAAAAAAGTGTTATGTAGCATTCCCATATGATAAAGATTTTCTTCCCGAATATTTGTTGTGCTGATAAAAGCTTCACACATATACGCAGATCAAGTGCTATAATCTAATTTCTGGATTGAAGAGACATCATACCGTGTATCTATAGCAAAAACTTAATTTCAAAAGCTAAAGTAAAAAAAAAATTAAGTATATTGTTGTAATTTCTCGCGTAATTGAACTGAATTAAAATCTATAGTAGCTGGAACCCGTCAAATTCGACGATCATTTTATTGACCCTAATGTTTCAAAAAACGTCGCATCATTATTTAAATGCATTTCAAGTTAAAACATCTAATATAATTTACGACATTTCACTTAAAAAAAAGAAAGTCAGAAAAATGCTTATAAATAGAAGTACTATATATGACATCACTTTCTACAAAGTACAGTGAATGTGACGTCAAAATGACTCCAAATAAACAGTTCCTATCTTTCATTTTCTATTTCGTTTAATACTAAAACTACATGTTAGCTGACCCGTCCGGCGTTTCCCGGGCCCACGGTAATAACCTTAAATGAACCTTAAATTTGTATTATTTTATACCTTTAACTCGATTTTGTTTGAATTTCTGTTTTTAAATAAAAGCATCGTAAAAAATAATCAGCTGTAACAAAAAAATTACCTCGAACCGAACGAAACTCTGCCTTGTGACCCTGGTGCCTTCGGCAGCGCATACGCCGGCCGCTAATAACATAAAAATATTCCCAAAAATTAACCTGGAACCGAACGTAAACGCCCGGCAATGCCCGGGCCTATGCTAATAACCTTAAATGAAACTTAAATTTCTATGATTTTATACCTTTAACTTGATTTAGTTTGAATTTCTGTTTTTAAATGAAAGCATCACGAAAAAAATAATCAGCGGTAACAAAAAAAAATTACCTCGAACCGAACGAAACTCTGCCTTGTGACCCCGGTGCCTGCGGCAGCGCATACGTGGGCCGCTAATAACATAAAAAAATTCCAAAAAATTAACCTAGAACCAAACGAACCCGCCCGGCAATGCCCGGGCCCATGATAATAACCTTAAATGAACCTTAAATTTGTATGGATTATATCTTTAACTCGATTTTGTTTGAATTTCTATTTTTAAAAGAAACAATCACAAAGAAAGAAAAAAAAAAAATCATCTGTAACAAAAAAAAAAAAAAACTCAGACAGAACGGAACTTGGGCTCGTGACCCGGTGCCTTCAGCAGCGTATATACAGGCCGCTAATAACATGAAAAAATTCTCAAAAATGAACCTTGAACCCAGCGAACCTCTGACTCGTGTTACCGCTGCCTGTGGCTGCGGCACCGTATTGCAGGCATGCTACGCACGCGCTGCAAAATCCACTTTCCTCCACCAGGGGGCGCAGTATGTTGTATACGAACATCACCAATCGCCTTGAATTTCCAAGACTTTTCAAATAAGGTGTCACTGGTGGTGTCAACTGCAAAATCCTTTAGTTGCACTTTCCACCGCCAGGGGGCACAGCGTGTTCAATACGAACAATACCAACGGTAAGGAAATACCAAGACCTTTAAAATAAAGATGTAACATGATAGGGTCGACAAAATCAACTAGTTCCATTTTTAACCACCAGGGGGTGCAGTATATTGTATACGAACATCCCCAATCGACATGAAATTTCAAGACCTCTATCACCAATCGCCTTGGATTTCCAAGACCTCTCAAATAAGGTGTCACATGGTGGTGTCAACTGAAAAATCCTTTAGTTGCGCTTTCCACCACCAGGGTGTGCAGTGTTCTGTACGAACATCACCAACGGTGAGGAAATACCAAGACCTTTAAAATAAGATATAACATGATAGGGTCTACTACAAAATCAGTTCCATTTTTCACCACCAGGGGGCGCACTATATTGTATACAAACATCCCCAATCGACATGAAATTTCAAGACCTTTATCACCAATCGCCTTGGATTTCCAAGACCTCTCAAATAAGGTGTCACATGATGGTGTCAACTGCATAATACTTTAGTTGCACTTTCCACCGCCAGGAGTGCAGTGTGTTCTGTACGAACATCACCAACGGTGAGGAAATACCAAGACCTTTAAAATAAGATGTAACATGATAGGGTCTACCACAAAATCACCTAGTTCCATTTTTCACCACCAGGGGCGCACTATATTGTATACAAACATCCCCAATCGACATGAAATTTCAAGACCTTTCAAATGAGGTGCTACATGTGTGGGTCTAGAACGGATTTCCCTCTCAAACTAATTTTCCCCCTTCCCCCCCCCCTCCAAATCTACTTTCCCCCTTTTCCCCCTTTAAAATCGAAAATTCCAAATTCGCAGAAAGTGATTTGTTAGTATTCGACTCTAGTCCCCATATGTACAATTTCTTCACCGTGAAGTAATTTGGAGCTTAGTTAATCTCGTAAACGTGTTTTTAACCCGTTTCCCCCCGGGGGGGGGGGAAACCGTTCGACTTTTTTTTTATTTTTCTCTTTTCATACCACATCTACAGACCAAGACCTTTTTTTTAGACACCTCAACCAAATTTTTACACCAAGTATTGGTGTAGTAGTATAAATATAGTGGAGACAATCTGAATATAGTGGAGACAGACAAAAACATGTTTCAAACCAATATATAGATTATAAACAAATCGACAGAAAATCCTAAAAAAAGTAAGAACAATGGAAAATAAAACTTTCAATTTATTTTTTTCTTTGTTTAAAAAGATTGTGTGACCATTTAATAATAAAATCATATTATTTTCTCTCTAGTTTGGTTTATACATAAAAAACTATTGCATCTAAAGCAAGAAAATTGGCAGTTCGTACTAATATTTTTGTAGCATAAGTTTGATGCACACAGCCAGGAATGATTTTAAATGCATTTGATACTGAAATTGTTTAGTAATAATCAATTACGCAAAATAATGTGGAATAAAACTTTTTTATAGCAATTTAACTAAAAGAACTGCACATTAGGAGCCTCAACGTCTTATTTGCGTCACATATTACTCAACAGATCATTTTTATTTATTCCTTTTATATATATATATATTGACTCGATTGACTCGCTACACAAACAGATGCGTTTCTGAGGGGGGCTGCTTCCCCCTCAACCTCTCCGCTGTATCTCTCTTTCTATATTTTTTTGCATATATATAAATAGAAATTACTAGTAACTGATAGCCTTGTATTAATTTCTTCTTACTTATAAATACTTGTACGAAATTTCATACAATATGATTGCATAACATGTCGAAATTATTTTGTGTAACCCTGTAAACTAATTACCAATTCTATGCCCACACTTTTTCACAGAAAAACATGCTTTTAAACATTCTAATAATATTTCATTATATTTAATAGAGTGTAACCATGTTACAATACATTTTTTAAAAATACCATCTATAGACCTTAATGGCACAAAATTCCTTTGGGGTTCAGTAAATAAATTATTCCATTCATAATTTTTTTTTTTTTTTTTTTTTTTGTGAAATTTTTTTTAAGCATCTTTATGATGTATGTTAATTCCATTTTGTCGAATGCAGCATGAACGCATTAAAATGAACGTCAATAAAAATTTACCCATGGGCTCTAATGTCACGAAATTTTTTTGTGTGTTTCTGAAAACAAACCATAAACATTGTATACATCAGTAAAAACCATTCAACCTATTCTACGTTTTTCACGAATAATTGTTCAGAATTTGGCGTAATTTGGATAATTATGTGACATTGTCGGAACACTTTTGTAAGGTCATGTATATTAATTATGAATCTTAAGCACACAGATTTTCTACAGAAAACATGAGTTTAAGCATCTCAGTAACGTACGCTAATTTGATTTCATTGGATGCAGAGTAACGGTGTTAAATTGCGTTTAAGCGAAATTCACCTCATAGGTCGTATTGATAAGAAAAACTTTGTCGTGTCCCTGTACACAATCCATGATTAATATAGACATAAAAAATTATACAGCTATTTCTAGGCAAGTCAGTCGGCGGATTTTTGCGACCGCTATTGCGGTACATACAAATTCTGTCCACAGGCCGTAATGACAATAAAAACTTTGGAGTACACGAATTACAAACGGAATACACATCCAAAAGTATACAGCTAATTCCGTGTCTCATGAACATGTCTACCAAACTGTAAGTCAATAGCGTGATTTTTGCGGCCGTTATCGTGCGACAAACAGACAAACAAACCAGACACAGAGACGGAACCCAAAAAGGCCTCCACTGACGTTTCGGCAATTATACCTTTCTCATGCATGTACTTGAATGTTCGTGCGGGATTTATGTATATATATATATAATATATATATTTTTCTTCAATTAACAATTTTTGTTTGAATGTTTACATAAGGAGCATAGATATTTTTCTTTTTAAAATTCTCGAATCACAAATATTTAATATAAAATTTTCGAAAAAACCCCGATTCTATTTTAAACACATACTTACAGATTTTAAATTCTATTTGAAATTAAGTTATCAGAATAAAATTTCCAATTTTATTATCTATACCATATTACCATATAGTATATATTATTGATCGAACATAAATTTCCATGAATGCACAAATTTAGTACTATACATAAATTCAGGGTCAACTACGGGTAAATAGAGTAAATTGTTTCAACGGGTAAATTGTTTCAATTAAAATTAAATGGACACAATATTTGATAATGGCACCAAAATAAACCAGATTTAGTTTAAAAAAAAAAAAAAAAAAAAAAAAAAAAATGAAGTAAAATAAATACAAATGATGTGAAAAAGACATTTATTATATCAATAAAAAAAATACCTCAAAAAAGGTTGGTTGGTTGGTTGTAGGATTTAAGGCCGATTGACTCCTGATGTGTCCTAGGCCTAGGGGGGAATGCCCTCCGTGGGGGTCTTTCTAAGGGGTCCTAGCCCGTATTTACGCGAGTTTCGGAGGAAACCACGGAAAACTCCGAACGGCTAGGTCGATGAGCGCGACCTGGGATCGAACCCGGCACCTCCCATCTACCAGCTTTGAGCGCAGAACCGCTCGGCCGCTGGTGGGCCCTCAAAAAAGGAAACAAATCTGGTTTTCTAGTTCGTAAGAAAAGTTCGTCAAAATGTGGGAAATCTAATTTACGGATCACCTTGTGGTATTCTTTTCTCACTTTTCGTTCTAAAGCAAATTCGGAATTGGAAATCAATTTCCGGCATATAAAGAGCAATATCCAAGAAAAATTGCCATTCACCCTCTTCTTTTGTGCTAAAATAACATTTAGTAAATGTTGAAATTTCGATTATTGCAAGTTTTCCAAAGATTAAGTTGTGTCAAAAGTATAAGGATTTCGTTGAGGAAGAAAATGTTTAGTACATAAGATTTGTGTTACGTATTTGTAATTAAATTTTCCAGATGAAGATTTTATACAGAAATTCCTTCCCCACAAGATTGATATTTGTGATGTATAAAAGATGATTCTGTGTGCATGCATTTTCTATTCATATGTAACTTTGAAATATAAAGATGCAAAAACTAGTGTGTTGTGGCCATCACAAAACTTTCTTCTATATTTTTCTGTACAAATTAGTACGGTGTAAAATGTGTATTAAAATTATTATTTCTCAAAATTAAATTGTATGGTGAGTGCAAACGTTTTTCTCTTAGAAAAGTGTAATTATAGTATTGAAAGAAAGTCTGTTTTGTGCCCTGAAGGCTACATCTTAAAAACTCATTTTTCGATTTTTCGATTTTTCGATTTTTCGATTTTTTCTTTTTCTTCTTTTTTTTTTTTTTTTTTTTTTTTTTTTGTAAACGATCAAAAATCGATAACTTTGTTTAAAATTATCACAAATACAAGGTTTGAAAGTTCGTTTTAAAGATATTGGACGAGATCTTTGAAAAAATACTCATATTAAAAATTTACAAATCCCCACGACAAATCCTCCCCCCCCCCCCCCCCACCTAGGGAGGAAGCAATGTGCTTATACATACGAAAAAGTTATCATGGTTTACTAATACAATTAAAAATATATTTTCTTTAAATTTCAAAATGTTGTGTTAGAAATAATTCTCATTGCATTTATTCATAGGAAATTTTGTCCCTATTAAAAAATTACGTCAGCGCCAGCTGACTGCTCAAAGGCTTGATAGGCACTAGTTATTTACGCCAAGATACAACTAAATATAACATTCTTGAAATTCTGTACATTAATTCTCGTGCTACAGTGACAGAAAACATTTGTCACACACGCAGACAGACATTTTTTTTTTTTTTTTTTTTTCTTTAATGGCCAACTTTTTAAAAACCAAAATAGAAAATTTTTACGAATCCAATATTTGCTTGTATTGAATGTAGAAGAAATTAATAATGTATCAACGAGTAAGAGATATAGTATGAGATTTTAGTTTTCTGTCATCCCAAAATAGTTGCAGTTTAAAATAAATACTTTTTATTATTTTAATTGTGTTACTGAAAATTGAAGTTCAGTACTTACAATGAAAAATTCGTGCCGCACTCTTACCTTCTTTCTCCTACTTATTTTGGTATATATCGAACGGCAGATGAGGCGGCTGTTATTAACTTTCTGCCTTTTTTTCAGATAGCTTTATCTCAACATCTATTGGTTTAAATTGCACTAAACTGCATAAGTAAGATATTTTTTGTGAGAAAATTTGGTTGATTAAATTTTTATGGATGTTAACCGATAGGTGGTGATACTATATAGAATAATATTAAAGAAAGATTTATGATGGCCACAGCATACTATTTTTTAAATGAAATAAGTTTTATAAAATATTTTAGGCGGAAAATTTGTCGTCTACTATATCTAGCGACATATCTTGAGGATTTGGTGACATTTGATCATGATTTGGGGAGTGTCAAATTTTGTTATCAAATTGTCAACTGTTCTGTTACTACGTCGCTGTGCTGGCTTAAACCGTAGCAGGCCTCACACCACTTCTAAAATTTTAAATTCATTTTATTATATTGTCACCACTCTATTAAATTAATACTTTTGTACATATTATTTACACATGTTTTAGTATTAAAGCATTCAAGAAAATTTCTTTGTTTATGGCAGTGGTTGTAAGTATAATAAAATACGAATAAAATTTTAGGAACGATGCGAGACCTGCGTATGTGTACAGAAAATCCAGAGAAATAGATTATTTCTTGATTTTCCATTAAGAAAGTATTCAAGAAATAATTTTACTTAGACTATAAAGAATACTACATTATAGAGAGCGAAATTCAAAAAGTTACTTTCTTTGCCATGAAAATAAATTATAAATCACTTAACGATAATGTAATTCTCGTAACGTTTCTGGATGATTACTAAATTTTTCTGACGTAATTAATTAGAATAATCATTAAGAGCAGGCTTAACAGTCCGAGCTCATTTAAAAGAGTAATAATTCTGAATCTGCTAGATTTTCTCTTCTTCTTTTATTCACTGGAGAAGAATGCATCATTAGCCAGTCATTAGAAACAATCTTCAAAAATGAACGGCAAATGTTCTTAAAGGAGAGCATTTTGAGGTTATCTTTAGCGTCTTTGTTTGTTCTATAGAAAATAAAAAAAATTAAAAGAACATTTAAGGAGAACAAGGGTCATTAAAAGACTTTTTTATATTATTCATTTTTTTGTGCTGATAATCTTAGCGAACACTCAGATAAATTTTGAGTGCACTTTCTATTGATTTAGGCAGCAATTTACTGATTGATTTTACTTCATATTTGCGACATATTTTTCCTTTTAAGCTTATTTGTGCAATTTTTGTTTTATTAAATGCATTTTTAATATATTAAAAAAAAAAATCATTTCATTTTTCCTTTTTTAAAGATAATTGCTACGCATTAGAACAATTTGAAAGTGGAAATACATTTACTCGTGATTGTTATACATGAATATGCAATAAATTAATTTAGTTATAAGTAAAATTAATTTTCATTTATCTAATTTGAAAGACTATCAACTCAAATTATGGTCGTTTCCGTAGCTACCTGAAATTCGTATAATCAAACGTATAATGAAAGAAGTGAACATACCACAATTAATGTACTATATGAGCATTTCATCTCCGTTTGTTTTTAAATTTCTGTGACATTTTAACAATGTACTTTATATGTCTAATTTTTCAATAAATAAATAAATAAATAAAAAGCACTAATCACAAAGATGTTTTTGTTTCTTTAATTTTTTGTAGACATATAGAGTTTAGAATCCACTTAAAACCGTCGATCTAGTTATATACATGCAAAAAATTGACCGTAGAGCGACAGCCCCAAATCAAAAGTATGAAAACCAACATTCAGTATTATTTATTTATTTATTTTATAAAAATATCTATTCAAACACAGTATCTGATTTTAGAACGGTCTTAAGAACATTTTAACCAACACTTTACATATATATATAAATCAGTATCTGAAACTCTTTATTTTTATATGAATTTAAACTCCAGAACAAGTGGCTTTTCTTCATAATATTTAACATTTATTCATTAGAAAAACATTTTCCCACTTTTTTCTCTTGTGAGTAATTTCTTTCACCCGAAAAGAAGATATAAAAAATGCAAATTTACAGAACTTAAATCTATTCCTCTTTTCTTAAATGCTTGAGTTTTTCAACGTGTAAAATATACCCTTGTGTGACCTTAAATCTTAATTCCCTAAGGTCGAAGATTTTTTTGAAAAATCTGAAAGAAATCTCTCCCAAAAGGATTTCTCAAACAAATGACGGATTACCCATAATGCGTGTATAGATTTCATCTTGTTTTTTCTAAAGCCTCTTGGAAATACGCCTACGCTGAAATTGTTTGTAAGTGATTGATAGTTTGAACAAGAAAGTGTTATATCATGTTGTAGAATAAAATTTCATAGCTGATAAAAGAAATTAATTTCCTTCGAACGTTCAGAAAGTAAATGTTTTTTTAATGGATCAGTTTTCTCAAATAGTTTTCCATTCTGAAGTTTTGAGTCATAAGTTGTATAACTGAAAAAATAATCTGGAACGGCATCCACACTAGAGTCGGACGGAACAGAATTGAATTTCAAGTCAAGTCAAAATTCGACTTGAACCCAACAAAATAATTTTCATCAACCCGAATACAGAACCCTAATCGAAAACTAAAAAGTAAATGGAAAAAAAGAATTCAACTAAAAATCATACATTTTTTTTTTTTTTTAAAGTTATACGAAAAGTAACTTTTTATTGCCATACAATTGGTAAAACATTTTAAAAAGAAATTAAAGGTAATACAGTAAGTCATACACTAAGTAAAAATTTTAATAATCTGAAAAATGGATTAATAATAATTTTTAATATATATATTTTTTTTTTAATGTGCTTATGTGTGCTGTGTGTTTTGAAGACTTACTTCAATTGTACAAGAAGTAAGTCTTCAGGTTTACTGTTATTTGTAATTTATTGTTCAATATTTATATTTAAATATATATTTGTATAAATATACTGTTTCTTTCTTCATTGCTTTTGTCTGTTGTGTTTTTATGTTACTGTAATAACACGTATATTTAATCATAGGTATATACAGTATCAGTATCTAATACCGGGTGATTCAAAACTCACAGAAAAAATATAAAAGTATGTTATTCAGAAAGTATTGATTGTAGTACTATGCGGCTTTCACTGAAATGCACAGAAGGACATGAGACTTTTTACAGTAACAAAAGATTTATTGCCAAATCCGTTTAATTTTTCTCAAAATGGGCCGCTTAGTTGTATTTTTTTTTTTTTTTTTTTTTTTTTTTTTTTACTGTGACGCAGTAGATTCAACAATGCAACTAGAAGTCAATAAATGTTCAATCGGACTAAAGTTATTTATGCGGCTGACTGTCTAATGTTGCGAATTGGGAATTTTCATAATAAAGCTTAACTAATAATGCTTTATATCTCTTAACAACCGTATTTTCGATTCTTGCTCGTTTGTTTGTTTGTCCAGTACAAATCTTGCAATCGATTTTTAACTAACTTTCCGACTAGATAGACATTTGAAACGTTCAGGACAGCTCAGAACACGGTGACAATACATTTTTTTAACACTTTTAGTCAACTGTTTCAGGTCCCTACTGCCTTCGACAGCGTTTATATGATTCGACAGAAAATTTATTTAACTAACTTCCCGACTAACTAGACATTTGAAACTTTCAGAATAGTTCAGGACACAATGAAAATTCATTTTTTTAATACTTCCAGCTAACTGTTTCTGGTTCATGCTGCCTTCGGCAGCGTTGCCTGAACAAAGCTTGCAATCGATTTTTAACTAACTTCTCAACTAGCTAGACTTTTGAAACTTTCAGGATAGCTCAGAACACGGTGACAATACATTTTTTAAATACTTTTAGTCAATTGTTTCAGGTCCCTACTGCAATCGGCAGCGTTTATATCATTCAACAGAAAATTTATTTAACTAACTTCCCTACTAGCTAGACATTTGAAACTATCAGAATAGTTCTGAATACGGTGAAAATGCATTTTTTAAATTTTTTTAACCAACTGCTTCGGGTCCCTGCTGCCTTCGGCAGCGTTACCTGTACAAAGCTTGAAATCGATTTTTAACTAACTTCCCGGCTAGCTAGCCTAGCCATTTGAAACTTTTATAATAGCTCAAAACACGATAACAATGAATTTTTTTAACACTTTTAGCCAATTGTTCCGGTTTCTCACTGCCTTCGGTAGCGTTTATATGATTAAGCAGAAAAATTAAAAACATGGTATATAAAAAGTTCTTTTTATCTTGTAATTATTTCTTTTAAAATGTGAGATGATACTGAGAATATAGCGTCATTTGTTGGTGAAAAATGCAACTTATATATATATATATATATATATATATTTCTTATATACATTTAAAAAAAATCCCTTTTGTTTCTGCGCATTTCATTGAAAACCGCATAGTTCTACGGTCAATAATTTTTGAATTACATACACACACATATATATATATATACATATATATATATATATATACTGTGAATTTTGAATCACCCAGTAAATAGTTATACAGTTTTAATTATACAAAACAAGTTACTGCTAATTATTTTTAATTTTTTAAAAAAAGTTCTAAACTGGACCCGATTCATTGAAAACTAAACCTGAACCACAAGAAAAAAAAATAATCAGTCAACTAGGCCCGAACCCAAACCACAAGAAATAAACTCAATCAATCAAACCCGATGCAGAACTCTAATCCAGATTTCTTTCTCTATATATCTACATTGCTATAAATATATTATTAGAGTTCAGGATACGAAATCTGTATTTCGACATTTACCTTGTTATTTAAATAATAGCTTAAAATTGTTTTAGAACAAATTTTACTTGAAACATATTTATGTCTGAGGGGGTAAAGCCTCCCTTTAATTTCCTTGTTTAAATATTGAAACTACATTCATAAAATATTTAAGGCTGTTATTAAAATCAAAACGTTATTTCAATTTAATCGTCTAATTGCCGCGCACTGCAATCTTTCAAATTCGATCAACTAATTTTGAGTAACACTGTATATTATCTGTAATTTATATACGCACCGAACAGCGTATTTAGCACAAAAAATATAAATTAAAAAAAAAAAAAAAGAAATTTAAGTCTAATTTTGTTTTCTAAGTAATAGATGTAAAATTTCGTATAAAACAGAATTTAATTTAGAACGACTTTTTATTTTTAGTCTATTCTTCCATATAATGAAGTGGTAAATGTGTTGCGTATATTAGCAACGATTACTATAGTCATTTCTTAAATCTGCTTTTGCACGTTTTCTCACAATGTTATTTTTAATGTTTTATTAACTTGATGCGACAAAGAAAATAGGAAAAAAAAAAGAATTTTTTTTTTCGGTTGTTTTAAATATACATAAAACGTTAGAACAAAAGAGAAAGAGGGAAAAAGAGATTCTTTAACTTGGAATATGAAATTAAATTCGATAGCAACAGTTACTATATTTATTTCTTAAAATTTCTTTTGCACGTTTTCTTTCATTAATATATATAATATATAATTAATATTTTTTAACGTGTTACCAAAAGAGAAAAAAGAAAGTAGAAGAAGAAAGGAAAACCCGTTTTCAAATGGGTTATTTTGTCTGAAAGCCATAGTCCTGTTTTCTTAATAAATAAATAAATAAATAAATAAATCGTAGCACAATTTCAATAGCACTTATTTATAAGAAATCCTTTTCGTGGTCCTGTAAACAAATAATAAACATATTTTGTACTATAAATTTATACGAAACATGGTTTTGTGTATATAAAAAACATATGTTAATTTTCTTTTATTCCGTAAAGTCTAAAGAGGCTAAACTGTGCTTACCTGCAACTTCATCCCTAAACGTAATGTATTCGAGTACTTTTATATATCCCTGTATATGAAACATCTGTACGATTGTAACGAAGAGTTTCGTGCAGCATCACTATATGATATAGATTTAGAATATAGAGTTTAGACTTCCTGCTACTATTTGCTCTTGAGATATGTTGAATAGAGGCTGACACACATAAACAGAATAGCCTCTATAAACCTGCTTTTCGGATTCAGGGATCCTTAACGCGTCTTAATATAGCAAAATTCCGAAGAATTGACCTAAAACAATACTTTCTCTACCATATATAAGAAAGAGGAAGTAAAAATATATAAAAATTGTTAAATAGAATACCTCTGAGCATACTAAGTAAGGAAAGTATTGTAATCATGATTTGCGAAATGTATTTTGTATCACACATAGCTGAAACACGAATCTTCGTAGAATGTTTGAAAATTTATGTTTATAACTGTCATGACCTATTATACACCTCCAACTTAGGTCGTGACACTAGTTCCTCTTTTAGAGATTATCTACGATTTTTCGTGATGTATGTATGTGAGTGAGCACGATAGTGTCCAAATGCTTTATTCAAATAAACTGCAAGTTGGTATGTGTATTATAAGTCACCTTAGCACGAGCTGTACAGATTTTGGTGAAACAAGAACTTAGTTTTACTTACAGGGACACGACAAAAAATTCTTTACCATTATGGCCTATGGGCTTAAGTATTTTAAAGTGCGATAGCGTCTAAACGCCTTATTCAAATGAACTAAAAATTTTGTACTTGTTATAAATCACCGTCACACAAACTGTGTAGATTTTAGTGAATCTTGCGTTTACATATTTTTTACGAAAAAGGAAAACACAGAAGAAACGGATATTCAGAAAGGAACACAATAAAAAAAATTATATATCCTTATGGCCTACGAGCTAAAATTATTTAAAGTGCGATAGTGTCTAAATGCCTTATTCGATTGAACTGAAAATTTATATACTTCTTGTAGGTCACCGTGGCTCAAAATCTGTATAGATTTTCGTGAATCTAGCACTTATAGATTTTTACAGGGATACAAACGAAAAATTCTTTATCATTATGAATCATGGGCTCAAATTGTTTGAAGTGCAATAGTGTTAAACGTCTTTTTCGATTGAGATGATTTATTTCAGAATTCTCTTACTTTATTTATTTTTTTAAACAACATTTAAATGTACTTAACGTTCGAAAAGTCGAGTGGAGTCACTCCATATATATATATGTATATATATATATAATTCACTTTTACCAACTAATCAATATATCAGTACGCTTAGTTTCTGTTCATTTTTATTTTTACGAGTATAGAAAAATATATACATGTAAAACTGTATTTTTAGATATATGTGTATGTATTATTTGAAAAGTTGAATACGAGTATTTCTCAAAGTTATCCATCAATTCCGAAATTCTTGGGTATTATGCATACATCGAATTTAAAGAAACAGTCTTGATAAAAATATAGTGCAAGACGTCAAAAAAAAAAAAAAAAAAAAAAAAAAAAAATACAATATATATATAATGTGAAAATTTCTAAAGTTAAATTCTTTTTTTTTTTTTTTTTTCTAAAGTTTAATTCATGAATTTCTGTTTCACTTTGTAATGTATCTTTTCGCAGGTAATACATCCGAAATACCTGAACCAGAAATGGGAAAAAGGTGTAACATTATAACGTATTTAATAATAAAAATAAATTATCCTAACTACGGTCTTAAAGTAATTTTGTTAACGTAAAATGATACATAGATAATTTTTATATTAACACTTTAACGTTCAGTGGTTTCGCAATGAACCCAAATATTTAACATTCTTTTTCACAGCATTTTTTCAATATTATTTTCTTGTCTTAATCTATTTTTCATCTATATTTTAATCTATTTCTTCTTTTTTCGTTAGGTAGCTGAACTCTTCAAAATGTAATAAATGGTGTTTTAGAGCAAGCCATGTACTGAAGTCACTTATTATTATTATTATTATTATTGTTATCATTATTATTTTCTATAGGCACGACTAAATCTTCTGTTTTGAAGATGCACTTGTGCATAATTTTTTCTCCTGGTGAAGACCGTGCTATTTCATCTAAAACAGCTGTCGTAATTTTTTTTTTGAAGTTTATAGTTTTTACTTACAAAATTATTAATTTATTAAATTAATTGGTATTTGATTTTAATTTTCGTTAACATACAGATTTGAAAACAAAATTTTTAAAAAAATTAAAAAGGCTCTTTTTTTTTTAAATGAACATCTACACCCCGCGACAAAAAGATAGGTACAAAGGGTTTTTTCTTTGATTTTTCATAAAATAACATTATCTAAATTGTGCTTAGCATTTATTATTATCAAAAAATAACACTATTCCCGGACTAGTTTTTGTTTTAAGACTAATTTAGAAAAATTTTAAGACTAATTTTTTTCTAATTTAACACTACACACCGCGACAAAAAGATAGGAACAAAGGGTTGATTTTTAAATTTTTGAATAGGATTATTTTGAATATGAATATTTTGAATATGATTCAAATATTTAATATGTTTTTGATAAGATAATATTTTGTTATGATAAAAATGATCAGCACAATTTAGATAGGGTTATTTTATGAAAAATTAAAAAAAAAAAAAACCTTTGTTCCTATCTTTTTGTCGCGGAGTGTAGTCTTAAATTAGAAAAATTTTAGTCTTAAAACTTTTCTAAGTTAGTCTTAAAACAAAAATTAGTCCGGGAATAGTGTTATTTTATGATAATAATAAATGATAATCACAATTTAGATAATGTTATTTTATGAAAAATCAAAGAGAAAACTCTTTGTAGCTACCTTTTTGTCGCGGGGTGTATGTACCTATTTTTGAACTTAGGTTAGCAATTTTCAAAAGAAAATATGCAGTGAGTGTTAAATAGTTAAAATATATGACTCTTTAACTAATTTTCGTGTTTATCCAAAACCATAATGAATCCGCCTAGCTACTGTAAAATATTTTAAGCAACACTCATATTACCCACACATTACATATTTTGTTTTTTAAATAAGACATTAATAAAAATAAAAACATTATAAACAGGATTTTACTTTAAGATGTACTAAAAACTCCATTTCAGAGGATGTGGATAATATACATGTATGCAAAACTTCAGCTCATCAGCTGGATGTTAGATAGCGGGTTGAAATTCGAAAACAAACTATGAATTCTGTACTGATAAGTATAAAGGATTTAAGTCCAAAAATGTCGATTTTGAGTTAAGTGCATAGTCAGACTCAGAAAAAAATTCTCAATCGATTGGTATAAAGGATTTAAGTCTATGTCATTTAGTCTTTGAGAAAATCCATTGCTGAAAAAAGGTTCAAGTCAGAAACTTACCATTCATGTATGGTATAAAATATTTAATTCAATTTTTTCCCGTTATTAAATGAAGGTTGACAATCACTGAATGGTATAAAGCGTATAAGTCAACCTAATCCCTTTTTCCTAATCGATTCTTCTGATTTGTTTTTAGTTAGTTTAACTTTATTTTTTGTCTCCTGAAAAATCAAGAATATGGACTTAAATCCTTTATACTTATCAGTACAGAATTGTAGTTAGAGGAGCAGGTCCTTCCTCTTCTCCTATGCCATGTATTGTCATTGAGTTTTACATGTAAGCACAATTTTAGCTGATACGGAAGTGAATGAAAATTGAATTCTTAGATAGGTTGCACATACGTAAACAATATACTAAGTTACATAAGAACCCTGCAAAAACAACATTATTATTATTTTAAAAAGACAAATATTGTCTTATTTCGATCTCCAATTTAAAACGAAACGGTGCTTCAAGTTCTGACTGGTTCATTTATTTCTATAAATATATTTATTCCACACCATTCTATCGTGCATCAAGTTTAAATAAACATGAAAATGATGAACACTTCACACACATACTAATGTTTCTTACAGTACCTTATTCATAACCACGAGCTCAAAACTACAGTTCATTAGAAAGGGTCAAGGATCCATTGAAAACCACGTTTCCTGAATGAGACAGCTTAGTTCACTGGATGAAGTGCTGATGGATAGGATAATTCATTTTGAAATAATATTTTTTTGTTTTGTGAAGTGCTACTTCACTTAGCACTTCTCTGTCATCAGAAAAAATGTTGAAAACTAGATCATTACAAAGAATATATTTAAAAATACGTTTAAAGCTTGAAAGCATTACATTGTGATTGAACTTTTAAATTTTAAATTTTAATATTTACTATTTTGTTGCATATTCATTTCTAGACATATAGCATATTCCACTTGTGATGGTGGTGGGTTAAGGACAACTTACTCCGCATGAGTCTTTGGCCTCTGGGATGAATGCTCACCATGGCGGTCTTTTTAAAGTGTCTTAGCCATTATTTACGCAAGTTTCGGTGAAAATCACGGACAACTACTAACAGCTAGGTCAACATGCCCGTCTTGGGATTGAACCCGGCACTTCCCGTGTGCCAGCTTCAATGGCAGATTTTTTTGGCCACATACTGCTCTTGAAACACATTTAAAATAACATAAAATGTATTTCATTTATATATATATATATATATATATATATATATATATATGTGGCTACTTTTTCTTTATTGCAAAATTTGTCTTATTTTTTCTTTCTATACCTAAAAGTTTTTCACCCAACCGTATGACCATGCTCAAATTTGTAGATGAGCTATTTTAAGAATGTTGATTTTTTCATAGTGCTAATTGTGCAGGTTTAAATGAAACGGGAAAAACAGACGTTATTTGAATGAATTATAACTCCTTTGTAATTTCTCTGAATTTATTTGAGAGGAATTATTATTGAGCGTGGAGTGTTTCTTTCACATTCATTTTTGCTATTTTAACGATTCAGGGAAACTTCCTTTTTTTCCCCAAAAAATGTGCCTTTACATTTTCACTAAATATGGCACTAATTGCATAAACAGAAATCTATGTCTTTTTACAAATTACTCAATATGTTAAGATAAACAGTAAAATTTATAGCTATAATTGTGAGTTGTGACTATACATTGAACACTAAAATTGAGTTTCTCATTTCGTACTCATGCAACGTACCCTATCTACCAATAAATATTCGGACACTTTCGAATTTAGATGTTTTGTTAAATATCTAGAAAAGTTTTTTAGGAATCATCTTGAAACTTTGACGGTGTAAAGAACATGTTATACCTCATATATTTCAGCCAAAGAGAAAAAAGTGACCAGTCCCGAAGAGAAAAAGTGACCAGTAAAAAATTTAAAAAATGTTAAAATATTTTGCATCACCCTGTAAAAAGTAATGCTTTAAATGCGTTTTGGCAGTAGCACGTGATTAGGAGGATTTTTCTCATTCCCTGTATAAAAATTTGTATGAAGTTCTTCACTTATATTCGTTAAGGTTGAGATATAACTTTAAAAAAAAGAAAAAGAAAAAATGCAAAACAATATTCCACTTTTTTAATTATAACACGTAGGGTATTAGACCCAGTGCAAAGAAATTCTTAGAAAATTTGGCATACTACATTAGACACAGCATACTGCAATCAGAATGGAAAAATTTTAAATATCTTACAAAATATGAGCATATTTACTAAATAATTTTTAACTATGCATGCGCTAGCTTTTAAAAAATTCCATCGTGTAAATTCAAAAAGTTTTGAGAGACAGAATGAACAGAACTCCAATTCTCTCAAAATAAAAGCTAAACTATAAGGGGTTTTACTCACATTTTTATTTTGATTCAATCAATGCCCAATACACTGTTCGCTGATTGTAAATAAATATTGATAAAACCCGCAGCACTCGTGCTTACTTTGTTCGCCTGATGAAGGGTCGTGTGTTTTTTCGACCCGAAACAATTGTTGCGAGTTTATTGCATTTTATGGTGTTTATTCAAAGTTTGTAAGTAATAATATCACATACGTAGTTAAAAGTTATTTAGTAAAAATACTCATATTTCATAAGATATTTAACATTTTTACATTCCGATTGACGAATGCTGTGTCTAATGTTGTATGCCAAATTTCCTAAAAATGGCTTTGCACTGTATCTAATACCCTAAATGTTATAAATAAAAAAGAGAATTTTTTCTTTCAGTTTTTTAAAAGAAATTGTTATATTTACATGAATATATGTGGTAGCCTCATAAAAATTGACACAGATAATGAGAAAAATCCTCGTGATCGCATACTACAACCAAAATGCATTTAAAGCATTACTTTTTACAGTTTGATCCAAAACATTTTGACATTTGTTTAATTTTTTATTCGTTCCCTTTTCCTCTGTAGGACACACCCTATGCTGAAATATATGAGGTGTAACATGTTCTTTACACTACCAAAGTTTCAAGATGATTCCTAAAGGACTTTTTTAGATATTTTACAAAACGCCTAAATTCGAAAGTGACCAAATATTTATTGGTAAATATAGTATGATTATTTTTTTTTTTTTAAATATTTTATGTACTAATAGAAATACCGATCAGGAACGCTAATGTCTCATTTCTATCTATTTTCTATTGTAATTATTAATTTTAGCAATTAATTTTATTTCTCTCTCTCTCTCTATATATATATATGTGTGTGTGTGTGTGTGTGTGTGTGTGTGTATGTGTGTGTATGTATATAATATCGCAATTTTTTTGCGAACCACTTTCTTATTCTATGCACACCATGTTTTTAAGAGTTTTAATAATGTATATTAATTCCATAGTGTTGAGTGTCGTCTAACGATATTAAAATGCATTTTAAAGGGTTATATGGGTTTCAGCATTTCAAAAATTAGATTTTATTTATCTATTTTATTATCTAACAGTACAATTTGTTTAGAATATTTCCCCGAAATTTCAAGTCAATCGGAGAAAAAGTCTAGGAACAAGAAAGAGACATTGGAAATTTTTTACATCAGGTTCGGTTTATTCCTACATAAAAAAATTAACTCGCTTTTTTTTTTTTTTTTTTTTTTTTTTTTTTTTTGTAAATATTACTTTTGAATGCAGTGGACAAGATTTCTCAAAAACTAATTCACCGATCGTATTGAGATTTTGCACATTTATTCAAAATAGGATTGTCTAATGCCTGAACAAAGATGTAATAATTTTTTCGATTACAACTAATTTCAAAAGGCTGTCCGTGGCATAAAATGTTTCGAAAAGAATATTGTTTTTGCATACAACTTTGCCAAAAATTATTATTTATTTATTTTTATTTATTTATTTATTTTTATTTTATTTAAGCAAGCACGAGCTATTGTTATCCATGAGCAGATTTTTTCTTTTCTGTAATTTCAGAAAACGCTATGATGAATTATCCTGACTTCTGCGAGAAAACTTTTTTTCTGAAGAATCTTCGGAAACTTGGTCCCATCAGCAGAAATTTTCAAAATTTTTAGCGAAAACTTTATAAAATAGTGTTTAAATGTTGCTCTTTTATATGTTTAAAATTTGAAAGAACAATTTTATTCTTTCTTTTTTTTTAAGAAAGAGAGAAAATATGCTTTTTTTAACTTCCGAAACCTACTACGTAACCCCTTAAGAAATGCTGTCCATAAACCACAATGTTCCAAATTTTTTTTCTGTGCCATTGTACACAAGCAATATATATATAACAAAATTTCCCGTTAATTTGGTGATGTTTCAAACCACTATTGTGATACCGATTGACATACTTTTTCTTTTTAATTTCTTTTTTTTTTTTTTTTTTTTTTAAGATATCAAAATTGTTTCGATATTAACAAGGTTGGTCTTATTGATATTTTAGCAATTAACTTTTATATAACTTTAAAATAAATTATATATTGATATATCAGCAAATAACTTCTAAATAAATAAATAAATAAAAATTTAAATTCGCGATCTTTCACAACATGGATAATAAAACGCCCTCTATATAATGTTATTTTAATTTGATTCAAATTCTTCAGATTTTGTTCTGGAAAGATTTTTTAAAAACTACAATTTTATATTTTCTGAGCAAGTCGTGTAGTAATACGTCAAAATATGCATGTAACAATGACCTCCACTACCGTGCATGCTAAAGTCCACTTCATGCTGTTTATGTTTAGAATTATTCAAAGGTTAAAAGTCGTAAACGGATCCCCTCAGACGAGCTGTTAAATGTCTAGATTCAACAGAATGATTCATAGCATGTAAATCTGTCACAAGCCTATGATTTATTACACAAAATGACGGCTAGTAACACAGCTGAAATGCTAATATGTTTCTCTTTTTCGTTAAAATAAGTAAAAATCTAACAAAGTGAGCAGAAATTAAGCTGTGAAAATAAAATGTACGTGCAGTGTTTCCAAATTAAGCCTTATATTAGTTAAAAGTTTGTATGTAACTTACTTCATTATATATAAATAGTATTAATTTTATTAATTCATATCCGAGAGCTTGAAAATGTAGCACTTCCTGTACATAATCCGTTTAATGAATATATCATTTTTTTTTCCCTGCATAAGTTTCATTTCTTAGAAAATTCATTTCTAAAAAAAATAAAAAAATTATTATATAAAATAAAAATTCTCTTAACACTTTCGCGACCGCATGTTTTTCTCCTTTTAACAGTAAGCTCCGCCTGTGGGCGGTATTCTTGTATATTACATTATTTTACATCAATGTTTTCTGTATTCATATTTATAATATAAATGGATATACATTATGGCTATACTCTTTGTAATCACAGTATTTGTATCCATAATACATTGATTGTATAAATGTGAATATTAGGTGTATTTTTAAACAATAACGCAACCTATGTAATTTAAAGAAACGCCCACAGGCGGAGTTACAGATTTTCAAATGACGTGAATTCACGTCAGCGTTCGCGAAAATGTTAAAATACATATAATAAAAATTTATGTATAAATATACATTGTTATCAATTAAATACATTATATATATATTACTGCATCTACTTACAATATTTACAGAATTGCTTATATGGAATTCATTTTCTTCTTTATAGATTATGTTTCTCCATTTTATTTGAGAATCTAAAAAGAAAAGAATCCACAGGTTTTGTAGCATTTTTAATGACTATTTAATTTTTCTTTATTATTGAGTTATATATCTTAAGAACATAATGAAAACTAAATATATTTAATTATCGATTTGCACACTATTCTAGTGGCACATTTTGTGAAGAACCTATATGCATAACTTAAATTTAATTATTAACATACATGCCAACCATCTCATTATGAACCGTACAATTTTTAGTACCCGCCTTGTTTTTCACACCAGTCATTTTTTAGAGTAATTTTGTTCTTATTTAATCGTAACAACTTTTGAAGAGAATTACTCTAAAAATAAAGTGGTGTGATAAACGGGGCGTTTTTTCAAGGGGCGTTAACAATTGTACGGTTATTAATGAGATGGTTGGCAAGTATGTATTAAGTAAAAATCCAGTAATTTTTGATTAAAAATAGTGCTTTCTATTGAGTTGCATGAGAATTTTTTTCAGAAAAAGCAAAAATATTGCTTGAAATATTGAAGTTTTGAATAAATTGTAGGTATAACTTTAAAATATTAAAAATAAGGGAGAAATGTATGAAAATACGGGAGAGTGGAAGATAGTCCCAAAATAAGGGAGTATCCCTTGAAATAAAGAGAGTTGGCAAGTATGCTGTGGGCTGCCCCTTTGGATGGTATCAATTACAAGATTTCATGTGACACGTACATGCTACTTCGTAATTATCTTGAAAATAAATGTTGTCTATGAAAAACACTTTACACCTTGTATATTATTTATAAAATATATCATAAATTGCAGTTTGGACATAGATTTTTCATTGTATGCTCTGAACCTGAAATTTCGATGATTGGGCTCTTGATTTATCCAAGTCTGAAATGAAAAAATAACAATGGAATTCAAAACTGATCCACAGAAAAAGTTAGCGTGATGGTATGTGATTTTAAAAATTTCCCTTGTGCTAATAGATTTTTTTTCCCTTTCCTTTTCTTTTCTATTTTTTCTTTTCGGTAGTTATAGTAGTAAAAACCGAAAACCATACAAAAATTTTAATTTAATTTATTTATTTTTTTTTTATTAATTTTGTAGAATTTCCCGCTTACATGATATCGTAACTTACTTCATTTAAAACATTTTTGTAGTTGGCAGTTGGAAGGTTTCGAAATGAATGTCTTCTAAGGAAAACGCTTTGCTTTCTTCCTGTATATTACTTATAAAATGTATCATAAACTACAATATGGACATAAATTATTTTTTATATGCTTAGAACCTAAAAATTTCGATGATTGGGCTCATGATTTTTTCAAATCTGAAATGTAAAAGCCTGGAAACCATGAAAAATTTTAATTTTGTAATTTTTATAAAATTGATTTTATAGAATTTTCCGCTGCATGATATCATAACTTACCGTAATTTCTGGTAGATACCCCGCAGGTTATATAATCCAGTTTTTCACCAGAAATTTCAATTGATAAATAAATTTATATTTGCACGAGCTCTTCCTTCGAAAAAGTATAGATTTCTCTATTAAATAAAATTTCTGGTATAGAAATGACACATCTTACCTGCGGGTTATCTACCAGAAATTACGGTACTTCATTTAAAACATTTTTGTAATTAGAAGGTTTCGAAAATGAAAGTCATCCAAGGAAAACACTTTGCATTCTGTATATTATTTGTAAAATATATCATAAACTACAATTTGGGCAAAAAATATTCTATTTATGTTCAGATCCTGAAATTTCGACGTTTGAGTTCTCGATTTATCCGATTCTGAAACCTAAAAATAAAAGCTGAATTTTAATCTGATTCACATAAAAAGTAGCTTGATGATAGGTGATTTGAAAAATTTCCCAACGTACAGAGTATCTCAAAAAAGACTGCTTTTTTTATAGAATCGCAGAAAAAAATCTACTTTAAAATTTAGCAATAAGCGCGCCATAGAGGCTTGATTTTTGTGTTCGAATGAAATTCCATCAGTCTCTAAATATCATGTTAGGAATGGCAAAAAAAAAAAAAAATATATATATATATATATATCGTTTTCATTTATGAAACGCGAGAACCTTCTCGCTCTTAGATTTCCATATTTGTAATAACTGATTTATTTATTTATTTATTTTATTTTATTTTATTTATTTTTTTGTATCCTGAAAAAAGTTTCTTTATAACGTGTCTGCAAATTCCAATTTATAAAAATATTTTTCTTTATTAAGAAGAAGATTAAGAAGCCTAATCGTTTAGAAAATTCTACATTGCGTAGGCTTATTACTGGTTTTTTAAACCAGAAATTTAAAATAAAGAATATTAAGTTTCTAACAATTATAAAAATCAACAGATTTCTTTCTATTAAAAAACTAAGCAACAATAATTATTAATTTTTTATTGTTGAAAGCAACATTTTAATTTAATGAAATTTTAAACGTGTAATATATTTTATTAAAAAGAGAGCTAGGTTTATTTTTTTTTCCCTTGAAGATGGGGAAACAATTAGCTAATTTAAAATATCGAAAAACAAAAAAAGGAAAATTAATCAGATTGTTATATAATGAGAGTAGAATTCTAAAAATTCTAAAGACAATGTCAATTCTCTGAATTAAAATGTTAAAGGGTCAAACAAAGTTAGAAATGTGTGATTTAATAAATGTGATTTCTTTTTAATTTTACCTAACAAAAATTTTTTATATTAAGCTTCTTATGTATCAAATTAAGTTAATTATACAATATTTGCTTGTTATTCAAAAATTCAAAAATGAGCTTACAATTTGTTGTCATTTTCTTTGATAAATGCAATACTTTTTTTGGAACCATTTGTAAAAAAAAAAAAAAGAAAAGAAAGAAAAGAAAAAGCAAAAATTTAAAAAAAAGTAAGATGATAATTTACGGAAAGTCACGCGATTAGCATAGATTATTAACAATTTCCAACTACACATACATTTTGCCTTGTTTAACTTTAAATGTACTTTGCCTGTATGATTACCCGGCGGATAAACAGAAGGACAGAAAGACAGACAAATAGATAATAGAATTCATAATCACTCTTAAACATTATTGGAAAGTGCTAAATAAGCTTCACAAAATAAACTAGTTGGCATAGGTGGACTCTGCTCAGTTCCCCATCATATTTATGTTCTCGTAAATTTCTAGTGCGAAACATATTATAATCATGTTAAAAGAAATGAATTTAACCAAAGCTTGATACAGTGACAGAATGAAATCCCCGCCTAACAGACTATCCACCGTTCACTTCGATATATTTATCTTATTCTAACCTATTAATTTATTTTATCAGGGTCAATTCCGTTGTTTAGTTTTCATGCTACTATTCCAATGCAATAATCCTCAAAATTCATATTTATATGAAAAATTTACAATTTCGCTATGTTGATAAAATCGTAAATTACGAATAATTTCAGAAATTTTCCTATTAGAATATTTGTATTCAATCATGTTCAAACAAATATCATAAATGTAATTTTGAAGTTGTCTAATGTATTTATGATCCTCAAAATGGAAGTTTATGCTCAATTTTGCCTTATTCTTAAATAAATCGTAAATTCGAAATAACTTACGAATTTTTTAAATTGAAAAAAATCATAGTCTATGATATTCATGCCAATATCCTAAATAATATTTCGAAAGTGATTTGACATCTTTACGATGAAAACATCCCTCAAGATTGACGTTTATGTGAAATTTTGCTCTATTCTGCCATGTTAAGAAACTCGCAAATTTCCAATAACATACTTGGAAAATTCATAGTCATAAATATTCATGCTAGTGTCCTAAATAATATTTCAAAAGTAGTCTGACATCTTTACGATGAAAATATCTCTCAAAATTGACGTTTATGTGAAATTTCGCCTTACTGCCATGTTAAGAAATTCGTAAATTTCCAGTAACTTGCGAAAGTAGCATATTTATAGTTACCGATGTTCATTCCGGCATCAAAATTGATATTTTAAAACTGGTCTGACATTTTTACAGTAAAAAGTTTCCATTTAATGCACGTTTAAGTGAATTTTTGTCCTATTCTCCCATGTTAAGAAAATCGTAAATTTCTAATAACTTACGAAGTTTTTTAATTCGAATGTTGCAAATGGATAGGGTTCCTGCCAGTGTCGAAAGTAATATTTTAAAACTGATCTGACCTCTTTGCGACAATATTTTCGTGAGATATCGTGTACACAGACTAACAAACTAACGCATTAACGGACTAGCGGACTAACACACTAACCCACTAACAGACTAACACACTAACAGACACCCTACAGACAGACACCATACAAATTTTGTCATTTTCGGATTCCTCACACCTGAAATGTATAAAAAAGTCAAAAAACCGAGGTCGAACATTTTCACGATTACCTAAGTTCCCCATACCTATAGTATGATGGGGAACTAGTAATGCAATTTCAGCAATTTCCAGTTGTAGTATTTAAGGTGAGTATTTTTGTGTAGCTCTGTAAATCTTAATACTAACAATACTGTATTGCATAGAAACTTTTTTTTTTCTGTCCATATGAATAAAAAATGTCGATTTCATCAATATCTGTACAGAACAGAGGTGTTAAAAATGTGGGGTTTAGAAATAGCTTTCATAGAACGTAATGCTTTAGAATTATTTGGAGTGTCCCTGTACACAAAACAAGAGGGGTATTTACACCATTTTCTATGGGAAACATCCCATAATGGACGGGAATGCCATATATCACTTTCAAGAAATTCCATGAATATTTACGGATGTTAGAACTCGGACACAGACAGATGGACTAATTCAATTTACACTCATTTTTAAACATTATTAGGAAATGTTAAAAACGGTTAATAAAATCGAAAATACAACTTCAGTAATTTCCGTTTATAGCCCTTAATGTGTCTGAATATATTTGTGTAGCCTTGTAAATCAGTCATGCTTATTATAAAGAATTATACAGAAAACATGGTTTTGTACCTCTAAATAATATTTTTAGTTTCAGTTAATGCAACATAAAGGTAATAAAATGTATTTTAAAGAAATACTATTTAGAGACAGTAATGCATCCAAATACTTTTTAGAAACTCTGTGTATAAACCGGAAGTGAAATTTATGTTTTTCAACTGAACAGAGAGACATCATTCCAAAAATCTTGAAGAACCCTTTAAGACCAATTAAAATGCAAAAAAAAAAACATTCAAAAACCGGAAATAGAGAAACTCTCCTTACTCATTATTTATTCTTATGAATATAGAGGAATTTTATTTATTATTATTATTTTTTTTAAGTAAAGAGAAAAAATGAAACGAAAAAAGATGTTTTTAATAAATATAGAGTATTTAAAACACCATAAATAATTTATAGAAATCATCAAAAATTATTATTACTGTTAATTATTATTATTATTATTATTTCTAATGTTAAAATAGATTTATAAAACGCACAGAGCTTGTAGCGATATTAAAAATAGAATTTAAGTTATAGAAACATTTTTTTTTTTTTTTTTTTTAATATCTACCATTTATTTCATGATAGAAATTGAAAAATGGTTTGATGAAAATAACATCTTACTTGAAATGTCTAACAAAAAAAAACAATAGTTGTGTATATGAAAATATGGAATATGGTATGGAAATTAAAGAAAATAAATCCTACAAATGTAT
Organism: Salticus scenicus; assembly: GCA_963930645.1. Classification (NCBI taxonomy): domain Eukaryota; kingdom Metazoa; phylum Arthropoda; class Arachnida; order Araneae; family Salticidae; genus Salticus; species Salticus scenicus. The sequence continues at coordinate 92,721,411 of OZ005655.1, read as the reverse complement.
ATAACCGTTATTAAATAAATACAATTATTTTTTACTTTCTACTATGTACAGAATATTCCATAAGTCTGTACACTGCAAAAAAAAAAAAAAAAAAACTGTTAAAAGTACAGGAAAAGTCTGGCAGCTGGTGTGCCAGTATTTCTCCGTCAAATATACAGCTTGAAACCGTAAAATTGTATCACTTGACATATATTTTACACAGGAATCCTGTAAATGAAACAGGTTTTTTGTTAAAAATACAGTTTTGTCCTGTATATTTGACGGAGAAATACTGACATCCCAGCTGCCAGATTTTTCCTGTACTTTTAACAGCTTCTTTTTACAGTGGACATTTAAAAAATTCATAACTATTGATAGAATTGAACGCGGTTTGCAAAAAAATCATTCTCGTAAAGAGGTTTTTTTTTTTTAAATAAAAAATAAATATATATATATATATAGTTAAATTTTTTGTCGACGATAGTTAGACAAATAGTTAAATTTTTCGCACGAATTTGAAAGAGAAATATGCAAATGAAAATCATATAAATTGCACATTTTTGCGATTAGAACAGTTTATTTCTTTTACCTCCTACTTGTGCATAAATGAAATTTTAATTGCGATGCTGATTTGATGGATAAAGCGTTATTGGAAAAGATTTTTTCCCTCAGGTAAGAACCGCCGACTGAACTTGCAGTTAGCAGTGTTATAACTCGTTTGAAAACTGCAATTTGTGGTGAAGACGGACACATAGAATAGGGTTTATATATGCCTGTAAACATTTGCATGTGAATGAATAAGTACAGTTATTCATGAAAATGTGTGATTTGGTCACGCACAGCGCCCTCTATCGACAAATAGCTTAATTATTATATTTTCTTTACCAAAACAAATCCCCCTTCACGAGAATGATTTTTTTGCAAACAGCGTTCAATTCCATCTATTCATTAAGTAGTTATGAATTTTTAAAATGTGTACAGACTTATGAGACACCCTGTACATAAGAAGCATTGAATTTGTGAAAATTTTCGAACTCCGGTTTTCAATGGATTTACACTTCCTGAGATGTCCTGAACATTACTTGACCTTTTTATAGAAAATGTCTATCTGTTTATCTGCATTTTTAAAAAATATTGTGGACGCTATATCTCACGAACCAATGAACGGAAATTAAACAGACTCGGTATTTAATTGGAATTTGACCAAAAGTGCTGCCGATTACATTTGGTGACCAATCGCTGTGATCCCATACATTTTTCTCTATGATTTTTTTAATTTCTGTATAGGACAAAATTTCGTAGAAAAGTACATAATGATTTTTTTTTTTTCTTTTTTACTTTTAAATGTGAAATTAAATATGTGGTCAAGTAAAATGGCCAAGAAAGTAGCAATGGTCAAGAAAAATTTGTTTTGGTATACGTAGGGGTATGGTTTTTAACTACTTCCCCCGGGACGTGAAAATTTTCAATAGAGTTATTATTCAAAAGAACTCGTCAATAACTACAAAAAAAAAAAAAAAAAAAAAATGATTGAACAATAGATCTATGATAATTCAAAACAAAATTATCGATTTTTTAAATTTAAGAAACATTTTCTCATATGTCTGTAAGGCACATAATTGACTCTCTTTCTTCACTAAATGTTATTATACTTTTCTGAGATGTAAATCGCCTGATTGCATCATGGAAAATTATTTTAATAAATAATTTGTACTGATTGAATTTGTATAAGAAAATATAGAAGAAAGTCTTGTGGTGACCACAACATACTAGTATACTGTAAATTTTAATAGGATATTATTTGAAATAATATCAAACTGAAAAGAAAATATGTTTCGAAAAATTATTTTGGTATTGCCTGATAATGAATAAGTAGAATAAAACTTTTTTTATTATTCTATTATTATTATTATTATTATTATTATTATTGGAAAATTTAATGTTTTATATTTTTTTATTTTTCTATGAATAAATATATCACTAAATAACCTCTAATTCCTTATTAAAATTCAAGCTTAACAAGTTTTTTAAACATTAAATGCTACTTACTAATTATTAACAAAATTTCACATGAAAAATTTACAGTGTCAGCTTAATTCTAACTTAATGTAGTCGCCGTCGTAAAGTTTAGTATTTAAAAAGTTGTTCTTTATAATCTCTTTTTCCTAGAGATTTATATATATATATATATATATATATACATAATGAATTTGTATTTTCCTTTAAAATTTAGCTTAAGTGATGATTGGTTATAATGATTTTAAAATAGTTAAAGCTTACTTATATTTTGCTTTAAAAATTTTTCATGCAAAAGATTTAAAGAAAAAAAAAATTAAAAAATGTATTCTCTTTGGGGGGAAGAGTTAAACGTGTAGGAGATTTCTAAACTATGTTTTTGGATTTACAAAAATAAATCCTATATTTATAAGAACCTTACATAAATTTCTCAAGCTAAAATAAATTTTATTTTAAATTATGCATTGTATGCCACTTTTTTAATTATATTCGATGCATAACTTTTTAGTGGACTGGATAACTCTGTTTAGTGGAAATTTTATCTATCTGATTAATTACATTTATCTATATATATTTTTTCGAAGCACTTTCATAAAATGATATGTATAAATTTTGTGTGGTCCTATAAATCAATGCTAAGCATACTATATTGTGCAGTAAACATGTCTTTGTGAATATGAATAATAAATGCCTGTCTTATTATGCAATGTGCAATGCAAAGGTATTAAAATGTGTTTTTTAGAAATACCTCGTAATGCTTTCGATTTTCTTTCGGGTATCTCTGTACCCGAACTATTAGAGATATTCACATCATTTTCAATCGAAATCATGACATAGTGAACTGGAACAATGTATATTAGTTTGAAGAATTCTATGAATATCTATGGAAATTGTGCGGTCAGACAGACAAAAAAAAAACCGAAGGCATATAATTTTTTCAGTTTTGTTGGAAAAGGTTGAAAATTAAAAAAGAAATGCTATTTAAAAGAAGAACGCAAAATCATGCGGTCGGCACAGAATATTAACACTTTCCGCCTGTATTTACAGTGGGTAATAAAAGTGTCCGAACACTAGCAAAAATTCCTATGTAAAAAAAGTACACTTCATACGGTTTTCTTAAATATCCTTGTCGAATCCCGTTCTTAGTCAGTGTAAGAAAATTATTCGATAAGGATTTATTTAACAAAACCGTATGAAGTGTACTTTTTTTACATAGGAATTTTTGCTAGTATTCGGACACTTTTGTTACCCACTGTAACAGTTGCACCATTTAAACTTCAATGTACTTTGCCATATATAGTCACACAGTGGACTGATAGGACGGCAAAAATACAGAGAGACTAATGCAATTCATAATAACTTTAATATTGCTGTAAAGTTTTAAAAACGCTTATTAATACTGACGAAAATGCAATTATAACGATATCCAATTGTAGCAATTGATGAATCTGAATATCCTTGTGCGGCCGTGTAAATCTTAATGCAAATCATACTTTGCTTTTTAGAAAAAAAGCTTTATGTAGTTGAACAATAAATACCATTTTCATTATGATTTGTACAAAGGAAAGGTACTAAAATCTGGTTTATATAAATACAGTCGATAGTCGGTAACAAAAGTATCCGAACACTAGCAAAAATCCCTATGTAAAAAAAGTAGAGTTAATACTGTTTTGTTAAATAAATCCTTGTCGAATCATGTTCTTAATCAGTCTAAGAATAGGATTCGACAAGGATTTATTTAACAAAACAGTATTGACTCTATTTTTTTTTTATACAGGAATTTTTGCTAGTGTTCGGATACTTTTGTTACCGACTGTACCTCTCATAGAACGCAATGTTGTGAAATTATTACGGGTGTCCCTGTACACAAACCAGGGGAGATTTTTAGTCTGTAAGTTTTTCACTCTAGAATATTTAATATTTGTGGAAATACGAAAATATTTTATAAATCGAATGAGATGTATATTGTAAATGAAATTTAGTTTTGAGTGTTTTCTAAACAGCAACCAATTCATTACAATATTTTTCATTATGCTCTAACATATCTAAGAATTAAAATAAATAAATAAATAATTTTTTGTATATTGCATTTAATTAATAGGACTTTTGAAAACTTTCAATCAGCACAAAAATGTTTATAATTTTCAATTATTTAAGTGTGGAAAACAAAAATTATTTTTCGTATTACCTATCTCATATTTGCGTTACTCTCTTCTTCTTTTTTTTTCTCTTAAGGCTTTCAAAAATCTCTCCTTAAAGTGCCTATTTTGGCACATTTATAATTAATATTTTCACCCTTAATTTATGCACTTAAAGAACAGTATTTTCTCATGCATCCTGTTTTAGGATTATCATTATTTAATTTAATTATGCCACTCACTTTTATAAGCTAAAAGCTTTCAGAATTTTGAGTAAAAATTATGGAACTTGGGACTGACTTTAAATGCACCTTTATAAATTAATCCAAATCTAATACATAAATTAAGGGGTAATTTTATGAAACATTTCATGAAAAATTGGCATTTGCGGTAACAATGTCTTTAAAAGGTTGTATAATTTAGTTACTATTTTCATGTTAAATAATATGTTTCAAATATTCTTACATAAAGCAAAATTAAGAAAGAAAAATTATGTATTATGCATACATTACGATAGATTTTGGACATGACGAGATAGTCTTGTATTTGAATTAACACTCGTGAATTGGACAACCGTATATAAGAACTATATACAGGCAGTTTTTGGACGCTAACACTTATTATACAAATACACTTCTTAGCTGTATTATTATTTTTTTAGTTTCTTATGTTTTAGTTTTTTTTTTTTTTTTGTGCGGGGAAATTTCATAATGCTGTCCATACGTAAATATATATAAATTCAAAAATATATAAAATGGTACCTCTCACAAAGTATTTAGTAGATCATAGTACAGGACCTTAGTGGTATAAGCACTGCACTTTCATAATCTCAAATATTCACACTTTTGTGAATACCATACATACTAATATTTCTAACTTATTCTGTAACATAATTAATACCCGCCAGGCGGGCTCTAACGACGCTATGGAATAATATGGAAAATGCTGTCAAGTATAGTGTATACAATTTTGTTAAACGTAGGGTAGGTGCTCCTGTGATTGGCATGTTCCAGTAATTGACATCTATCCCAAAATAATTAATAAATAAGAAAAATAATAAAATCATATATTTTACATATAAGAATTTTAACATTTTATATCAAACACTCGAGCATAGGGTGCTAATAACTGGTAAAAGGAATAACTAGCAGTGTCAAACACTGGAACATAAGGAGCCAATTACTGATAAAATAAAAAACTGGCAGTGTCAATTACTGGAACATTGAGTGGGTGTCAAATAAAAATTCATTAAAAAAAATTATTGTTATCAAATGTATGTATTTTAACATATATGTGGTTCTGAGTGTCTTTCGTGCGATATGTACTAACTTAAGATTTCTAAAAATATTTTCTGACGACTAGTACATTAAAAACATCAGAGATTGCTCTAAAAGTGTCAATCACTAGTGCACTTACCCTAAATGCATTATTTTCAATTTACTCCAATGAAATTCAACAACATATATTATTTTTATTTGAATTTTGTACATTATTTCATTAATTTCGCCTACATCTTTCTATTAAGCATCTTGAAAAAATGTTTATAGTTTAAAGTTCAGTTACTTTCTTTCCACCATTCGTCACTCCTTGCAAAAGATTTTCCTCTGTGGCAAAAGTAGATATAAAAGGTACGCCTAAAATGTTCGATGAAAGGTGCAAAAAATAAATAAATAAATAATAAGTAAATATAACAAAATATAGTTGTTACGAGGATGCTTTACATGAAACATGCGAATAAGTGATGACTATCAATGAAGTCACAACATTAATGCACAGTTGCACTGTAAAATATTTTGTGTAAGATTACGCAACAATATTGAAGCAGCATACTTGTCACAATCATGTAGAGAAATGTTACCAGGTGTAACTGCGTAACCGTAGCATGTCATAGCTGGTCACATTTCTCTATATAATTGTAGCAAGTAAGATGCCTTAAAATTGTTGTGTAATATGTCACAAAATTTTGCACAGTGTGTTTTCTATGAATTTCAGACATAAAACTTGTAAAAACTTGGGTCATAGTGTAACAGAACAATGTGTAAACAAATCGAAAAGGTATATAATGTGTAAATATATCGAATTTTGCTCCAAATTGACAAAAAAAAAAAAAAAAAAAAAAAAAAAAAAAAAAAAGGGGGAAAAAAGGAAAAAAGAAGAAGAAGACGGAAGCTTATGGAATATTAGAAAAAGCGTGTGGAACAGAAGTAGTGAATAAAAAATGTGTTTATGACTGGTCCAGGTGTTCTGCCTGCTTCCAATCTACCCGAATCTATTTGACATTTAACAGTTTTCAAAAGCAGAATCGTTTGAACCAGTCGTAAACGCATTTCTTACTCCCTGTTTCTATTCCATGCATCTGAGCTAACATTACATGAGCTTCTGCGATCTTTTTCTCAAATTTGTCGCAAAACTTTATGTTTACACGTTCCTCCGTTGCACTTCGACACGAATTGTCTAACTCTTTACCTTCGAATGGCAACGTTAACAACAAACAAATATTCTCTAAAAATGTGATTTCATGAATTGGCAGCACTTGCTGACATGTTTCTGTTTGCGTATACATAACCTCGCTCATCCTTAACTTAACAACCATATTTTTTGTTTTCATCCCATACAGTGATTTTACCAGACATACATTGTATGCTCGATGAACTTCAATTTTAAAAAGTTTTGCGAAATTTATTCAAAGTTTTTAAGGAACCACTTTATTTATTCTTCAAATATTCGATATAATACAAATATGTCTACTGTTTTTTAAAATTTTAGTTTTAGCATGCACCTTACCGAAGAATGCAGAGAAAAATATTGCGCCTATTTCTATTGATAAAAATAAAAAGCAAACCTGTTCTTGTATACATTCAAATACATTTTTTGTGATCCATTTTCTGATATTTCCCTTAAGAAAGCAAAGTGAACATCTATATTGAAAATCAATTTCCCGATAAAGCAAGAAAAATATTTGAAGGAAATTTTCAATTCATCTTTTTAAAAAGAATTCTAGTTGCAATATTTCTTTTTCAAAAAGTCTTAAGCAAGAAGTAAATTTTTCAAATTATACACAAATATGTATTTATAAAAACTCAAAGAATATGATAAATATATCTTGAAATTTTTGTAACTAAAATAGAAATTAAAATAATTTTTTTAAATTAAACAATTTCTCATACAAACAAAATTAACATTTTTTTCTTAGGGAAAAAAAAAGAGAGAGAGAGAACGTTATGTTGTATGACGTATCATTTAAACAGTTAATCGTCGAAAGCTAGAATTTTGTATTTAACATTGTTATAAAATCTAATTGGAAACCGCTTTATTTGTCACTACATGTCCTTTTTTGATATATCTACGATTTGTTTAAATTTTTCATGTCATACGAAATGCGTTACATTATGCATGTATGTGTATTGTGTATAACTCAAATGCGGTTAGCCATAAGATTTTGAAATTGTGTAATTTAGGATTGTTTTAACATCTATATGTGTTCAGAGACCGTTCGTTCTTGTTAGTAGTTGACAGCAGGAGCTAGATTTGAATCTAGATAACAATCCTTGGCTTATGCACTCGAAATTATCCGTAATTTTCTCCGAAACTACGGAAAACTAGCGTAAATACAAGCTAGGGCCTTTTAGAAAGTTTCCACATGGATGGCATTCCACTTAGGCATAGTTCCATGGCACAGGTAATTGGCGTTAAATCTTAAACCTCTACACTACATACTTCACCAACACTTTTTCTCATAACTACAATACCCTTCGTTTTACAGATATCCACAATAACTTTGAAGCGGTTTTACAGAGAAGAAAAAAAAATAATTTTTAAAATTTGTTTAACGTTTAACTATGTCATTGCATTTTCCTGTAACTATTTGACCTTCAGTTATACATATATGCATTCTAGATAACTAAAAAAATAATATACATTATTAGGTGTACAAAAGAAGTCATGCATTTTTATTTATTTTATTTATTTATTTTTTAATAAACATCCAACAAAAAATTATTTAACAAGCATTGTATCAAAATATTTCCACTTGTTTGAAATTTAAATAAAAGAACTCTTGTGTAAAAAATTTTTACTACAAATATAATGCAGGAAGTTATTAGAAGTCAAATTTTAAGAGTATTTTCAAAATTTGAATTATATTTTCGAGTAAAATACAATGTAAAACGATAAAAGTATTGTATACCACTTATTATTACTTACAAGGGAGGACCACCAACTGTTCAAAAGGTATTTTAACATGTTATTTATCATCTTGAAAGTCTAACTGAGCTGATAACGAAAATATCCATCTTATCAGCAAATGCGCCACCTGGTTTGAATTTTTTCAATTATTTTTTTTATTATTATTAGAGACTCTTTAGCAATGTACTTTGCAGATTTTCTGTCACTATAATGAGTTTTGTAACAGATTCACATTTTAAATACGATTGTATATATTATTAGTACAGTATTCTACTATTTGATTAATTATTTTGTGGCAACATTTAATTTTTAAATTCTATACTATATGAAAAATATTAAAAAAGAAGAAACAATAAAACTAAAACGAAGCATTTGAAATTGTTATCTATCCGCGATTGTAATGAAATGCTCGCCCTCTGGTGGGCTAAGGTGAAATTATCATACCACTGATAGCTTTCACGCTGAAACAATGATAGAACAACAAGAAAGCATAATAATAAATACACGTGGCAATTATTACACGTGGCAATATTTACTAACAACTGCAGTTGAGAAAGCGCTATCTATCGATCATTACAAACGCGGATTAGTATTAGAACGAAAATTATTAAAAGTAATTTAAGGCATTACCATAGCAACAGGGTAAAAAGTAAGTGGAAAAACAAATTTTTCATTTTTAACACTCTGCAACAAAGTTGAAAAGTGTTCATGACTTCGGTTTACCTGTCTGTCTATCCGCGCTCTAACTCCCGCAAATATTCATGAAATTTCTTGAAACTGATTATGTTAGTAAAGTTCCTATCAGATATTGCCTGTGAATACATCTATTGGTTTGTTCACAGGGACACCCGAAAGCATTCCAAAACGTTACGTTCTATAAGAGATATTTCTATAAACCAAATTTTAATAAATTTACTTTGCAAAAATCTTAATGAAATTGAAATATGTTATTTATATGCATAAAAGAATGTTTTCTATAATATGTATTATAGTATGATTGGCATTAGATTTACAAGGTCGTACAAAGGAAATTTTTTACTGGAATCGGATTTTTGTTTATATTAATTGTTTTTAATAGTTTCAAACAATTTTTAAGTGTGAATATGATTTCAGTTTGTGTATCTGTCTGTCCGACTGCTATCTGTCTATCTGTCCGGTTGCCCACGAGCAGCGTTCGTAAATACTTTCAGAATTTAAAAAAAATGATGTCTGTTATTCAAGTCTACTATAGAAGTTTTCCTATTTAAATTGACATTAATAGGTCTTATGCAACTGATTTGTGTTCAGGGACACGCAAAAAGAAAAGAAAAAAATCTAAAGTATAGCGTTTTAGGATAGACAACTTTATAAATTTATTTAAATAACTTTCTACTGTAAAAATCATAAAGAGAGTGACATTTATTGCTAATAATCTAAAATGTTTTGTACGGAATATGATGTGGTTAACCTTCAGATTTACATGGTTACACTAAAATATTCAGATACATTAAGGGCTGCGCTTTCTTTTGCGTTAAGCATTTTTAACATTTTCCAACAATGTTTAAGAATGAATATGAATTCAATTATTCTATCTGTATGCTTTTCAGACCTTCTGTCTGTCCGTTGTATAATAACGCAGGCAAAGAATACTGAAGATTATACGATATAACCAATGCGTACCACGTGACATTTTTCTTGTTTAAAATAAAACTTACCTACAATATAATTACTACCTGCAATATAAAATTCATGATAAAAAAAAAAGATAAAGTAACAGTTTAATTTGTTATTATAAAAATTACAAGTGCTTCGTTTTAATTTTATTGCTTTTTCCTTTTTAATATTTTTCTTATAGTTTAGAATTTAAAAATTAAATGTTGCCACAAATTAATTATCAAACAGTAAAATACTGTAATAATGATATATACAATCGTATTTAAAATGCGAATCTGTTACAAAACTCCTTATAGTGACAGAAAATCCGCAAAGTACATTACTGAAGAGTCTGTAGTTAAAAAACTTTAATTGAACAAACTCACACTAGGGGGCGCATTTGCCTAGAAGAGGGATATTTTCATTATCAGCTCAGTTAGACCTTTAAGATGATATATAACATGTTAAAATATCTTTTGAACAGTTGGTGACCCTCCTTTGTTAGTTATTTTATTTGACACATTTATGCTAGTGTTTTTTAGTTAGAGAAAAAAAAAAAGTAACATGCCGTGACTAGAAAAAAATTGCATTCTACATTTTCTGCCTTCATCAGTAGCCGAGCTATTCCAATACCTTCCAAGATGATTGTGACGTCACATGCTTTAGGCCACTTTTTATGCACATCTTTGTAAATGGATTTAGAAATATTTTGAGATGACAACAAGCTATTTAGTATACTAATATTATGAGAGTATTGGAATGTATAATTAAAAGAGAGAAATATTTGAAATTGTAAACATAAAAAGGGAAATTATGCTTTTAAAAATAATTTATGCTTTTCTCCCGCATAAGTGAGAGATTTTATGTATGACTGCAGGTGTTTACTCTTTTTGCCTACAAGTAATGTTAATAAAAATATATATGTTTGGTATAGTTATTCAAATGCTGTTTTTTACTCCCAGTTTTATTTATTATATTTATTATTTTAATATAATTACTAAACTAAAAAGTATAAAGTTTTAATGAGAAATAACCATTTACCTATAAGTTTCGGAAATTTTTAACAATGAATCCGTGAGAAAATTTGTCATTTGTCCAAGTTTCATTTTGAATCAGCGTGAAAAGGAAAAAAGTAATATATACAGAGAGAGAAAAAAATTGTTTTCGGAAATCACCATTATAGACATATTTCTTTACTGATTGAATTTTTAAGATTATGTACTCATATTTCAAAAAATAAAATTTATTTCGTTAAATAGGACAATAAGTCACATAGATTTCAAATGAAAAAAAAAAAAGTCTTGTTTGTTATTTTTAGAACTATCATTAGAACCTTAAACAAAAAAAAAAAAAAAAAAAAAAAAAATCTGGCTTTTAAAGCAGAATATATAAAACATTTTAAACTTTGTAAATTGTACACGTGTGTCTGTATTTATATATTTGAATTACTGAGATAAATACAGAAAGAAGGTCAAAGAAAGATATGAATATTGAAAAGGATAAATAAGTCATACAGTATTATAAACAAGAATATCGTTTAACCTTCAATGTACGTTGCTTACGTGATCACACTACAGACAGAAAGACAGATGGATTAATTTAATTCATAATCACTATTAAACATTGTTGAAAAGTGTTAACCATTAGTACAAACAGAAATGCAATTCCAGCATTTTCTAACTGTAGCCCTTAATGTATCCAAATATTTACTGTAGTCCTGTTAATCTTAATGCCTAACATACCATAATTTATAAAACATGTTTTAGCATATGGATAATAAATGTAAATTTAATTATGATTTGTGCAGTACTACGTTAACTGTAATTCTTAGAAATGCTTCCTATAAAACACAAGGCATTAGGATTCTTTTTTGGTGTACCTGGGAAAAATAGTCGTGGTATTTATATCACCTTCAATGGGAAACATGCCACTATGAACATGAATAACATATATCAGTTTGGTGAAAATCTGAAAATATTTACACACCCTAGAGGCGGACAGACAAATTGAAATCATAAACTATTTTCAATTTTGTTGGAAAGTGTTCAAAATTAATATTAGATACGTTTAAGTTGAAAATTTTATAAATCTTTATATTATTACTTTTTTTTTTTTTTTTAAATCATCACAGCTTCTCACAACACATATTTTACAAACTAATTTAACCAATTGATGCTGAGATATAACTATCTGGATATTTACAAAAAGTAACAATAGCGCCGCACGTCATCTCATGTACATCCAAATTGATTCGGCATAGTGTTTCATAACATACATCTTACATATAAAATTCAATGCATATATATATATATATCATAGAAGCTGAGATATGGCTCGCCTATAAATAGAGAAATTTGCTTTATGCCAACGACATCGGTCGGCAGATATGCGTCCAAATTTAATCAGTATAATAGTTTATAATGGCTTTTGCACGTATCAAGTTTAGTGCTTTTATATATCATAGAAGCTCAATTATAGCGTTTTCTTAAAAGGGGAAAATTGCAACATACTAGCATTACCTGTTGACCGATATGCACCTAAGTTGAATAAACATAGTCTTTCACAATCGACTACTTGCACATCAAGTTAGGGAAAGTTACACACAATAGAAGCTAAGGTATAATTTTTCCTTAATTGTGGGAAATTGCAGCATAGCAACGCCATTTGTTGGGCGATATGTACCAAAAGCTATTCAGAACCAATTTATATCAAAGTGCATCGAAATATAAACTTTTTCACAATTCGGTTCATTATTTTGCGAGACACAGCACTCAAAACATAAAAATTTCATTATACATAGTCAGACATCTCCTAAAAAGGGTTTAAAGAAATCTCAAAACGTGTAAATGAACCAAAAGCCAAATAAAGAAAATTTTCAAAAATCCAATACTTTATTGTTATGTAAATAGAATAAAATAAAAATGAATTTTAAGATATTGTGGAAATAGTATATATAACTGAATCTTTACGATCAATTACTTAATTTATAGAGCATAGTTAAAAGAAAAAAAAATGTTTAAATTGAAATAGCAAATGGTTCTTAAATTTAAATGTGCTAAGAATGAAACAATTAACGAGAAATTAAGTATATGTTTTTAATAAGGTTTCTTTTGTTTATTACGAATACTTAATATGCTACACATGAACAATTTGATTTTGAATTGGGAACAGAATAACTAATAATTTAAACTCATATTATTTTTGGTTAAATTTGTTCTGAAAAAAAAAAAAAAAAAAAAAAAAAAAAAAATCAAATTTTTAATAACTAAAAATATCAACCTTTTATTACAATCATCAATCATTTTAATGAAACAAGAAACAAATAACATGAAGTTGAATATATATATATTTACCAAGATATATATTATTTATCGCTATCGCTAATAATTAATATTGCATACAAGAACAATTTGATTTTAAACTGAGAACAGAATATAGTATGTGTATGTAGTAATTTAAATTCATATTATTTTTGCTCAAATTTGTTCTGAAAAATTTGGTACATTTTAAACAACTGTATACATTAAAACAAATTCTAAATACGACTCATATTATGAGAAGATTGCTAAAGATTAGAATTCTAACAAAGCTTACAATAAAAAAAATTATACAATAAAATAAAGTATTTAACACTTACTTGGTTGTAAACTTGATTCTTTCATTTTAAAATCTCTCGGGTTCTTTAACCTAAAGGAAAATTATCAGAAAAAGACGGTAAACGACATCAACGATTTAAAATTTCTAATAAGAAAGTATTCGAATTTCGAATTCGACGCTTGCATTACGTGTGAAATAACTAGCCCAAATGCTCATACGTCACACCACTTCCGGTTTTGCGGTTGGAAGGCCTTGATTAGAAGGTATTGGCAATTCTAGGCTTCAAACAGATAAATGTGAAGTTCTGCGTTCGAACACAAATCGCCTAATCGATAGACATTTATCTTGTTTTTTCCAAATCTCGTGTCCATACGGTATTGGACTACTAAAAGTATCAACTAGAAAATTATTTCATCTAGGTCTAGTATTACATGCAGACAATCCTCCTCAATTTACACACGAACATTTGCATTTTTCTAATACAATGCTGGCCATCCAAAATGCAACACCAAGAATTAATGCAAATATCAAAATGATATTTATTGGGCACATACATTATAGTAAGAAGAATAGCTGATTAAATTTTCAGAAAACTTGGTGTGATATACTCTGAGAAATCAGTAGATGAAGCAACGACCTCTAGGAGTAATAACTGCACTTATCTGCCTAGGCATTGAATTGAACAGCAATTGGATGGCATATTCGGGCACAGCACTACGGTCGGTGAACTGTAGCATCGTGTTGAAGCTTCATGCAACACGATGTACCCGAAGTGTTGTACCCGAATATGTCATCCAATTGTTGTTCGATTCAATACCTATAGGCAGATAAGTGCAGTTATTTTCCACAGAGGTCGCTGCTTTATGTTCTGATTTCTAAGTATATATTACTCCAAATTTCCTAAAAATTTAATCAATTGTTCTTCCTACTATAATGTATGTTACCTAGAAATATCATTCTGATATTTGCATTATTTTTTGGTATTGTATTTCGGTTGGCCAGTAGTGTGCATTTAGTATTCAAAATTACTTTGTTCTTAGCATTAGAGGTGTTGAATATAAAATTGGCGCTATCTTTAATAACAGAGACTGAGGTACAGCTACAATTTTAATTTAAAAAAGTCTAACATTTTAGCTCGTCTTTTTGCATGATAAAAATAAAATTTGAATTACCATAGATTTTTATTAATCTTCTTTCATATTAAGTATGTTTCTAATCTATTCAACATACAGCTATCAGTAAAGTCGCTGTAAAATATATCGCCAGTCTAGTGATAGGTTTAATAATGATTTAATAGTGTTTAATAATGATATTCAAATATTGTTTTCTTTCTGCGATTACTTATAAAATGTTTCAATTTGTTATAGAATACGATTTTTTAAAAGAACTGTTTTGTTATCTTTTATTACTTTTTAATATGTGAGTTTTTTTTTTTTTTTTTTTTTTAAACATTTGCTTTCCATTTATAGAGTTAATGTTACGAGTTATAAATGTAGTTGCAAATGTCTTTATGCCCATACAAATATATTAAGACGACTTTTATATTTATTTCACAATTAACGGTGAAAAATATTTCGCAAAAGCTTATGAAAAACGACATTTTTAATGGACCCTTTTAGATTTTTTTTTTTTTTTTAAATATTGTTTTGAGCGGAAGCAAAATAGTTCTTTCATTTCTCATTAATTTTTATGGGCATTGATTTTCAAAGCAGTTATCAAACATTACTAAATCTGCAGTGAGGTGTAGGCATGCGCTGATATGTGGGTGTTGCAGCACTCTGTAAAAATAACGCGTGGGTTTAGATTAAAACCCAACGTGACATAGAAGTATTTATTCAATAGAAATGTAAACGAAAAACTTACTTTTGACGTTTATTCTATTTCTAAATCTCAGCTGAAGTGTATTTTTAGAAACTGTTACGCAACAGGTTCAACTAAAAGATACAATTTTTCAAAGTAAACTAAAACTGATATTTCTAAAACATTTTGCTAAAGAAATCTTATTAAAATACTTATGAAAAAGTTTAATTATATTCTTCAAGATTTTTAAAATTCAACAGAGTTAATTTTCAGCAATGTTATAATGAATCTTGCTAAATCTTGTTATAATTAGAATATTAAAGATAACAAAATTTGTTGACGATCATAAAATCACTTTTAAATGTTATGTAAATAACAATATTTATTAATATTGCAATTAAGTTTTTACTTCCATTACTCGACTACTGTAGGTAATGGAAGTATTATATTTGGTCCAAAAATTCGATATCGAGTTTCCACCTGATTTACACGTTTTAAGGTCTCTTGAGTCCACAAAAGTAGTTTTTGGCAATTGGTATGTATGTATATGGGGAATCTTCTGTTTATCATATCTCCGAAACTAACAAAGATAGAACTAGGAAACTTCAGAATTGAGACAGGTCTGGTGTACAGATGAATTTTCTAAATTTTGGTAAATATTGGAAAAACGGAAGTAGGACATCGGAAACCGGAAGTGGGACCGTATGTCTAAAACGGCTCTAACGATTTTCTTGAAAGTTGCTATATAAACACTCTATTAGATGTCCTTTCGAATGATGTAGTTGATCAGTTCAGGAAAGTTGATAGGGGTTCTGATAGGTCTCTCAAGTGCGTTCCTTTAAAAACGGCTGTACGGATTTTTTTCAAACTTAACTCTCTTTTAAATATTAACTCTCATATTAACTCTCTTTTAAATATCCTTTTGTATGTAATTATTGTTTTCTGGTCAATAATTGAGTATGACAAGTTTTGGTAAAAGTCGGTATCTCATAAACTGCTCTAAAGATTTTCTTGAAAATTGTTACATCAATCCATTTTAGATATCCTTTCTCATATATTACGTGGTTATTACAGGAAAATTAACAGTCATCCTGCTTAGGTAGGTCAGTTTTAGACCTCAGAAATTGTTGTTTCAAAAAATAACTCTACCAATTATTATTTTTTATTTTTTAACTCGCTATGTAAATTGGTTTTACATGTCTTTGTACGAGTATCAGCTTTCTCTTACGGAAAATATTTTAAGTGTCTACTTTTGTTAGGTCAATTTTATCTCTTCTAATCACATTATCTCAAAAAATAAATAAATAAATAAATAAATAAATAAAATAAAATAAAAGTGCATAAAATACGTGTAATAGCGGGTGATGAAAGACTTGTAGTCGTTTCGCACCAGACTTTTTTTTTTTTTTTTACTTTTTTTTCAACCAGGAAAAAGCAATTTACTTTTGCATACGTTATTAAAATCAAAATAAATAAAATAATGATAGCATAGACAATTTTCTTTTTCAGATTGTTTTAAAAACATTTTTAAAAGTGACAATACACCAAAACAAGTTCATTTGTATGTTTATAATGGTGGATGTTACATTTGATCCATCATGATATATAGTGACCAGATCAGAGTATCTTTTAAAAGAGACGTGTAAAAAATTGATACTATTATCCAATTATGGATGTGTTTTCCTATTCTTAGTAAATAAGGATTAAAAATAAATTTCGTGATAAATAATTTATTTTCTACAATTTTCAAAAAACTTATATAAATGCCTTCAAATAGAGGTCTGTCTCCGGAAAATGGGGACATTTCGTCAGCTTATCATAATCTGTTTAGGCGAATGAGCTTAAAACAGATTACAGTCCGTTCTAAACATTTCTAACTAATGACGTCATATCCTTATATAAATAATAGTAAATACATGCAAGTTAATTTTACTTATATGCATATATATACACATATATATATATATTTTTTTTTTTTTCAGGAGATATAAATAATAATAATAATAATAAAATATAATATGTATCGTTCTATACTTAAGCTGTTCCATTTATTTAGCACGATTTTTCTCAATTTTATTTTAATTATTTTTAAAAAGAATGTTTGTACATTCATTTTTTTTACCGATATATAAAAAAATATGTTTACTTATTTACTTACTTATTTATGGCATCAGTTTTTTTATTAATATTATATTACTACTAGCAAACCCGTGCGAAATTTTTTCACTTTATTTCTTTTCTTATTTACCTTTAAGATTTGATACTCATAACTATTATACGAATTTCACCATCTAATTAAAATTTTAATTTACCAGAAGCCAAATTATTATTATAACCAAATAAAAATTGTTCAATAGTGAAAAAAGAGTAATTCAAAACGAAGATTAAAAATAATATTCATGCTTGACGACCCAGTTTTCATATTTCCGCAGGCAGTACAGTTTTAGTAAAGAACCCCCCATGAAGCCTTTTAAATTTTTATCGCCAAGAGTGCGATGAAATTCTATTTACTTTGACATAAAAAAAAAAATCCTATTTTGATATATTATATCCTATTTTGATTATATTTTTTATGATTGCGTTTTTTTTTTTTTTTTTTTTGTCAATCTATCATAATAATTCATATTCTGTATATATCTGTAAAATACTGCTATGTTTTAAATGACGCTTGCAAAGATTCTGAAAAAGCAACTTTTAAAAATACATTTTTCCATAAAATAATGTCATCATACAAATCTCGTCATTTTTTTTTTATTATTATTAGTTCATTGAGCTAACTCCGCGTGCTTAAATATTATTTTTTATCCTTGCGTATTTTATTAATTACACCAATATCGTATCGTTTCGACAAAAAATAATTGAAAGTGGTCCACGTTAGAGAAATATTATATAGATTATTGTTATTGTTATTAATTTTTAAATTAAAATGGTATTTTTATTTAATATCTTTTGAATAAATTATTCGATTGAACTAAAAAATACTTCATTATCTATCATTATTATTAAGTGTACCAACATTTTAAAATCTAATCATCCAGACTAAACATTGGGACAAATAAAAACATCCAGTTTTATATGCTTTGATAAAATCAAAAATTATGCTGTCTGAAAGAAATAGTACGACTTGTCATACTAATAGAAATGTTACATAATGTATCATTGTATGAAAATTTATACTGAAGTCAAAATTATTAAACTTTAAAAACTAAACATTGAACATCAATCTTCGATGTTTTTCCAATAATTTTTTACAAATAATACAACAAATTTATTTCATTTGCATGTAAATTGCTATTTAAAAAGGAAAATGATTAAACTTCATCATAATTTTACTATCCGCGATTGTAATGAAATGCTCGCCCTCTGGTGGGCTAAATGAAATTACAATAGACATGAATGGTTTTCGGCTTTCGTGGAGACGCCATTGCTTGCCGACGTTTAGTTTCACATATATTTATTGAATAAAAATGAATAAATCCGGTAAAAAAGATAACACGTACTGTTGTGTGCTACAGTGTAACTCCAAAGGTTCAAGAAATCCAGAATTAAGCTACCTTTTATTTGCAAATGACAAATTTAAAATTTCTGTTGCTTCGGCTCATGGAAGTAAAGAATTAATCAGAGGATTTGAAACTAATATTTGTACAGCTTCAGTTAAAAATCTACTTCTGATCGAACTTTGAATAAACTGAAATATTTTTTTCAAAAGCAATCAATTTTCCATGATGTAATGGCGGAGAAATTATAGAACGAATATTAAGTAGTAACACAAATAGAACAATAATAAATATATGTGACTATTATATTTACTAACAACAAAAGCTAAAAAAGCGCCATCTATAGATCATTACAAACGCAGATTACATGCAGCTTATAGTCGAATTTTTATGATTTTTTTTTTTTTTTTCTTTGGAAAATTTTGAATAAGACAAAAAACAATAAGTACTCTTTTTTGTGAAAGCACATTAATTACTAATTCATTTTGGATTAAAAAAATAAATAATTTTTAAACATTAAACGTTGCGTGCTAGTTATTTATTAAACCTTGCATCATAAAGCTTTAAGATGTTCACTGAAAAAATTGCTCTTCAGAATTTCATTTCCTCTAATGATACTATTGATTAGATATTAGAAGAGAAAAATTGAATATTTCGATATTTTTGTTGTGCTGTTGAAGGGTGTGCGTTGCTTGAAAAGTGCTGCAATTTTTAAACGAATTGCATTTTCTTATTTAAGAGGCAGGTTGCAAGATAACCAAGATAAAGATATGTTAGTAAGATTATATCATTTGCATTTCCTTTAAATTTGAATTAAATACTGTCATGCAAGGGTGAATTTTGATTAAATCTCTTCGAACAGAATTCATGAACAAAGATTTAATCATTATATGATGCAGAAAATTTGCCATTTCTCATCTTATAACTTTGGTCTTCAATGGGGAGCCTGCGAGGAGAGAGGCGTCAATACCGAATCAGCTTACAACTTTTTTGAAAACTTTTTTGTCTATCATCGACATTTAAAAGTAGTTTTAATGGATTTAAAGCACTGTGCTCAAAACGATAGCTGAAATAAAGAATTATTACCAAGGGACAACGATATCTGTAAATTTTTTGTTCTTGATGTTCAGCTGGGAAATGTTTGAGGTTTTTTTTTTTTTTTTTGATCAACACCCAGTTTGATTGATAAAAAAAAGAATGTCTGCTATGAACATGCGCAGTAGAGTAATTTTATAATTTATCCTCTCTCCTCCATAGAGGCTCTTTAGTCTTCAATCACCAAAGATTCACCAATAGAGGAGAGGTTCTGTTCTCTTAGCTGCCGGGTTTGAATCCTCTTGGGCATAGCCGTTCTGAGTTTGCAGTGGTTTTCTTCAAAATTCCCGGAATTATGAGCTAAGATTCCCTAGAATGATTCTCACGTATGGCCTTTCAACAAGGCGGAAGTCCCACCCATAGATAGTCGGGCTTAACCCCCTAAACGACATCACCAATCGACAGGAAAGGGTTCTAGTCCCAATTCAGCATGGATGATCTTAGTAGTTTAGAATCGGTTTTAAGTAGTAGATCCCAACGTAATAATCTTTAATGTACAAATAAATAAATAAATAAATAAATAAGACCGTAGCGCGATAAATTGAAACCAAACCATAATATAACATTTCACATTATTATTTCCATTTGTAATCCCATTTGTATTAGAGTCCTGCATTGGGTCGGGTCGACTAATTTATTTTTCGTGTGGGTCGGGTTGACTGGAATTTATTTACTGCGGGTCGGGTTTAGTTTTCAACGAGTCGGGTCAACTTGAGAACATCTTTCAAAAAAAAAAAAAAAACCCTTAAAAAACAGAAATTTGTTTGCTATATTTACCCATAATGGATATACGCTTACCCATATTATAGCAAAATAAACATCCATTTCCGAATAAGATAATTAACAAAAAAAAAAAAAAAAAAAAAAAAAAAAAAAGCATCAAATTACTATTATTATTTAGAACATAAGCTGTGAAAAGCAGGCTTCCTCTCTCCGACAATAATGGGATTTATCTATTTTGATTACTCATACTCTTTTGAAAAAAAAAAAAAAAAAAAAAACCTCTGAACTTTAACTGATAATTCATATTTTATCCTTTGCAGATATTTTCAAGAAATTATTGAAAGGTAGATTTAGATTAGATGGAAACGGAAGTTTAGTCGGAAACTGTAACACAGTATCATTTTAATATTTTTGCGTGTGCGTGATAGGCATTAAACAATAAACTACAAACACTAAACTTGAAACGCATTTTTGTAAACTTGAAGTACCACCCAACTCACATGAATAGTCAAAAGTTATTCCATTTTCAGATTTTTAGATTTTTAACTTAACCTTTAGAGAGGGGCTGTGATTAATAATGTATTAGTAATTATATATATTATTCTTTTTAAAATGATTTAGTAACTGGGTGACAATGAAAACTTTCGTTATTTTGTGAATTAAAAATGTTTTGCAAGATTTTTAAATGACTTATTTTTCATTTAGACTCGGGTTTCGGGTGAAAAGAAGTCTGGCTTCAAGTATAAAGAAATCGGGTTTGGGTCATCAAAATTCTGTATTGCGTGTTTAGGCCAGTTTTCGGGTCGATTAAAATATTTTTGTCGGGTTCGGTTAGGGTTTCGGGTTGATTTAAAATTCACTTGTCGGGTTCGGGTCGGGTACAGGACTCTAATTTGTATTGCCATTTATATTTCCATTCATATGGACATCTATCGGTCCTGATATTATCGTTTTTTGTCCGGACTGGGACGCATACTGGTAAAAAATAAACGGACCGGGCCTCTAAATTTTGGCCCGTGCAGACCTCTGCTTGTAGGTATTGTGATACAAGGGAATTTGATGCTATGCTGGAACAAAGAGCCTGAACTGAAGATCAAAGGTATTGGACAAGGGCATCACCAGGCGAACGAAAAAACCTATTGGTTGAAAACACAACAATTAATATATGTATATATATAACTTTTAAAAAACAAAATGCTGAATAGAAAAAAAAATACTTAACTAAATTTTTTCATGCGAATAACGTTTTGCTAATAAAATAAATTGAAAACCTAAAAACCACTGTAAAAAATTGAAATCTCGCTGACAAACTTATACAACTGAACAGTACTTTTATACTTCATTTGTCGTATTAGTCGTAATTTACCGATTATCTGCCGTAAAACTCACAGTTCACCGTAAAATTTACGGCTAAAGATTGGCACCGAAATATCATTTTTTTTTTTTTCACAGTTTATAGAATTCTGATTAATATAGAACATGGAATTTATATTTTAATAAATCTATATTCATTAATCAAAAAGTTTCTGTAATAAATGCTCATTAAGTATGCAATTTCTTTTATTTATCTTTTCCCTTTTTTTTAAGACAATTCTTTAAAATACATGCATTTTTGGCTAATTGGTCAAATGTTACTTTCCATTAATCAATCAATGAAATTTGCTCTTTTTTTGCAATTGATTGATAAATAAAACACGATATTTTTCTGCCTGATTGCTGCAATGCACAGCTGTGTCGCGTTTATTAAAAGAAATTTCTATTAATAGCAACCAAATTCCGAAATATGTAATATTTTCTGAACCAACGATTACACAAATAGTCAATTATTTTGCCACAAATCAGCGAAATTCGTACTTTTTTTTTTTTTTTTTTTTAAGAATGATTCCCAAGTACGTGATTATTTCGCTACTGATTAATGACATTTCTGTTTTTTATGTTTAATTGCTAAAATATGCGATTAATGAAATTAATTCTTATAAAGGCAGTTGCCCTAGTGGCTAAGAGGTTCTGCTCTTGCAGCGGATGTACGGGGAATATTAGGTTAGCTGTTGGATTCCAGGTCACGCTTGTCGGCTAATCTGTTTCTAGTTTTCGATGGTTTTCTCCGAAACTCGTGAAAATACGAACGGTGATTCTCTTGGAAGATATCACAGAAGGTACTGCACATAGATCTATGACACTTATTATAAAAAGCACCACAGAGCTAGCGTTTTAAAGTAATAAGTACAAAACTTTGAATAAACACCGTAAAATGCTAGAACTCGCAACAATTGTTTCGGGTCGAAAGAAGACACGACCCTTCGTCAGGCGAACAAAGTAGGCACGAGTCCTGCAATCAAAGCGGCAACGCACTTATAATTCTTTTAATTTAATTAAAAATTAAAAATACTGTTGTGACCAGAATTAAAAACGTTAATTAATAAAATGAATAGATAAAATAAATTTAAAATTTAAAATGAGATCCAAAATTTTAAAAATATCAAAATTAAACAGAAAACGAAGTTATGTGAGTAATTTCCAAGCATCAGACAAGGACGGAGTGGAAAAAATATCATTAACTAGCAGGCAACGCCCGCTTCGCTGGTCCCTATTTTTAAATGAATCAATATAATGAAATCACAAAATGGCATTAATTTTTATCACGTGAATAAAAAAGAGAAACAAAATCTGAGTAGGAAAAATGTCGCACCGGGTTCTCACTGCCTTCGGAAAAAATTCCCCAAATGCTCTAACCCTTATTTCTATTATTTTCCCACTTCGCCCCCCCCCCCTCCTGTCTATCCTAATAATTTTACAAATTTGAAAATATCCGCAATCGATTTGTAAGTATCAAAAACCTCTATGCACCAGTTTTGAACGATATATCTCTATTTTCTTTTTTTTTTTTTTTTTTTTGCCCCTCTGCCCCCCCTTCCCGGCCCTCCTAATAACTTTACACTTTCGAAAATATCCCCATTCGACTTGCAGGCCTCTAAAACCTATCTGTACCAATTTTGAACGGCCTAACTGTATTTCTATTTGTTTTTGACCATAGCCCCCCCCCTTACCGCCCCCCTTCCCACCCCACCTAATAATTTTAAAAATTTGAAAATATCCGCAATCGATTTGTAAGTATCGAAAACATCTATATACCAATTTTGAACGATCTAACTCTATTTTTATTTTTTTGCCCCCCTCCCCCCTCCCCCTTTCCAGGCCCTCCTAATAACTTTATACTTTCGAAAATATCCCTATTCGACTTGCAGGCATCTAATACCTATATGTACCAATTTTGAACGGCCTAACTGTATTTCTATTTGTTTTTGCTCCATAGCCCCCCCTTCCCGCCCCTTCTAATAATTTTACAAATTCGAAAATATCCGAAATCGATTTGTAGGTATCGAAAACCTCTATATACCAATTTTGAACGATCTAACTCTATTTTTATTTTTTGCCCCCCCTCTCCCCTCCCCCCTTCCTGCCTCTCCTAATAACTTTACACAATCGAAAATATCCTCATTCGACTTGCAGGCCTCTAAAATCTATCTGTATCAATTTTGAACGCCCTAACTGTATTTCTATTTGTTTTTGCCCCTTAGCCCCTCCCCCCCCCCCTGCTGCCCCACCTGGGGGCTGAATTTCTAAAATTCCAGTAATTGGTTTTTAGATATTTGCATTAGCTATATTTTAGAGCAAAAATTTCCCGCATATCTATTTTTTTGTTTGAGATATATAGGATTATGCGAAAGCACGTTTTACGCATGTGAAATCACGTTTTGCCCCCCCCCTCCGCCCCCCTTGGGGACCGAATTTTGAAAATTCCAGAAATTGGTTTTTTGACATTTGTATTAGCTATATTTTAAAGCAAAAATTTTACGGATATCTGTTTTTTTGTTTGAGATATGAAGGATTTTGTGAAATCACGTTTTGCCCCCCCTCCCCCCCTTGGGGGGGGCGAATTTTGTAAAATCGCTTCTTAGTGGATGCCTACGTCATAGAAAGAACATTGTCACAATTTTCATACTTCTAGGTCCAGGGGTTTGGTCTGGGCGTTGATAGATCACCCCCTCACTTACTCAGGAAGTCTTCTTTTATATATATAGATAAGATTTTTCGAATTTTTAAATGTGTAAAAAGCGTTGCCACTTTGATTGCAGCATTCGTGCCTACTTTGTTCCCTGATGAAGGGTCGTGTCTTCTTTCGACCTGAAACAATTGTTGCGAGTTCTAACATTTTATGGTGTTTGTTCAAAGTTTTGTGCTTATTACTATTACACTTACGTAGTCAATCGGCTTTAACACCTGTATTACACACATTATGGAGGATAAGGGAAAAAATTAAATTGGCAACTATTACTATTATTATTATTATTATTATTATTATTATTGCTTAATTTTGTTTAAAGACCACGTCAAACCATTTACAATTTCAAGAAGGAATTTATATCGTAATGATTTTGATTGCGAATAATGAGTTTTCCCATTAATGAATTCCAAACAACAGATTTATTTAAAAAAAAAAAATCACTTAAGTAAAAATATTCCTGATAATAGTTAAAAACAAAATAGTTATTTAACAATTAATAGTTAATTTCTCATGAACTATATTTAAGAAATTCCATTCTGTTTTTTATTGTTAATAAATTACACAAATAAATAAGTTTGGCTTGATAGGAAAATATTGATATCAAAAAGCGAAATCTCATATCACAATTTAGAAAATTCCATTCATTCTCCAGCTCTTTTCAAATTCTTAATTAAATTCTTTAGATCGTAGAATTATAGCTTTAAATGAAGAATAAATGAAGAGCCTGCATTCTTTAGACATTGCTGAGGAAGTTTGCTTGGAAGCACTCAATCTCATGGTATTATGAAATACTTTAAACTAATTATGATGAAATATTAAGTCATTGTTCATTGACGTTTTACGTTATTTCAATACCATAAGTAAATGCTATAGCGAAAAATTGCATCTGTAAATAAAATAAATTTTATCACAGTTCACCAAAGAAACTTTTAACTTGCATACGAGAGTACATTTAAAATATAAATTTAAATTTTCTGTAATGTGGAAAGTTAGAAATTTATTAAAATAGTTAAATATGATAAAAGTTTCTTTAAATAAAGAATTTATTAAAGATTTTTATTTCTTTAGTTTTCTTTCTTTTATTAGAATCGTACAAAAAAGCTCTTTTAATTGCAATATAAGGTGCAGAGGGGTAAAAATTATTATTATTATTATTATTGTTGTTGTTGTTGTTGTTTAATTCTGTTTTATCAAATATCTGTAAAAGGAATTCTATTGGATCAAGATTGAATATAAATTAAAAATATATATATACTCGTATTTCGAGATTTTAAATTTTAAGAAGAAAAAAATTTTAAAAAGTCATTACCAAAGATAAAAATAAAAATTTGTTTCTTGTATTAACATCATAACAGATTAAATAATAATAATACATCATTACTTTAATAATGAATATTTCAGTAACTAGCATATTTCAGCACAGGCAAATTTTTTATATCTTAAAATTAAACTTATGTTGGTCGATATCTGAAAATTAAAAAAGACCACAAACAGTAAAGTGTTAATGAAGCTACGATATGTCATTTGAGCAGCCATGTTAGAAACATGTGCTTTAAAACATGTATAGCATAATGTCGCACCTTGTCCTAATAAATAAATAAATAAATAGAAAGAAGAAAGAAAGTCACTTTGTTGAAGGTAAGTTAGGGTAGCACGAATCTTCTTAACATGAATGCTTAGTATTCATATTACAACGTGTGGTTACAGAACATGTGACGATGAGTGGTTGTGTAGGAATTAAAGCCAGTTGTCTGCGCTAGCGTCCTAGATTTAGTTACAAAGCCTTCCGCAGGTTCTTTCTGAGATATCCTAGCCCGTAATCAAGCGATTTTCGGATAAAACGACGGAAGGTTCAGAACGGCTAGGTTGATAAGCACGATCTGAATTCTAATCTGACACCATTTATTTACCAACGTAAAGAGCTGGTTCTTAGGGTAACTGGTGGTGGCAAGTGTGAGATGGGTATTGCCCAAATTATTCTGAAAAAAGTTGATCTAACTATAAATGGATGCAGTAAAATAATCTATACTATGTCGTTTTGCTGAAAGCATTTGAAATTGATACTGCCTGAATTGGTACCGAAAGCACCATCAAGAAATATTTCTCTTCTAGCAATGATTTTCTTTCTTCTTCTTCTTTTTTTTTTTTTTTTTTTTTTTTTTTCGTGATTATAAAATGCAGCTTCTCTTTTATGGCATTTTTAAGATGGTGTCTTTTATTCTAGTTTATTTTTATAGAAATTTTGAAGTGAAATTATTCTTATAATCATCCTATACATTTCTAAATCACGCAAAAATGCATTGCTCTCAATTGAGCTGTTCAGTGTAAGTTGGCTTGTGAAATGAAAACTCTGAAGTGCAAGCTTAGCTTAAATGATTTATTTCAGTCGGCAGCAAAATTATTCAAGCGCTAGCAAAAATTCCTATGTAAATAAAATACACTTAATACTGCTTTGTTAAATAAATCCTAGTCGAATCATGTTCTTAGACTGACTAAGAGCATGATTCGACAAGGATTTATTCAACCAAACAGTATTTAGTGTATTTTTTATATAGGAATTTCTACTAGCGCTTGAATAATTTTGCTGCCGACTGTAGATTTCAAAGTACCATTTATTTATAAGTATACGATATACAAAGACGGGTGATACATGGAAACATAGATACACTCGCTAAGTTTCTGTGGTACATTCTACAAATGTTCAGCGCGTGCACCCTTGGTCATCCGGCACACATCCAAACGATAACCCAGATCCACCCATCGATTGTCCGGCACAGCAGCTTTCCTGCAGATCTTGCAGCGTTGTCACGGTACATAAACTTTCATCTTAATATAACTCCATAGGAAGAAATCACATAGCGAGGAGAGATCTGGCTACCTAGGGGGCAATGACAACAGAGGAACATCACACACAGGCCACATCGTGCCCTGTCCAGCGATGTGGCAGTTCTCTTTTGAGAAAAGCTCACCATCTAGCGTGCACGCCAGACACATGACGGATTTTTTAAACTTGGTGACTTTATCTATATCTTTTCATGTACCTTCCATTTTTGTATGTCGTATAATTGTCAATAAACAGTGCTTCTAAAACGGTAAATCTTTTAAGCTAACCCTGTAAAAAGAAAATAAATAAATAAATAGAAAAAATAAATCTTAAAAGTATTGACAAAAATGTAAGAAATGTTTTTTTTCTATATTTTGTTTTCCATTTTTAACATGTTATTATCTACAAGGTGATCGTAATTAAACTAGGCTTATCCAGAACTTTCTATAGCTTTAACTAAAATGCGGATTGAGTCGAAAATCTGTTTAGAGACAATTCAAAAGATATGCTCAAAAATTAAAAATAAAAATAAAAATAAAAATAAAAATAAAAATAAAAATAAAATAAAATAAAATAAAATAAAATAAAAACTTTCTTCAAGAGGAGCAATGCATCAAAATACAACCAAGCTACAAATTTCAATACTTGTTTATTTTTATTTATTACAGACATTTTTGTTACTTGTTAGAGACTGTTTAGAGCTGCAAAGCACATTATTCAGTGTGGGATTACATGATTCATATGTGCAATCGATGAACAGTGACAGACCAACAGCCGACCGCAGATGATCGCTAGTCGCACAATGTCCTTCACGTGAGCCAAGTTTTCACAAAACAGTTTCAAGATTACAACACTTTCTGTTAAAATACCCGCCATCGTAATTGAAAGAATGCTACTCACTCGATCTCCTCTTTTTATACCCAGAACTAATGCTGAATCCATCTGCTTATGCAAACTGGATTATTTTCTTCTTCATTTGCAGTGAAAAATATCATTCTTTATACTGTCATAATGCTTAGAAATATGAAAATAACAGTTTTAAATGTCATAATGTTTGAAAATGTTAAAATAGACCACAGTGTTATTTATTAGATGCCTTTTCAAGCATTTTGAATGTAAGCGTTTTTTTTTTTTTTTTTTTCTCCATAACATTTAAGCGCATCCTTCGAAATGTCTATCTGCAAAATTACGACTCAACTCGCATATTAATTACAGCTACAGAATTCTTTGAATAGGCCAACTTTAATTACGATAACCCTGTGTATGTTAACTAGCGAAAGTAAAATATTTTCTTTTTACAGCTTTTATAGTTTTATGAATATATCCTGAAATTAAGATGTCATTCCTATTCCTGTGGTGGAAGTTTTACCATGCAGTTGTACTATTTAGCCTTTCGTGGACTTCCGAAGGTATAGTAATTTTCTCTCCTTTTATTTATTTATTTATTTAATGAACTAAAAGGTTGCTAATTTCAAACATGAACTGTCTCGCGAAGAACTAGTTGAATTATTCAATATTTTTATTTTATTTATCTATTTATTTATTTTAGTTTGGAGCCGTTCACAGGACAAATCGGTAAACAACTTAAAACAAAATGGCAACGAAAATTTCATTACATTTGTTCATTTTTTGTTTTATGTAGTTAATACATTTGTCTACCATGAAATGCTCATTTATTAAATGTGTTCTGGAAATGGTTACAATGCTATCTTACTCTTTCAAATAAAGATTTTTTTTTTCTGCTTTAATCCTTTAACTTTCATGCTCCATTCTTGCCTATTTTTGTAGCCTAATGGAAGACCGTGTTTAAATGTTTGAATTTAAAGCAATTGTTACTTTTTATTTTATTTTATTTATTTTCTTATTTATTTATTTATTTGGGAGAAAAGGGAACTTAAAGAGTTTTAGTTCATCCCCATTCAACACAAGTATGCCGGTGCATTTTTGTTATCCTAATATACTTGATGAAAATTAAATTTAAAGTACGAGTAGGCTATGAATGTAATTTACAATCTTCTGCAAAAGTTATGATCAGTGGCCAATTTTTGTTATCTTTACACGTTTCCCATTTTTGAATATTATTTTTATTTTGAATATTATTTTTACATTATTTTGAATATTATGTTTACATCATATGCAATTCATATTAATGAATAAACGTACCAGTCTCGTTCATCGCCACTTCTATACTAGATTTTAGATTTCACCGTTTAGACAATTGCTTTTGTGTAATTATTTTAAAGGTTAAAAGTCTTCACTTAGTATTACATATAGACAAGAAGTAGTTTAGTGGCTCTGAATAAAGTTGGATTTTTCTAAACGAGAAATGTGCTAATGGTTAAGTATGAGTAAGACCATCGAGTCGTCAGTAACTTTAAAATTTTGGGAACATCTAACGACCTTTAAAGCAGAGGTAGCCAATGAATAAACTAGTGTTTATGCTCTTATATGATGATCATGATAAGATGGTCGTACAATCTCTAGCAACCTCTGCAATACAGTTAGATTTATTCTGTCTTCAGAAGGCAACAACGTTAATATAATTACTATTTCAAAGCGTTTGGCCATGAATTTGGCCTTATTATCGTATAAGCATGCGAGGAAATCTCGACTTAATCTGGGAAAAAGAAAGATAATTTTCACCAGACAATCTTAGAATTGGAAAGCACAAAATTTGAGTAAAATTTTATTTTCCAGTGAGTCAATCATGCAGTAATTATCTGCCCCTGCTACAAGTGTTTATTGTCCAAATGGGAAAAGGTATAAGAAAATATATACGATTCTAAATATGAAATATCTGTCAAGCCAGATTATCTGGGTGCAATATCTATGACTGGTACACTTGTTTTGTTGTTCTTTTCACCTAACATCACTATAAACGCAAATTCGTGCTTTAATTAGATATGTAAAATGGTGAAGCTTTACATAAAGTTTTATGAATGTTCAATTTCCAAGCATAATAGGACTCCGTGCTACAGGTCCAGTTGTGACGGCGGCAAAGAAAATCTAAGTGCTTGATTGGCTTGGTAATAGCGCGTATTTAATTAAATCCAATCGAGGATATGTTATATGATGAAGTGGAAAAGAAATCATCCAGTGCTATGGGGCTTGTTGTAGCAATAAAGCATGCCTGATGCACATATAAATTTTTAAAGCTTACTTCCAGCGTCTTTTTTTTTTTTTATACATGGGTAACAGATTGCAGCAGTGATTGTAAACAAAGTGTGTGCAAGAGATACAAGATACTTATTTTATTTAAATAATTTTGTAAGTCTATTTTTTTCTTCTATGAAATTTGTTATTGTTGCAGAATTCCAGTAAATCTGATTTTTCAATGGGTAGTCTTAAATTTCTACAAACGACTGTAACTTTGAAGGGCATTCCAGATTAATACTCTAATTTATATGCATTCAATCATCAAGCAGATATACTAGTAGAGTTCGGATTCCCTATACTGGCTATGAAGAAAAATTCCCGGGACATCACTTCGGTTTTTGCGCCTTTTTTTGGCGATAGTCGCTTTCTTGACAACTGGCTCTTGTAATTCTGCATGTTTTAAATGGTTTGTTTCTCTTACCGCCAAAACTCCAAAGAAAAGTCAAACAGAACAGCTTTCAACCAATAAGAACGATTAGATTACTTGCTTTTCATTTCAGCTAGTGTAAACAAAGGTGGAGGAAATTTGCTTTGCTGGAAATGGAATGTCGGTTTCGCGGTAGAAAAGTCAGTTTGGCGAATGAATTGTTGGTATGGTGGGATGCGATGTTCGAAAGCAAAAAGTTTACTAGTCCGAAGTCTACTCTAATATTTCGTCGATGCATTCAATTATCCTATTCTCGCTGCCCAGAAATATTCATTCAACTAACCAGGCTTCCTTTTTAAATAAAATGAAATTATAACAAATATTTTGTAAATATTCCAACAAATAGTTCAGACCAGTTTAAGTTAATTTAAATTTTTATGAGCAGCTTTATTTATTTATTTATTCATTTATTTATTATTATTATTATTTTTTACGAAGGTGTTAGAATACTAATAAGATGTTTATATTTTAAAATCGAAGATATTTTATTATTCAATAGTGAAGATTTTATTGTAATTGAATTGATTTTCTTATTTAATGCATGTCATGAATAAATGCTGTTATTTAAAACTTCTCTTTCACAGGGCTACATCTAGCTGCTTCATTTCCCAGCTCTTCAGGCAGAGATTCGAATTTCGATAGAAAACAACACGATCTTTCCCTTTTATCCCATAAGACACCATCATTAGACTTTACAGAAACTGGAACTTTAGTAATACCTAATTCAATAACTAGCCAAAGCATAAAACCTTTATTATCATCTCTGGCATCCACATTTTCATCCGATAGTTCGACATCATTTACATCTTCAGAAACAACTCCATTTATAACAAATTCAACAATATTAAATCACATACTTCTCGAGTCATTAAGCAGTGATGTTCCTCATGGAGTTGAGTCATATTATACTACTACATTGCCTTCGTCGACATATAATCCTGCAAATGATGAACTGTCTCGTGAAATTTCAAATGACATTTCTTATTTTTTGGATACTAATATTGTACATTCGAAATTAGAAAAAAGTGAAAGTTCAGATTTATTTTCTCATTTTCACACACCTTTAATGTCTCTTCTTCTGGTCACGCCCTCTAGTTCTTGGTCAAATACTGAACCAACTCTGACTACATCCCAGCATTCCAACAACCCAACTCACTTCTTAACTACAAGCTCTTCTGACAACGAAATGTCAAATCCACATCAATTGTCAGTGCCTAACGATCAAGATCATAAAAAATTGTTGATGCTAGTTCTGAGAGCTGAAGACTGTACAAGATTTTCAAAATCAGATTTTGAAAAAATGCTAAGCAAGTTGATGGCAAAATTTGGTTTTAACGATGTAATTCCAGAAGTCTCAAATGCTAAGTGCTATTCTCATCTTAACATAAATGTCACAGTTGGTGGTCCAACTCCTACATTAAGATTTTTACCTAATATAGATGGTAAGAACAATTTTACAGTTGATGTATTGAACAGAACTTTTAGGATTGTGAAGCTTGAGAAAGTGGACCTAAAACTTGAAAAAACCAAATCCTCAAACGTCACGTCCAATATTATTACGGCTGTTGCCAAACATGAATCAGTTGCTTATATAGCTGTAGGGGTGTCTTTTGGATTAATTCTAGTCATATGTGTGTCCGTTTGCTGCATTAAATGCTGCCTAAAAAAGCCTCAAAAACGATATGGAGTGCCTAAAGGAACTCATGTTAGATTACGACCCGAGGATTATACTTTAACACCTATTCCTCGCCCAACATCTCTTTATGTTGATTATTACAGAGGTTCCGGAACAGGTGATATCTTTTCGACAACATCAGCAGGTTCAATTGTTAGTACAACTCCCACTGTTGAACAAGGTGTAGTCCAGCCTTTTGATACCAGTATTGTGCCACTTGAGGACTCTTCAAATCTTCCATTAGATAGTTCTAGAGATCCGTCTGTTGAATCTGTGCCTGTCCAGTCCGACCTCAAGACTTTTAACATTCACAGTATTTCAGGGAAGGGATTTCGAACCGTCTCAACAGATTCCAAAGAACAACTGAATCCTAAAGCTCATTCCAAAAGAGTAGAAATTAAAGAAAGTGGTGTCGCCAACCCGTCATTCCAACGTTACTGAGTACGCTATGAAGTGCACAATTCAAAAATCTTTTAGCGTGGCTGAAATGTTTTATATATAAAGCTCTTAATACTGACTACATAAAGAAAGATACTTTTGTATAAAATAGGCGATACTAGTACTTAGCTATAATGTTAGTCCATTTAGGGAGCCATTTTTGTGTGAGAAACTATAAAAATGTCGAAATATGGATTAAAAACAATTCAGATTAATAATTTAAATTTCGATTCATTTCATAAAAAACTAAAGAAAGTTGGAATTAGTTTTATAATATAATTTTTGGCTTTGTTATGTTCCTATGCTAAATCTATTAAATTTATTAAAATACATAAAATGCCTTAATAATTATTGCCAAGTTTAAAACTTAGATGAATACTTTCAGCAACGTCTTAAAGTTTTAATCTAGGTAGATTTATTATTGTAAATCGATTTTGAGTGAATCAGTTTGTTAAACGACAAAGAAAAAAAAAAAGTCTTCTATTTGTTCATTAAAGGCAAATTCTCAAAATCTAACAAAAAAGAGTCGTTGCTTCAAAAAATTGTCCAAATTTACATTAAAAGAATACGTGACTTTTTAAAAAATAAAAATTAGATAGTTCATTTTGTTTCATTGTCAAAAACTAGTCATTTATTATAATGTATGAAATTTTTATATTGATTTCATTGTTTTTACTCTTCATCAGCCTTTGCTCTTTCTTCTCAATGTGTATAATAGATTTAAATCCTGTTACAAGAGGGAAAAAATATATTAAAAAAAATTATATATATGTGTAATTAGTAATAGCTATTAAATGTATTATTATAAGAGACTAAACGAGAGACTTGTGTGTATATGTATGTATATATACATATATATATATTTGCAAACATAATAATGTTAGAGATACATTGCTATTTTGAAAATGTTTATATTTTATGTGGTATTTACTATTAACCTTTTCATATCTTTCATTTTATTTCTTGCATGCCATTCCACGTTTGTTACACGGAAATTTATGTGGACATCCCATTGTACAAAAAGTTTCTATTTTAAACATTTAATCTTTTTATCTATATGAGTACTTAAAGAAATAATGAAACTTAGCAATTTTACTATAGATCTGTCAATAACATAGTCCGTAAGCCTTTATATGTAATGTGTTTTATGTTTAAAATTCAAGAAAAGTGTTAAAGGTATAAAGTGCCTATTACATTTTGAAGTACTTGCGAACACAGTAGAAAGTATTAGAAGGCTTTTTCTTTGTACTTTTGTCAGTTCGCTGTGTAGTTTTCTGGAATTTTATACATTTCGAATGCTTATAATTTGTTTGTATTGTAATATGAGCGGAAAAACATTTAAACAGAGAATACGTTGCTAAAAATTTGTATTTCAAATGTGAAGT
Source organism: Salticus scenicus (assembly GCA_963930645.1). Classification (NCBI taxonomy): domain Eukaryota; kingdom Metazoa; phylum Arthropoda; class Arachnida; order Araneae; family Salticidae; genus Salticus; species Salticus scenicus. The sequence goes on along the minus strand of OZ005655.1, from coordinate 92,686,778 downwards.
CTTTAGAAATGTTATGGGGAATTTGACCACAATCTGGTTTAGTGAGAGGAAATTAAGTATTTCAATATTTTCTGTTCTAAATTTGTATAATTCTATATTTATAAATTGTAAATTCATTTGACTTCTTTTTACTTTTATCAAAAATACGTATATGTAGCTATTTTTAATTTTCTATTACTTTTTACTTAGCATTTTAGGCAAAAATTGGATAAAATTTACAGCAACATACTTTTAGCTGAGCGTCTACTTTATGTACAAGACAAGATCCGTAGATATATTAATATAGCTGCTCCTGATATTGTCTATATTACTGAGATACCACCACGTGAGGAGTTGGAGCGAAGGTATAGTAGGGCGATTCCTTATATTTTACATACACGATATTAGATTTTGAGAGTTTGCGAAAATATCTCTCAACAGATGAAACATTAGGTTAGAGTTAAAAATTAATTTTCTACAATTAATATTATTTCCTTTTACATACAGTGTGTATCCGAAATCATTTAACAAATTTAGGGGGATGATATCACTCATCAAGGCGAACAAAAACTTCAAAGGGACATGATGTCGAAAAGGGCATTTAATGGGTAAAATCCTGAAAATGAGTCTGCTAATGTACAAAGAGAAACGAGAAAAAAATCCCTCCACTAACCACAGAGAAAATATTTATTTTACAGAATAGATGGAAAACGGCTCATGATGCCCAAAGTAAACAACACTTCTACAACTGTTCAATGAACCGACCGCGGACATTATTACATGGTGGAATACAGTGACAAAGGAACGAATGACGGATGCGCTTAACCCTTTCAGGGGCGGTGATGCCACTACAGCATCACCTAATTTTAATTTTTAACTGCAAAAACTCATCCCAGAAATTTTTTAGCAAAATTTATCTTTTATCTCATAGCAGAAAAGGTCGTCAATTTCTTTTACTTTAATTTTGTTCATGAATTCCGGTGGCATTGTAATTTAAATGATCCAAATTTCCCTGCGCCACAAAGGGTAAAAGATTTCAGGAGTTACCTAGATTTTTACTGCAGCGGCACAATGCTTTCTTTTAATTCTTCCGGTGTCTCCACATGAGACATTTAAGCAATCTCCAGGAGAAGAAATCCAAAATATTTCGCAATATTCGAGGTTTCTATGCTTGTACACTTTCGCGATATTCACTCACTAAACGCAATTTGCGATACCATGTTCCACTGTAGATTTTTTTTCGTCTTAATAAATATTATCATCCATCTAAGTTATTTGAAAGATACAGCTCAACACAAGTTATTATCGCGATTCAATGATGGCATTGATTTTGCAAATACATTAAGCCAATTGTAAAGCTTTTTTTTTTTTTTTTAATGTCAAAAATTTACTTGTAGGTGCATCATTAGCCCTCTGACGCCATAAAAAAAGGAAAATCTGTAATGTTATTTTCACTGTCAATTTTTTACGAAAACACCGAAAACAGTAAAACAGAAGTTTTGAAATCACTAAGGAATGCAACCACCATGTGTGGAGTTGTACAAATTTCATCTTTGTAGGACTAAATTTTTGCATTCAAAATTTTATCAATTTCACATCTGGTGATTGTTTGCCTTAATGAGTTTGAAGTTTTTGTTGTAACAACAGCAGTGTCCCTAACTGCAGCTTGCTTAGTGAAGAGTTCCTCTTTGCATCTATTATGCATCACATGGCTGCCTCTTGGACGATCTCTGTGAAGAAAATTAGATGTTTTGTCGTGAGTTAAGTGGTCTGTTTGCAATAAAACAAACAAACACTATAAATAAATAAATAGGGAGAAAATGCTCTAAATTCTCCAATTGAATTGGATAGTGACTGAAATATTACTTTTAAAATTCTGTTGTGATGTATTATGCAGAAATTAAAATTGTAGTGCATTAATACAAAGAAGAAAAGTGATGGAATATATGTGTGATGTTGATTAATATGATGTTGATACGACATATGATGTACGTGATGTTGAGTTATGATGTTAAACCTATGGTCATATGATACATCAGTATTTTAAAGCTATTGCACGAGAAAATCAAATTAGAATTTTGTGTTTGATGTATTCTTCCTAAGACTTGTTTTCATTTAATTACTTTTAATTTTTCTCAGCCTTCCTTTCCTCCCTCCCCTTCAAAAAAATTATATGCTTTTTTAAAATGAAGAACTTTGTAACTTAAAAAAAAGTATATAAGCATATACTTAAGAGTAACTAACATATTTTAAATTTTAATATAAAATTAAATAATTAACGTACATGATTGCAGTTTGTACTACAATGCTTCTTTCAATAAAAAGTATTGTTTAAGGGAAGAAATAGTTCCAAATTTTACTGATGTATGGCACTGTACTTTAAAATATAATTTTAAAAAAATGCAAAGCAAGCAATTAAAGCGTATCTACTTATTTTAAAATCACTACAATATTTTAATATGTTCAGTCTGAACAACATCTAAAGGGCAATTCAGTTCAATCCACATTTTCGCTTCACTAGCATTGATTGTGAAAGTGACTGGATTATAGGCATTATCCCTGTCTTCAGTATTTAAATGTTGGACACTAGTAAGGCCTGATTAACGCACGGACTGACTGTGCCGTGGCTCAGGGGCCCTTAATTTAGGGACCTGAAACTTTTCTTACCGTTCAAATAATAATAATAATAATTTACAAAGATGCTTCTGAAAACAACAATTCAAACATTTTTACATCTGAAAAGCAAAAGCAAAAGTGTTACAAATCCTAGAGCATAACTAGAGAGGGCATTCAATACTAAAGTTCCTATACAAAGGTTAACGAAGATTGGGGATGATTTTTCATCGGTTACGTGACGAGTAAAATGGCCAAATCCGTCTGTAACTAGATGAAACAGCGAAAAATCTTTGACACTCCTTGTCGAAAATAGGTTGATTTGCGTGACACGTGAACTTCATTGTTGAAACTTGGAAAGCACTTGCCATGTGATTTTTTATGTAGGTTACATTTTTTGTTGAAGGATGAGCTCTCTTATAAGTCCTGGGGTTACGAAGGTAATATTTTACTCAAATATGCATTTTTGGGTGAAATAGTGGGAAAGATTAAGACATTTATTTTTCAAACAGTGATAAAAAGTAATGGGGGAAATGATGGATATTGGGACCCGAATGTGCATTTGGCCCTGTGCTTCTTTTGGCCTTATCCAGCTATGGACACAGAAGAAACATGCACTTTATCCTTCACGTAAAAGGAAGAAACCAAACGGGTTTAAATCTGGGGATAGAGAGGGTCATAGAAACACACACACACACACACACAAAAAAAAAAAAAAAAAAAAAAAAATAGCCCCAACAAGAAACGCTGCATAAACAGAACATAGGGATAAATAGCGTAATGTAAGGGAGAAGTTTTTGAACTATTTTTTTACTTTTCACCACAAGAGGCATTTTAGTCAAACCGCACTCTCGTATGCTACTTACCTGATTTTGTTTTAAAATTTCAAATGTGCCAGGGACATTTGGCTCTCATTGTATATTAGAAAAAAAAAATTAAGAGTGGCATAAAAGAGATTAAAGTTAGATTATATAAAAGACAAAAATTGAATAGAAGACATATTTAAAATACAAATGTATCACATGCTTATAAATTTAACATTACTGATAAGAAGCCTGCTGTTAACTGACCTGACTTCTTAATTAATCCATTGCCTCGGTAAAGCTATTTATTCACGATTTACTTGCAAAGAAGTATTTAAACAAAATCATAATATGGCGATTACTAATTTTTTATCAACATTTTAATAGTCATTAAATGATATTAAGTGTATTTTGCTGCCAGAGTAGTCTCTAGTATGCTGTGTCATTTTTTTTCACCATTCGTTATACCATTCTATAAAAAACATTACTGTGTTAGTACGTAATAGTTACTTTATACCATATTGTCGTTGTTTGTCCCTACTTGGGTACACCTTTAGAGATAACTAAAGGATTTTTTATATGAGTGTAATTTCTATTAACCGGATGTCCATTCATTAAAATAATTTATTGTGTAGTGACTATATTTTTCTGCCAGATTCTTAGGGGCCAAATTGAAGAGAGAAATATTTGCTGTTTCATTGTGATTGCCTATAGTGTTGAGTGTCTAATATGATTAGCAAACATTGTTTGTGGCCAACGCGCAGTAATATTCTAAATGCACTCGTACCATTTATATTGTCTAATACTGTAAATGTTTCATGCTGTGAAGGAAACAATAGTATATATTAAACGAAATTCCCATGCTTAATACTACTAAATAGCAAAACGGTTTATAAAATTGGCATTCTATATGTAAAGGGTATTTCCTCTAGCTAAAATTTAGTAAGTCCGCTTAAAATATAACTTCCAACTGAGATATTTAGGAAATTGGTGTTTGATAACAATGAGATTTCATTATCTAAAATGAAATCTCAGATCCTAAAAATGATTATAATTCTGTCAAATTTAAAATAACCTATTAACTCATTGAAATCATCCTTGAACGAAGAATAAAATTTTATTCATAAATAAGTCAAAATATAGTACTTTTTCATAAATTAGTTACTAAAAATTATCATGTAGATTGTTTACTTTCATTATTTAAAATAAATCTCTCGCAGTTATTCTCGTTTTTTTACAATTGAAAGGCATTCAGTTACATTTATTTATTTATTTATATTTTTTATATCTTTAACAGAGCCTTTTTTTTTTTTTTAACTTTGTTTCTTTTGTTTCTTTTCTTTTGTTTCTTTTTTTTTTTTTTTTTAATGATGAAATTATTTGATTTTTAAAACGAATAAAAAAGTAATTGTTATTCACCCACTTTTTCCGTGAAAAATATATTCTAAAGAATTATTCCTTATTTATTAACTTTTAGCGCTAATTATATACTCAAACAAATATCAAGAAAAAAATCAAACATTGTCAGAATTTAAAAGAAAATTCCTATTACAATGTAAACGTAGTTTTTAAAATGTTATTATTCCTAATCCAAAGATAAAATGTACCAAAAAATCCGCTCATAGATGGTAATGCATTTGAAGAACTTTGTGTGTCCTTGTACACGAAACTTCTGTTTGATCTCAATAAAAAGTTTCAAATAATATTCCCAAAGTCAATACAGATTTAGAATGATAATTTTGAACTTACTGCTTAGGTTTGTGTTTGGTGTATACTGATAAAAGATTCACAAACAAATACGCAGATCAATCGCTTAAAACCTGATTTTCGGATTCAGAGTGTAATGTTAGCAAAAGCTTGTATTCGGAAATTTAACTCCCTCCTCCAAGGAACAAAAAAAAAAAAAAAAAAAAAAAAACTTTTTCTACCAATATTGATATATGCTATTGTTCCTTGCATTCCACTATCCTGTAGAATGTGATATTTTCTATAAATGTTTGTGTTTTCTCTGTTTAGTTCCCAAACAGCACATTTACGTGAAACAAGCTTGATTTTGTAGTTCAAGGATATTTCTAGCTGGATTTAAGCTTAGGTAATTACATTTGACAAATCAAACATACTGCAAGCGGGAAAAATCTTTAAAATCAAAAGCCAAAGAGTGGGAGCTTCCCGCGCAGTTTATAGTTTACACTCATTCAAAGAATAAAAAAAAAATCAACTTTGGAAATATAAAATAAATAACTTTATGTAGCAAAAATTAAATATATATATATAATTCTAAAACCAGTTTTACAGGCATTTGATTCAATGTTTGAGTTGTGAAACTTAAAGAAGGCTGGACAAGTGTAAACTTAAAAATGGTTTACCTTGGATTGCATTAAATTTCCAGGCTTAAAATATCAAGTTTGATGCAAGCTTTTTGTGCTGTTTGGGTTAGATAATATTGTATTTTAGATAAATATATCTTATACAATAACCACGCTTAAAGTAAGACTAATGTAAAAAAACAACAACAAATTTTATGATTAAAAGTAACCTTCAAATTTTTCACTGAAAACGCGAAACATTTGGAAGTTTCATCTGAATTAACACTAAATCTTGTGTAATAAGTATATTTATAACTTCTGGTACTCGTTTTCTGATTTACTCTGAAGGAGCCCTTATAAAAACTTGAAATATGTATATGTTATCTTTAATCTTGTTACTGTTTTTCTTTACATTAGTTTTCCTCGAATTAGCCTGTATTGTATTTTATATGTATGAGCCAAAGAACATGATTTCATTGTAATTTTATCCATTTCTATCATTTACGATACATTATTTGATTGATCTCTAAAGTATTGATTTGTTAGAGATTAATTAACGGACTAAATGAACTTGAAACGCAAGCGACTGTGAGAAGAAAGCAAATGTGATGCTGTGAAGCCGTACTTGAAAGAACGGTGACTTAAAAATGTATTTTCACGTTTTATTCATGTTTGTATACAATAAAGAAAATCTTATTGTTAACTTATGTATTTCAAATGTAATTTTATGAAATAATAAAATGCACTGGAAAACCAGAATTTCTTTTGTTTTTACCATATGATACAATATTTAACCCGTTAGTAGTCGCTAGTTGGTCGATTTGCCGCCCATCCTTCAGTTTTTCCAGATTTTTTTATTCAATAGCCACCAAAAAATTTTAGAAGTGGCATTTGATGTACATAAAACGCGAATAAAATCGATTTAACGTCGATCACATCACTTCTTAAAATTATTGGTGACAGTTAAATAAAAAGTTCGCAATCTGTAATAGGTGGCGCTGTCAATAGCGACTACTAACGGGTTAATCAAAACAACACTAAACTCGATGCTTCTAATTTATAGTGACCAGATTAGAATACCTTTGTTATAGAAAAATATTAAAAATTATTAAAATTAACTAATTGAGAGGTAATTTTTTTTTTATTATTCAAAAATGAACACAAGCAATATAATAATTTTGAAAAAAAAAAAAAAAAAATCCTTACTATATTTTTTCAAAATTTAGAAAAATCTCTTCATAAAATGGAACTGTCCTCTAAAAAAGAGGACATCTGGTTACCTTACTCTAATTGAAATTGTCATTTTGCTAGAGAAGTTATACATTAAAAGATATTCAATGAATATCTTCAGTATCTCTCATTTGAAGCATTAAATTTTAAGTATATGGCGGGGAGCATGGATGACGGGGAGCATGGAATTAAGTGTTAATTAATTTGTACTCGTTAAAATTGGACGGTTTTACAGGAATTAAATGTTCAACATGTACTACTAAAAATTTGTACTAGGTTAAACTAAAACTTGGCACTACAGTACAGTGAAACCTTGTACCATGAATTGAAGCTTAGTTAATCCTGCATCGGTAACATGAAACTTTCTTTTCGTTTGCCAACAACCTGCGTATTAATATTTACGCAGATTACCAACAACACGCCTCCAAGACGCAGTGACATAAATATATATTTATATATATAAATGATAGATATCGTAATAAAATTTAACCTTAAAATTTAGCATTTAATAGATACAAAACAATACCAACACAACAAAAATAGAACTGATTGTAACATATAGGTAAGACTGACACAAAAATGTTGCGATACAGATTAAAAACCAATAAGAGACAGAAACAATTTAAATTACTTACGCCGACACGAATAATAATAATAATAAGGACCATTAAACTTAATGACGGAGAAAGTAAATAAAGGACGACAGAAATAATAATTGAATAAATATGTTTAAAATTTGAAGTATAAACACTTCAGGGGACATGTACTTCATAAAGCTGTGAAAGCTGCATAGATTTCGTAAAACAGTATAGCTAATCATAGCAGTTTATATTGTTTCAGCCCCGATCAAGGCAGCAAAACCATTTTGAATGAGAGATTAAATAATTTATTAAATCAAATCATCAAGGAATACAGAGAGGAAACTTAGAAAACAGCAGAGTAGCCACATGTAAAACTTTTACACAATCTGGGGAATAGGAAGATGCCAACAAATTAACGAAATTAAAAGCATTGCAACAACGATTAATCGATAAAGAATTAACGTCTGAGCATTTTCATTAACGATAAAATTCACTGAGTAATTATTTATTGAGTTAGTTAAATTACAATTGTACGTAAATCAATGAATATTAAAACTTACGCAGAAAGGAAATTAATGCTAGAAAAACTTTAAGACAGCAGTGAGCAAGCGCAATCTAGCGTTTAGCTAGATAAACAATAAGTCAATTAAATTAATGCAGGTTCAAACAAAAAAATTGCTTTAAGGTGTATATTTTTAAGAAGTTTTAAGTTCATGATTTAAGAGAATATGTGGCACCATTTAAGTAATTAGTTATTTAATTAGTGGATCTTGATTATGTTAGACCTAAAATAATTAAACTAATTTAACTGACCTTAATAATGTTAAACCTAAATTAATTAATCTTAAATTTAAAGTTTAAGTAGTAAAAATACTCAATCACAAGCAATAATCTCAAAAAGCACACATGTAAGGATAAGCAATTCAATGCAGTCTTCAATTACTAAAGTTATTATTTTAAATGTGTTGATTTTTTTTTAATTTTTTTAAATATTAATTATAATTATTGTTATTAAACTGAATTTATTGTTCAATCTAAACATGGGAAGCCACTAATAGCCAAATGCACTCAATTAAATTTAACGAAAAAAGAGTTCATAATTCATAATATCAACCAGAAAAAATAAGAAGAATGTAACTTGCAATAGCAAAAATCTCTTTATTTATTTATTTATTTATTTATTTTTTTTTAAAGTTCAACAGCAAAAAGGAGACCAGCAGAAAATTAAACAAAAATCAAAATGGTTTGGATTATCCTGTAAAAGGTAATGATTTAAATACGTTTTGGCTATAGCAAGTGGTTATGAGGATTTTTCTTATTATCTGTATAAAATTGTATGAGGTTACCACATATATTCATGGAGATATAAGGGTTTCTTTAAAGAATTGCAAAAAAAAATTCCACTTTTTTATTTGTAACACGTAGGGTATTAGACCCAGTGCAAAGCCATTTTCAGGAAATATGGCATACTACATTAGACACAGCATACAACAACTGGAATGAAAAAAATATTAAATACCTTACAAAATACAATCACTCTTACTAAATAATTTTTAACTACGCTTGCGCAAGCTTTATAAAAATTTCATTTGCATAATTTAATAGCTAAAGGTGTTGAGCAACTTATATGAAAACCCCAAACAAATATCATGTAATTTCAAAACGTTACGAGAGATAGAATAAACAGAATTTAAGTTCTTCTCTAAAAAAAACGAAAAATGTTAGGGGTTTTATCAATATTTTTTTACAGTCAGCGAAAACACTAATATCATTGGGCATTGATTGAATCAAATTAAAAATGTGAGTAAAACCCCTTATTGTTTAGCTTTTATTTTGAACTCAGGACGATGATGGTGATCCTTGAACGCAACTAAATGTTTAAGGCGTGAGATGTGATAGAATTTCACAAGTGCGCTCAACAGAAATCATCATTCTTTAAAATTGTAAATACAACAGAGAGACGTATAATTGCCAACTTAGGGTTAAATAAAAACTTAGTACTACAATAGCTGTTACGATAAATTAGTGCAACTTTTTACCATATTTTGGTACTTTTTAAACAGGAAACATCAAATCAGTATAGAAAAATTCAATACCTTATGGTTGCAGCTACGGTTGTACAAGTTTTACCTTAACCTAGCACGTCGCAATAGCTAATGTAATATCAGGTTTTGGATCAACCTAGCAACCAAATTTTTAATTACGTAAGTTTGTCATTGCACAGCGGCATCGTGTTAATTTAAAGCTTTTTTTTTCTGTGGAGAAATATGTAAACTTCGCAAAAATATATACAGTATGGATAAAAATAAAGGTTATTACAATAATCATACCACTAAAAACAGAGAACGATTAAAAATATATAAATGAAAACATTTTATGTGTGACTGATAAAAAGGAAATGATAATAACAATTTATCCCAAATAAAAAAAAAAAAATAAATAAATAAAAAACTTATTTTTATTATAGTATTTTTTGGCAGAATTTGGAAAGTTACCTTCGATAATGCAGGTCTGCAAAATGGTACTTCATTTTTACGTTCTCTTACCCATAAGGTAGAGAAAGTATTGTTTTTGGGTCAAATTTTCGAACGCGAGATTTTGTTATATTTACACGTTTTGAGGTCCCCTGAATACGAAAATCATGTTTTTAGCAAATGGTCTGTGTGTATGTCTGTGTGTGTGTCTGTCTGTTATCAGCATATCTCAAGAACAAGTAGTAGCAGACATTCCAAACTTGGTATTCTAAATGTGTATCATATATAGATGCTACAATAAGCTTTTCGTTAAGATCAAGCAAATGGTTCGTGTACAGGGACAATCAAGAGAATTCTAATACATTACGTCTATGGGGCAAATTGCAGGTAAGTACAGTTTAACGTCTATAGACTGCACTAAACCAAATGAAACGAATACATACATTTTGTAATAGAGATAGTCAACTGGGAAAAAATTTTGTGTATGTAGGAGCCTCGCCTCCCCCCTAGGGGGGAAGTCCCCCCCGAGGGGGAGTAAATTTTCATAATGGGTATCTTTCAAAAGAGCTCGCCAATACCTTTAAAACGAATGGTTGAACCATCGATATGCGATAATTTAAAACAAAGTTATCGATTTTTTTCACTTAAAAAAAAAAAAAAAAATCGTTTTTTTTTTTTTTTTTTTTTTTAATATTGAGAATAAAATGGAATTCTTTTGGATATTTAGTGTTATACTACTTCTCTAATATGGAAATCGCCTGCATTATCATAAAAGATGATTTTTTTAAATAATAATTTCAAAAATTATTTTTTAAAAACAGAATTATTTTTTAATAACCGAGTTAAATTCTATATAAATCTAGGTGCATTAATGAAACGGGGGGTTAAGGGGGGCGGTAGCCTCCCTCACACAGAATTAATTATCATATAAAACTCTTCCGAAGCCTAATTTGAATTGTTTAACATAGGTTTACATAACATCGTTTTCTTACCTCTTAATCTCCAACTTGTATTTATAGTATTAAATTTCAGGGTAAGAGAAAGTCGTGTGAGTGACACACCAGATTATTCTTTTTTTTTTTTTTTTTTTTTTTTTTGGATAAACTGAATTCAGAAATGATTGCCTTTTTTTTAAAAAAATCACGTAAGGGTTTTACTTACAGTAAGGATGAAAATCGCAAGAATTCACACCAAGACTGTATAGATTTAAATAGACGTTATTTATACATTATCTTTAAATGCCTCTGTTTCTTTACATTTAAACTCTGTTTAAAGCTTTTTCTCTTGCGCACAGCTTGGGGGAACTCTCTAAGATCATCTATATAATATTTCTCTAACGTGAACCAGTTACGATTGACCCAAGCATAAATTCGGCTGCTAACGATTTCGACTACAAGAATTTATTCTAATGCACTTAAAACGCATATTTTCTTAAAGAAATTGAAAAAATATTTACTTTTTGTGCTAAAACTTCTGCTCAAAACCTCATATTTAGAAGCATATTTGGAAGAATTTCCAAAGCCAACTAAGCGGTCTCGCATTTCATAGTGGCTATTCGGCAAGACGATGGTAGCGCTATCTATTAGCTTTTTTTATTCATTATAAGTAGAATGAACGTTATTTCTTTTTATTTATTTTGTTAATACGTTTGTTAACTATGGAATTTCTGTTATGTACAGTGATATGATAATTTAATTCCGTCATCGGAGATCCATTTTACACAGGCGGGGCCGTATTGTATAAATGCCCGAACCATATACATAAAATAATTCTTTTCCCGGTGGATTCGAGGCGATTTAAACAGAAAATATAAATATTAAATATATTTTCATTTATAAAATAACTATAAAACAATCAAAAATTTATAAATACTCATAAGTATAATGGAAACTATCAGTTATTGATCTGATAATATTTTATTAACATCAATGAGAGCAATATCTGTTTCTTTAGCTACTTTAATCGGTACTTTCATTAAAAAAGTCAAAAACACTTTTTTAATGAAAATCGCGCTCATTCATTAACATCAATGAGCGCGATATTTGTTTCTTTAGCTACTTTAATAGGCATTTTCGTTAAAAAAAAGTCGGAAACAATTTATCAATTTTAGATATTTTAACCGAAGATGTCAAATTTGAAATTTCCTGAATTCTGTCGCGAGCCGCAGAAACTTGCACGCAACCCTGTTCAAACTTACTAATCTTGATCAAAATTTCAAGTGGCAACTTAATACGGACTTCAGAATACCAAATTTGAATTTCCTGTAATTATTTGTTTTTAAATTAAGCTGATAACAGATATACATACAGATTGACCGCTAAAAATTGGACTTTCGTTATCAGGGCACCTCAAAATGTGATATTATACAAAAGATCAGAGTTGAAAATTCTAAAAATACTTCGTTTACAGCATGCGTATGAAAAATTAATTTTGCTTCCTGAACAGTGGTCGTTGGCATAGTAAAATGTAGCAAAGCTCTTTCATCAATTACATTCATTAGAATAGAACGTTTAACTTATTTTTAGGTAGTCCTGCATATTGTCTATAATCAATATGCACTATAAACAATATTGTTTACTTAAATTCAGTCTTACTTGAAAAACATCTAACACAAAAGCAACTACAATTTCAGCAATTTCTATGTACAGCCCCCAATATATCCAAATACTTTTGGTAGCCCTGTAAACGAATGATGAATGATTTCTATATCACAATCTACACAAAACATACTTTTATGCATATAAAAAAAAAATTGTTCATTCCGTCTTGTTTAAGGCAGTCTATAGATCTTAAAGTGTACTTACTTGCAATTTTCCCCATTGCCGTAATATTGTTGCGAAATTGTAAATAATTGTATTTATTTCTGTATAAATTCTTTCAAAGAGGCTTAGTAAGATGATAAAATTTCAATTTTCTGCATTTCCAGCTCTTTTTTTGCGTTAAAATAGCCTATTTTTCCCTTTAAAACGCATTAAAAAACTACAGTAAGACAGTAATGGATGCAAAGCAAAATTTGGCGACTTTTTGGCAACCTTCGCGAGAAAATCCTTATTATCGATATACCAAATATGGAAGCTGTAAACTGATTGGCTGACGAGTTTCTGGATTTTTCCCGACCAATCTGGGTTCGACAGAGGAGTACAAAAGGAGCTGTATCGCGCTAAATCCCAGTCAGTCTGAGTGATTTCAGCCCAAATGCTTGCATTACTATTGAAAGAGTTCTGAGCCTCTTTGAATGAGACTTGCTTTATATGTAATTGCTATACAGTTTGTACTGTGGACTTGCTGTTGACGGCTGTTATTTAAGCTGTGTTTACGGGTGGAATTGAAGTTGATACTTGGTTTATAGACCTGTATTTTTCTGGAACTTTCCGTAAATAAAACTCCTGAATTTTTGCAAATTTCGCCTCTCATTCTCGGACAACTTACAAACCCCCAAGTACGCAGCAATATATTTAAATTATCCTGGGTGGCCCTCTACGCGAATCATTTGCTTTATTTCAACAAAAAGTTTAGTGTAGTACCGCTATGAGATACATATTTAGAATACCGACTTCGGACTTTCTGCTGCGATTTGTTCTTGAGCTATTCTGATAACAGACAAACATACACACAGAGACCAACCATTAAAAACATGATTTTCGCATTTAGGGGACTGTATTTGTTTCTTTAGCTACTTTAATCGGTATTTTCATTAAAAAAGTCAAAAACACTTTTTTAATGAAAATCGCGCTCATTCGTTAACATCAATGAGCGCGATATTTGTTTCTTTAGCTACTTTGATAGGCATTTGCGTTAAAAAAAAAGTCGGAAACTATTTATCAATTTTAGATATTTTAACCGAAGATGTCAAATTAGAAATTTCCTGAATTCTGTAGCGAGCCGCAGAAACTTGCACGCAGCCCTGTTCAAACTTACTAATCTTGATCAAATTTTTAAGTGGCAACTTAATACGGACTTCAGAATACCAAATTTGAATTTCCTGTAATTATTTGTTTTTAAGTTAAGCTGATAACAGATATACATACAGATTGACCGCTAAAAATTGGACTTTCGTTATCAGGGCACCTTAAAATGTGATATTATACAAAAGATCAGAGTTGAAAATTCTAAAAATACTTCTTTAAAGCATGCGTATGAAAAATTAATTTTGCTTCCTGAGCAGTGGTCGTTGGCATAGTAAAATGTAGCAAAGCTCTTCCATCAATTACATTCATTAGAATAGAACGTTTAATTTGTTTTTAGGTAGTCCTGTATATTGTCTATAATCAATATGCACTATAAACAATATTGTTTACTTAAATTCAGTCTTACTTGAAAAACATCTAAAACAAAAGCAACTACAATTTCAGCAATTTCTATGTACAGCCCCCAATATATCCAAATACTTTTGGTAGCCCTGTAAACGAATGATGAATGATTTCCATATCACAATCTACACAAAACATACTTTTAAGTATATAAAAAAAAATGTTCATTTCGTCTTGTTTAATGCAGTCTATAGATCTTAAAGTGTACTTACTTGCAATTTTCCCCATAGACGTAATATTGTTGCGAAATTGTAAATAATTGTATTTATTTATTTCTGTATAAATTCTTTCAAAGAGGCTTAGTAAGATGATAAAATTTCAATTTTCTGCATTTCCAGCTCTTTTTTGCGTTAAAATAGCTTATTTTTCCCTTTAAAACGCATTAAAAAACTCCAGTAAGGCAGGTAATGGATTTAGCGCAAAATTTGGCGACTTTTTGGCAATCTTCGCGAGAAAATCCTTATTATCGATATACCAAATGTGGAAGCTGTAACCTGATTCGCTGACGAGTTTCTGGATTTTTCCCGAACAATCTGGGTTCGACAGAGGAGTACAAAAGTAGCTGCATCGCGCCAAATTCCAGTCAGTCTGAGTGAGTTCCGCCAAATGCTTGCATTACTATTGAAGGAGTTCTGAGCCTCTTTGAATGAGACTTGCTTTATATGTAACTAGCAGGCTACGCCCGCTTCGCTGGTCCCTATTTTTAAATGAATCATTATAATTAATGAATTCTCAAAATTGCATTAATTTTTATCATGTGAAAAAAAAAAAAAAAAAAAAAAAAAAAAAACCCTCTGATCCGGAAAAATGTCGCACCGGGTCGGCAGTGTGGACCCGTGCGCGATACGCACGCGCGAATGCATATATATCAGCGCTGCGCGCGCGTATTCCTTCACCACACTTATGATTTCTCAAAATTCCATGTTATTACTCATAAATTTTTATTCTTAAGGAAAGGAATTAAAAAAAAAAAAAAAAAATCATTTCTGATCGGGTATAGACTCACACCGGATCCCTTCTGCCTTCATCTCACGAATTCATATATACGCTCGCTGCGCGCGTATTCTTTCACCACTCTTACTGTCCCTCCTTAATTTTACACTTTCGAAAATATCCTCATTCGACTCGTAGGCACCCAAAACCTATATATACCAATTTTGAACGGTCTAACTGAATTTCTAATTTTTTGTCCCCCTTTAGGACACCTTAAAACATATAAATCAGGTGAAATCTCGAATAATTGCGATTAGCGCCCTCTATTGGATAAATATGATGTAGGTTATTCGATAATATAAAAGAACTTTAAATTATCTTTCGAATGATGTATTAAAAATAATTTAATCATATTTATAATTCGAAATATTGAGATTTTAAAATATTGCAGCGCCATCTGGTGGTAGAAATTTCTGTAATCTACTATTCAATTCCAAATCAACAAAGCTTTAAAATGATGTATTACTTATGAAATGATTTTAATTAGTAGCTGAGATACAAAAGAAAACCTAATCAGGACACCTTAAAACGTATAAATCTGGTAAAATCTCGAATTCCACTTTCGATAATATAAAAGTACTTCAAAATATCTTCCGAATGATGTATTAAAAATAATTTAATCATATTCAGAATTCAAAATATTGAAATTTAAAATTATTACAGCGCCATCTGGTGGTAGAAAATTCTGTAATCTACTGTTCAATTCCAAATCAACAAAGCTTTCAAATAATGTATTACTTATAAAATTATTTTAATTAGTAGCTGAGATACAAAAGAAAAACCTAATCAGGACACCTTAAAACGAGTAAATCACGTGAAATCTCGAATTACATTACTTACGGTAGTCGGTTAATGGAAGGTGACAGAAATTTGTGGCGTCTACTCTTGAAATTCAATTCAAATATGTTTCAAAATGACATATTACTTTTGAAATTTTGCTGATTAGAAGCTGAGATACAAAAATGATATAAACACTAATATAAAACGATTTATGTCTGACTTTTTCGTGGTTTTCTCCGAAACTTGCGTAATTCCGGGCTAATTACTGTTAAAAATCCATAGTATGAAATGTGAAAGGAGTATCAGAATTCGAAACTCTGCAAAGTATAAAATAATAAAGGCGTTCTGGGTTTTCCGTTGTTTTCTCCGAAGAAACCGTTCCTTTTCTACGTTTTGCCCCTTCCCACCCCCCCCCCCTTTCCGTCCCTTCTAATAATTTTACACTTGAAAATATCCGCAATCGATTTATCTTTCCTTAAAACCTAATAATACCAATTTCAAACGGTGTAACTCTTTTTTTTTTCGCCTTCGCCCCCCCCCCCCCACCCCTCAAGCCTTTCCAAATAATTCTACACTTTCAAAAATATTCAGAATCGAATTATCGGGCGTTAAAACCAAACATTACGAAATTTCAACGGCATATCTCAATTTAAAATAGTGCAAAATATAAAACAAAATTTAATCTAATTTTTTTGTTTATCCACATATTTTCATGAAAATTGAACAGTAGCTTTATAATATGCTGTCTAGGCCGAATATTAATTCAAATGTAACGTGAATGAAAATTTTAAAAAATTTGAAAATTGCAATTCCCCCCCCCCCACTGCAAAACACGTGACATCTTGATCGGTTACAATCATTTCCTTTTTCATGGCAGACGGTCGTCTGGCATTTGAAATGATGTTGCCACAAAAAAATCATACTTTAGTTAAATTAAAAAAATCTAATTGTTGTACCGATAAGCCGCTTGCACACTTAGATTCAGAAAAAATGTCCCTTTCATTTGGTATCGAAATCGTAACGATCGGACAAATATTTCTAATTTATTTTCCACTTTTTCTGCTTTTAACTCCGTTAAAATATCTTTTTTTATGCAATTGTGGTGAATTCTCAGTCATTGAGATCGCTTTTAGATTAGACATGAGTGGACATTTTAATTAATATCTCCAAAACTAATTAAGTTACAACTTTCATTTTTGCGGCGTTGAGTTTCTCGGGTTGTAAACAGTAACCGTGCCGAATTTGGTCCCGCGCGGTGAAACGGCCTAGGATTCTATAGCGGACAGACAGACACACACACAGACAGACTCTGCTCTTTTATATATATAGATTGATATATATATTGTACTGTGGATTTATTGTTGACGGCTGTTATTTAAGCTGTGTTTACGGGTGGAATTGAAGTTGATACTTGGTTTATAGACCTGTATTTTTCTGGAACTGCTGCGATTTGTTCTGTTGTGATATCTAATCTCAGAACAATTATATTAACTTTCGTTTTCATGTTCCAGACTTTTTTGCTACCCGCCAAACTGATTGTTTTAATGCACCTGCCTCATCACGTGACGATATGTAACGACGACTCTACGACTACTGTAATACTTTTTCAATCATGTAACTTTTCTTATGTGGGACAGACGTTCCATTTTTTTTATTCTACTTAATCGTATTTTGTTCCTAAGAAACATTAAATAAATTTTAAAAAGTAAAATTCTAGGCAATCCTTTATCATGCAGTTAATATCTAAATTATTAAACAAATATTAACCCACATTTTATTTCAGAAAAACAAGTTGTTCTGTTTTTAAAACCATAAGTGATTTCAACATAATATGTGAGTAATTTATCCTACATTTTCAAGCATCAATACTGCTGATTACATTACGAGATAATTTTCAATGAAATGGAATACCAATTACCTGTGCAGACCCAGGTAAGCTCAATATTAAATAAAGAATATCTATTATTAAATATATTATATAACTTACTGAGGAAAATAACGTATTCATAGCCTTCATTCATATATAGTTTTTTCTAATAGATTATGAGGCCTGACACTAAATCGAAAGCATTGAAAAGTACTTAGAAAGTTATTTAAGTTTATTTTCTTCTTCAAGTACTTAATTTTATTTTCTTCTTCAAGTACTATTTTATCCAAACTGTGTTGATTTAAAATATTAAATCAATGTTTACGTATTGAACAAATATTAACAAAACTGTTACAAAAAATTTTGTTTAAGTATGTCAGCAACTAAAGATATCCAAATCGAACCGCTGAATTCCACAAATTATAATGTGTGGAAGTTCCGAATGGAAATGTATTTACAAAAAGAGGATCTTTTTACAGTCATTACTGACGATCCTCCTAACCCAATTACGGATCAGTGGCGTTCTAAAAATAGAAAAGCCAGAGCTATTATTAATTTACTTATTGATAATGACCAGATAGTGTACGTTATGAATCTAGATACAGCACGAGAGTGCTGGAATGCTCTGCGCCAAGTCCACGAAAGATCGTCACTTACAAGTAAGCTTTTCTTACTCAGGAAACTTTATTCCATAAAATTAATTGAAGGTGGTGACATAAATCAACATATATCTGACATATATAAAACACGCGACTGACTCACTGCCATAGGTGAAGTCATAGATGAATCGCACCTAGCTGCATTGATGCTATGCTCACTCCCTCCTTCGTATGACGTTCTCATAACAAGTCTCGAATCGAGAGACGAAGCGCAATTGACACCTGAATATATACGAAACAAATTGGTTGATGAATATGCCAAAAGGCTAGAAAACAAAACTGCTGAAAACTCAGCGTTAAAAGTCCAAAACCATAACAAATCGGAGAAATTCTGCAAATATTGTCGGAAAAGCAACCACAACATAGAAGATTGCTATAAGTTGAAAAATAAAAATAATTCTGCTGTCAAAAGTTACAATAAAAATTTCAACAAAAAACCAAACTTCAGATCCAACATATGCTCTCAGAACAATGAGAAGCCAGATAGCGCTCAAATTGCAGAGGGGAGCAATAAACCAAAAGCTGATAAATTGTATTATTTTTATGTTGGAGATAAAACTGTAAATTGGGTGGTTGATTCAGGGTCGTCTTCACATATCTGCAATGATAAACTAAAATTTCGCGAACTTAAAAATAACGTTTCTAACGTCACTATCGCGAATGTCACGCAGCTAAAATCCTTGGGTTCCGGTACTGTGGATTTGTATACCGTAAATTCGGAAAACACACAGAACAAAATAACACTTAAAAATGTTCTTTATGTCCCTGAAATAGAAACTAATTTAATTTCTATAAAAAGAGCAACAGAGAATGGCTGTATCGCTGTATTTGATGATAAAACCTGTAAAATTGTAAATCAGGGTAATACATGCATTGAGGGATATGTGAAAAATAACTTATATGAATGTCAATTAAATTATTCTGAAAACAAACACACAGCGAACATTGTAATACAAACTTGTGATAACGAAAATTGCATAAACAAGTGGCATGTGAAACTTGGCCACAGAAACACTAACCACATTAAAGATTTAGTTAATAAGGACATGGCTGTGGGTATAAAATTAAATGATTGCAGACATAATACTAATTTTAAAACATGCATAATGTCTAAATTGGTCGATTCACCTTACCCCAAAGCTGCACAATTCAGAGCCTCCGTACCACTCGAACTAGTCCACACAGACTTATGTGGCCCTATGAAAACCCCCACTGTAGGTGGAAAATATTACTTTCTTACATTTATCGACGATTTTAGTCGTTATACTATCATATATTTGCTAAGAAATAAGTTTGAGGTATTTTCTAAGTTAAAGAAATATGTGGCTATGACCGCAAACAAATTTGGCCGAAAAGTGCAAGCAATTCGCTCCGATAACGGGGGCGAATACACTAGTATGGAAGTAAATGAATTTTTGAATAAAGAAGGAATTGAGCACCAGTTTACCGTTCCTTACTCTAGTGCTCAGAACGGAGTGGCAGAACGTAAAAATCGTACGCTGACCGAAATGGCACGCTGTCTGCTTAAAGACAGTAATTTACCGAATTCCTTTTGGGGGGAAGCCGTAAATACTGCAAATTACATACAAAATAGGCTCCCGACCTCCTCATGCGACTCAACTCCTTACGAAAAATGGACCGGCCGTAAACCCGATTTATCAAATATAAAAACATTCGGATGTCGCGCATACGCATATGTACATAAAATACATAGGGGAAAACTGGATAGCACCGCTCAAGAAGGAATTTTTGTGGGATATGATAATCGTAGCAAAGGCTACAGAATTTGCACAAATAATAAAAATGTAATAATTAGCAGAACAATAAAATTCTTGGAAGGTGAGAATAGAGAATCCCACAATAATGAAACATCACAAATCAAGAATGAAAATTCAAATGATGAAATTCCGGTGTCCAAATTACCGATATTAGATACTGATATAGATATAGCGGGGGATAACGATAGTTCGGATGACACGCAAACTCTACCGCGACGATCACAATGATTAAATAAAGGTGTTCCGCCCGACAGATTTGCATTTGCAGTAAATGACAAAAGAATTGATGAGCTTAAGTGTTTTGATGATATACTAAAAATTCAAAACCCAGCTGAAAAAGAAAATTGGCTGAATGCCACACTCGACGAAATGAATTCACTCAGACAAAACAATACTTGGGAACTTGTTGAAGTTCAACCAGGGACCAAAGTAGTAGGGTGTAAGTGGGCGTTCAAGACCAAATACAATAGCCAAGGACAAGTCGAGAAATATAAAGCCAGGCTTGTCGCCAAAGGTTTTTCTCAAAAATACGGGGTGGACTACGACGAAACTTTTGCACCAGTTGCATCGCATACCACTTTAAGAAGTTTCTTGGCCATGTCACTATATAAAAATTTGAATCTGAGGCATGTGGATATCAAAACTGCTTTCCTACATGGAAATTTGCAAGAAGATGTATACATGCATCAGCCCGAGGGTTATGTTGTCCAAGGCGAAGAAAATAAAATATGTAAGTTAAAGAAAACGATATATGGCTTGAAACAAGCCGCTTGATCGTGGAATTTGAAAATTAACGAATCATTGTGTAAATTAGGATTTAAACAAAGTCAGCATGACAAATGTTTATATATCCGTAACAGAGATAATACAGAAACTTATATTCTTGTTTACGTCGATGACTTACTTATAGCTGGTAAAAATCACAATAGTGACATATTAATTGATCAACTTAGGGAAGAATATCCATTAACTGACCTTGGGGAAGCCAAATATTATCTCGGTATAAACATAGAAAGACCTTGTAAAGGGGTAATTACGCTTGATCAAAGTAATAAAATACAAGACATTGTAACCAAATTTGGGCTAGATAACGCACGGCCCTCTGACACACCGATGGAACCAGGGTATATAAAATTAATTGATAATGACAATCTCTTACCAAACAACACAATGTACAGATAGGCTATAGGCGCGTTACTTTACATTTCTACAGTAGCGCGACCTGATATAAGTGTTGCCGTTGGCATCTTAAGCCGTAGAAACGAAAATCCTAGAGCGAAAGACTGGGAGGCAGTTAAAAGGGTTATTAGATATTTGAAAAATACCCAAGATATTAAATTAAAACTTTGTAACTCTGGTGAACCTGTTCTTAGAGCATATTCGGATTCGGATTGGGCCAACGATCCAAATGATCGAAAATCTATATCTGGAAATTTATTTATATTGGGTAAAAATCCAATTTTTTGGACTTCAAAGAAACAGTCCTGTGTGTCTATGTCTTCAGCAGAGGCTGAGTACATCGCAGCTGCGAGTGCTGCACTTGAAATACAGTGGCTCAAGAAGCTACTAGATGATTTAAATTTGCCGCAACAATGTCCTATAGTGTTGTACCAGGACAATCAATCAACAATCAAGATTGCTGAAAATGACAAGTTCTACTCTAAAACAAAACAATTACAGCTGAGATTTCATCTTCTGCCAAACCTGATACAGGAAGGCCTAATCAAGCTTCAATACAAACCTACCAATGAAATGACAGCCGACACCCTCACAAAGGCTCTACCTAAAACTGCGTTTAACAGACATAGACATTGTCTTATGAGCAATTGAAAATTTCTGAGCTTAAGAGGGGGTGTTGTGATATCTAATCTCAGAACAATTTTATTAACTTTCGTTTTCATGTTCCAGACTTTTTTGCTTCCCGCCAAACTGATTGTTTTAATGCACCTGCCTCATCACGTGACGATATGTCGCGTCTCTCTACTACTACTGTAATACTATTTCAATCATGTAACTTTTCTTATGTGGGACAGACGTTCCATTTTTTTTATTCTACTTAATCGTATTTTGTTCCTAAGAAACATTAAATAAATTTTAAAAAGTAAAATTCTAGGCAATCCTTTATCATGCAGTTAATGTCTAAATTATTAAACAAATATTAACCCACATTTTATTTCAGAAAAACAAGTTGTTCTGTTTTTAAAACCATAAGTGATTTCAACATAATATGTGAGTAATTTATCCTACATTTTCAAGCATCAATACTGCTGATTACATTACGAGATAATTTTCAATGAAATGGAATACCAATTACCTGTGCAGACCCAGGTAAGTCAAACTTCTTTTAATAATTTGACTGTTCAATATTAAATAAAGAATATCTATTATTAAATATATTATATAACTTACTGAGGAAAATAACGTATTCATAGCCTTCATTCATATATAGTTTTTTCTAATATGTTCTTGAGCTATTCTGATAACAGACAAACATACACACAGAGACCAACCACTAAAAACTTGATTTTCGCATTCAGGGGACCTCAAAACCTGTAAATATAACAAAAACTCAAATTTCGAAAATTTCACCAAAAAACAATACTTTCTCTACCGTATAGGTTAGAGAAAGTAAAAAGAAAAAAAAAAATCTGAAAATTGCCAGTGATTTTATTTCTGAGATTTTCTTTAAAAAAAACGTATTAGGTACGTGGTACTATCACGCAAATGCTCTGAGTAGGAAATGCTAATTCAACAATAATCTGTTAACATGTTAACATTCCATTGTCCCTTATACTTCCTTTCTATTTATTTGATGTCTTGATGAAATTTCTCTTCTTGTTCTTTACTTACATTGCCTAAATTTTCAAGAAAATAACTGAGATGGAAATTAAAAAAAAAAAAAAAAAAAAAAAAGAAAAAAAAAAAAAAAAAATAGAGCTTTAAGCTTATTTCTGTCGAAAAAAATCCCATTTTCTGTGAAAATTGTACGTGATAAAAATTTTGAATATTTTACCATGTTTTTATTAACTCGCTTTCTTGTTTGTTTGTCCAGTACAAATCTTGCAATCGATTTTTAACTAACTTCCCGACTACCATTTGAAACTTTTAGAATAGCTCAAAACACGATGGCAATGCCTTCTTTTAATACTTTTATTCAATTAATAAATGTTTTCTTTTAATTAATTAATAAAATGTGAAAATAATAACATCATAATAGCTTTAAAATTAGCCATTCATGTTTTGTTTATAATTTAATTGTTGCCAAATAACTTACGAGTTCATTTTTTTTTTCGACAGGAAGACAAATACATTTACTTAAACGTGATCAATAAAAAATTGTAAAAAGCTAAATTATGCATCGCACAAAAATTGACGTCATTATCACTTTAAAATTTTTATGCACATTGATAAAATGCTAATAAGTTCTATATCTATAGCTATAATATTCCAACTAGCTAGACATTTAAAGCTTTTAGAATAGCTCAGAACAGGATGACAATGCATTCTTTTAATATTTTTAATACCTTTATTCAACTAATAAATGTTTAAAAGTTTCTTCTAATTACCCTCTTTATTATGCATTTGATCATTTTCTTTCAAGTTGATGGGGGTAATTCATCAAAAAATTTTTTAAAAAGTATTTATTTAAGCATAGAATTGTCAAGTTTATATGATTCAACAGAAATTTTAACAAGAAAGAAAAATCATGCAGTACGCATTGATTAATAACACTTTCCAACTGTACGTAATTGTTGTATCGAACAACTTTTAATATTCTTTGCCTACGTTATCTCACAACAGACAGAATGACTGAAAAGTATACAGATAGACTAATTCATTTTAAAATTACTCTTAGGCATTTTGGAAAGTGTTAAAAAAGCTTAACGCAAAAGAAAATGCAGACGTTACATTATAATTGCAGCTTTTGATCTCTCTGAATGATTTAGTGCAGGGGTGGCCAACCCGCGGCCCGCGGGCCGCATGCGGCCCTCCGTGTAGTTACGTGCGGCCCGCGAGGAGTCTTAACGATACTTAAATTTGGGCAAATTTGGTTAAAAGTTTAAAAATTAATAAATCGTTTCTCACTTTTCGCAGTAAAAATACCTTTCAACGATCATGGTAGCTAAATCACACTGTTGTAACGAAATTGTTTTTAGCATTTGTTCTTTTTATTATACTTCTTAATGTATAGTCATAATTTTTTCCCGATTATATTGTTAATTTATGAATGAAAAAAAAATGTATTCTGCTCCGAATCTTCACCCTGCCCTTCCCCCGAAAAAAGTATATACTTTCACTGCCATAAAAATTTGCGCACCTAGAAAGGGTTGTCAGAATGAAACAAAATTTTACATACGCAAGTTCAATGTTGATATAAGTAAATGATTACAAAATCAAAGCGAAATGATCATTTATTACAGGAAAAATTACAAAAGAAGGGAGGTTTTAGTACCCTGTTGGGTCACCTCTAGTGTGAATGCACGATGCGATACGGGCAAGCATTGTGGCATACAAGTCCCGTATGATGTCCTGTGGCATCTCGTTCCACATTTGTTGTAAATGTGCCTCTAATTCGCCCAAACTCGTAGGCTGCCAAATTTGCCGTCCCAGATGATCCCAGATATGCTCAATTGGTAACAAATCTGATATCGAACGGGCCAGAGAGGGGTGTATTATGACGAAAGCAGTCCTGAGACACCCTTGCTGTGTGTGGCTGTGCATTGTCTTGTTGAAAAATGGCTCCTGGGGGCCCTGTCATAAGTGACAACCCTTATGGCTGAAGGATGTTACGAACGTACCGCTGGTCTGTCATAGTGCCGTGGATCAATATTAGGGATGACCGTGTATCAAATGCAATGTCATCCCTACCAATACCATCACATCAGCTGTGGGTGAAGTGTGCAGCTGTAAAGCTAAGGCAGGATTGAGGCGTTTACTATGATGCCTCCATACACATGCATGTTTGTCATCACTGCCCAAATTGAATCTGGATTCGTCGCTGAAGACGACCTGGTTCCATCCGGTTGCAATCCAAACCCGTCGAGCGCGACACGACCTACTCCAAACAGAGGATAGAAGGGTATTATTGGCAACATACGTAATGGGCGTCACGATAGTAAATGCCTATCAGCCAGGGACCTTGTGATGGTACGTACAGACACAAGGACAGATCATATAGGAATAGGTGTTGCATATGTCCGGATATCGGACAACGAGACAGTTGGCGCTATATGTACGTTTCGTATGATATGACGATTTTTTCGAATATTGATCTGTCTAGCACGTCCTGAGCCTAGTCGCCGTGTAAGTAGAGATGTAAAAAACCCGGGAATTTTGCTTCTGGGGAATAAACATGGGAATTTTCGGGTTTAAACCGGGAATTTTGGGAACTTTGGAAACTTTGATGGGAAGAAACTAATATTCAATGTTTAGATTTAATTTTGGTTCTTTTAGGTGTACCAAACAACTTCTTTCAATGTCATTTTTATTCTATTTGCTTAAATAAAAGTGATATCAACAATTATGTGATTATTTTACAGAAAATTGTAAAAATAATAAACGTTTACGTTATTGATAATAATAAATGAGGAAATTTTGTCTGACTATTTAAATAACTTTATTATTATTTTTTTTTATTTAATGAATACCATAATAAAATATGTTATAAAAAATAATACAATGAAATTAAATTATGGTAAGAATACTTTAAAATTATTAAATTTTATTATAATTCATCGAACAAAGTTTCACATTAGTTGATGAAATTTTGTTATAATCACTCAAAGAGCACGGGGAACAAAATCGAACAT
Source organism: Salticus scenicus (assembly GCA_963930645.1). Classification (NCBI taxonomy): domain Eukaryota; kingdom Metazoa; phylum Arthropoda; class Arachnida; order Araneae; family Salticidae; genus Salticus; species Salticus scenicus. The sequence goes on along the minus strand of OZ005655.1, from coordinate 92,660,595 downwards.
GAGTTCTTTCGGTTATTAAGAGATCAAGCAATAATTTTTTAATGCATTAAATCAATACATAAAATATTCAATAGCTAATAATTAATAATTTGGTTGTTATTTCTTTCATCATTTATTTTTTGCATCTTAATATTGTTTTAATTTTAATTGAAATAATATTTCCCAGTGTAATATTATTGATTGTTTTAGTAAATGCAGAGTATTTTGAAGTATTTTTGTTTTATTTTTGAAATAAAATGTTAAAGATATACAACTGAAACATGCGATTGCGATAAAAAAAAAAAAAAAAAAAAAGTGTTATATTGAACTCAGTGTGTATACAGTCAGAACTAAAATATAAATATACGGCAATAACAGAGAATAAGTATGTCAAATAATGAAATTTGAAACTTTTACTTTTTAAATTTATAGACGTTAAAAGCACTATTTAAAAACTGAAAGATCATAAAAAAACATATGACTGTGAGATAACAATTTGAAATGCCTTAGAACATCTCTAATATAAGACAAAAAAACTCGCAACTTATGAAAGCTTTCAAAATTCCCTTGTTTTGGAAACTTTCAAAATTCCCTTCCCAAAAAACCGGGTTTATTCCCTGGTTTAAACCCGGGTTTTTTCCCCGCTCACATCTCTACGTGTAAGCGGCCTCTCTTTTGTCCACTAGTCACAACATCTCCTCACAGAAAAATCAGAACGGCCTGGATGGCTGGCTACTCTCCAAGCTGATCACCCGCATTCCATCACACCGTTGATTCTTCCCCTCTCGGACTCTGGCAGCAGTTCGTATTGTCTTCGATGGCGGCGTGACGGCATCTCTATTTAAAAAGTGTCCCTCTGTAATAGATTATGCACATCAATCAAGCTCTGCTTACCTGTTTTATACTCCAAGAAAAACGAACTTCAACACCCTCTGGTGGCATTACACAATGCGCAATCATGCTGCATTTCTAATCATTTGCATATCTACCTGGCACGTACCTTCATGCCACGTTCCATTTCGGTCCAATAATTATTTCTTGGTGCGCAAATTTTTATGGCAATGAGTGTACATGCATGATTCATATACTTACGAACATATAAACACATAAACATATATACATACGATGCGGCCCGCCTGAATAAAAAAGATTTCCAATGCGGCCCAACTAGTGTTTTGGGTGGGACAGGCCTGATTTAGTGTAGCCCTGTAAATCAGAGAGATAATCATATCATATTCTATACAAAGCATTATTTTAGATTATTAACAATATATTTCAATATTTTTATGATTTTTACAGTAGAAAGATTTTTAAGTATAACTTTCAAAAAATTCTGTCCTAAAACGTAATGCAGTGTTTTTTTTTTGTTGTTGTTGTCCCTGTAAACAAACTAGTTATACAGGACCTATTAATGTCATTTTAAATGGGGAACATTCTATAGGGAAAATATTTATAAAAATAACACTCATCGAACACAATGCTTTCAAATGCTTTTGGGTGTCCCTGTACACAAACAAGAAGAGATATTCACTCAATTTTGAATATGGAACATCCGATAGTGAACTTCAATAAAACATATCAGTTTCGAGAAATTCAATAAATATTTACAGGGGTTAGAGCGCGGGCAGAAAGACAGACAGACAGATGGACAGATACACAAACTGAAAACATATTCACACTTAAAAATGTTAGAAAGTGTTAAAAACGCTTAATGTAAACGAAAGTACAATTCTAGCAATTTTTTATTAATAGCTCTTAATATAAATGAATATTTTTGTATCACCCTGTAAATCTAATGCTAATCATGCTATATTCTATGCAAAGCTTTTTTTGTGCATATAAATAACATATTTCAATGTCCTAAAACTTCGTGTAAAGTAAAGATATTAAAATTTGATTTATAGAAATATCTCTCATAGAACGCGATGCTTTGGAATACTTTTAAGTGTCTCTGTACATAAATCAGTAATAGTATTTCCCCCATTTTATACAGGAAACATCCAATAGTGAACCTGAATAACATATTACAATTTAATTGAGATATGTCTACAATAAAGGTATGAAAATATGATTTATTGAAATACCTCTCATAGAACATAATGCATTGAAATACTTTCGGGTGTACCTGTACACAAACCAGTAGAGGTACAAACTCCATTTTCAATAGGGAACATCCAATCGTAAACTTGAATAACATATATCAGTTTCAAGAAATTCCATAAATATTTACGGGAGTTAGAGCTCGGACAAACAGACAGGCAGATACACAAAACTGAAATCATATTCACACTTAAAAAATGTTAGAAAGTGTTAAAAACGCTTAACGTAAACGAAAATACAATTCTAGCAATTGTTTATTAATAGCTCTTAATGTAACTGTATATTTTTGTGCCACCCTGTAAATCTAATGCTAATCATACTATATTCCATGCAAAGCATTCTTTTGCGCATATAAATAACATACTTCAATTTCCAAAAACTTCGTGGAAAGTAAAGTTATTAAAATTTGATTTATAGAATATTTCTCATAGAACACAATGCTTTGTAATACTTTTGAGTATCCCTGTACATAAACCGATGGTGGTAATTCCTCCATTTTATACAGGAAACATCCAATAGTGAACTTGAATAACATATTTCAATTTCATTCAGATATGTCTACAGTAAAGGTATGAAAATATGGTTTATAGAAATACCTCTCATAGAACACAATGCTTTGAGATACTTTCGGGTGACCCTGTACACAAACTAGTAGAGGTATAAACTCCATTTTCAATAGGGAACATCCGATAGTGAACTTGAATAACATATATCAGTTTCAAGAAATTCCATAAATATTTACAGAAGTTAGAGCGCGGACAGACAGACAGACAGACAGACAAAACGAAGTCATAAATACTTTTCAATCTTGTTGGAAAGTGTTAAAAATGTTAGAAAGTGTTAAAAACGCTTAACGTAAACGAGAGTACATATCTAGCAATTTTTTTAATAATAGCTCTTAATTTAACTGGATATTTTTGTGCCACCCTGTAAATATAATGCTAATTATGCTATATTCTACTCAAAGCATTCTTTTTTGCATATAAATAGCATATTTCAATTTCCTAAAATTTCGTGGAAAGTAAAGTCATTAAAATTTGATTTATAGAAATATCACTTCTAGAACGCAATGCTTTGGAATACTTTTGAGTGTCCCTGTGTATAACCCATTTTATGCAGGAAACATCCAATAGTGAACTTGAATAACATATTTCAATTTCATTAAGATATGTCTAGAGTAAAGGTATGAAAATATGGTTTATAGAAATACCTCTCATAGAACACAATGCTTTGAAATACTTTCGGGTGTCCCTGTACACAAACCGGTAGAGGTACAAACTCCATTTTCAATAGGAATCGTCCGATAGTGAACTTGAATAACATATTTCAATTTCATTAAGATATGTCTAGAGTCTAGAGTAAAGGTATGAAAATATGGTTTATAGAAATACCTCTCGTAGAACACAATGCTTTGAAATACTTTCGGGTGGCCCTGTACACAAACCAGTAGAGGTATAAACTCCATTTTCAATAGGGACGGTCCGACAGTGAACTTGAATAACATATGTCAGTTTCAAGAAATTCCATAAATATTTACGGCAGTTAGAGCGCGGACAGACAGACAGACAGACAGAAAGACGGACAGACAGACAGACAGACAAACCGAAGTCATAAACACTTTTCAACCTTGTTGGAAAGTGTTAAAAAAAACATGGTACATAGAAAGTTTTTTTTTTTTTTTTTTATAATTATTTAATCAGCATTTCAAAACACATCACCTGAAAAAACAATTTTCCTCACAGACCTGTGCACTATTTTAATTATACTCTAAACGTTCAAAATTTTAAAGAAATTTTAGACTACCTAAATAAATGAAAAAAAGCATAATAATAATAATAATAATAATAGATAAATAAATAAATAAATAAAAAAAAATGAGAAAAAATGAATAAATAAATAAAAGCTTTGTTCGGTATGTTAAAAAAAAAAATCTGGAGTGACTCCACTCGACTTTCCGAACATTGAGTAATTAACAGTTTTGTAGATAAAGTAAAGAAAGAGGAGTTGTTAAAGAAACAAAAGAGAGAAAACCATAATAGAGTGTTTGAGTATTTTTCTCCATCTATTACACGATGTTTTATTTAACGCTACTGAACTTTGAGCCCATAGATCATAATGATAAGAATTTTTCGTTGTGTCCCTGTAAAAACCTATAAATGCTAGATTCACCAAAATGCTTATAGTTAGTGCAACAGTGATTTATAATACTCATATAAATTTTCAGCTCAATTCAATAAGGCGTTTAGATGCTATCGTACTTTTAAACAAGTCCTTCCGGCTTATTCGGAAGGGCAGGTTGATTTCTTTTTCCTTATCAAGTAGCCGTCATTTTGTTTCAAAATGGCGGCTACAAATTATTAACGAATTAGTAGAAATATTGGTGTAGGCTACCTACATATGGAGTTTTAAGCAAATCGGTTCATAAAAACCTTTTTATGTGAATTTAAAATTTTCAAGTGGTCAGCGCTTGGAAACAAGATGGTGGGCCAGGTTGACAAATATATCAAATGCATTTGTGAGATAAGACTACTGTACAAATATAGTTGGAATTAATTCAGAATCCCAAAAGTCATCGTGTTGAAAAATTAAGTGGCATCCACTTGGATCAAAATGGCAGAGAAAGTTGCTCAGTGAACTAATTAATCTAAAATATTGTTGCAAATTTGAAAATAATTCTTTTTTTTTTTTTTTTTTGTAGAAATTCTTTCAAAGAGGCTTAGTAAGTTGATTAAATGTTAATTTTCTGCATTTCTAGTTTGTTTTAAAGTTAAAATAGCCTAATTTTCCCTTAAAAACGCATTAAAAAGCTCCAATATGGCAGGTAATGGATTTGGCGCCAAATTTGACGAGTTATACACTTGGCGACTTTTGGCGAGAAAATCCATAGTTCATTAATAAACTTTTTTGAGACACTCATATAATCTATGTATGCATCAAAATTCAAACAAATTCGTAATGCGCTTTTTACAATTTGAATTTGAAATTTTCAAGTGGTCTCTACTTGAAAACAAAATGGTGGAGCAACTTGGTTAAGGAACTCATCCAAGATATTCATAACACAAGTTAAGACACTGTCCAAATTTGATTTGATTTGGAGTATTATTTCGGAAGTTATCGTGATTTTAAATTTTCAAGTGGTAGCCTGATTTCAAGAGGCCCCGCTTAACTTAAGATATCCACCACTTTATTAAAAATGGCGGATGCGTTCATTAATAAACTTCATTGAGACACTTATATAGTCTATGTATACATCAAAATTCAAACAAATTCGGAATATGCTTTTTACAATTTGAATTTGAAAATATCAAGTGGTCTCCACTTGAAAACAAAATGGTGGAGCAACTTGGTTAAGACACTCATCCAAGATATCCATAACACAAGTTAAGACGCTGTCCAAATTTGGTTCGATTTGGAGTATTATTTCGGAAGTTATCGTGATTTTAAATTTTCAAGTGGTAGCCTGATTTCAAGTGGTCTCACTTAAGATATCCGCCACTTTATTAAAAATGGCAGATAAAATTCATTAATAAAGTTCATTAAGACCCTTATGTAGTCTAGATTTACATAAAAATTTAAGCAAATCTTGCTTTAAATACGCTTTTTACAATAAGGGTTAGAAATATTCAAGTTGTCTCCACTTGAAAACAAAATGGTGGAGCAACTTGGTTAAGAAACTCATCTAAGATATTCATAACACAAGTTAAGACGCTGTGCAAATTTGGTTTGATTTGGAGTGTTATTTCGGAAGTTATCGTGATTTTAAATTTTCAAGTGGCCGCACTTAACTTAAGATATCCGCCACTTTATTAAAAATGGCGGATAAACTTCATTAATAAACTTCATTGAGACCCTTATGTGGCCTGTATCTACATCAAAATTCAAGCAAATCATGCTTTAAATATGCTTTTTACAATGTCGGTTTGAAATTTTCAAGTGGCTGCCACTTGAAAAGAAAAAGTCGGAGGAACTTGGTTAACGAACTCATCCAAGATATTTATAAGATCAGTTCACTGTCCAAATTTGGTTCGATTTGGAGTATTATTTCGGGAGTTATCGTGATGACAAAATTTTCATTATAGATAGATAGATATATATATATATAGATAAACGAAGTGATTGCAATAGGTCGATTTCTAAAGAAATCAACCTAAAATTTAGTCCCATAGGCCATAATGATAAAGAATTTTTCTTTGTGTCCCTGTAAAAAAACTGTAAGTGCTAGATTCACCAAAATCTATACAGTTAGTTCAACTGTGATCTATAACATGTGTACAAATTTTTTGCTCAGATTAATAAGGCGTTTAGACGCTATCTCACTTTTAAAAATTTGGCCCCATAGGCATAATGATAAAGAATTTTTCTTTGTGTCCCTGTAAAAAAACTATAAGTGCTAGATTCTCCAAAATCTATACAGATTGAGTATTTGTAACCTATAATATGTGTATAATTTTTTTGCTCAATTGAATAAGGCGTTTAGATGCTATCGCACTTTTAAAATTTTGCTCCCATAGGCCATAATGATAAAGAATTTTTCTTTGTGTCCCTGTAAAAAAACTATAAGTGCTAGATTCACCAAAATCTATAGGGTTCGTACTATGGTGACTTACAATATGCGTACCAACTTTCAGGTTAATCGAACAAAGCGTTTAGACGCTAGCGTGTTCACTCACAGACATACACACATACATACACACATACACACACACATACATACATCATCGTAAAAATAGTGAAAACGGACTCAGGGGACCTCAAAACGTATAGAAACATCAAAATCTCGAATTCGGATTTTTGACATGATTACAATACTTTCCTCACTATAGTGTTCGGAAAGTAAAAAAAATCTGGAGTGACTCCACTCGACTTTCCGAACATTGAGTAACTAACAGTTTTGTAGATAAAATAAAGAAAGAGGTGTTGCTAAACAAACAAAAAAGAGAAAACCATAACAGAGTGTTTGAATATTTTTCTCCATATATCACACGAGGTTTTATTTAACGCTACTGAACTTTGAGCCCTTAGATCATAAGGATAAAGAATTTTTCGTTGTGTCCCTGTAAAAATCTATAAATTCTAGATTCACCAAAATGCTTATAGTTAGTGCAACAGTGATTTATAATATTCATACAAATTTTCAGCTCAATTGAATAAGGCGTTTAGATGCTATCGCTGGTCTCATAGGCCATAAAGATAAAGAATTTTTCTTTGTGTCCCTGTAAAAAAACTGTAAGTGCTAGATTCACCAAAATCTATACAGTTGGTTCAAATGTGACCTATAACATGTGTACAAATTCTTTGCTGAGATTAATAAGGCGTTTAGACGCTATCACACTTTTAAAAATTTGGCAAAGAATTTTTCTTTGTGTCCCTGTAAAAAAACTATAAGTGCTAGATTCTCCAAAATCTATACAGATTGAGTATCTGTGACCTATAATATGTGTATAAAGTTTTTGCTCAATTGAATAAGGCGTTTAGATGCTATCGCACTTTTAAGATATTGGTCCCTTGGCCATAATGATAAAGCATTTTTCTTTGTGTCCCTGTAAAAAAACTATAAGTGCTACATTCACCAAAATCTATAGGGTGCGTACTATGGTGACTTACAATATGCGTACCAACTTTCAGCTTATTCGAACAAAGCGTTTAGACGCTAGCGTGTTCACTCACAGACATACACACATACATACACACATACATACACACATACATACACACATACATACACACACACATACATACATCATCGTAAAAATAGTGAAAACGGACTCGTTGGACCTCGAAACGTATAGAAACATCGAAATCTCGAATTCGGATTTTTGACATGATTACAATACTTTCCTCACTATAGTGTTCGGAAAGTAAAAAGAGTATCTGTTTCAGGCCATAATGTGAATATTAAAGACAATTTACATCTTATTCTTGAAAAATGGAGAAAAAAAAAATAAATTATTAAATATGAAAAATAACTTAAAAAAAAAAAAAATACGCGTATGAATGCACGAACATTAATCAATTTAATATTATAGAGATGTTTTTATTTGTTTACGTATATATTTATTTTTATAAACTTGTGTAACACTTATTTATAAAAGCACTATCATCTCATTCAAGATTGTCCGCTTACTTAATATAATATCTTTACATCTGTTCAGAATAACAATAATATCTATAAATTTTACATGAAACCATCTTTCAAACTGTTTCCATTCTAAACAATGGATACTGGAAGGGGATTTATTTAAAGGCCTAAAACGTAATTAATTGTATTTCAAATTCTATGCATCGTAAATCTCATATGCGCATAACTGAAATCCGAAAAACAGATACGTAAGTAATGTTTATAGGTTTAGTATCTTGTCTAAAATCATGAAAATGATTATAAATATTAAACAAGTAGAAAAAAATTGCGTTTTACATTCTTATCCAGACTCTTTAGAATGCATTTAAATATTCTATACACTGTTTTCCATTTAGTTTTAGGGAGTTTATTTGACTTATGTAATTTCACGGAATTTTATCACTTTCTTCTATAATCAGAGAATTTTTATATTCATATGATAGAATTTAATTCGTAAAAGTCATCGACTTCCAGTTTTCTCGATCCATTTATATGTTTTAAAAAGGACTTAAACACGATTTGGTCAAATTTTGAAAATGTCCGCCTCACTGTGTGCGACTAAAATTGTCTGGCAAGCTCTATCTCAAAACATACTTAATGCACAGAATTTCATACAAATTAGTATTGGTTGCGTCATAGCATAAATTGATGCCTATCGACTTTTGGTGAATATCGGCCGACAGGTAACGCTGAATGGTACGATTTCCCCCACTTATGGAGAAGGTTATATCTTAGTTTATATTCTATATAATTTCACAAAACTTGATATGTGAGAGATACCATTATGAAAAACTATGCTAGTTTAATTTGGGTGGTGCTACTATGCGAAAGGTGGCACTGCTGGACTGCAATTTCCCCCGTGTACAGATAGGCTATATCTCGTCTCCTGCCGCCTAAAACTGCACCAAACTTGATATGTAGGATGATCATTAAGATAAAGAATTCTAATTAAGAATAGGTGTAAGTAGGTCATCAGGTGACGCTGTTATTACTTGCTTTCTGTGATTTTCCATAAAGCTACATCTTAGCATCTAGTGCTTCAGAATTCACCAAACTGAATATAGAAAATCTTTATTATTAAAATGTAGGATTAAACATTTAGTCATGCTAAATGGTAAATGGCGCTTTTATATCAATTAATATAGAAAAAAAAGTTTTTAAATAGTCAAAACATGCTAATTTAATTATACGGAAAATATATTATTACATTAAAAGAATGGGATTAAAAACTATTTTATTTATTTATTAAAAAGATTTTATTCAACAGCCTCTACATTAATGTTTTTATCAAATGACCAGGACTGCAGCAAGTTAAACGAAAGTCATATAACATATTGTAATATACGATAAACATATTTTCCACATTTTTGGAAGTCCAAAGCTTCAGTCACCATATCTGATTTATTTTATTAATTGGGGAAGGGAAGGAGGGGGAGCTTTTACTTTAACTCAGAAAAACGTTTTCTGCATCGAATATAAAGAGTAGCATGGTAAGAGAAGTGTACCATGGAAAACAATTCCCTTTCACACATTAGCATTTTAAATTTCCATTACCGTTATTCTCTGCGTATAATACGCATGTTAGGTAAGTCAGTTTTGCACCAGAACTATTAACTGACAAATAAAGTTATATTTGTACGAGCTGTTTCTTCGATAAGGTATAGATTTCCTGATGAATAAAATTTCTGGTGGAAAAAAGACATATCTTACCTGCGGATTATACGCAGAAACTTACGGTATATATTAAAAAACAATCGAAACATTTTCTTCTCTCCTTTTTAGTTCAAAAAATTGTTCTCTGAAGAAAATTTCTTAATTTATTAAGAAATTTTCTTCAGAGAACAATTTTTTGAACTAAAAAGGAGAGAAGAAAATGTTTCGATTGTTTTTTAATATATACCGTAAGTTTCTGCGTATAATCCGCAGGTAAGATATGTCTTTTTTCCACCAGAAATTTTATTCATCGTGGCTAATTTAATTGTGACTCCAATCGACTTTTCGAAAATTGCATAATTAACGGTTATTTAAATAAATTAAAATGAGAGAAGTCGTTAAATAAACAATATAGAAAATTATAATAGGATATATGAGTATTTTTACGCAAATAATATGATGTTTAATTTAACACTCTTGCACTTCAAATTATTTGAGACCTTAGCTTCTAATGATAAAAATTTTCCGTTTTGTCATTGTAAAAAATCTACATGTGCTAGTTTCACCAAAATCTATATAGTTCGTGCGACAGTGACATATAACATATATATAAATTTAAATCCCAATTGAATAAGACATTTAGACGCTATCGCTTTTTAAAATATTTTGCCCATAGGCTATTATAAAGAATTTTTCGTTGTGTCCCGATAAAAAACTGACAGTGCTAAATTTATCAAAATCAATAGAGTTCGTGCTACAGTGACCTATAACGCGTATATAAATTTTCAGTTGATTTGAATAAGACATTTAAACGATATCACACTTTAAATAATTTGAGCTAGACTATATAAAAATTTTCTTCGTGTTTCAATAAAAGAACTATGGGTGCTAGACTCACCAAAATCTTTACAGTTCGTGCCACGACGGTGACCGATAACATGCGGGCCAACTTTCATATCATTCAATCAAAACATTTGTACGTTATCGTGTTCACTTACATACATACACACTCATACTATATCACCGCAGTAGTAAAAATAAATTGAGGAGACCTCAAAATGTATAGATACACAAAAATCTCAAAGTCATGATTACAATACTTTCCTTACTTATATATATATTCGGAAAGAAAAAAATATTCCATTTATTTACTAATTAATTAATCAAGCAATCAAATCTAAGTTTTAGATTAAACTCACTTCGTTCATTAGATCAATGTATCCCTTGCAGGAAACAAAGAGAAACTTTAACACGTTTTAAGACGTTTATTCAGTTGAAATAATTTGAATACAAGACAGCTTGCAATCTTGCATTTTAATAAATGCCACTCTAGTAGACTAATTTATCTGCTTATATAAGCAAGGATGTCAATCCACTTTACAATCTACATGGAAATCGATTAGATTAGTATTGTATCTAATATATTAAAAATGTATAGCAGATTTAAAATATTTATTCAGTTGAAGCAATTGGAAAACATTATTATTATTAGTTAGTTATTCAACATATGCTTCTTTGCTGAAAAGTATGTAAAAGTCTTGGTTTATTTTGGTAAAACACATTAATTCCATATCAAAGCTGTGTTACTTGTTTTATTAAACTTCGTGTACAAGTCACTGTAATTGGAATTATTACATCTGTATATTTAGGTAGTTGCTGTCAATGTTAATTTAGCTCCTATTGCACTTCTGTAAATGTGACTATTTAAAGAAAAAGATGATATTAAAATTAACAAAGTTTTAACCAATAAAATATATAAATATTTCAAAATATTATTTGTAAAAGTTGTGGAATTAAATAAAATAAAAACTTTATACATTGTAAAAAATTGAAAATTGAAACTTCAATGACAAACTTTAAAAGTGAGCCATAGAACTTACAGGAAGGGAACTGGAAATTACAGAAAATACAGTATAAAAAGTACGGTTCAGTCGGAAAATTTACTGCTATAACTTACCAGTAAAATTACGATTTTTTTTTTTTTTTTTTTTTTTTTACAGTGTAGTTTTGACATAGTAGTTTTTAAATATTATAACTGAAAAAATATCATGTAAATAGCTTTTTTTTTTCTTTTTAGGAATTCCATGTCTTAGATTTTTCTCTGCGACTTAATGTTTGACTAAATCCTTTAAAAATTATAGTGATGATTCCTTAGACTAAAACAAATTTGGATATCCATTTTAGTTTCCGTCTTAATTTAGACTTTAAAAAGTGATTTTAATTTTAAAAACAAAAGCAAAATAAAATAAAATAAAAAATAAAAACTCCCCATTCGAAAATCTCCTCATCTCATATAAATTAACTTGACAATGGATGGACATAGTAATACACAAACATCTTTAGAATATATATTTGAACAATAAACAGTGTGAAATTAGGAGGACAATTAATAAAACTGGAGCATTTTAAAAATTTTCTATAAAAGAAATTAAAATTTTGAATTATTTTTTTTTTTTAATAGTTTTGAAGAAAGTTTAATATATTTAATATTGTTTGAATGCACACGTATTAAAAATTTCATAATTTTAAGGCAATTAATTTACAAAAAAGATGAATAATGTTCATTGTCATTGTCCCACTAAATCTTTCAGGGGCAATGAAATACACCCATTTAAAAGCAAGAGCCACTAGAATTTGAGAACAATATTATAAGGGGAAAAATGAAATTTTTAGACTAATTTAAAGGAAGTAATTTTTTTTTTTTTTTTTTTTTTTTTTTGTTAATTTCCTGGATGATTTTTTTTTTTTTTTTTTTGGGGGGGGGGGATTGAAATTAAGGTGGTATAAAATATTGTTACAAAATTGTAAATAATTGTGTTTATTTTTGTATAAATTCTTTCAAAGAGGCTTAGTAAATTGATAAAGTGCTAATTTTGTGCATTTCTAGTCGTTTTAGCGTTGAAATAGCCTTATTTTTCCTTAAAAACGCATTAAAAAGCCCCAGTAATGCAGGTAATGGATTTGGCGCCAAATTTGGCGAGTTTTTCCCACCTTGGCGATTTTTTTGGCGACCTTGGCGAGAAAATCCTTATATGGGATATACCAAATATGGAAGCTGTAAGTTGATTGGTTGACCACTTTCTAGAGTTTTCTCGAAAAATCTGGGTTCCATGGAACAGTATTTAAGAAGCGCTCTCTCGCCAAGGCAGTCAGTTCAGTTCAGATCTCAGCCAGCTTCGCTAGTGCTTGCATTGCTCTTAAGCCTCTTTGAGAGAGACTTGCTTCAAGTGTTATTGCTATACAGTTTGTACTGTGGATTTGCTATTGACAGCTGTTGTTTAAGCTGTGTTTACTGTTTGAATTGAAGCTGATACTTGGTTTATAGACATGTATTTTTCTGGAACTTTCTGTGAATAAATTACTGAATATTTGTACGTTTAGCCTTTCATTCTCAGACAACTCACGAACCCCCAAGTACGCAACATTTCTGGTGTCAGAAGTGGGATTGTCTGTGAATGGTGTTAACTAGAGCTATGGAGCAAGAGATGAAAAAACTTCTAGAAAGCTTAGCTACCCAGATGAATGAGATGAAAGTTAGCCTGAGTCAAGAGATGAATGAAATGAAAGCCCGACAGGAAAAGATGGAAGCCGGATTGAAAGAGAAAATGGAAACATCGCAAAGGGAAATGAAAGCAGGACAGGAAAAGATGGAAACCGGATTGATAGAGAAAATAGAAAAAGGACAAAAAGAATTGGAAGCCAGTTTGACCGAAGAAATTAAATCTAATCAAGATGAGATGAAGAGAGAGCTTTCAACGGCGTATTATACAGAAAGTGGGAATCTGATGATGGGAAAAGCTTCAGATGGCAGATTTTATTACCAAGATCGAAAATTCCAGCTGTTTTAGAACAACTGCATAGTAGCTCTACCGGAGGCCATTTTGGGGTAATGAAGACTCTGCAGAAAGTTCGGGAACGCTTCTACTGGTGCAAGGCAAAGGAGGATGTGGAGAAATGGTGTAAATCCTGTGATGCTTGTGCGGCACGTAAAGGCCCGCAGAAACGAAGTCGAGGAAGACTGCAACGGTATAACGTGGGAGCACCATTTGAACGGATTGCAATCGACATCTTGGGTCCTTTGCCACGGACCTCCAGTGGAAATAAATACATTCTCGTCGTGATGGACTATTTCACCAAGTGGCCTGAGGCATATCCCATTCCCAATCAAGAGGCATGCACAGTCGCAGAAGTCCTAGTGCAGCAATGGGTGTCAAGGTACGGCACGCCCCTACAACTTCATACCGACCAAGGTAGGAACTTTACCCCTGATGTTTTCAAAGGACTGTGTGAACTACTCGGCATAGACAAAACCCGGACAACACCCTTACATCCCCAGTCGGACGGCATGGTCGAGAGGTTCAATCGTACCATCCTGAATAACCTCTCCCTTCTAGTATCAAGAAACCAGCAAGATTGGGACTTGAAGTTGCCATTGTTCCTGCTGGCTTATCGAAGTGCTGTCCATGAAACCACCGGCTATACTCCAACCCAGATGCTGTTTGGACGTGAACTTCGTCTCCCTTGTGATCTCCTGTTTGGTTGTCCACCCGATGCGCCTTCATCGCCCGAGGAGTACATCCAAGATCTCCAGGCACGATTTGAGGACGTTCACAACTTTGCTCGGGAGCGAATTCACATTGCATCAGAGAAAATGAAGACAAGGTACGATCTAAAGGCTACGCAACATGAGTTTCAGGAAGGAGAGAAGGTCTGGTTGTGGAATCCTGTTCGACGCAAAGGACTCTCTCCCAAGTTACAGTGCAACTGGGACGGACCATACACAGTCTTAAAAAGGCTGAATGATGTAGTGGTGCGGATCACTAAAACACCTTCATCAAAACCGAAGGTGGTGCACTATAATAGGCTAGCCAAGTACCACAAGTAACGGTAATATTAAAAATTAAAAATGTAAATACTGGTAAAATTTGCGCATGCGTAATGTAAATATTTGTATATAAATACTTGTACATATTTGTGAATTTTGTAAATATTTCTCACTTGATTTTTGGTTTGTATTTTGTCGTTATATGCAACTTAGTTTTTGTGTTTTAGATTGTGTAAATTTGTTTAGTTTCGCCTCTTGACCAAGGGTTGCACTGCCCGGGACGTGCAGTCCTTGGGAGGGGGGCAGTGTTACAAAATTGTAAATAATTGTGTTTATTTTTGTATAAATTCTTTCAAAGAGGCTTAGTAAATTGATAAAGTGCTAATTTTGTGCATTTCTAGTCGTTTTAGCGTTGAAATAGCCTTATTTTCCCTTAAAAACGCATTAAAAAGCCCCAGTAATGCAGGTAATGGATTTGGCGTCAAATTTGGCGAGTTTTTCCCACCTTGGCGATTTTTTTGGCGACCTTGTCGAGAAAATCCTTATATGGGATATACCAAATATGGAAGCTGTAAGTTGATTGGTTGACCACTTTCTAGAGTTTTCTCGAAAAATCTGGGTTCCATGGAACAGTATATAAGAAGCGCTCTCTTGCCAAGGCAGTCAGTTCAGTTCAGATCTCAGCCAGCTTCGCTAGTGCTTGCATTGCTCTTAAGCCTCTTTGAGAGAGACTTGCTTCAAGTGTTATTGCTATACAGTTTGTACTGTGGATTTGCTATTGACAGCTGTTGTTTAAGCTGTGTTTACTGTTTGAATTGAAGCTGATACATGGTTTATAGACCTGTATTTTTCTGGAACTTTCTGTGAATAAATTACTGAATATTTGTACGTTTGGCCTTTCATTCTCAGACAACTCACGAACCCCCAAGTGCGCAACAATATATTCCACCACACCTGAAGAAATTAAGGATGTTATACTTCATCATCCTATGCCGAGATTTTGATGACCTGTAGAACATGAGATGAATGGAGTTATTCATGGATAGGAAAAATAGGCAGCTTTTGAGGTCAAAGACTGGAGCACCATAGGTAAAAGACTGACTCAGCTCCTTAGCTTGACATAGGGGAATGGGCTTCACACCTAGGGTGACCTTACCAGAAGTAAAACTCCCGAAGTACTTTGCCCATTCCGCCTGCCTATGAGATGGTAAGGAAATCTGTATTCTCTCAGACAGTAGAAGCTCTATCCAACACTTGGCCAATTGGCATAGTGTGAGAGATTATATTGGTGCTAATATTCTAAAAAGTTAAAGCGCCTCTCCTTGTCTCATCAGATTCACCTACAGTGGAGTCCCTCCCATACTGATATCAGGGGCAACGAGTTTGTTGACACCCTAACCAAGGTCGGTGCTGAGTAAGCTTTCATGTCTTCTCTGCCTCTCACCTATATGGAGCTTCTTTCATTTGCCAAGAACCAGAGTAAATCCTCTTGGCCTGTTCCACCAGTACACCATTAGTGTCTGAATCTACGGTCGGATGCCTCTCTAGCACTTGTTTGTAACAGGCAAGATCAAATCACATTTTTGGGTGGTTCCAAGCGTTTTGAAGTCTGCGCCAAGTGTTCTATTGAGCAGGCTTCCCTTGATCATATTCTCAAGTGCCTGGGGCTTTCTAGACAGGATCTTACTGGCAATCCTCTATTGACTCTAGATTTCTTTAGGGTGCACGATTTCATGGACCTGATTTAACCTTGCTAGTCTTTGGGGATGAGCAACAACAAAAACAATAACATGAGATGAATTCATGGAGCATTAATTTAGAAGTAGGTTCGCAATGATGCAGCTTAACATTTTATGTTTTTTTCCGTTAAGTGTCTTTGCCTGTGACTTAAAAAAATATCCAAGTTTTATAAGATTAAAGTCTATGTAAAATCTTGAAATAACACAAGATGTAGCGTCATTACTGCGACGCTTATACGTTATATCCCCAGATATGTTTGTTTCAAACTATAATGTTGAATGATGATATTTGTGTCGAGATATCTAGTAGTGGAGTATGTCTGGAATACTTTCTCAAAGTTTCAAATCAACTGGGAGTAAAATCTGGGAGAATTTAGGAAATTTCCTTCACTAAGTTCAGTCGGTAACAAAAGTCTCCGAACACTAGTAAAAATTCCTATGTAAAAGAAGTACACTTAATACAGTTTTGTTAAATAAATCCTTGTCGAATCCTGTTCTTAGTCAGTCTAAAAACAGGATTCGACAAGGATTTATTTAACAAAACTGTATTAAGTGTAATTTTTTTACATAGAAATTTTTGCTAGTGTTCGGAGACTTTTGTTACCGACTGTTCGTTTTATTTCTGTTTAAAATTTTAAACGCTATTTTCTGAAAACACTATTTTTTATTTCAGTGGACACAATTTTTCAAAAACTAACGCACCTATCTTATTGAAATTTTGCACTCTTCAAAATCGAATTAACTAGAGATTGAACAAAAAAATTTCTTTTTTTTTTTTTTTTTTTTTAATTACAGTTAGTTTTACAAGGCTATACATAGGATAAATTGTAGCAAAAATTGTACTGTTCTGTATAAAACTATGACAAAAACTCAAAATACATTCTTTTTTTTTTTTTTTTTTTCGTTCAGGCACGAGCTGTACACATTTACTAACAGAAAATAAACTAATAATAACAGGAGACTTGGCGTTGGAATATAAAAACCCGAAAAAACTACTACGTCAGAAACGCCAAAGAAAAATATTATTGTTTGGCGTTTCTGACGTAGTAGTTTTTTCGGGTTTTTAGAAAATAAACTAATTTGTTTAATTTTAGGTAAAGCTATCATGAGTTTTCCTGACCACCAAGAGGGCACTTTTATCTAAGAGATCTCCGTAAAAGAAGTCTCAACGGCTTAATTTTTCAAATTTTTTAATGCAAATTTTATAAAATATTGTCTAAATGTTGCTATTTTACACGCTTGAAATTTTGAATAAAATAATTTATGTATTATATTAAAAGAGAGAGAAAAGAATTTTTTCTTTCTTTCTTTCTTTTGAAACCCAAGTAACATCCCTAAAAAAAGAAAAACGTTTGTTTCTTTATGGCGCTTATGTACACTGTAAAACATTTGAAACCTCTTTGCTTAACTTTAGCCGTAAATTTGATAGTGAATCTGCACTTTTTATAATTTATTTGCCATGATTTACGATTTGCCGTAAATTTCACAATTCAGCATAAAATTAACGCAGCGAGATTTAAAATTTTTACAGTGTAATTGAATTAATTTGACAGCAATTACGTTGTTTTAAAATCTAGTTTTAAAAAAATACTACTCAGGTAGAATAATGTGTTTACTACTAAATAATAAAGTCAGTGCATCTGAATTGTCCAAGCATCACACAGTGTACTTAAGTTTAGCACAGTAAAAGAAAAGCATAACAGTACTTGAAATGCAGTTTGAGGAATTTCTAACTAGTCCCTATTATATCTCAATTATTTTGTGTAGCTCTGTAAACAAATGGTCAGGTTTTTAATATCCTATTCTGTGTGAAAAAGGCTTTTGTGCATAAAAAGTATGTATGTTAATGCTGTAGATCAATCCCCCTTTCTTTTTTCCCGTGCTATCCAATGGAATTTTTGTTGCTTCATTTTATAGGGACATCTCATTGAAAAATAAAGTTTTTCGAATTCTCTTTTTTGAATATTACTGTTTGAACATGTTGTCTTTTAGCTTAGTGAACTTTTCTTTTTTTTTTTTTTTAAATAAATTTAAATATTTCTTTTAGAGATTGTAAATTAGAGACCTTAATGAGATAAAATATTTACATTTATTTCCTTATTATTTTTTATGTATTATACGTTGTGCTTTATTTCTGAATTTAATTGCTTTTTATGCTATGTATTAATTAAAATTCGTTTGCTGTATGGTCGTGCTTCCATCTGTGAGAAGTTGGGGGCTAGAAACGCGTTTTTTGGTTAATACCAGTATTTCGTCAGAAACTTCTCATATTCCTTTCCCTACATGGGGGAGCTCCCCTGATGAAGGCCCTCATGTGTTTTGGAATTAAATTTTCATCTGGTTTTGATTATTTTGTTTATATATATATATATTTATACGTAATTTAAATATATTTCTTTTAGAGATTGAAAATTAGAGTCCAAAATTTCCTTAATAAAATAAAAATATTTAATTTTTTTTCTTCATTTTTTTTTTTTAATTAATATATTTAAATATTTCTTTTAGATATTGAAAATAAGAGTCTTTAGTTTACTTAATGAAATAGAGTATTTAAATTTATTTATTTATTTTTTTAATAAATTTAAATATTTTTTAAAATTTGAAAATTAATGTTCTAAGTCTACTTCATGTAATACAATATTTAAAAATTATTTTTAGAAATTTACTGACTAAGTTAAAAGGTGACATGTTCAAAGAGTGCAATGTTCAAAAAAACAAAATTAGAAAAACTTCATTTTTGAATGAGATATCCCTATAAAACAAAGCAACAAAAATCCTATTGGATAACATTGAAAGGGAGAAAGGGAAATCTTACTGATGTGTACAGCTTTAATGCTATTTTGTTTAGCGCAATCTAAAGATGTTAAAAGGATTAACAAGAAATTTTGTTCATAGACGTAGTGCATGATTTTCTTTTGCATATATGTTTTTGTACAGTAATCTATTGTCCGATTTGAACAAACAGTTTCAAGTATATGATAAAGATGCAGAATATCGAATTTGAATTTTCTCCTAATACAGTAGAACCTCGTTAACGTGAACACTGTTAACGTGGATTACTTTTAACATGAACTGTTTCCACAATCCTCGTCAAAATGAAGATTCGTTAGCTATATGAAGATATTAGTTATTGATAGCAGGGACTACTGATGACGTGAACAAGTTTTTTATCCCCCTGAGATTCGAGTTAACGAGGTTCGGCTGTATCTCTTTTTTAGTTACGCTGATAACACACATACAGACACTGAGAGTCAGACTTGCAGAATAAATTGTTGAAATACTTTTTATTTACTTATTTATTTATTTATTTATTTTATTTTATTTATTTTATTTTATTTTATTTTATTGAGATATGCACAATTATTTCGCCACTTATTGAGGGAATTTGCAATTTTTAAAAATCAGATTCTTGAAATACGTGTTTATTTTAGTGGATAATTTTCTGTCTCTTTCAACTTCTAAAAGCTAATTTTAGGTTTCAAAGAGCCTTAAAACGTGTAATTATACCAAAAACTAATTTTAAATACGTTTTCTGCTATGTACCAGTTGTGAAAAGTAAAAAAAAAAAAAGTAATAAATAAAAAAAAAACTAAAAACTAAAAGCTTCTTTTTTATTCGTTAAAGAAGTTAAAAATAATAACAGCGAGATATTTTGTAGAAATTTTGACAAAATAATTTACTGTCCGATTCTAAAAAGTCTTTTTTTGGAATGATAATAACGGAAGCAAAGGACTAAAACTATGAGATATACAAATTAAATGTCATGGTAAAATAATGACCCTATTTTTAGTGACATTAATCTGGGAAATTTAATTTAGGTTTAAGTGCATATTTTAAAAGCAGTTATTTCATTCTCGGCTTTACTTCCTCATTTATTATAACCCCTTACACAGTTCGCGTCTTAGAAAATGCGTGCAATAATTCATAAAATGCAAATCTATTTATTTAGGGTTTATGTTACTTAAACTGTGTAATAATTTCAACGTCAAAATTTGGAAAGATTTTGAAGTTAACAAAACATAAATTAAAATAGTTTCATCACGCTCGAAGAAATTCTTAAGTAATTATCTAAAATACTATAAATATGTAGACTTTTAGATGCTTACTGTATTTTAATTAACTTTATTTCTAGATAATAACTCTTGTTACTTTATAGTTATAATTAAATGTTTAAAAGAAAATTATAATACATAGTTTTTAAAAATTTCTTACCACACCATGAACCTACGAAAAAAAAAAAAAACTGTCGTGAAACTTGCATTACTTTCTTTTACTCTACACTAAAACATAGCTACCAAGTTTTTTTTAAATTTATTCTGGAATGTTGTTAGTCCCGCCCCCTTTTCACACTGTAATCTTTTTAGAGTAATTTCCTTCATATTTAATTGTAATTATATAGTGAAGAAAATTTTTCTACAAAGATTACGGTGTGAAAAAAAGGATGGGATTAACAGCATTCCGGAATAAATTAAAAAACTTGGCAGCAATGCTAAAATAAATCCCTCTTATTACAGTTTAAATTATAAGATAAGAATTTCAAAATTTCTGACGTATTTTTTTTAAATATCTGAAAACTAGTTTTACATGCAGTTTTCTTTAGCAAAAGTTTCTGTGTAGCGGTGCCTGTCGCGGTTTCTTTCAACCATCCCATGTCCTCCATGTTCTCATCAAAAACTATACCTCTGGGGGTCACCGAAGCGGGAGAGCCATCCCTTCCGTGGAGGATCAAAATTGTGATGGCATGTATCCGGACCACCTCTAGGAGTGTGTCCCAGACCGTCGCTAATTGCCCATCTGCGTAGCACTAGTGCGACGTAAAACGCAACCAACCAACCAACCTCCAACCATCCATTTAAATATTGTAACTACATTCATAAAATATTTAAGGTTGTTATTAAATTAAGAAAAAATTAAATTACTTAGAGAATTTTCTCGTACGCCTCTCTTTGAAACTTATTCGTATAATTTTGAACAGCCCTGCATATTGTCTATAAATTATTACAGACGCACCAAATTGTATACTAAAATTAAGCACAGTAAAAAAAAATTCATAACCACAACTTAAATTACATTTTGAATCATTTCTAATCATAGTCCCAGAGAACCAAACAAATCCTCTGTAGATTATCCAGCAAAGTTTCTAGAGATCCTAACTGAAAAAACATTCGATGTATTGCGAAAGACACCCCTGTTGCAAATCGCAAGAATAAATTTTCACTATGGGTGTCTTTCGAAAGATCTCGTCAACACCTTTAAAATGAATAGTTGAACTATACATCTGTGATAATTTAAAACAAAGTTTTAGATTTTTTTTTATCTTTTATCGAAAAAAACGTATTTCTTTTACTATTTGCAAAAAATTGACTTTCTTTTGGCATTTAGTGATATAATTCTGTCAGATAAAAATTGTCTGCATTTATAATGGAAAATAATTTAACAAATAATTTTTATTCAATGAATTTTGTGTAAAACTATATAGAAGAAAGTCATGTGGTGGCCACATCATACTAGTTTAAATTTAATTCAAAGATTTAAAGTAGGCAAGTTTCTATATTTTTATTATATTTTAAATGATAACTAGTTTTGTAAAAATTTGGTAGAACGTCCTAAATTTGCCTTAAATTAGTCATATAAGGTCTAAAACGTGTCTTAAAATTATCCTAAAAACATATAAAAGTTCAAAAGCTTATCCTACAACCCTCTGAAAACATTCTGTCTTTAATATGTCATATTAGTACAAAAAGCTTTCTATTATTGTTGTACTAATGTCTTTAAAATATCATATAATTGACATCCAGGGGAAATAAAAAGTAATACATATTTACTTCCAGCGAATGTGTAAAGAAAAATAGAAATATTCTTCTGGGTGTCAGAACATCCTATGAAATCGTTTGGATTTCTTCTGGATGTAATTGTGTTGCGTGGTTTTTGGCAAGCGACTTCTTTTGTGTGTCTGCCTGTAAAAGAAATATGAAGGCTTTTGATACCGTATTCTATGTAAAGCATGGAAAGTTTCATACATATTGATAAAGTACTAATATAATTTATGACGCTAATGTATGTTGTTCTACAAATATTCTTTATTTTTAAAACTATACAATTTTTTATATTTTTACTGTCAAGTTGTTGTTAAAAAAAAAAAAAAAAAAAAAAAAAAACTGCCCATGACGTCACATTTGACTGCATAACGTTTCTTTACTACTCTAAACTCTATAATCATAAATTTACTTTAACTTTATCGGCTTTATTTTTAAATCCTCATTGTCGACTTTTTAAATTTTAGCGCTGAAGTACACTGAACATTTTTCGTCAAAAACTTTAATTTAGCAATAGTCATTTTAAGCCATGTAGCGCATCAATGATGCAAACAAATTATAAAATGTTGCAGAAAAAACATTGAAACAGCAATAAATAATAGTCACATAAATAATCCATTTTTACCTGAGTAGAAAATTTTATGGAAAGAAAATGCAGTTTTAGAAATAGAAAATTAATTTCAACAAGCACTATTTTAAACCTGAAAACTATTAAAAATATAAACATAATATGAATGATTCTTATGAATTGACGGAAAGTTACAACCGATAAAAGTATTAGCAAAATAGATGCTGAAAATATTCGCCTTATTCATACAAGAAAGTATAAAAAAAACAAAAATCAATCGCCAATATGTCGACAGAAATTCAAAAGCTGCCAAGGAAGAGGTATCATAAAGCTTTGTGCCAGGAGAGTTTTACTTATTTATTTATTTTTCATATATCAGTCACTGCGCTAATTTACCATACAAATAAATGATTTGCTATGTGTGACTGCACTTGCTCTCTGCCGGGCACAAATATTTGATTAACACAAATCAATATTTAAATTAATAAATAAAAATAAATATATGTTTAATAGGAAATATATATAACACAAAAACATTAGTTATCTAAAATCCAGCTGAAATAGCGCCCATAGAATATTGTATTACAAGACATATTGACGTAAAGTATTGCTTATATATAATTGTTATTTAAATATAAAAGCCTACTTCAATATTTTTCGATACTCTTCATTTAAAAACTGTCATTCAATTGAAGTTCCCAGGTAAGGCGTTGTCGTAAGCACCATAGACAACAACCCGAGACGTTGCGGTAAGGAAGTCTTAAACTGAAGGCAGCAAGGACCCGAAACGAAGTTTTTGAGCAATTTCAATGCATTTTCTTTTTCATTTATAATTGTAAAGTGGTATAAAAATAATGATTCTTTTCCTTCTTTTCTTTTCTTTCTTTATCCATTTAAATATAGTGACCAGTGAAGCGGGCAAAGCCTGCTAGTTTTGAATAATCTTGTATGCCCCTGTATAGATAGAATTTTTTCGACATCACTAAAAAGTTTCAAGTGACATGAGAGTGATATTGAAATTGAATTTTCTGTTAATATTTGTCTTTTAGTTATGCTGAAGATCAATTCTCACACGCACATGCAAATCAATCGCTAAAAAACTGATTTTTCCGATTCAAGGGGAACGTGTATTTATGGCAAACATTCATTTTTGAAAAATTACTTCGAAGAGAATGCTTTTTCTATCGCATATTGGTAAGAGAAAGTAAAAAACAACTATGGTCTCTTTAAAAAATATTTCCATTGAAATATTATAAAGAGAAGCTAGATGTAAGAGAAAAAACATGAAATACATTTAAGATAAAGCTAGGAGTGTTTGCGCATAATTCAATAGAACGATATAAAATATCCAAATATTAATTTCTTGCTGAACTATTGCTAAATAATTCTGAAATCATTGTTTTCTATGAATTTCCACTACTATTTTACTGTTATGTTATAATTTAAAGCAACAGCTACAATAAAACCAAGCCTATTTTACGCAATCTCTCCTTACAGGGTAGGTATGATTGCGAACATGGGTAGGAGAAATTGCGCTTAAATATTACTACAATTAAATTGCAAACAATAATAATTGCACCTAAATGAGATTGTTGTAAAGTTTTTGTACGCAAATATTTTTGTATTAGAAATAGATATTTCAGCTTAATAAATGAAAAATAAACAAAACAAAAGAAACTTAAAAATAAAGAAAAAATTGTATTTAAAGAAATAGTTTTAAAGAAAAAAAAAAAGGATAAAGAAAAGAAAGAAAGAAAATAGATTACAAAATAACATTAAGTTCCTAGATAACACATTTAACTTAAAATTAGTACATTTCCTGTTTAGTTCGAATGGTTTCTTGCTTGCTGACCTAATATTGCCTTGTGTATAATCGTTGCGCTTATTTTTGTAAATGGCACTTCTTTCATTCAACCACCTTCCACAAGTTAACCCATTCAAAACGGATTGCACAGCGTGTGTATAACGAATTTCCGAAATAAAAAGACGGATAGCAGGCCATGTATTCGATGATATATAGCTGACTCCGCCTACTTTTAAGCCCAGAATCCGCTAACCGTTTATTATTTATTGAAATTACTTTCTCAAAATCTTCCACACAAAAATGTTTAAAACTCAAAACCTGAAATTCACTTGGTTTTAAATCTTCTTGTTTTAAATTTAAAAATCTTTACGTTAATTTATTTTATTTTATTTTATTGAAATCTAGACGATTACAGTCCTTAAAAATTTTTTGAGAAAGCTGATAATCTTTGTTTGCTCTCAGTTTATAGCTTTGAGCAGATGACAACTGCACAGAATTTGAGTATTATACTTGAAAATATTGTGAAACTAAACAGACATACAGTAACACTAAATAAATTACCATAAATTCCCCATAGACTAGCACTGGCACTCAAGAGGTAAATAGCACCAGAGGTGTGGTTTTGTCGATCGTTGCCATTCCTGAAAAATGTCCAATTGAGGATTCTGGGGATGGTTTCCAAAAAAGATGCGCCGTCTGGGGTGGGTTAAACTAGTCCAGTCACTTCTAGAAGTTGACTTCTGGTACAATTCCAGACATTCAACAAACTCATTCTCATTGTCTTGTCATTAGCAATAAGCTGCATAATCTCTCCTAGTACAAAAATTTAATGGAATCATGCGCAGTCTCTCCTAAGTATTATATGCGAAAACTCTTCCCTTTCGGTAGGAGAGATTGCGCAGCCTTTTTTACAATAACTATTCGCTTTTATAGAGAAATATTGATGTTCGTACCGTTAGTCTAGGTTAGTAGCTTATGAGGAATCTTTTAATTTTTAAATATTTTGTACTACTGCCATTCTATAAAGATTCCTAGGAAATGATATGAAAATTCAAGCATTTATTTTTTAAAACAAGGCAGAATAACCAAGTTTTATCCTGGACGATAAAAATAATCAACATGCAGCTTCAAGTCAACACTCCACTGTCACTGTTGTATAACTACCTGGAGTAGCAGCGCTCGCACTCTACTCCTTCCCTTCGATATTCTATGTGCGCAATCTATCCAACCACACCATTTCTCCTAGCTTTACCTTATACAAAGCAAATATAACAAAAGTAGCGTCACCACAATATAAAAGTAGTTTCTCTCGTGTCTTTTTTATTATATGTGTGTTTGGGAGGTGAGAGAGATATAGTAAATAAGATTGCAAGAAGAAATTAATCTTTCAAGAGGTAATGCATTTTTGGTATCACTTTTTCCATCCAGTGAGTTCTTTCATCAGAAAGTTAAAGGCTAAACAAAGGGGTGTGTTCAGAACAAGTCATTTATCTACTCAGTTAAAAAAACAAAAAAAAAAAAAGCAGTGTCTTTATTTTTCAGTATAGTTATTACAAAGATAAATTAAGATCTGGTTACTGAGTTAGTCAGGTTATATATAGAGAGTGTTTGAGAAACCTGCACTAAAAAATCTTGTTTCAAATTTAGACATACATAACACGCATACTTTCCAGCTTAGCACCTTTTGGCTACCGGTAAATTTTAATAAATTATTTGGCAACTATAATAACACATCACAGACCAGTAAACAAATATACATGATTTTGAAAATCGATGAATACTTTCCATAGACTTAATTTACAGAATAACAAATTTTTAATTTTTCTATCGCGTCCACAAGTCTTTATTTATTTATCATTTCTTTTTACTCGTAATTTTTGAATGACTTTTAAAATAAGGTCTTTCAGTATCGTTTCTATCATACCATCCAAGAACTTATGTCAAAACGGTTTAAGTCAGCTTTTTAATCTTCTCCCGATTTAGGCGGGGGACTTTGTACCAGAAAATCTTTTTAACAAATTTCACGTTTTTTTAAACATAGAAAATTATTATGAGAGATTTCTATTAAAAAAATAATCTGGTGTGTCCCTCACACGACTTTCTCTTACCCTGAAATTTAATACTATAAATACAGGTTGGAAATTAAGAGGTAACGTAACGAGTACTATTATGTAAACTTACGTTAAAATAATTCTAATTAGTCTTCGGAAGAGTTTTATATGATAAATAGTTCTGTGTGAGCGGGGGCTTGAAAATTATCAGTCTTGATCAAACTTTTCGAGCAATAAATTTATATTAATTTGAAAATACAACTTTTAGATCTCCTTAAATTATTCGTATTTAAGTTACTCTAAGAGACACAGACAATAATCAAACTTTTAAAAACTTGACTTTGGTAATCAGGAAATCTCAAAACGTGTAAATACACAAAAAAAAAAAAAACAAGCGAGGAATATTTAGCTTAAAAACATACATTATTTATCATATGTCTATGAAGAATTCATTTCCATTCCTCAGCAGTTTTCCCGGACATGGTAAAATATTACAGTAAAGCACCTCCACTGACAATAAAAAAGAATGTTATCGCTTAAATATTTGTAACCCTGTATGTCTTTTGAAGAATGTGTTCAAACCACATAGTGCACCTAAATACAATCCTATAGTAACAATATATGCACTTCCATCGATTTTCAGCTATTGCTGCACTACAATCTAGTTCTTTTGTGTCGCCCTGTAAATGAACAGTGAATGATTTCCCTGCCATATTCTACATGAGGCATGTTTTTATGCATATAAGAAATATATATTCATTTCATTTGGTTTAGTGCAGTCTATAGATGCTAAACTCTACTTACCGGCAATTTTCCCCATAGACGTAATGTATTTGAATACTCTTGAGTGTCTTTGTTTAATAGGAAATGTCAATTAAAATTCTTTAACATGTTTATACTTATCAATCTTCATATTCTTGACAGACAAATAAAAATATTCAGTTATTTATAATTTTAATGTAGGGAAATGCAGAAAAGAGAAAATATATGCATTTGCACAATACATTTAAGATAATCTGGTGTGTCACCCACACGACTTTCTCTTACCCTGAAATTTAATACTATAAATACAGGTTGCATATTAAAAGGTAAGATAACGAGTACTGTAATGTAAACCTGCGTTAAACAATTCATATTAGGCTTCTGAAGAGTTTTATATGATAATTAGTTCTATGTGAGGGGGGCTACCACCCCCCTCAACCCCCCGTTTCATTAATGCATCTACATTTATATAGAATTTAATACGGTTATTAAAAAATAATTCTGTTTTTAAAAAATAATTTATTTATATTATTATTTTTAAAAAAATATTTTTTATGATAATGCAGACGAATAATTTGTCGCAGTAACAAGTAGTATAACACCAAATATAAAAAAAAAAGCCCATTTTATTCTCAATATTAAAAAAAAAAAAAAAATCGATAACTTTGTTTTAAATTATCGCATATCGATGGTTCAACCATTCGTTTTAAAGGCATTGGCGAGCTCTTTTGAAAGATACCCATCATGAAAATTTACTCCCCTCGAGGGGGACTTCCCCCCCAGGGGGGGAGGCGAGGCTCCTACATACACAAAATTTTTTTCCCAGTTAACTATCTCTATTACAAAAAATATATATTCCTTTCATTTGGTTTAGTGCAGTCTATAGACGTTAAACTCTACTTACCTGCAATTTCCCCCATAGACGTAATGTATTAGAATTCTCTTGATTGTCCCTATACACGAACCATTTGTTTGATCTTAACGAAAAGCTTACTGTAGCATCCCTATATGATACACATTTAGAATACCAAGTTTGAACTTTCTGCCATAATTTGTTTTTGACATATGCTGATAACAGACAGACACACAGACACACAGACAGACACACAGACATACAGACAGACACACAGACATACACACAGACCATTTGCTAAAAACATGATTTTCGTATTCAGGGGACCTAAAAACGTGTAAATATAACAAAATCTC
The DNA here is from genome assembly GCA_963930645.1 of Salticus scenicus. Taxonomy (NCBI): domain Eukaryota; kingdom Metazoa; phylum Arthropoda; class Arachnida; order Araneae; family Salticidae; genus Salticus; species Salticus scenicus. The sequence goes on along the minus strand of OZ005655.1, from coordinate 92,631,971 downwards.
GCGTTCGAAAATTTGACCCAAAAACAATACTTTCTCTACCTTATGGGTAAGAGAAAGTAAATAATCTGGTGTGTCACTCACACGACTTTCTTTTACCCTGAAATTTAATACTATAAATACAGGTTGGAGATTAAGAGGTAAGATAACGAGTACTGTTATGTAAACCTATGTTAAACAATTCATATTAGGCTTCTGAAGAGTTTTATATGATAATTAGTTCTGTGTGAGGGGGGCTACCGCCCCCCTCAACCCCCCGTTTCATTAATGCACCTACATTTATATAGAATTTAATTCGGTTATTAAAAAATATTTCTCTTTTTAAAAAATAATTTATTAAAATTATTATTTAAAAAAATTATCTTTTATGATAAGGCAGACGATTTCCATATTAGAGAAGTAGTTTAACACCAAATATCCAAAAAAAGTCCATTTTTTTTTCTCAAAAAAAAAAAAAAAAGAAAAAAAAAAGTACGATTTTTTTTTCAGTTTTTTTTTCGTTAAAAGTAAAAAAAATCGATAACTTTGTTTTAAATTATCGCAGATCGATGGTTCAACCCTTCGTTTTAAAGGTATTTTCGAGCTCGTTTGAAAGATACCTATCATGAAAATTTACTCCCCTCGAGGGGGGACTTCCCCCCAGGGGGGGAGGCGAGGCTCCTACATACCCAAAAAAAATTTCCCAGTTAACTGTCTCTATTACAAAAAATATATATTTGTTTCATTTGGTTTAGTGCAGTCTATAGACGTTAAACTCTATTTTCCTGCAATTTCCCCCATAGACGTAATGTATTAGAATTCTCTTGATTGTCCCTGTACACGAACCATTTGCTACATCTTAACGAAAAGCTTACTGTAGCATCCCTATATGATACACATTTAGAATACCAAGTTTGAACTTTCTGCCATAATTTGTTTTTGAGATATGCTGATAACAGACAGACACACAGACACACAGACACACACACACAGACACACAGACCATTTGCTAAAAACATGATTTTTGTATTCAGGGGACCTCAAAACGTGTAAATATAACAAAATCTCGCGTTCGAAAATTTGAGCCTAAAACTATACTTTCTCTACCTTATGGGTAAGAGAAAGTAAAAAAAGTAGACGGACACTGGTCAAAAACTGCAATTATCTAAGTGGGTGTTTCTTGCGGAATACCAGTTTTGCATGTACATGTACATTTGGCATTTTGCCAATTGCTAACGTGCTTGACAAGATGGTTTTACGTAGTTAAATTTCTTGGAGATGAATGCGGCCTGCCACGAGGAATTCCTGTAACGCATTACCAGAAAGGACAGATTATAGCGCTGAAAAATGTTAATAAATGAGTCAGAGAAATTATTAGGCTGCTTCTAATAAGAAAAAGTAGCATCAACGATTTTCTACGTGCTCCTGAAGCCCATGGCGTAAAGAAAAAGAGTCGCCGGCCAAAGAAACTTTCGCTTAGAGACCAAAGAAAAATTTTTACTGAGCTGAAAAAAACTGGAGCATCAATTCCCAGAGTTCAAATAAACACAGGAATTACTAACGTAACTTCTCAGACAATTTATAACTACATTAAGCACTCAGAGCTCTTACAATATAAGAAGAGAAAACATCATCCATGCTGGAAGGACCACCACGTGAAAGAACGCCTACAGTGGGCTCAAAACCTTGGGACTGTCTTGGACTACAGAATGGATATATGTAATTTTTTCAGATGAGAAAAAATTTAATTTAGACGGCCCAGATGGATATCAATATTATTGGCACAGTTTGGAGAAAGAAGACGAAGTGTATTCTACTCGGCAAGTTGGTGGTGGCGTAATGGTGTGGCTATGGTGGAAGGACAAATTTAGTGTTCCTAAGTAAGAAACAGACTCACAAAGATTATATTGAAACACTAAGCAGTGAGCTTTTGCCATTTGCGTGTGATCTTGGAGGAGAAAACTGGATTTTCCAACAAGATGGAGCGCCAATACACACCGCTAACAACGTTAAAAAATGGTTTCATGTGAACAACTTCAATGTTTTACCCTGGCCAGCCAAGAGTCCGGATATGAATCCTGTAGAAAACATTTGGGCTATACTTGTTCATAAAATTTATGAGGGTGGACGCCAGTATGAATCAATTCACCAGCTCAAAGAAGCTCTTACAAATATTTGGGAAATTTTCTGTCAAAAATATGATTCAGAATCTCATTGATTCGATGCCTAACAGAGTATACGAACTTATTAAAGCAAATGGTAGACGAACCCCTTACTAAAAACGTTTTATTTTAGAGATACAAGATATGTCCGTCTACTTTTTTTAAGAAAAATTACAGGGCAAATATGCACCATTTTTGTTTCCTGAATTTTTCCACTACATAATTCAAAAGGATTGAATCTATATCCAAAAAATAATGATATATATTTCTGTCTCAAGAATATAATTATATTAGAGAAATGAACCTCATATCTCTAATTAAAGAAATAAACGGCTTTAAAGTATTACAAGCAAGTGTCCGTCTACTTTTTTTATGCAGTGTATGTGTCTGCGTAGCTTTCCTTAAAACCATTCACAGTAGAAAAATAAATCGCAATATTTTAATAAAATTAGATTTATAGATAATTATTGGATGAAAGTGATGGAATAATTACATTAGAAAAAGAGCAGTTAAAATTAACATTTTTATAGGGCACAGCGTAACTCCTAAAGGGCCACATATTAAACATTACTGTGTAAAAATATGACACAATTTTATTTATACGTCATTTCACTTTAACTTGTCAGAACAGAGAAATGTGCACAGACTTGAAATATATCTTGAATAATTAAATTTTTCGTATATTTTGACATTAGTTTAAAAACGTTTCTTATTTTTAGCTAATTTTAATCCCAATGTAAAAAGAATTATTTTTGAAGGCGTGGTATCACAAGGAATACTTTTGTTAACACATTGACGCTAGCATATTTTTCTCATTTTACTTATATGTCCCGCCCTTTGGCATTTCTTTAAAACGTAACAAAAATTTAACAAAATAGATTTTTCATATTAAAGTAACGGAAATTTTATATTCAGCAATGGTTGAGGTAATTGCCCCCGAAGAATATATACACCGATAGCATTCAATGAATTAAATACGAATGCGCAAAATCCTTTTTTAACACTTTCCAAAAATGTCGAAAAGTGTTGATGATTTCGGTTTGTCTGTCTGTTTGACCGTCCATCCGTCTGCAAGTCTGTCTGTCCGTGCTCTGACTCCCATAATATTCATGGAATTTCTTGAAACTGATATATGTTATTCAAGTTTGCTATTGGATGTTTTCTATAGAAAATGTAAATACCATCGCTGGTTTGTGCACAGGGACGTTCGAAAGTATTCCAAAGCATTGCGTTCTATGAGAGATATTTAATTAAACCAAATTTTAATAAATTTACTTTGAACAAGTCTTAATTAAATTGCAATATGTTATTAATAGTCTTAAAACAATGCTTTCTACAGAATATAATGTGATTAACATTAGATTTACAGGGCCCCACAAACATAATCAGTTAAATTAAGATTTATTTTTGGAAATTTGTGGAATGGCATTTTAGTTTACATTAAGCACTTTTAACAATTTCTAAAATTTTTTAAGTGTTAATACGATTTTAACCCTTTGCCCGGAACATGTTTTCATCATGCTTACCGGGAACACCGGTCTCACAGACCGCTATTTTTAGAAAAAGGTACTGAATGTATTTAGTGAAATTTCGTGGCGATAAATTATGAATTCTTGCAGCCATAACTTTACTTTCTCAATCATGACGTATTATAGGGACGATAGGATATCATATGGTTGATTGGATTTAATGCCGCATTAGTGCTGCGCAACGGGTAATTGGCGACGGTCTGGGACGCACCCCTAAGGATGGTCTGGAGACGTGCCATCACAATTTTGATCCTGCCCAATTAGGTGACCCCCAGAGCTATAATTTGGTATATTGTATGATTGAATCATCTGGTTTCTGAAATTATTCTTTTTTAATATGTTTATAGTGACCAGTTTAGAGTATTTTTATAAATACGAAGCATTAAAATTATTAAAAGAATGTAATTACGGCGTTGATTTTTTAATTCTAAATAACCACACTAATAAAAAGTTATAAATAAACGATTTCTTATTATTTTTCGAACTAGAGGAAATGAGTCTGCGCTCGGATTGGAAGAAATTTCGTCACCCTGTTTCGACTATTGAGTTACGGAATTTCGTGCACTTAGAGATGCATTCACAAGCGGTACCATCGACAAGATATTAGAGTACACCCCGGACTAGTAACCTTTTTGCTATCCAACATCAGATCTCTACCATTTAGTCAAATAAATCATCCACCAAACCGACATGAAAATTCCACCAAGGCAAGTTTCCTCCACCTTTGTTATCGCTGTTTTATATTTCGATTGGGTGTAAATTAAACATATACCAAAACCTACACTAGCTGAAATGGAAAGCAAGTAACCTAATCCTTGTTATTGTTTAAAAGCTGTTCCGTTTGAATTTTGTTTGGATGAATGAATGGTTGGGTTTTACGTCGCACTAGTGCTGCTCAGATGGGCAATTGCCGACGGTCTGGGACACACCTCTAGAGGTGGTCCGGAGACCTGCCATCACAATTTTGATCCTCCACGGAAGTGATCCTCTCCCGTTTCGGTGACCCCCAGAGTGACTTTTGTTTAGAGTTTTGGTGGTAAGAGGAACAAACCATTTAAAACATGCAAAATCCCAAGAACCAGTTGCCAAGACAGCGATTATTACCAAAAGAAGGCGCAAAAACCGTAGTGATGTTCCGGGAATTTTTCTCCATGGACAATATAGGGAATCCGTACTCTACTAGTATATCTGCTCAATGAGGGTTACACAGTCATTTTTTTTTTTTTTTCATGTGTGCAAAGAGTACATTCGTGTGTGTAAGTGATTGCTGAGCTTTCTTGTACAACCGGCAGCAAAAGTATCCGAGCACTAGAAAATAATTCTGATGCCAAACAATTACACTTAACACTGTTTTGTTAAATAAATCCTTGTTGAATCATGTTGTTAGACTAAGAACATGACTCGACAGGGTTTATTTAACAAAGCAGTATTAAGTGTACTTTTTTTTAGAGGGATTATTGCTAGTGCTCGGATACTTTTGCTGGTACACACAATGGTAATGACATGCCTCGTCCTGGACCACTTGTTAGGGTGGACTCTAGACTTCCACAAATTGCTCATTACGTAGGTATCATGTGATATTTAAACTAGGGTGACCAAATGTCCTGAAATTAGGGGGTTAACTAAAGTGACTGTATGTCTCAATTTATTGGGGACAGTCACCACTTTTGGCAGTTTGTCACTATGAACAGGATTCGACAAGGATTTATTTAACAAAACTGTATTAAGCGTACTTTTTTTACATAGGAATTTTTGCTACTGCTCGAATACTTTTGCTGCCGAATGTACAGTCGGTAACAAAAGTATCCGAACACTAGCAAAATTTCCTATGTAAAAAAAGTACGCTTAATACAGTTTTGCTAAATAAATCCTTCTCGAACCCTGTTCTTAGACTGGCTAAGAACATGATTCGACAAGGATTTATTTAGCAAAACTGTATTAAGTGTACTTTTTTTATATAGGAATTTTTGCTAGTGTTCGGACACTTTTGTTACCGACCGTACTCTTGCCAGTAGTGAAAAGCAATGTTATTCTGTGAGGATATCTGTTTCCACAATACCCATTACCTAATATTCTTTTTCCGAAAATTGGTTTTTTGCATTTTATTTTCTAGCCCCCTTCCCCCCCCCCCAAAAAAAAAAAAATGCAGTTTATTTTTTTATTTTTTATTTGTATTATTATTTTTTATTCAAAAATAAAATGTAAAAAATAAAAATAATTAAACTTTTTTAGAAAATGAGTGCAAATTTAACGGTTGTGAAATTTTCTAAATGTGAAAATGGAATTTAAATAATCATCAATTGTGGAAGCATATTTCCCCACTGAATAACATCACCTGTCGGTGAAGTTTGGTATTATACAGTCGGCAACAAAAGTCTCCGAACACTAGCAAAAATTTCTATATAAAAAAAAGTACACTTAAAACAGTTTTGTTAAATGAATCCTGTTTTTAGACTGACTAAGAAAAGGATTCGACAACGATTTATTTAACAAAACTGTATTAAGTGTACATTTTTTACATAGAAATTTTTGCTAGTGTTCGGAGACTTTTGTTACCGACTGTACTAAGAAAAGCAATCAAACTTAAAAAACAAAACTTTTAGAAAGAAGTTGCAATTATTGGCATATCTATGTAATGTGCTGTTAGCGCTCAAAAATTGAGATTCCTAATATCCTCATAACATTTTACATGTTTTTTTTTTTTCAACATTAAGGGGATTGCCCATTGCGCAGCACTAGTGCGACGTAAAACTCATCCAAACAACCAAACAACCGTCAACACTAAGCGGCTCCGGGCCCTGCTCACTCTTCCAATCCCAAAGGGTAGTTTCCTTGTTTGAACAGATTTTACGTTGTACTAGTGCCACGCTCTGGACAATTGGCAACGGTCCGGGACTCATTATAGGGTTGTTCTGAGATATGCCATCCTCTACAGGTTGAGTGTATTTTGCGTCGCACTAGTGCTGCAGTTAAATAGACTTGGCGTCTTCGACGTTTATCGCCAAACGTGCGGGTACCTTATTCTAGGAATCTGCATCCGCAATTCCTGCACTAAGCCTAACCCGTAGCGGTCTCAGAGACCGATGTTCCGGTATAAGGGTTAATTTGTGTATCTGTCTGTCCAACTGTCCATGCCTATTTGTCCGTCTGCCTGCCCCTAGCGTCTGAAAATATTTTCATAATTAAAAAAAAATTATATATGTTATTCAAGTTCACTATGAAGTGTTCCCTATTCAAAAGGACATTAAGAAGTCCTGTGCAACTGATTTGTGTACACGAACACCCAAAAAATGCCAATGCATTGAGTTTTAGGACAGACATTTGTATAAATCACATTTAAATACAGTCATTTGCAAGCGTTTAAGACCAGTAGCCGATTTTCAGTATTTTAATGCATTGCATTATTTGCGCAGATTATTGCGTCATCTCGTATGCTGATTGGATCAGACGCATTCTACTGCTATAAATAAAGGTGGCCGGCCCGTTTATCGCCAGTTGTTTATTAGATTTTGTCGTAGACAGTGCTGTTGTGTAATTATTGTAATGGGTAAAAAACCTTCACTTACTTTTACAAAAAAGTCAGAAATATTGACCCTGCATAAAATTGGCTTTTCTGAACGTCAAATAAGTTCGAGGGTAAATGTGAGCAAGACAGCTGTGCATCAAGCTATTAATAAATTTAAAATTTCGGGAAAATTTGTAGTCCTTAAGAGAAGCGGTCGCCCTAGAAAAACGAGTGCATATGATGATCATGTGATAAAAAGGATGGTCGTACGAGATCCAAAAACCTCCTGCAATACGATTAGACATTCTCTGGCTGCAAGAGGCATCAACGTCAGTTTGAGTACTATTTCAAGACGTTTGGCCGAAGATTTCGGTTTATTATCCCATAAACCTGCAAGGAAACCTCGACTTACTGCAAGTATGAAAAGAAACAACTGACTTTCTCCAGACGATATCAGAATTGGACAGTACATCAGTGGAGTAGGGTCTTATTTTTGGATGAGTCAAGTGTGCAACAATTTTCTGTACGTGCTGCAAGTGTTCGTTACCCAAGGGGAAAAAGATATGATCCCAAGTAGCACAGTATGGTATTTTCAACGTTGAACAAACGGCAATGCATTCCGTTGAATGACCGTTTTTCCGAAACGTTAATAATCTGAAAATATGTCTCGTTGATTTCCTCATCTTTCAACGGTTGTTTTAATACATTTTACAACGCAAAAAAAACCGTTGTAAAAGGGTTGTACGAAATCGCAATACTATCGTTTTTTTTATAACCTAAAAAAAACCGTTGTAAAAGGGTTGTACGAAATCGCAATACTATCGTTTTTTTTATAACCTAAAAAAAACAGTTGTAAAATGGTTGTTCAGAATCGCAATACTGTCGTGTTTTTTTATATCAGTTTTCAACGGTTTTTCTTATGTCTTATAAACGTTGAAATACAAAAAAAAAGAGCTAGCTCTATATATCCATTGCGAATTTTCCTTTCTAATAAATATTGCTAAATAAAAAATAAAATAAAAACATCCCTTGTAAAAAGTTTTGCAACTTTTTTTTTTTTTTTTTCCCTTAACGGCTTTTCACTTTACCGTCGCCGGAAGCCCGAGCCAATGTTATTCTATGGGGAAATTTTCTTTGGAAATAATTTATTAACTAATACATATTTTTAAATTCTGTTTTCACATTCTGAAAATTCCGAACTGTTAAATTGACTGACCTTTTTTAAAAATGTATTTTTTTTTTATTTTTAATATTTTATTTTGAAATTGCAAAATGAAAAAATTTCACCTATTGAAAATTCGTATTTTGCAGCTTCAAAATAAAATAAAATAAAAATAATTTTTTAAAAAAGGTCCGTTAATTTAACATCTGAGAATTTTCAGAATGTGAAAACAGAATTTAAAAATATGTATTACTTAATTAGTTATTTGTAAAGAAAAATTTCCCATAGAATAACATTAGCTTTGGCTCCGGCGGCGGAGAGTAAAGCGGGCCCTTAATTTTTAGACCCTTTATTACTTTTTTAAGACTCAATGTAAGAAAATACTAGATTCGTAAAAATTTTCAATTTCTGTTTTTCGAGGGATATACAAGTTTTGAGGAGTCCAGAACACTATTTTAAAAAACGTCTGTTGGATAAAAGTTTTGTCCGAACTGTATCTCAGGAACTTATTGCACATACATATAAAATTATATGAATTTCATATAAAATTACATGCAATTGCATCTTGACATAAGTACTTTATTGATTTTTGGTACAAATGGCCCAATGGTGGCGCTACCATATTCCAATTTCTCCCACTTAATGGAACGCTATATCTCAGGTTCTATTGTGTATAATCAATTGCATATAACTGCACAAATATACATCATAATTTCACCACTTATTCATGCTTTTCAAAAGTTGATACCTGAAATTCACGATATCTTTGCAGTCAGTTACCAAAATATTCAATTATTTGACTTATAATCAATGAAATCTATGTTCTTTTCGAAGCTGTATCCCCAAATACTGAAAATCTTTGCCACTAACTGATGAAATTCGGACTTTCTTCTATTATGAAACACTATGCTGATTCAATTCGGATGCAGATAGGCCGATAGGTGGCGCTGTTGTGCAGCAATTTAAACTGTGAATAGGAAAGCAAAATCTCAACTTCTTTTAGCATATATAATTGCACTAAACTTGACATAGGAGACAACCAATATAAAAACGAATACTGAATTAGTTTGAGTGTGTATCAGCTGACAGGCGTTGCTGTCTTTACTCACTTTCTGCTATTTTTATATGACTACATCTCAACTACTGTTAATTAAAATTGTTGCAAATTCTGTATATAAAATCTTTATTCTGAGAAGCTATATGAAACTTTAGTGCATGTTAAATAATGGCAACTGGTCAAGGAATTCCTAAGCAATTTTTCCTTTTTTACTTATAGGCTTTTATAAAATTAGAAATGAAATGGTAATGGCCTAAGCTAGTTGTTTCAGTTTTCTTAATTTTTTAAAACTTAATATAATATTATATATATAATTGAATTTCAATTTAATTGAATAATTATTCTCCAAAAAGTTTCTCTTCAAAAAATTTCATAATGTGATATTCAAGATTTAATATGCACAATTTAATGACAATAATAATAAAAACATTAAAAAAATATTGATCTTATATGCTTTTAAGCTATTTACACTTAATCATTTATTTATTTATCATTATTATTATTTTTTTTTTTTTCGGGGAAAGGGGGGGGGGATTAAAATGTACCTATGTTGGCTAATATTAAAATTTTTCCTCTTTTTTTTTTTTTTCCTTTAAATATCCATAATATATATATTTTAATTTAGTTTATATTTATTGCTTCTTATATGTATTCACATTTAAATTTAAAAAAAGTTTTCATGCTTAATTTCTTAACATTTATTTTTAGTCGAATAATGTAAATAAAACAAAAATAAAATTTAAAAAATCCGATTTAAATAAAAAAAAAATCATTTTTTCACACCTTGCTCATGGGTGATTGTGACTAATTTTAAAATCCTGAAATTACCAAAAAAAAAAAAAAAAAAAAAAAAAATCGGGGCATGATCAACAATTTTTAATGATTGTTACCAATAAAATACTTTCCTACTTATTTAGTATTTGAAAATCTAAGGAATTACCAGCCAATTACAAAATATGTACTAATTTTTCACTATATTACAGTTTTCTCTTAATAGTCACTAAAAAAATTATTGGAAAATATCCTGAAACTAGGAAGTACATTATGCAAAATTTCCTGAAACCAGGAAAAATTCCTACACAAAATCACCCCTAATCCCTGTAAAAAAGAACTGAAAATAAGCTCACAATACCAAACATGATTCTTTTTACTCCCATTGCCTGACTTCTGTAGGTAATGGAAGTGTTGTATTAGATCTGGAAATTTGATATAGAGTTTTCACCTGATTATGTTTTACGGTCCGAGTCAAAAAAAAGTTTTTGGCAATTGATCAGTGTGTGTGTATATGGGAAATCTGGCTATTACACCTCCAGAACTAATACAGAACTACGGAACTTTAGAATTGAGTCAGGTCTCATTTACAGATGAAATTTACAAACTTGTGGTTTCACACTAAATTTTCTTTTCAGTTAATAAAACCATTTAGTATATGTATACCATACCTATATGTATGTATACCTAAATATAAACAAGTTATTTTTACATATGCTTGACTGGTATATATTCAATTGTATGATGCTCATGTAATTCTAAAGTATGGATCCTTAATCCTCCCTTAACCCTGCTGCTGTGTTCAGGTCCATTTTGACCCAACATCGACATACATGAAAATTATGCAGACTACACTCAGTAAAAACGTTATATAAATTTAATAAAAAAATAGGAAATGAAATTTTGGCTATACACCGTGTCCCAAAAGTTTAGACAATCAATGAAATTTGTCCCCAGAAGCCAGAGCCAATGTTATTCTATGGAGAATTTCGCCCCATTATAACTTATTATTAACTAATATATGTTTTTAAATTCTGTTTTCACATTCAGAAACTTTACAACTATTAAACAATTTATCGCATTCTAAAAATTATTTTTTAAAATTTTTATTACTTTATTTTGAGGTTGTAAAATGCAAATTTTTACAATGTGAATTTTTTTTATTTTTGAGCTTAAAAATGAAATATTAAAAATAAAAAAAAAAATCAATTTTTAGAAAGCGATAAATTGTTTAATAGTTTTGGATTTTCGGAAAGTGAAAACTGAATTTAAAAATATGTATTATTTAATGAATTATGGGGCAAAATTTCCCCATAGAATAACATTGGCTTCGGCTTTAGGAGACAATAGGCAGAGAGTCCCCTTAACATAAAAAGTTATTACGTACAATTAAAATTCGTGAGATAGGTAATAAATAAAAACAGTTTTGCTGATATACACATAAATTATATAAAAATTTGCTGTCTTAAAAGTATAGACACCTGCAAGTGTTTTTGGTTTTACATTTTTAAAAGTAACTAAAAACTTGCTTTTAATATTGCATTGCCGCAACACTTTATAACATCCAGTACACGTTATTCCATAGAATTAATTAAGCATTGCATTATTTCATACCACACTTTGCCAATAGCAGTTTTTAAGTCATTTACATATGTATATTCCTTTCCATTTTCATATATTTTACAAGATAAGATCCCCCATATATTCTCCATGGGATTCAAATCTGGACTAAGTGCTGGCCAGCCTAATAGTGTGATATTGTTTTGATAAACCACGTTTTCGTTGATCTGGAGGTATGGATGGATGCCACAGATCTTGTTGGAAAACACAGTCTGGTCCTGCTTGACAGTAAATTGGCACGTAAAATATCCTGATAATTCTCCGATTTCATTTTTCTGTCCGTAAATCCGAGAATGTTTGCCCGTTGAAACAAAATCCTCCCCAAGTCACTACGGATTCTCTGCCTTGTTACCTGCTGAAACAGTTCTATTCTTTTCTTAGGGCATGCCAGTAAAATTTATAATCGTGAGGGATGTCCAAATTCCATTTCTTTTCGTCACTGAAGATGCTAAAAAGCCACTTTTCACCGACATATGCATTCTTGCCCACTTTAGACCTGCATCTTTATGTCTTTGCTTTAAGCAAGGTTTTGCTTTCATTCTTCTGTAAACAATGCATTTTGAAGCTTTAATTCTTCTGTGAACAGTACTTTTTGAAATTCTGGAAGTTGATGCAATTGCACGCACAGATAAATTATCAGCTGAAGCCTTTTTTAATAACATTCTATCATCACATAACGTTGTTTTTTTTTTTTTTTTTGTCTTCTAACTCTTTCGAGTATTCCATGTTCCACCTGATCTTAAAACTCTATAAATACTGCTCAAGGATCTCTTTATTTTTCTCGATATTTGTACAGGATTTTGTCCTTGCGCTTTTAACTGTAAAATCTTAACAATTTCATCTTTAGAAATTTCTTCAGAACACGGCATTTTTATCAGAATATGCAGGAAGTGTTTTTTCTGAATCACTAACAAAACAATACATTAAACTCAAAAAATTATTATGCTAAAAATATAGCAGACGATATTTCAATTAATGGCAAAAATTCTGCATTTATAGAAGCAGATGACAACAAAAATGTTTTATTCTGTGAACAAAAATGTAAAAGAAAGCATGTAATGCTGTATTGTGTTTATACTTTTGGGTTAGCAAATTTTTATATAATTTAATGTACATTTTATAATTTCAAACCTTCTTTGATCATAAGTTATATGTGTATATCAGCAAAACTGTTTTTATTTATTACCTATCTCACAAATTTTATTGATTGTCTAAACTTTAGAGACACTGTGTATATTGAAATTAAAAACTTTTAGTCTCATTTGGACGCAATACTCATTACTTATGTTTAACTTTTGTTATTGTCATATCAACTTTACTGCTGTCACTACAGTCTTCTCCATTTTGGTGAGAGTATTTTATTATGTTTTTCTTAACTCTTTATACATATATGCATTCAACTACATTTGAAAGAAATGAAAAAAAAATTTTATTATACACATAAGTTTTACAATGAGAAAATTCTTCAAATATTTTTTGTTTTACTTCTCTCTAAATACTTATTTTTTAGCGGTGCGTATTTTAGAAAAAGTTTTATACGATCCTCAACAATGTTTTCATCGTATCTGTCACCCATTTTAGTACGTACAGCATATGAAAAAAAAAAAAAAAAAAAATTATGAACATACAGAATGAAAATGGAAAATGTTTTATAATTTAATAAATATCAAAAACAATTACTGCACCAGCATTAAATATACACTGCCCTTTATATCACCACACTGGAGTGGCAAAGTCAAATGATCCATTGTCCGAAAGAGAACCTTGAAATTTTAGACATGTTTAAGGACATTACTTTTTATTGCTCTTTTACAAAAGAGACCCCAGTTCTACATGCAATTATCGCAGTAGGAGGTTTGTCAGGGTAGAAAACTGCTCTTAAAGATTAGTGGCAACGCAAATCACACATCAAAGAAATTTGAATAAAAACCGCACTTGTCGCATTGAAGTCGCTAGTGCTTTTTAGACTTTTGAAATTGCAGTGCCAGTAGCTCAGCCTGGAGGATTTTTCTGTGGCATCAGCATTAAATCTTGATCTATCTTCGGTGTTTTCTATGAACCATGTGTGCATTTACAGTTTAAAAAAATTATTCCAGATCCTTGAAATCAAAAGTAATAATACTTGTAATATTCCTAATTATATCTTTTTGTGTTGTGCCTCTCAAGCAGTAAATGATTCTCCATACTTCTGACTGGGTTGGTTGTAGGTTTAAGGCTGATTATGGTCTTAGGCCTAAGGCTGAATTGCCACTCATGGGGTCTTTAAGAGGTCCTAGCGTGTATTTACACAGTTTCGAAGAAAACTCTGAACGGCTGTCTATGAGTGCAACCTGGGATTGCACCTGACATTTCCCATCTACCAGCATTGAATACAGAACCACTGGTGGTCTGCTTCTGATTCATTGGGAGAAATCATTTCAAAGATATATTGCCTTAATTGATTCAAACACTGGAAAGCAAGCCAATCATTTATGTCTACTTTTTTTAAATATGTATATGAATAACTCATTTTCATTTGCTGTCACTCAAGCAGTTTTTTTTTTATATGGCAGAAACTTTACACATTTCTATACTTTCCAACATTTAAAAGATTACTAGGTTTTATTTTGCTTAGAATAAAATACAATTATATCTTTTCCTTTACGGAAAACTAATGCTTTAATTTTTTTTTAAACAATGTAGCAGAAAAACAAGTTTGATAATCTAATACAAATTTACAATTTTAAACACATAAGATTTCAAAACAAAAAAACATTTTTGTTTAAAATATATCAGAACTGAAAACTATGTGTAAACAAAAACAAACAAATATGAAGATTAACAAAAAGTATTGTATTTTGGAATACGGCCAATTGACTGCTGTAGGTTCTCGGCCTGAGGGGGGAGTGCCCTCTATAGGAGTCTTTCTAAGGGGTCTTAGCCCCGATTAACAAAGAATTTGAACTACTTTTCCCTCTTATATCATTTGCAAGGACAAATTATTTCAAGAGGGGTTAAACGGTAAAAAAAATAAAATAAATAAAAATAAAAATGTTTTTGATAATAGCAATGCATTAAAAGAAGCTAAAATATAATCCGTTTGCCTGACATCTCAATAAAATCATTAATAAAAGACATTCAAAAATAATCGCTTCTTTTATTCATTTTTTTCAGGATGACTCATTTGTTAACTGAAATATCACATTTGCAAAAGTTACCCCCACCCCCTTTAACCAGAAAACAATTTATGCATGAATTTTACTTATAACTTAAATAAAATACATATATACTTACTTATCCTTAAAAGAAATTACTATGATTAAATAACATTGACTTTTTTTTTTTTTTTAATACTTAAGAAAATGTAATATTTAAATAAGAAATATTTTTTAGATTTGCTTCTTCCCCTAGTTCGAAACTGTAAAAAATGCAGGTTTTGATATGCTTGATTAAAAAGTCAATTTATAAATTGATACACCCTTATGCCACTTGCTGAAAGGTTAACATTATCTAAAGAAGAATAAATATGTAAATTACGTTCTTTAAACAATAAGTTATTATTAAAAAAGTCTTACAGAGCACCATTTCATCATTTTTGTGCTTTTAAATGGCAGTTTCTCTCCACGTCCTGCCCAGTTGTAACAAGAAGCTATTTGAGGTGTCATAAGTGAATGTAAAATCCGATTTGTTATGTGAGCAAAATCTACACCACCTTTAGTTGAGAGATACTTGACAATAAAATTTTACATAATTTTAAAATAGGCGTATGAGAAAAGCAGAAAGAGAAACATGCTTAAATTATATGTATACAATTTTAATGACAAAATCATTATAGCAAAACAATAAATATTCAATTTTTAATTTATAAAAAAAGAACATGTATTCAATCATTGATATGGATAGGTATAAAAGAGTTATTTGATTAGTTGATGTAACAAATAGACACAAAAATCCTCCCAACAGAAAAAAGCATAAATCATTTTTACATGGTCAAATCGAATTTTCATATCGAAGCTAAATTATTCATGGGTCGATCCAGGCAAAGGTTGGAACCCTTTTGCTCCTCCTTCACAAAATTCTAATCCCTAAAATGAGCCCCTTCACAAAATTAAAATCCCTAAAATGGGCCCCTTCACAAATTTAAAATCCCTAAAATGGGCCCCCTCACAAATTTAAAATCCCTAAATAGGCCCCTTCACAAATTTAAAATCCCTAAAATGGGCACCTTCACAAATTTAAAATCCCTAAAATGGGCACCTTCACATAATTAAAATCCCTAAAATGGGTCCCTTCACAAAATTCAGATTTATAAAAACAGCCCTTTCACAAAATTGTTTTTTAAAAAGTAATATTATTTTTTCATATTTACAGTATTATTTTTAATGAGTGTCTATACTTGTTTAATTAAAATGCTATTAATTCGATATTAAACATTAAGACAGTAACTGCTAAAATGAAAGGTTTCTTGCAAAAATTCTTTTTTTCACAAAAATGGACCCAAAAAATTAAAACCTGGATCAACCCCTGTTATTATAGTACATATGACTAAAATCGTAACTGTTGGCAGGGTCTAATGTGCTAAAAAGTTAAGTATTCAAAAAGCTAAAAAAAAACAAAAAACACACAATAGTATAACTATATTTCATTTAACATTACAATTTATACATTATTTATAAAAATGGGATACTAAACAATCAATCTGTCAATGTGTAATTTATACTAAGAGTGAAAGTAAGAAATTTTCAAGTAACAACTATAAAACCAAACAATCATTTTTAAAATTTTTTTAAATAAAAACTTTACGATCACATATACAACTAAATCTCTCTATATATAGTTTAGCCTTCTGCAAATTGACTGTTTAGTATACGTTTCATACAATACACTTATGTAGCTAACAATAAATATGCTCAAGTGTATACCATTTTATTAAAATTTACTGGATCATCCAGAAACTCTTCAAGCCGCTGAATACCTTCCCAATTCTGAACAGGTAAATCAAAAAGCTTTGTTGTTTCAGCAACATTTGTATTGTCATTTAATAAAATCTCTTCCAACATCTTTCTGTTATTTACTACTTTGGAATTTATGTTTTCAAGAATCCTTAAAACTTTTCTCTGAAAAGCTAAAATAAAACAATTTAAAAATTTTTTACACTAGACTACAAAACACAGTAAAAAATATTTCAACAAAACAATAGGGTCACAGTGACCTTTTGAATAAAGAGTGACTAGGACCTGTGATTATAATGTAACCCGAGAAAACAAACTCATGCCTGTAGCCTGTATCAAAATTCTAACCACAGCACCATGACAGTGTGCTTTTTTTTTTTTTTTTTAAATAACTAAACTTCAACATTTTTTTTTTTTTTTTTTTTTAATTTAAATAATATTAAAAGATTTCTAAACTTCCATTATACAAATGTTTTCTTTTAACATTAGAAATCATAAAGACAAGAAATATATATCCTGAAATAAAAAAAAAAATTCTACATACAATCACCCCCACTTAAGTAATGCCAGTGATTGTAACTAGAAGCAATCAAGTCATTTAGTTGAATCATTTCTATACAAAAATTGCATTTGTGATTGTGTTTAATATGTTAGAAACTAAACAATTGACCCCCCCCCCCCACACACACACACACTTAAAAATTTTAATACTCAGAGAGAAATTCTTGCGTTCTTCTGTGTTTTGTTTTTTTTTAAATCGGGGAAATTAATCCTTTGTAAAAATCATATAATGAAGAACCAAAAAAAATATTTTATTTCTTAGTAATCTTAAAAACTGGCATTTGCAAAGTTTGAAAGAGGAAGAAGATTATAATAAGAGTAACAATTAAACATTTATCCAATTGAGATTTAAATTCTATATTCTATTTCAATTATGCTCAAACTTTTAAATAAAAAACCTAATGTACTTAAAAAAAAAAAAAAAAAAAAAAATCGCTGAAATGAAGAAATTTTTTACAAATTTTGCCTTCCACATGGGGGAGGAAAGACAAAAATTCTTCTCCCCACCAGGGGGGGGGGGTGAAGAGAGCAAAACAAAACATGATTTCATATAATCCTAAATAGCTCAAAAAAAAAAAAAAAAGACATGAAATTTTTGCTCAAAAATATACTATAGCTTATACAAACACCTAAAAACCAATTTCTGGAATTTTAGAAATTCAGCTCCTAAAGGGAGGTTGGGGGGGGGAAGCAAAACATGATTTCAAATAATCCTTTATTATATATATATATATATATAAATTTCATTGTTGAAATATGCTTTTCAGTAATAAAAAAGAATTAGCTCCTTTTTTAAATCATAGAAGCCTAATTGCATGAGTATTCTGCTATTTAAAATCAATAAAATTTCAACTTTTTTTTTTTTTTTTTAAATAACTAAACTTCAACATTTTTTTTTATTTATTTTTTAAAATTTAAATAATATTAAAAGATTTCTAAACTTCCATTATACAAATGTTTTCTTTTAACATTAGAAATCCTAAAGACAAGAAATATATATCCTGAAAAAAAAAAAAAAAATTCTACATACAATCACCCCCACTTAAGTAATGCCAGTGATTGTAACTAGAAGCAATCAAGTCATTTAGTTGAATCATTTCTATACAAAAATTGCATTTGTGATTGTGTTTAATATGTTAGAAACTAAACAATTGACCCCCCCACACACACACACACACACACTTAAAAATTTTAATACTCAGAGAGAAATTCTTGCGTTCTTCTGTGTTTTGTTTTTTTTAAATCGGGGAAATTAATCCTTTGTAAAAATCATATAATGAAGAACCAAAAAAAATATTTTATTTCTTAGTAATCTTAAAAACTGGCATTTGCAAAGTTTGAAAGAGGAAGAAGATTATAATAAGAGTAACAATTAAACATTTATCCAATTGAGATTTAAATTCTATATTCTATTTCAATTATGCTCAAACTTTTAAATAAAAAACCTAATGTACTTAAAAAAAAAAAAAAAAAAAAAAAAAAAAAATCGCTGAAATGAAGAAATTTTTTACAAATTTTGCCTTCCACATGGGGGAGGAAAGACAAAAATTCTTCTCCCCACCAGGGGGGGGGTGAAGAGAGCAAAACAAAACATGATTTCATATAATCCTAAATAGCTCAAAAAAAAAAAAAAGACATGAAATTTTTGCTCAAAAATATACTATAGCTTATACAAACACCTAAAAACCAATTTCTGGAATTTTAGAAATTCAGCTCCTAAAGGGAGGTTGGGGGGGGGGAGCAAAACATGATTTCAAATAATCCTTTATTATATATATATATATATAAAAATTTCATTGTTGAAATATGCTTTTCAGTAATAAAAAAGAATTAGCTCCTTTTTTAAATCATAGAAGCCTAATTGCATGAGTATTCTGCTATTTAAAATCAATAAAATTTCAACTTTTTTTTTTTTTAAATAACTAAACTTCAACATTTTTTTTTATTTATTTTTTAAAATTTAAATAATATTAAAAGATTTCTAAACTTCCATTATACAAATGTTTTCTTTTAACATTAGAAATCCTAAAGACAAGAAATATATATCCTGAAAAAAAAAAAAAAAAATTCTACATACAATCACCCCCACTTAAGTAATGCCAGTGATTGTAACTAGAAGCAATCAAGTCATTTAGTTGAATCATTTCTATACAAAAATTGCATTTGTGATTGTGTTTAATATGTTAGAAACTAAACAATTGACCCCCTCCCACACACACACACTTAAAAATTTTAATACTCAGAGAGAAATTCTTACGTTCTTCTGTGTTTTGTTTTTTTTTAAATCGGGGAAATTAATCCTTTGTAAAAATCATATAATGAAGAACCAAAAAAAATATTTTATTTCTTAGTAATCTTAAAAACTGGCATTTGCAAAGTTTGAAAGAGGAAGAAGATTATAATAAGAGTAACAATTAAACATTTATCCAATTGAGATTTAAATTCTATATTCTATTTCAATTATGCTCAAACTTTTAAATAAAAAACCTAATGTACTTAAAAAAAAAAAAAAAAAAAAAAAAAAAAAAAATCGCTGAAATGAAGAGATTTTTTACAAATTTTGTCTTCCACATGGGGGAGGAAAGACAAAAATTCTTCTCCCCACCAGGGGGGGGTGAAGAGAGCAAAACAAAACATGATTTCATATAATCCTAAATAGCTCAAAAAAAAAAAAAAAAGAAAAGAAAAAGAAAAAGAAAAAAGACATGAAATTTTTGCTCAAAAATATACTATAGCTTATACAAACTAAAAACCAATTTCTGGAATTTTAGAAATTCAGCTCCTAAAGGGAGGTTGGGGGGGGGGGGGAAGCAAAACATGATTTCAAATAATCCTTTATTATATATATATATATATAAAAATTTCATTGTTGAAATATGCTTTTCAGTAATAAAAAAGAATTAGCTCCTTTTTTAAATCATAGAAGCCTAATTGCATGAGTATTCTGCTATTTAAAATCAATAAAATTTCATTTTTTTTTTTTTTTTTTTTTAAATGTTTGATCAAGAGATTACACAATTTCAATCCCAGTTACCAAAATTAAATATTGTTTCCCAAATGACTTACAAAATTTACATTTATTTGCAGGTAATAGCTTACATGTCTTATTTACCTTTTTTTTTTAAAAAAAAATGCAGATTATCATTAAACAAGTGATTAATTAGCCCACAAAATGCATGTTTTTTTTATGTTTCATTGTTAAGATACTATAAAAATAAAATTAGTTTAGGAAGTATGTTAAGAAAGTATAAACACTAGGTAAAAGTTGGCTATTAAATTAATGGATACATACGGTTAGTTTCTGTTTCTTCAACTGATGACTTGAAAGTGGATGTGGAAGAGTTGCCCGACTCTTTCACTAATGACGGTGACTTTAATTTGTTGCTTCTGGAATGATTGTTAACTTCTGTTTGTCTGAATGGTGATCGTGAGGATTCGGACAACTGAACTAGTGATGGCGACTTTAAATTGGAAGGATTGCTGTAATTAATTTCTGGGACTGGTGATTGTGATGATCCAGATAATTGAACAATTGTTGGTGGGAAATAATTTTCTGGCACTTCCTGATTATCATCTAAATTTGCGTCGACTGTTAAACATAATTCCAGAAGATCATCTGATATGATTCTATCACTTGGCAAGTTTAATTGTGGTGGTAAAGGGAAGCTTTTTTCTTTTTTATGTTTTTTTTGGGACTTTATTGCATCATCTTCTGAATCATTTTCATATTTTTTTGCTACCTTCTTTCTTTTTTTCTTTGGTGATCTTTCAATCTCGTTTTCTTCGGATTCCAGATTCGATGTAAGTTCAGCTCTCTTTAAGTTGTCATAAGCATTTTGATAAGAATCTACAAAAACCACAGGCATTCCACTTTTGAGTGCTTTTTGGAGTTGTGAGCGCATAAACGGTGGGAAATGGCAGGATGTTCGATCAGCCAGCAGCCAGTTTTCATGCACAATCTCTACCTCTTCTTCAGAGTTTTTGGTTGACGGCGAAAAAACCACAATATGAAACATCTAGTGTAAAAGGAAAATATAATTATTCTTATAAGCATTAGTGATTATGGTTTTTACAAGGGGTGCAGAAAATGTTCAGACCTCGGAAATTTCCCCCAAACACAGTATAAATTTCCCTCAATAATGCAAAAATTTACTTTGCTATACAAAGTCATTTGTTCTATGTAATAAATCTTTAAGAGAATAAGTATACAGTGTAACATAAAAATATCGCTGTTAGTTTGTATTATAAGAACTTTAAAGCAACAAATTTTTATTTACATTTTCTCTTAAAAAAAAAAAAATATTCAGAATTTCCCCAGTTAGTTTAAATTTCCCCCGAACCTTGTTCGGACATATTCTGCACCCCTGGTGTTTACAAATTTCATATTTAATAACCATACATAATAGGCAAAATGTAAAAAAAAAAAAAAAAAAAAAAAAATCTATTTATTATGATGCATTAATACAATTTTTGTTTTCAATAAACAATTTCCTTCTATAAAGCAGGGTTAGCAAGTTTTATCCAAAGTGGAAAAAAACCGCAGAAAAAATCAGCTAGAAAAAATTAGAAACTTCAGTTTAAAAATTTATTATATAAGTTACAATGAAAGTTTTTTTTTTATATAATTTTTTTTTTATATATATATATAATAAGTAAATTTAATTATACCTATAAAACTTTAATCCCAGTGGCAGAAAGTTTTGTAGCTGTCTGTGACAGGCTTTTAATATTTCATAATCTGTCTGCAAAATTTGCATGTGATCAGGGGTGATAAAGGCTGACACTGAGAAAGCCTGAAAGCTGATAGAGTCGATCTTGTGGGAGGAAGGGGGGGGGGGGGGGGCTTAACAAGAGTGGTGATCTCGTGCAACAATACACGAATACAATTTTACTACAGAACAATATTGCGTAAACAATTATACAAAAATAAGTTGAACTCATTCAATTAAATATTTATAGCAAAGTTTGACACAACACTGACTTTTGGGTAATGCACCTTGGAGTAATTTAAATGAAAAATGAATGAATAATTTAAAAGAATGCCAGAATCTGAAGAAAACAGGCATGAACGTGAAGGATCCAGTATGTGTATGTTCGTGTAGAATCTCAGTAACAGGTAACAGGAGAAAAGAATACACGCATAACGCTGCCAATCAATGGAGATCTAGGTTCCCTAGGTTGCCGTTGTTAAGCACTGTTTTTTCTGATCCTACCAAGGAACATATAGGGGGCTCTCTGTTTTCAGGACATGTATAAATAGCAATAAATTTAATATTTACTCGTACAGATTTTTAAAAAAATTATTAGTCTTAAGCTGTAGGGCCCACCAGTGGCCAAACGGTTCTAAGCGCAAAGCTGGTAGACGTGAGGTACCAGGTTTACTCCCAAGGCACGCTAGTCGGTCTAGACGTTCAGAGTTTTTCGTGGTTTTCTCAAAAACTTGCACCCTTTAGAAAGACTCCCCCCCCACGGAGGGCGCTTCCCCTTAGGTCTAAGACCCTAGAGTAGTCAGCCTTACTCCCCGAACACCAATAGTCCAAGCTATAAACAGGTACAAATTTTTTATACAATAATAATAAATACAGATTATAAATATAATTATTTTCAAATTCATATTAATTTACTGCAGTGGCAGATTCCCCCCCCCCCCCCCCCACAAACACTAACATTCACAATTGAATATTGCAAGTGTAAATTTTTTAGCGGTCTAGAATAACACTTTGAAAAATCTTAGCCCCCCCCCCCCCCCAAAAGTCAAGTTCTGGATCCGCCACTGATTTTCTGTCCATATATTATGTTTTACTTAAAGAAAAAATAAAATCCTGTATTCCTGTTTTCATGGATTATGTGAAAATTCATAAGTAACGTTGGAATTTTAGAATTTCAGAAATATTAATAAACATAAACATACAAAATATGTCTATGCATACTTTGTATATATTTCTTAGGTAATAAAAACAGTTAATTTACCTAAATTTTTATAAATTATCTACAAATTGTTTTAAGATTTCTTAATTTATAAACAGCATAATATTTAGATATTCACTTGTATGTGGCAAATATTACTAAATCTTATTTCTAACCAGATTCTAGCTCATCTACAGATTTTGAAAATACAGGTTTTTGACGGTTTAAACCATTGTCATGTCAAAAACCACTTTTTGACGTCAAAAAACTAACCCTGACAATGTCTGACTTTTTAAAGTTTGTATATATTAATGCTGACCAGGATTAGCAAAATCCCGGCTTTTTTTAGATAAAACC
Organism: Salticus scenicus; assembly: GCA_963930645.1. NCBI lineage: Eukaryota > Metazoa > Arthropoda > Arachnida > Araneae > Salticidae > Salticus > Salticus scenicus. The sequence continues at coordinate 92,608,433 of OZ005655.1, read as the reverse complement.
AACCCACTTGGGTTTTTCTGGTCTTTTGGTGATTTTTGTTTGAATAGATTTTAATTGCAATGCTAGATATGTTATTTAGCATAATAAATGTAATACACCTACTTATATTAAACTCCTAATTAATAACTAATATAATATTTATCTTAGAAATAAAAATTGGTTTGATTTTAAAATTAAAATAGGGTTAATCAGTAAGATTAAGCTATATTTTATTTTAATGTATGATTATTCAAAATAAATATTCTTAATGACAATAATAGATGAAATAAAAGAACTTAAATTCTGAAGTACAATACATATCATTTAATTTTTTTTTAATTATAAAAATAAGCTGCACCGTTTTATTCTTTTTTCGAAAAGGTTATAGAAAAAAAAAAAATTAAAATTTATAATTATGTTGCTACTAAAATTAAAATAAAATGATTATAAAGTTTTAAAACTAAACAATTTAATTAGTCTTTATGTCCGCTGTAAAAAAAAAAAAAATAAATAAATAAAATAAATAAATAAAATAAAATTCTTGTTCGGTTTTACAGGAAAAAGAAATTGAACCAATTATAGAAGATAAACTTGCTTTTATTATATGCATAACTGTAGTTACTTTTTATGTTTAATATTATTTTCCAGAAAATAAAGTTTATTCTTAAAAGGTAAGGTTGGTTGGTTGTAGGATTTAAGGCCGATTGACTCCTGATGTGTCCTAGGCCTAGAGGGGAATGCCCTCCGTGGGGGTCTTTCTAAGGGGTCCTAGCCCGTATTTACGCGAGTTTCGGAGGAAACCACGGAAAACTCCGAACGGCTAGGTCGATGAGCGCGACCTGGGATCGAACCCGGCACCTCCCATCTACCAGCTTTGAGCGCAGAACCGCTCGGCCGCTGGTGGGCCCTTAAAAGGTAAGGTGTTTTCTATACTTTATAGATGGGATTTGAAAGTTAGAAATAATTTTTAACAAAAACCCAGTGGGTTTTTCTGGGCTGGGCCCAGTTTGCCAGCCCTGGTGCTGACTCTAGGCTAATTTCACAGGGTACACCAGGCAGACTTTTTTCGACTTATTTTCGCACTTGAAGGCCCTTTTTCAACCCATTTTTGTACAAGTGGCCTTTAGATACTTTTCTTTTTAGCATGTAACCTAGATATAGTTTTACAGCATCCAAGGAACAACAAACACATATAGCCCACACGTATAAAAATAATTTACTTTTTCTTTGTACAAAAATCACAACACAGAAGAATGCAAATTATACTCTTTTTAACGAATTCTCCCCCCCCCCCCCCCATTTATTCCTGAGTCAGCACTATTATATCAAGAATATTAATTTAATATCAAGCAAAATAATTACATATAAAGAAATGTTTCAACATCTATACAGGGCTGTTCGGTGTTTTCCATGTAAGTAATATTTAATTTTGTATTTTTTTCATCTGAAATTTTTTTATTACCAATTAATTTTTTTACAAATTTAAAATAAGAACATAAAATTATCAAATGATTTGATTAAGTATGTAAATTTTATTTCTTAAATCCTTGGATAAAATAAAAATGACATGTTGGTATTGCAAATAAAAAGTTATATAGAAATTAAAGTTTTGCTTTGCTGACTTGCTGACAAATTGATAAAAACATTCAATCTACATATTCAGATTTTATTTTTTTTTAACCTGTTAGTACAAAATGAAAAAGAAACAAATTATGTTTAAGATTATAATCGTCTGTGTGTTAATGTTAATTACTTCTACACTGTTAAAAAAATGCAGAAAAAATACAGAAATTCTCTGTAATTTCAGAAAAAAAGTCGTAAAATACGTTTTGTTTACGTAATTTTTCCGTAATTTACGCCTTTTTTTCTGAAATTACAGAGAATTTCTGTATTTTATCTGCATTTTTTTAACAGTGTATGAAACAAAGAAATCAAATCAATACTTATTTCATTGACATATAACTGATGTCAGCAGCCTCATTAACCAAAGCTACGTATTTCTTTTTTTGGATCATACAAACTGGCATTCCTTTATAATTATATCTTTTTCTGCAAAACAACCACCTGCTTTTTAAATGTGGTTTCTAAAACATTTAAATATTTGAACACGTACACACATTTAAAAAAAACAAACTTCGCAGTCTACGAGACTGCTTACAAAAGTTAACGCTATATTCCACAATACAAAGTTATTAAAATTAATTCGCCATAAATAATTTTATAACTTATTTCTATCATAAAATATAATAATAATATTGAATTTACTCACCTTTTTATAGTTTAAAGCTGATCTTCTGTTCATTCGTATATGCTTTGCTTGCAAGCGACAGACACAGCACGAGCACACAAGATCACGATCCCGCCATTTCACAAATCGTGTATCGATATCAAGTTGAGGAGATTCAGCGTCATTTGATGGAAATAAATGACGTATGAAAAGTACCTATTAACTCGTTGAAAAAACGCATTTTTTATTAGAATCAAAGGGAAACAAGAAACTAATAAAATACCTATTTTAAAACGTCGAAAAATAACTGGAAAAAGTATAACCATAAAACAACGTCTTTTATTGGTTTTCTTTATTACCGAATAAATTTTCGAAATTGTTTGGTGAGAATATTGCAAAATAAAAACCATTTTTCAACGGACATAAAATAACGTAACCAATTTTTCACTGTTCAGACTTATTTGCAACGCTATAACAACGTTATGTGCTACCTGGGATGAGAGATATAGGATTCAAACTGTGAAACATCCTCCAAGCCATATGGTATGGGGTGCAATGTCTGTGTCCGGTACTGCTAGTCTGTATTTTGTTCCATCTAAAACCACTATGAACGGATAGCGGTACTTTAATTTGTTACGTGAGAAGTTGAAGCTTTACATATGCGTTCATAAATGTTCAATTTTCATGCATGATGCGGCTCCGTGTCACAGGGTGAAGATTGTCAAAAAATATCTGAGGGCACAGAAAATCAAAGTGTTTGACTGGCCAGGTAATAGCCCAGATTTGAATCCAATAGAGAATCTATGGTGTATTGTGAAAAATAAAATCGCCGAAAAGCAACCATCCACTGCTACGGCACATGTTGAAGCAATAAAGTATGTCTGGTGCACAGACATTTCTAAAACTTACTGAAAGTCTCTTATTTATAGCATGCCTGAGAGGATTGCACAGGTTATTAAAAACGAAAGAGGTCCTACAAAATACTGACTTTAATTACAATAAGTAACCATGTACAGTCTATTTTTTTCTTTTATATGTAAAATATGTATGTTATTTTTGCGGAATTCCATTAAATTTGATTTTTCTATGGATGGTCTTAAACTTTTGTAAATGACTGTAACTTTCTACTGTGAAAATCATAAAGAAATTGACAGTTATTGTTAATATGCTAAAATAATGTTTTGTATAGAATATGATACGGTTAACCTTGATTTACAAGGCTGCACTAAAATATAAAGATTCATTAAGGCTGCAATTAGAATCTATGGTCTGCATTATTTTCTGAATTAACCATTTTTAACAATTTCCAAAAATATTTTAGAGTAATTATGAATTCAATTCGTCTATTTTTAGCCTTTCAGTCCGTCTGTCTGTCCATTGTGTGATAACGTAGGCAAAGATCATTGAAAGTTATACGATACAAGTACATACATTGGAAAGTATTAACAAACGATGCGTACCGCATGATTTTTCGTTCTTCTTTAAATAATATATTTATTTAGAGGAAAGTTTAAAGGAAAGGCTAGTCTTTTTAATAAGACTCGTAACTGGTCAATAAAGTGTTAATAACGAAATGAACCTTCTTTTCAATGGACCAAATGTAGGGCAAATAGCGTCAAAATAGACCCAATATTTTTAATTTCTATAACTATAACCATACCTTCATTTTCTATATTGGATTTAAGTTAATGTAATGACTCTTTTTGTGTGTGTGTGTGTATAAAGTATTTGCCCTAAAATAAAAAATTTCATTAATGTCAATTTTGAATCATAAGAACCCAACACAGCAGCAGGGTTATTCCATAGACATATTATAAGAGTGGACGGAACAATGGCAACCTTTTTTAGTGGCAAAGATAACTCATAAAAAGGTCGTGTGAATGATGATCTACATGAAGTCAAAGCCAAACTGGCCAATGTTGAAATTTACTCGCCATGCTCTAAACTCTGCTTTTTTATTAAGCAGACGATATTTTCCCTTTTTCTTTGAAAAATCTTTTTAAAATTTTTATTTCACTCTAAAAGTTAGATTGTTTTGAATTTAAAAAGAATTTTATAGCAAGAAATATTAATTAGATGTGTTTTAAAAACCCTAGAAGTTATGTAAAATAAGGATTTTATTTCACAGCTAAGATTCCTTTTAATATTTTATTATTTCGTTCTTTTTAAGTAATTATTTTTATGAAATGCTTATAATCGCTATATTTATTTCTCTAAATTGAATTAGTTCAGCTATATTGTATCTTATATTATTTCAAAAATGTCCATAATTATTTATGAGAGTTAAAACGAGTACAGACAAACGAAAGTTATAAAAACTTTTGAACTTTGTTAGATGTTAATAACAAGGTAAAAATAAATTTCAGCAGCTGTAATATTTTACACTAGTTTTGCTTGTTGCATTTTAATAATAATAGTAATATTTATATTTATATTAAAAAAAAATTGCCAATAACGCGATAAATGCCAAAAATGGTAACCTTTTCAACATTCACATGGTTTCCTCTTTGCACCTTTTCTTATATTACCTTAATAATGGAATGCTCCGTCCACTCTTATAATGGGTCTATGGGTTAATCTGAAACAGAGTATAACAATACTCTCTTAAAATTAAAGAATGAAAACAACTCAACTCAGGCCTCGCAGCGTTCCTAAAAATTTACTCGCGTTTTATTATACTAACACCACCATTGTTAAAAACTTTTTTCTTCAAGGTTTTAATGTTAAAGTATTAGGTAAATAAGTGTTCATTTAAAATAGTGGTGACAATGTAGCGAAATAATTCCTAAAATTCCTAAAATTTTAGGAACGCTGCGAGGCCTGCTCAACTTGAATGAATTTTCACTCATTTACCCTCTCAACTTAAGCTAAATTCAAGAAATTGAATGAGTTAACATAATGCACTCAAACTTGAGTTATTCGTTGTATTTGAGTAACTTATTTATTTTATTAAGGATTTTAACACAAATGGTTTTAATAAACTGGATCGCTTTACAATAGCGTTGCCCACTGAATTTGCGCGCTACTGAAGAAATGCGTTGCAGTGAGAGTGATGTTGCCACTTACAAGAGGTTTAATGAGGAAAAATAACTCAAGTATCGGTAAACATCGATAACTCCAGTTCACTTAAATAAAAATCTACTAATTAGCTCAAAAGATTACATTTTTGACTCAAGTCGATTTAAAAAAGAATAACTCCTACTTAACATGGTGGATTAACTCATTTATTTTAAGAGAGTAATATTAAGTAAAAATTCAGTAAATGTATTTAACTCTGTCAAATTAAGACTCTTTACAAGATTGAGGTCCCACAATGGCGTCTTTTAAGCTAACTTACCAATATCGCATTGGTGATGTACAAGAAAAAGCATAAAATAAATCTAGAAACGTTCTCCTTCTATCTCATTTTTTTTAAGGAAAGACTTCCGGCTGCACTATATCAAACTGATCATCACAACGATAAAGAAAATGAAAACGAGATGCATGTGCTTTATCACATTTACGATCTTGAAAAAGCGACTGCCCGTCTGAGACACAAAAACATATTCTGAAAGAAAGCTATATTTTCTTCAAAAGATTCTAAACCGCTTGTGGAAGCTCTCTCAGCATTTGCATTTTCGTATAACAAATAATAAAGGAGACGCTAAACAGATGCCTCTATCATAATTTATGTCATAAAGAACTGTACGCATTGGACAAATACCCATGTTGAGTTTATAAAAAAAATATTGGCAGCATTTCATGTTGAAATTGTTTTAGAGCAGAAAGCCAAGCATTTTTGATTCGACTTTCTTGTACTATTTTGCATCGGTTTAACTTCACATTGGTCGGAAATTTTATGAATAATAAAAAAAAGATTCGTATTAGAATAGAGGAAGTTTGCAAAACTGTAAATTTTGTAAGTATTTTTTCTTTTTCTTTTTCTGTCGATATTGATACTTTCTTTTTAGTTTCTCATCACACTATAAGTATGATGAACTTTGGTGTTCTTGAAAATTTTTGACTACGGTGTTTTTTTTTTTTTTGTTTGTTTGTTTGTGTGTTATGTTTTTATTCGTTTTGAGGTGTGAGGAATCTGAAAATTATGAAATCAATTTAATTGTCATATGTAAATGTCAATATGTAACTATGTTAATTATTTTGTTAGAAATTTTATTAGTTTGCTAAACTGTGTAGACATTATCGTGAGAAAATATTATCGTAAAAATGTCCGGCCACCTTTAAAGTATCATTTATGATACTAGCCAGAACTCTATTGATTTTAATCATTCCACTTTGAAAATTATTATAAGATATTACAAATTTAAGATTTTTTTTTTTTTACTTATTTAACATTGCAGAATAGGGTGAAATTTCGCATAAATGTGCATCATGAGAATTATTTTCATCGTAAAAAGTCCAATAAAATTTAAAATACCATTTATGTTATTCATGTGTACATTATTCAATAAGGACATTCTATTTGAAAAGTTGTATAAATTATTCAAAATTAAAGATCTTTTTAGCATGACAGCATAGAGCAATATTTCGCAGAAGTGTGCATTATGAGGATTATATTCATCGAACAGAAGTCTTATTACTTTTGAAATAGCATTTAAGACATATGACATGAACAGTGTATTTTTCGACAAATATTAAATGGGTTTTCAAAAAACAAAAATCTATAAATTGTTTTCGAAAAATTTTCAATGTTTCAAAATTTACTGTTTAAAACTCCCTAGGCGTCCAGCGCAAATGTACATCAGCAATATTAAGTATTCTTTTCTCCTAGAAACCTTTTAATTAGTTCGACATTAATTTCCTGCATTTAAAAAAGAATAAAGGTTCTCTATTCATTTCTTATTTCATTACTCAGAATCAGCTGGATTTTTTTTTTTCATTTTAGAAGAAATGTATATTCATTTTCCTTTTTATCACCAATATACATGAAGCTGCAGCAAAATAAAAGAAAAAAGAAAATTCTTTCAAACAAATTTTGACATAAATATACAAAACGACAGTAAATTGCCGGAAAAGAAGTTTTTAAATAAAAGATTTTGCAGTTTTCTACCTTTTAATTTCTCTTATCTATATATAACCGAGAAGGTATTATTTTTGAGTCAAATTTTCGAAACTTTTTTTTTTTTTTAAACATTTTGAGGTCTTATGAATACGGAAAACGTGTTTTTAGCAGTTGGTCTCTGTATCTGTCCGTGTGTGTTTGCCTATTTTCAACGTAATTCAAACACAAATATTAACAAGAAATTCATTCTCGATGTCCTTAATTTGTATCATATGAGTATGTTACCTAAAACTTTTTTTTTTTCCTGAGAAATTGGTTCGTTTACAGATACATTCAAAACTATTCAAATATATTACGTCTGTGAGCAAATTTTTTTCTTGGTACAATTTAACATCTTTAAGTTGCCCTATAAAATGAACATATATTTTTTTTTTAAACATATAAACATGCTTCATACAGAATATGGTATGAAAAACATTCACAATTCATTTACAAGGCCACGCGAAAGAATTCGGATATATTGGGGTCTATCTCTGGAAGTTCCTAAATGTGCATCCTAAATCGTATTATGTATTTCTCTTACTTTAATTTGTCATTAATTTTAAATTACATAAAGTGAACTGCTTTTATTAAATTTATCTTATAAACATATAATTCTTTAAAACATATGCACCTGCTTCACACAGAATATGGTAGGAAAAACGTTCACAATTCATTTACAAGGCCACACGAAAGAATTCGGATATATTGGGATCTATCTCTGGAAGTTCTTAAATGTGCACCCTAAATGGTATTATGCATTTCTCTTACTTTAATTTGTCATTAATTTTAAATTACATAAAGTGAACTGCTTTTATTAAATTTATCTTATAAACATATAATTCTTTAAAACATATGCACCTGCTTCACACAGAATATGGTAGGAAAAACGTTCACAATTCATTTACAAGGCCACACGAAAGAATTCGGATATATTGGGATCTATCTCTGGAAGTTCTTAAATGTGCACCCTAAATGGTATTATGCATTTCTCTTACTTTAATTTGTCATTAATTTTAAATTACATAAAGTGAACTGCTTTTATTAAATTTATCTTATAAACATATAATTCTTTAAAACATATGCACCTGCTTCACACAGAATATGGTAGGAAAAACGTTCACAATTCATTTACAAGGCCACACGAAAGAATTCGGATATATTGGGATCTATCTCTGGAAGTTCTTAAATGTGCACCCTAAATGGTATTATGCATTTCTCTTACTTTAATTTGTCATTAATTTTAAATTACATAAAGTGAACTGCTTTTATTAAATTTATCTTATAAACATATAATTCTTTTAAACATATGCACCTGCTTCATAGAGATGAAAAGCATTCCCAATTCATTTATAAGGCCACACGAAAGAATTTAGATATATGGGAGTCTATGTCTGGAAGTTCCTAAAAGTGTGCCCCAAATGACATTATGCATTTCTCTTACTTTGATTTGCCATTAATTTTAAATTAAATAAAATTAATTGCTTTTATTAAATTTATCTTATAGTGCTCTATACTTTTTATTTTCTCATTATTTTATTTAACGTGTGGTTTATGTGACCTATCAAATAAATAGTTTCGACAAATTTAAATTATCAGTAAGCCGTCTTTTAATAAAGTAAATTAAATTTTCTTTTCATTCATAATTTAATTACTCTGAACTCTCCACCATTCCTTTTTTTCTTTATTTAGAAAATTTTTCTTTTTCTTTTTCTTTTCTTTTTTTCTTTTTTATAATTTTCATCACCTAGGAACTTGAAGCTCGAGAATCGTGGAAAGAAAGAAGTTCCATCAAAATCTTTTGAATTTCTTAAATTGAAAATAAATAAAATGAAATGAAATAAATTAAAAGATGGTGGAGAAAACCGGGAAGCAAGTTTTATAGAAATCCACTTATTATCTGGTTCTTTTTATATTAAAAATAAAAGATAATTGATATATACATATTTTTTATCATGTATTATTTCAATTAATTTTTGAAAAACGCCTGACAAATTTTATTCAGATAATTGAAATTACCTGTTCTTGACTGAATTTTCTATTCTTTACAGCCATTCTTTAGAAATTGTGTCTCTGCGAATGAAAAGTTTTTGTTCGTTGTTTCATAAAAAATATTTCTGTAATTGTTTCCCTTCGTGACGTTAAAAAGCCTTTGTTCATGAGTTGCTTATTTCGACGATGCAGACGATATACACTGGACTTAAGTGAAGAAAAGAAAGGGACGTGGAATTTCTTCAGGTAAGTTGTATTCTTTACATTTATCAACGGAAAGTTAAAAAGGAAAATTTCTTGAATACAATATGTTAAATATATACAGTATATATAATATATGATTATGTATGCATATACTAAATATGGTTTTTGTGATTTTTCAGTTTCAATTTTCAGTTTTATTTATCCAATCATATATTTTATGCCTAGTCAGTTAAAAGTCATTAATTCTTTCAAAGAAAATTACTTTTATTTTCTGATATGACATTTTGTTGTATTATATATATTGTATTATACATATATGTTGTTATAATATGCATGACATTTTGTTGTATTGTATACATATATGCTGTTATTTTAAACATACATGTTGTACTGTATACATATACAGCAAAATACAGCTACGAATATATATATATATATATATTCGTATGTATATATGTATATTGGTATATGTATGAATGTGGGTTGAGTTGACTTGTGGGGATTAAGACCGATTGACTGCTCTAAGGTCTTAGGCCTGAGGAGGAGTGCCCTCCGTCGGGGTCTTCTTAATTTGAATGTGGATGAACTGATTTTCAAACGCTTATGTGCATATGATTCATTGTTTTTCATTCTGTAATGGATTATGATAAAGCTAGATGTAGCAATCATTTGTACATAGTTAATATGCATAAAATATAATTTTAAAAATGCACATTTTCACCATAAATTCATTGAATAATTTTGCCAGTTGGCTGAACAAATATCTGTTGAAAATCACTTTTTTGCTAAACAACAGAAAAAGAAATAACATTTTGCCAGCTGTAACTCTCTTAAAGCGCTCTAAACAGTGTTGCCAAATTTAGTGACTCTTTTATTCAACTACTACCAATAATTTTGAGGAGTGACATTTAATATACATAATGAATGAATAACCCTCGAAGTGATTAGGTAAAAGTTACAGTTAAAATTTAGTGGTGGATATTGAATAAAAAAGTCCCTAAACTTAACAACACTGATCAGAGGAATGAAATTAAATAGGACCGGCAAAGGGTTAAATTTATTTATTTTTTATCTATTTTTATTTTTTTATTTTTTTATTTTTATTTTTTTCGCATGATCATATTGCATAAAACAACAGTTTTGAAAATATTAAAAAATGAAATTTAAATATATAACTTTTTAATGTGAATTCCTAGTTAAGCAATTTAACTTTATGTATAAATTATTCTAATGGGTGACTTTTTTTTTTAAGCAGAGTACTCCGTTCATGATATCACTTTTTCTACTTTTAATATGCATTAAAAAAAAAACTTTTATATGTTTTAGAAACAGTGAAATTTTACTGTAACTGTTATATTCTTCTTTTTTTTTTTTTTAAATCATTGCATTACTTAATTAATTCAGCAATTCTTTCAATTACGTTTAGAAATCACTTAGGATTAACTTCATGGTTAATACAGTAGACTGTCGATTAACCGGAATGGTCAGGGAGTATATTGGCATGGATAAGCAAATATCCTGGGTAATCGAATTTATGCAAATTTTGATGAGTAATTTTGAGAAACAAATAATAATAATAATAATAAAAAGATTTTGATGAAATTCTGGCAAAAGCAGAATTTAGTTTAGGACGGAGGACTATTAGTTTTTTTTTTTTTTCTTTTTCTTTTTTCTAATTATAACATCGCTTTCAAATTATTCAATTATATTTTCGATAAATTTTAGATTTCGACAAATGTCCAACTATCGAAATCGACAACTCAGAAATCCCAGATTGAGACTAATAGGCCCTCAATCCTAATAATAGAAATTTTAAAATGTTTATGCAATAGGTCAAAACTAAAGCAAAAAAAGACATTACTTGAAATATTTATTGAAATTGTGTAAATTGTTCGAATACTGGGGCATACAGAAGGTTATAAATATGCCGCCTCTATAGGTAAAGTTTCTCGTTAGCAAATTTTACTACATTTATAGGGCATTAATAAAAGTGAAATTAGCATATATACGCAAAAATATGTTCCATATAAAGTGCGGTACATGCAAAGCATTTACTAATCGTTTACAGGCTACACAAAAAACTCGGTTTATTAGAGGCTACAAATTGAAGATGGGGGAATGTCTAAAAAATGCTCTTTTTACTTTCAAACTAAAGGATATTTTAATCAAATTAATTAGAACTTTAAAATTTGGACCTTATGTAACATAAATTTCTAGATGGAAAAACCAAAGTAATTCCCAAAATAAATTGTGACAAGTAATAAGTACAAAACTTTGAGTAAACTCTTGTTCATCGTGTAATTTAGGTTATACTGGCCAAACTAGGAGGCGTTTGAAATATAGAATAAATGAACACATGTCGGATTGTTCGTAATAAAGAGATTTCCAAATCCATTACGTCCCATTGCTAGGCAGCTAGGCTCATGGTCATTGTTTTGATTTTTCTCAACATAATTTCTTCTTCTATCTTCTCTTCCCTTTTGGATATCCACAAAGCATTTTACAAATTAAATAATCTGGTGTGTCACTCACACGACTTTCTCTTACCCTGCACTTCAATACTATAATGATAGATTGCATATTAAATTTTAAGATCAATTGCGTAAGATAATAAAGTTCAATGTACTTTTTAAAATAATCTAATAGATTTAGGAACAGTTTTATTTGAGATGAAATTCTGTGTGAGGGTGGCTTCCGTTCCCTTCAACCCACCGCTCAATTACAGTGCGTACAATTATTTAGAAAAAAAAAATTCAAGCTGTTATTAATTTGCCTTCAAATTTGCCAATCCTGACCAAATTTTTAAGAAGTAACCTAATACGAAATTCAAAATGCCAAATTTGAATTTCCTGCAGTTACTTGTTTTTAAGTTATGCTGATAACAGATATACATACAGATCAACCGCTAAAAATTGGACTTTCGTAATCAGGAAACCTCAAAACGTGATATTATACAAAAAGCAGAGTTGAAAATAAAACTTCAAAAAATGCTTTGTTTACAGTATGAGTATGAGAAATTAGTTTTGCAGTATTCGTCGACATACTAAAATGTACAAAGCACTTTCCAGCAATTAAATTCAATAGAAAAGGACGTTTTGCTTAATTCTGGGTAGCAATGTATATTGTCTATGATATCAATGTGCACTATAAATGATATTCTGTATTTAAAATTAGTCTTACTTGAAAAATATCTAACACAAAAGGAATTACGATTATTGCAATTTCCAAGTATAGTCCCAACCCAATATATCCAAATACTTTGGGTAGCCCTGTAAATGAATGATTTCCATACCACAATTTACACAAAACATGCTTTTATGAATATATTAATTTTGTTCCTTCTGTTTCGTTTAAATCAGCCTATAGATGTTACACTGTATTTACCAGAAATTTCCCCATAGACGTATTGTATTTTTGAATTATATTGATGTCCCTGTACATGAACCATTTGCTTGATCTCAACGAAAAGTTTACTGAAGCATCCCTATATGATACACATTTGGAATACTAAGTTTGGACTTTTGCTATTATTTGTTCTTGAGATATGCTGATAACAGACAGACACACGCACACACATACACACACACAGACCAACCGCTAAAAGCATGATTCTTGGATTAAGGGCACCATCAAAACGTGTAAATATAACATAAAATCAATTTCGAAAATTTGCCTCAAAAACAATACTTTCATAACCTGTACAAAAAAGTAAAAATTCGAAAAATCTTGTTCATGATTTGTTTTTGCTCTTCATTAAAATCGGTTTTAGGTGTTGCTGCTTTGCTTGCAGCATTCGTGCCTACTTTGTCAGCACCTGCTCGACTAGTGTCTAATGTCAAGTGGGTGTTAACTTTGTTCGCCTACCGAGAGGTCTTGTTTTCTTTCGACCCGAAACAATTGTTTATTAATAGCGAGTTCTTGCAATTTATGGTGTTTATTCAAAGTTTCGTACTTATTACTTTTAAACGCCAGTTCTGTAGCGCTTTTTTATAAAATAGTAACCGGCAAAGGAGCGATTTCGGTCCTCGGTATTGTAGACCAATCTGTACACAATTTGAAGTACCAGGACGATTGACGTATTCGTTGACTTGAAAGTCGGAAATAAGGGGCTCTAGTCGGAAATGGTCGTCAGAACTAAGAATAATAATGCAGCCTTTCAGAAGGAAAAAAATGATTTTTTTTTTTTTAATTCCATTATCATTGCATGATGACAAGGAATAATTTAGACTTTATAACTTCAACCAAATGTAACACATATTTTTGGATATTAAATCCGAATTAATATTCATAAAAGTAAAAAGTGATCAATTGACGCGTTATGCCAAGAACTCGGGTTCGGTAAGTGGTTCGTTTGCTTATCGTTCTTGTGAAAATTATATCAGCCTTTTCACCTGAAAATGTATTTTTATATAATATATATTATGTATTTTATGTAATGAATGTATGTGCATGTGTCTAATAATGGTTATGAATAATATATCGGGTGGACCAAAAATTCCTCACACATTTTAAATTTTAATATAAAATCAAAAGTTGACTTACGAAAGTGCGGTTTATACTACATTGATTCTTGTGGTGAAAAGTTTTGTTTTAGCAAAAAAAAAAAATAAGGTTACAAATTTTGATCATAGATTCAGATTTGCACAGTACTGTTTCTAAAAGTCGTCAGGAAAACCATAAATAACGCAAGTAAGCAATTAAATTTATTTTGTGAAAATACTGCAATATTTAGTGTGTGCACTTCAAATATATACTTTATAGCTTAAAACATATCCATGTGTCCGCTAATATTGATTGTAAAAGATTTTAGATTACATGTATTTTTCATATCTTCAATACTTAAATGTCAGCCATCGAGGAAGTATAAACTTTATCCATTATATACTGTATTCTTTCTGAAGTCGAAGTAAGTACAGCAGACCAAACGTAAAAACGAGTGGCGCCATCTGAAGAAGGTATGTGTGTGTGTGTATGTGTATAACTATCTCGCATAATACAAAAACGGTTGAACATAGAATGTTGCAAATTGGTATATAGGTTTGTTATAAAATCTTGTTGTGCACCTCCCTTGCGACTTTCCGTTTTGGAGATATTTACGAAAATTATATTCATAATGACCAAAAATAGAAAGTTTTATCCATTACATATGACCTACAATCATATGTGTTCAATATCATTTCAAAAGAAGCTAATGATATTGTTATGAAACCTGTCAATATTTTTGCATGTAGAAAATATTTCTTAAAGACATAAGCAGGTTCTAGTCGAAGAATGCTCATTATTTTATGAATATTCAGCTCGTAGATAGAGCCCGTAATGATATTGTTATGAAAATTGTTGACATTTTTGAGTATGGAAAGTGGTTCTTAAAGACATGGGCAGGTTCTAGTCGACGCATGCACTTAATTTAATGAATATTCAGCCCGTAGACAAGGTCCTTAATGATATTGTTGGGAAAGTTGTGACTTTTTTCGTGTAGAAAGTGACCTAAGCAGGTTCTAGTCGACGAATGCATTTTATTTAATGAATATTCAGCCTGTAGATGGAGTCCGTAATGATATTGTTATAAAAGTTGTCGACATTTTTGTGTGTAGAAAGTAATTCTTAAAGACTTAAGCAGGTTCTAGTCGATGAAGGTAGTTTAATGAATATTGAGCCAGGAAACAGAGCCCGTAATGATATCGTTATGAAAGTTGTCGACTTTTTTTTCGTGTAGAAAGTTTTTTTTTAAGACATAAGCAAGTTCTAAGAACTATTTAATAAATATTCAGGAAACAGTTGAATAAAACTCTTTTTTCTCCCCCAGAAATCAATAATCAATGAATATTCTCGAAACAATCCAATAAAACAATCATTTTTACTACAGAAGGGAACTAAACATAATTAAATGCACTGCAGAGCAAAAATTTCGCTAATTCAGAAACAACCGAAAATTTTGAGGTCTGAAAGGGATTTGAATCATCGAGAATATTGTCAGAGGTTTATCGAATTTATAAGGTAGTTCTGCCCTAGACACCAGTGAATCATTACAAAAAATTCCAGAACTCGACTCCTATTGAAGTTAGAGCTCCTAAACTTTGGAAATCGGAAACTACTACTTTTCGCCATCGCCACATTTGAATGCCTAATTTGATGCAATGTCAACGCCCACCTTCATGGAAATGAAAAAAGTACCATCTGTTTCCACTTTCACTCTAATACCGTGTAGAAAGTAACACGAAAATATATAGGCAAGTTCTAATCTTTAATCGTCAATAATCCCTCTTCTTTTTTTACAGTCTTGTTAGTCATTTATAGAATTTTCAAAGAATTTAGTTCTGCGCTATAAACCAATGAATCTTTCCAAAAAATTCCAAAACTCTGTTCTTATTGAAATTAGAACTTCTAAACTTTTGCAACCCTAAACTACAAATTTTCGCCTAATTCGCTCACCAATTCGTCAAATTCGACGCCAAATCGCTCAGATCGATGCTAAGACCAAAATCTACGTTAGTTACAAACTTGGTGGCTTGGCGAGATTATCGATCAAATTTGGCGGAAAATATTGTTTCAGGATAGCCGGAATTAGTAAACATTTTCTCAATTTGAACGTAGTTAATTGTAATGTATCGTTTCTCACCACTAATTTTTGCAAAAGAGACGAATAGCAAGCCAACCATACCCGAATGATTCTAAGCTGTGTTTTTGCCAAAGAGAAATTATGTAATAAGCCGTGGATCACTATTCTTGAAAACTACTATGCTTGTTCTCGGCGGTATATATAGTTCTATTATCGTCACTTTTGTGGTTGGAGTAGTAGATTTTTTTCTTGTTTTTAGCAATGTTCGTGGACTGGAACCTGCCTGTTTATTTACAAAACAGTTACCTGTTACAAAAGTGTCAATGTTTTCATAACAATATGTATATTTCAATGAGGATATAAGGAAGTCATGTGGTGTCCATATCAGAATTTTTAATTCAAAGAAACATCTAGGTTAAAAAAAAAAAAAAAGTTTTATTTACAAATTTATTTAATTAAAATCGATAAGAATTAAAACAAATCTTTTTAGTAGCCGTACTCATTTTTTAAATCTTTGATAATATTTTAAAAATAAACATTTATTATTTAAAATAATAATAAATCGTTAAATAAAACCAAAACTCATATAAAATATTTTCCTTTTGACATTTGTTGTTATTTTTTCCACGGCAGAAATTTTAAAGTCTTTAATAATAGAACTGCAGATACAGCTAAAACATTTTTTGTGCTATTCCAAAGATAAGGCAGTGTATACTGTGTTTTCTTGTCATTTTCTTCAGAAGGATGTTTGTCACAGGGATCAGTGAGATACGATCTCCTTCTGAAACTAGAAGCGAGAAAAAAACCCTTTTTATAACTAAAATGCTTTTTTTTTTTTTTTTTTTTTTTTTAAAGAAAAAGAAAAATGAAGAAAAGGGAAAAAATTAAAAGAAAAAAGCTTTACTATTAACGAAATGACAATTTTTTTTAATTTTAGAAATGAAACATATTCATTTTAGATTACTTTTTCTAAATGGTAAGTTGGGAAGACCAGGGCTAGTTTGCATAGATTTTGGTTTATTATCATTATTGTTGTTGTTGTTGTTGTTGTTGTTGTTGTATGTGAATTACTTAGAGTAATTCTGGTGAATGCATCGGAATGATTAAGTTTGACTGAAAAATGATGCAAGACCCATCAAGCCTGTTTAGGTAAATCCAAAATCAAAAACACTTTTCTAAAAGCTTGCATATATGCCATATTGACATACCTTAGGGGTGAGATGGCAAGACACGATACAGATGCTTAGGCAGAATACATCAATATTCGTAAAATAATAATAATAATAATAATAATAATTTATTTTATTAATAAAAATAATTTAATAATATTCGATAATAATGTCTGCTTAAATGTATGAATAAATGATGAATTCATCATGAAAAATAAATTCCGCTTATTATTCTAGCTATCTATAATTATTCAAATAGAATTTGTTTAATATTTGAAATGAACTTTGTATGTAGGAGATATACGCGCAAGTTTAATGATCAGGTGGGCTCAATTTTTGCACAATTTTACTTTCGTCGTACAAAATTGAATCATTCTCGTACCTGGCCATCTTTATTTTCCCCGTTTCTGACTATTTTGGACAAGCGAATGCTGTTACTATTGATTTCGTCAATCTTACAAAAATACTAAAAACAAAGTCTTTTATTTGTAGGAAGCCCTTAATATTATGGATGATTGTTGCTGGCCTTATTCGATGTGATCTGTTGGTGTCTTTTTGAGGTTCTCCGGGGTTCAGTAGCATTATCAAAAGAAAACCCTCAACATGAATTTGGCAGAAGGCTAAGTTTCAAAACTCATCACCATAGAAAAGTTCTTTAGGCTTTGAACTGTCCTTAAGAAAGGCCAAACTATGCATTAGCTAAGTAATACCTATGTTAAGTGACCTCATGCCTAAATATGCCAACTAGCCTCAAAGGGTTATCCGTCAGAAGACAGATACCACGGAATTCCAAACATCAGAAGCAAAAGACTATGATACATGCATCCAACCATAGTTAACTACTCTTTAAATAACTGCCATAAACCGGGCGTCAATCGAATCAGGTTCACAAAAGAAAAAAATAATCGGTGAAAACATTTACTCACAAATCAAAAACATGATGAAATGAAGTTTCTCTTTCATGAGAGCTCCAAGCAGACTAAAGTTAATGTGGATGGCGCACCTATACATACACTCCTCATTTGTAAACTGGCATTGCTCTAGCTCAATGCTGGCAAGAAAAAACATCTGAGTGCCAACTAGCTCCTTATGCTAACTAACTCTGGTCTCCCAATATATATATATATATATATATATATATAGGGTGGCCATAATTAAAATGACCCTATTCAGACCCCCCCTGTAAAACCCGTTTTGCCAATCGGATTTTGACGAAATTCGGTATATGCGTTATATAGACAAATGGAGAAATGATTTCTGCAATTAAGAAAATAGTTCAAATTTTGACCACCAAGAAAAATTGTGGCTCTTAAAGAAGGACAAAAAATCGGCCAGAATCATTAAAATTTATTCAGTTACAGAATGTGCTCAAGGTATGCTCTATTTACATCAATTACATGTTGAAAGCGCATTATAGCGTTTTCAATGGAAGAAACTCTCGAAGAATTTCAGCAACATGGCGTGTACTGCTGGCTTTCAAATCAGGTAAAATCCTAATTCCTCTTCTATAAAGGCGGTCTTTCAAGAATCCCCACAACCAGAAATCACAAGGATTTAAATCGGATGAACGAGGAGGCCAGGCACCTGGGAAACCTCTGGATATTACACGATTCTCGCCAAAGTTAGCACGAAGCAGTTCTTTGACTTTGTGCCCAATGTGGGGAGTTGCTCCAACTTGCATGAAAACAGTGGTTTGCAAACATTGCCGATCCTATAAAGCTGGAATGGCTTGCTATCGAAGGAGTTTACTGTACCATGTACAGTCGGTAACAAAAGTGTCCGAACACTAGCAAAAATTCCTATGTAAAAAAAGCACACTTCATGCGGTTTTGTTAAATAAATCCTTATCGAATCATGTTCTTACACTGACTAAGAACAGGATTCGACAAGGATTTATTTAACAAAACCATATGAAGTGTACTTTTTTCACATAGGAATTTTTGCTAGTGTTCGGACATTTTTGTTACCGACTGTACTCGTGACAGAGCATCTGTTAGGAATTTGAAGAGTTTGAGGTTCAAAGGTGAACAGTCCGAGAATAAAATCCGCAGTAAATTCACACCATGCAATCATATAATCAGAATGCAATGTTCGGTGCAGGACATTACGAGGTGAAGCATCCCATATGTGGCAATTTTGATTAATCACAGCTCCATTTAAAGAAAAGTTCGCCTCATCTTACCGTAGAATTTTCCAAGATCACGCGTCATCAACATCCGTTGTCGCTAAAAATCGGCAAAAAAATTCTGAGAGTGTTTGGTGGTCTTGAGGTTGCAGCATTTGCACCACGTGGATCTTATACGCATACCTTTTTAAAATCGCAGAATTTGTCGTACTGTCGATCAAAGAATCGCCAATTCAAGTGCCACCGATCGAGCACTTGCTTGAAGAATAGCAGGAAATCTCAGGAAATAGAGGCTCTTTGAATCACAGTAATAGTGACTTCTTTCACAGTTTCATTCGCAACCGGTTTCCGCCCTCTTCCTGACAGCACACCCAAGTCTCCCAATCTCTTCAAATTTCCTAATCATCTTCTTCAAACCATTCTTCGATGTGGACCCTTCTCGCAATCTCTTTAAACGACGATATTCATGCAGTACAGCTAAGCTATTGCTGCATAAAACAGTTTTGCCAGTAACGCTCGATCTTTCTTCTGTGAAGGCATGATTAACGATAACAAAGGCCCGTAGAATTATTTTCTGGCTCTGACTGCAACTCTATTTATAGGTTTGACTAATTTGCATAAGGAATCTTTGAAAAGTGCCATCTGGTGATCAAAATTTGAAGTTTTTTTTTTTTGTTTGTTTTTTGTTTTAATTGCAGAAATCGTTTTCCCATGGTCCATATATAGCGTATATACCAAATTTCATGAGAAGGCAGAACGGATTCTAGAGGAGGGTTCTGGATAGGGTCATTTTAATTATAACCACCCTGCATATATATATATATATATATATATATGCTCACTTATTATAAATAATTTATATTGTCATATAAAAATTTTGCACAGATATGTTATAAAGGAGAGTAGGAATGGATGGGACAATTTAGGCAAAAATGTTTCTTACAAATTATTTTCTACTCCTATAGCATTGTAAGTTTCAAAATAACAAATTGAAACATTTTAACACGCTTAAAAAATAAAAATTTGATGGTAATAATTACTAAAATATTAGTTTTATAAACCAACTAGCAGGCTTTGCTCGCTTCGCTAGTCACTATATTTAAATTAATTTTTAAAAAAAAATTACTATTTTGTATGCCGCTTTACAAATAAAAACTAAAAAGAAAATACATTAAAATTGCTTAAAAACTTCGCTGACGTCAGCAAAGACTTCCTCACCGCAGTGTCTCGGTACTGGATAATTTAATTTAATTTAATTTATAGAGATGTCAATAATATAAGAAAAACTACATCAGTCATTTTCTTTCTAATAATAAACAGAACGGAAAATGTATAATAATACTCCATGTAAGAACATGGAGACATTTTGTACAGTTAGACTAAATAAAAAATATATATAATTTCCTTTTTTTTTTTTTTTTTTTTTTTTTTCCCTCTCGCATTAAAAAAATATTTAAAATAAAATTGAGAAAAATCGTTCTAAAGCAACGGAACATCTTGGACCTCTTGGCGGAATTTGAAATTTGGCACCTAAGGAGCTTGGACGTTTCTCGCTGAGATATTTACTTATGCAATTGCGATACCTATTTTAATTCATCGTCGAAATGACAACAAAAATATAAAAACAGTCAAAGGGTTCCTATGCTAAAGCGATACCAAAGTAATTTAAGATATGAATATATGAATCGATGCTAGGGAATAACATACAGTTACCGCATCGAATTGAATTAAATTCTGCTTACAAAAGATATGTAAGCAGATTTTTTTTTTCTCGTTGCATAAAAAGGGGGAAATTTTTCAGTACCTATTTTGCTAATACTTTTATCGGCTGCACCTTTTCGTTAATTTTTAAGAATCTTTCATATTCTGTTTATATTTTTAATGCTTTTTAGATTAAAATAGTGCTTGTTTAAATAAATTTTCAATTTTTAAAACTGCATTTTTTTCCATAAAATTATCTACTCAGATTAAAAATAGACCATCTATGTTACTATTATTTCTGTTTTAATATTTCTTCTGCAATATTTTATAATTTATTTATATTTTTGATGTGCTACTTAGTTTAAAATGGCTATTGTAAATTAAAGTTCAGTGTACTTTAGCGCCAAAATTTAAAAAATCGTTCAGGAGGATCTATAAGTAAAACTGATAAAATAAATTTGTGATTCATAGAACTTAAAGTAGTAAAGGACACTATGGTGACGAATCTGACGTCGTGGTCAATTTTCTTTAAACAACAACCTGACAGTAAAAATATAAAAAAAATATAGTAGTTTTAAAAATAAAAAGCTAATCCTTTTAGAACAACATATATTAGCATCCATAGACATAGTAATGTAATTACTGCTATTATATTTCAAAGAATTTTTTAATTTTAATTTTAAAATGTCAGTATTTATTCTACGAAAAAAAAAAAAAAAATGAAAAATGAAAAAATGAAAAAGAAAAAGAAAGAAAGAAAAATGAATTTGAAACTGTATCTGAAGTTTTTCATTCACCTTTAATACATAAATTATTCATAAATTTTTCAAGCTAAATTACTTGTGTGTATTCCTTTGTGTATTCATTCGGGGAAAGACAGCCTTTAGAGAGTAAAATGGCTGTCTTTCCCGGAATGAAAACGTACCATATTTTTCCCCGCGATGATCAATCTATGTCAACAATTAAATTATAGCTAATATTTAATTGGCTAATTTTAAAACTATTATGAGGATATTATTTCCATATTTTAATTAATTAAAAGAAAACTAATCAAAAATTCGAATATCGAGCTTCAAGGTGCACTAGGACCCTTCAGGGGACACCTTCGTGTCGAATCACGTGATTGTCCGAGCTACAGTCTTTGCGCTACGCTGTTCTCAGACACACACACACAGAGAAAGAGAGACATTGCTTTATATATATATAAAGATAAAGATTAATAAATCTATAAAAATATTCCATCCTTCTCTTTCACGAGAGAGAGGTAAGATATGTTTTTGAAAGTTACAGAATTAAATCCATTGTAACACATGTGGGACCTATTTGAAAGATTTGAAAAACGGAAGAAGGTCGCTCACCACTATGCAGCAGTTTTGAGAGATTTTAACCTCCAGAGAGGGCGTCTGGCTTCAGTTGTCACGCTACACTGTGAAATTTTAAAAGAAACTGACTCTAAGTGTGGGACATATTCAAAAAATGCTTGCTGGCACGTGACCCGCCGCCAATAACGATTCCGCAGCAGCTATCGGGGCTACAAGACAAATTTGTTATGGTGTCCTAGCAACTCTTTTACAATGTCGTCATCAGTATGGACAGATGATCTAAATTCTGCCTCGCATTCAGGGAGATCATATTCGATTTCAAAAACATAATTTCTAAATCCAGACTTCTGCAACATGAACATTTATGTCTCGTGTTTAAAATGGAACATTTATATGCTCTAAACTACCGTTTCAGTAAAGTACTTTTAAAATATCTTGATTTCTTGTTTAGATGGTTTCGATTACTTTTCCATATTCTAAAATTTCAAGATTTTAATTATAGGATTTGGATCGATGTAGAACACTTCCTTACGATTTTATATTTGAAAAACTGCCTCATCTTAATTTTAGCAGATTTTGAAATATTGTTACAAGGAGGAATTTATTGGTTATAAATCATGCAATAAAATCGTCTATATAATAATATCACAAGAAATAAAAATACATTATAAAGTTAAATAATCTCCATACATTTTCAATTAGCATTTAAAATTAATATGCTATTTACCATGATTCTTTGAAAGCTAATGGGATTTCTTAAGTAACGGTGAACTAAAATTTACTAAAATTTACAATTTCTAATTATTGTTTAATTATGGCAGATATTCATATCCGGAATATATATATTTAAAAAAGTTGAATTGTGTTTTCTATTCAAAAGTTTTAATAGAAGTAAACATTTTTCACTTAATTCTTTTAGAATTTAGATGTGATCTCAATTCTTTTTTTTTTATTTTTATTTTTCAATAATCTATTCTTTTGTATTCGGAGACATTTTTCTGTAAATGCTCAACCGATACATATTGTATATTTTTATATTTAGTCAGATAATATAACAAAAAATCTAAGTGAAAGAAAATAATAATAAAGATGATTTTAAAATGAATATAACAAACAAATATACGAAAATTCATTTTAAAAGTTAATGAGAATAATATAGAGTTACGATTTATTAAGAGTTATTGAATTAGTTATTTAAAATTTGTAATTTTCTCTTTTGTTTTCAATTATTAAGTCATAATTTTAACAAAATCTTTTCCTTCTCTTAAAAAAAAAAAAAAAAAATAATAATAATAATAAAAATAATTGAATGGAACTCTAAAATTTTTCATTTATGTTACTTCTATATTGCTAATTGATGTAAGCGAATAAAGATTTTTAATATGCATATAATAGCGTTCTATTATTTCTTTAATAATTTTAAACTATTTAAATCCATCTACATTTTTTATAATATGCAACGAATTTAATCAAACTAAATGAATTTATAAATAATTTCTAATAAAAGAGTTAAATTGAACACGTGTCATTTGTTAATTATATTAAAAACACTTTAAACACACTAAAATTAAATTTTATTTAAATGATGTTAAAAAAGAATTTATCCGAAGCTTTTCACTTTAATAGTAAAGCATCATAAAAAATAGCAATAAAAAATCCCTGATGATGCTTTACTATTAAAGCGAAAAGCTTCGGATAAATTTTTTTTTACATCATTTAAATAAAATTTAATTTTTCGTGTGTTTAAAGTGTTTTTAATATAATTAAATGAATTTAATTTTAAAATTCTTTAAAACTTTGTAAAATAAAATACACTAACAAAAACGTACGAAATTTTCATACTTTATTTCTTTTATTACTTCTCCATATATTAAAATAATAATAATAATAATAATAATAATAATCTGTCGCTGGCGTAATTTTTTTTTTTTTTTTTTTTTTTTTTTTTCCGACAGCAACTTCTCGCGGAGGACAGGGTTCTCCGCGTCATGAGATATATCAGTGTATTCCGACTACTTCAAGGAAGGTATTTCCGCTACTTAGAAATTTCTATCATTTTAATTAAACGAAGTTTTTAACTAAAAACGTCAGGTTTATAAAGGTACTCTGTTTGCCACCGTAGAAAATTTTTCTTACGACGTTATTTTTTCTGTCATGACATTATTTTCTACGGGTGATCTACAGTGTAAATAATAAAATTATTCAAAAAATAATTCCAACAATGTCAAATGTTGCTGTTAAGAAAAATATTTCTATTACTGGAAATTTCTTAGCTGTTTATCTTTTTTTTTTTTTTCTTCCCAATAATGATTGTGAAATGTGGATTAGAAAATCTGGTTTATGTAATCGTATTTTCTCGGCAACTATAGAATATTTAAATGGTTTAAATGTACGGGAAGAACATATATATATATACATACTGATGATCCTTGTTTTTTTTTTTTTTTTTTTCTGTGCAAAGTAAGGAAAGTTAATTATTAGAAGGTTTTTAATTGAAATTGACTTGGTCATCGTGTCTTCGTGTCACGCTAGTAAACAAGGCGCCTTCAGTTTAAAGTAAATATAAGCTATTTCGTTTGTCGCTCTTTGGCTCAGTAGGTAAGAGCGTCCCGTTATTAGCGCGTTGTCATGAGTTCGGTCCCCGGAAGATCCAGCGTATTAATTTTTGCAAATAATTTGTAGAAAAGGTGTCAACTGACACAAGAAAATTTTTCGTTGCTTACACTAAGAATTTTTTGAGGAGTTTTTTTAAGAAGCTTTTTTTTTTTTTTTTAGATATTGGAAAGCACAAAACATTTTAGCTATTAAAAAAGCACAAAATAAAATGTTTAAGTAAAAAATACATAAAAAAATATTTTTAGAAGCTTTATATATATTATATATTACTATTATATGAAACTGATTTATCATCGGCTTTTTGTCAAGTTAAGAAATCAAGAAGTTTCCATTATATATATATTTAAAAAAAAAAAAAAAGGAAAAAAAATGTAAGCAACTCATTGTATCTCTTAATGAATCGGCTGGTTACAGCGTCATGTTGATAATGCAAGAGTCGTGTGTTCGATCCTCACCGGATCGAGGAGTTATTTTTTACAAATAATTAATAGAAAAAGTGTAAATTGATAAAAGGAAATATTTCGTTGTGCACACAGTATCCTAATAATTTTTCAAGAGTTTTTTAAACGGCTTTTTATCTAGTTACAAAAAGCACAAAATAAAAATGTAAGTATAAAAATAAATAAATAAATAAATTTTTTAGAAGCTTTTACAAGAAATTGACTTTGTCATCGTTTCTACGTGTCACGCTAGTAAACAATTAAAGTAAATATAAGCCATTCTGTTTGTGGATCCGTGGCTCAGTTAGTTAGAGCGTGACGTTAATAAAGCGGAGGTTGAAAGTTCGGTCCGGCGTGTTAATTTTTGAGTATAATTAGTAGAAAAGGTGTCAATTGATAAAAGAAAATTTTTCGTTGACTACACAATATCTTAAGAATTTTCGAAGAGTTTTTTTAAGAAGTTTTTTCTTTTTTTTAGATATTAGAAAACACAAATTATTTTAGATATTAAAAAAAGCTTAAAATAAAAAGTTTCAGGTACAAAATACATAAATAAATATTTTTAGAAGTTTATATATATATCACATATTATTATATGAAGTTGAATTTGTCATCGGGTTTTCTGTCGCTCTAAAAAACAAGACACTTCCACTTAAAAAAAAAAAAAAAAAAAAAAAAAAAATGTAAGCAATTTATTGTATCTTTATCTCTTAATGGCTCAGTTAGAGCGTCATGATAATTTTTAAAATAATTAATAGAGAAGGTGTCAGTTGATAAAAGGAAATATTTCGTTGTGTGCACAGTGTCCTAATAATTTTTGAAGATTTTTTTTTTAAACAGCTTTTTATCTAGTTACTAAAAAGCACAAAATAAAAATTTAAATAAGAATAAATAAATAAATAAATAATTTTTTTAGAAGCTTTTTATTGAAATTGAAATTCGTTATCGCGTCTTCATGTCACGCTAATAAATAAGGCAGCTCAACTTTAAAGTAAATGTTATCATTTCTTATAGTCGCTTGGCTCAGTTGGTTAGAGCGTCAAGTTGCTAATACGATGGTGGTGAGTTCCATCCCCGAAGGATCGATGTGTTAAATGTTGCAGACAATTAATAGAAAATGTGTCAATTGATGAAATTTTTCATTGTCTAAACAGTATTCTAAGAATTTTTGAAGAGTTGTTTTTGAAGAAGCTTTTTTTTACTTACTAAAAAGCATAAAATAAAAAGTTAAATATATATATTCTTTTAGAAGCTTTTTATTGAAATTGGATTTTTATCATCGTGTCTTTGTGTCATTCTGAAAAAGAAGGCGCCTCCACTTTAATGTAAATTTAAACAACCTTTTCCGTCGCTCGTCAATTGATAAACGAAAATATTTCCCTTTTGCAGAACATGAAAATTTTTAAATATTCTAAATATTTTAAAAAGCATTCGAGAACAATATTCCTTTTATATAAGTATTTGTTAGATTTTTCTAGAATGTTCTATGGTTTTTCTTGACAGTTCTTAGACTTTTGGTTAGAGCGTCATGCATATAACGCAATGGTCCCGAATTCGGTCCTCGAAAGACGATATAGTACATTTTTGCAGATAAACAATCGAAAAAAAAAAAATGTCAATTGATAAAAGAAAATCTTCCATTGTCTACAAAATATCCTAAGAAATTTTAATTAGTTTTTTAAGAAGCTTTTTCCTTTTTTGTAACTAAAAAGCACAAAATAAAATTTAAGTAAAAAATCATTTTTTAAAGTTAGAAGCTTTTTATTGTGAAGCCCTAAAAAGCATAAAATAAAATTTATTCTGGCAAAGACATGTACAAAGAAATGGAAGTTTCAACTTTAAGAAAATTTTAGAGAATAATATAGGTACTTTCCTTTTGCAAGAGATGAAAATTTTTTAATGTTAAAAATATTTTAAAAAGCTTTCGAGACATTTGAAATTTGTGGCCTAGCGAATGATTATACAAAAACTAATAACTAAAAATATTGGTCTCGAAAGCTTTTTGAAATATTTTGAACATTAAAAAATTTTCATCTCTTGCAAAAGGAAAGTACCTATATTATTCTCTAAAATTTTCTTAAAGTTGAAACTTCCATTTCTTTGTACATGTCTTTGCCAGAATAAATTTTATTTTATGCTTTTTAGGGCTTCACAATAAAAAGCTTCTAACTTTAAAAAATGATTTTTTACTTAAATTTTATTTTAAATATTTGTTTTGTCAATATTAAAAATAGGCTTAATTTATTTATGTATATTACAAAACAGACGCATTTCGAGAAACGCGTTTTCGCTTTGTTTACGTTTGGAATCCATGGCAAACACTTCCGAAAACCGCATTTCGCCGTAATCATTTAAAAAAAAAAAAAAAAAAAAAAAAAAAAAAAAAAAATCGCCAAATAGAGTTGTGTACCAACCTGCAAGTTGTTCCAAATAGAGAGTCAAGATCAAACTCATTTGTAAATCTTGAAATTTCTAACTGATAATTTTTTGACATTTCTGGGACACATTTCCGGGACACATTTCCTTTTTACTTTCTTCTATATGTAATATAGAGAAAGTATTGGATTCGCGAAAATTTTCGACCTCCGTTTTTTGACGGATCTACACGTTTTGGGATGTCCTGAACACGAATTGATAGTTTTTAAAAAATGTTTGTCTGTGTGTCTGTCTGTCTGTCTGTCTGTGTGTGTGTCTGTCTGTCTGTATCATTTTTTTGTGGACGCTGTATCTCACGAACCAATGAATGAAATTTAACCAAACTTGGTATTTAGTTGCACCCTGACATGAACTGGTGCCCATTAGATTTGGGGATCAATAGCTCAACAGGTGGCGCTGTGATCGCATTTTATGCAAATTTTTAACATGGCAGCATAGGACAAAATTCCGTATAAATGGGCATAATGAGAGTTATTTTAAACTTGTGATTGTAAAATTAATATGAATTATTGATAATAGTAGTAGTTAACTAGGAAAAAATATTGTGCATGGGGGGGCACCCTGGGGGGGAAGTACCCCCGGGGGGGTTAAATTTTGAAGATGGGTATCATTGGAAAGATCTCGTCAATACCTTTAAAACGAATGGTTGAACCATAAATCTGTGATAATTTAAAACAAAGTTATCGATTTTTTTTACTTTTAACAAAAAAAAAAAACTTAGAAAAAAAATCGTATTTTTTTTTTTTTTTTTTTTTTTTTTTAACGAAATTTTACCAAACTTGGTAATTAGTTGGTCCCCGACATAAACTGGTGCTGATTATATTTGGGGATCAATAGCTCAACAGGAGGCGCTGTGATAGCATTTTATCTAAATTTCTAACATGGCAGAATAGGACAAAAATTCGTATAAATGTGCATAATAAGAGTTATTTTACACTTGTGATTCTAAAATTAATATGAATTATTTATAATAGTAGTACGTAACTAGGAAAAAAAATTTGTGCATGGGGGGGGCATCGCTTCCGGAGTACCCCCCCGTGGGGGTTAAATTTTGAAGATGGGTATCATTCGAAAGATCTCGTCAATACCTTTAAAACGAGTGGTTGAACTATAAATCTGTGATAATTTAAAACAAAGTTATCGATTTTTTTTTTACTTTTAACCAAAAAAAAAAAAAAAAAAACCTTAGAAAAAAAATTCGCTTTTTTTTTTTTTTTTTTTTTTTTTAAATATTGTTAGTGATTGAATATGTATTAATTTTTACCAAAAAAAAAAAAAAAAAAACTTAGAAAAAAAAAAAATCGTATTTTTTTTTTTTTTTTTTTTTTTGTTACTGATTGAATATGTATAGGAAAATATAGAAGAAAGTCTTGTGGTGGCCACAACATACTAGTTTTTTTAATTATGGCAAGATAAAAATTCATCACCTTAACCCTTTGCGGCGCAGGGTAATTCGAATCATTTAAATTACACTGCCCCCGGAATTTACAAACAAAATTAAAATAACAGCATTTTTTAATTTTCAAGTTAAAAAAAAAGGGCTTTTTCTGCTATGTTATAAATGTAAATTTTTGCTAAAAAAATTCCGGGATGAGTTTTTGCACTTGAGAATTAAAATTAGGTGTTCCATCAGCGGGAACACTGCGACTGAAAGGGTTAAGAGTATATGCATTAGAAAAAAGTATAGGTATTAGGGAAAAATATAGGCTTTAGATTATAAGTGCTAGATTTTTTTTTTTTTTTTTTTCGGTTAAACAAGCAATTACACCAAAACATTCATCGCCAAATAATGACAAAAATTTAAAAAATAACAAGGCGGTCATATACTAAAGTTGAAACACAAAATAGTCTGGATATTATGAAGTTCTTTCTATTCTTAAAAAAAAAGCATAATTTTAAGCATAAAAATTTTATTTAAAAAGCAAAAAAATGTGGTATTAAATATTATGTATTTCAATTTGACATGAAATATGGGAATTTCTATAACATTTTTCTGTTTTTGTCTTGTGATAAACACTATTAATATTCATATTTAGTGAAAAGCCTCGCAGGGATTAACAAGTGAAGCGAACCGGGGGTTATTACGCAAGAAAAGGTTTCAAAATAAAATTCATGCTTGACCACCCAGTTTTCATACTTCCCAGACAGTATACAACTTTAGTATAGGACTCCCGGAGAATTTTAAATTTTGTCGCTTTCCGCTAATACTATATGGTGGTTAGTTACCACATGGTAGGGCCCAGGCTTGAATCCCGGAGCATGGATGTTTCTCTCTGTGTTGTCCACCTTCCGTGGTGTTGTCCCTGTTAGGAGTAACAATGGCCGTCATTGGGTCTCGTTTACAAAATGGCCATCAATTCTTCCCCCCTTCCCCCCAGCCAATGCTTAGTTGGAAGTGCCGTGCCATTAGAAAGAAAAAAAAAACTATATGGTGGTTAGTTACCACATGCTAGGGCCCAGGCTTTAATCCCGGATCAGACATGATTGTTTCGGTCTGTGTTGTCCCTGTTAGGAGTAATTTTGTCGCTTTCCGCTAATACTATATGGTGGTTAGTTCCCACATGGTAGGGCCCAGGCTTGAATCCCAGATCAGGCATGGATGTTCCACTATGTGTTGTCCCTGTTAGGAGTAACAATGGCCGCTAATTGGGTCTCCTTTACAAAATGGCCATCAATTCTTCGCCCCTTCCCCCCAGCCAATGCTTAGTTGGAAGTTAGAGGTTAGTTGGCCATTAGAAAGAAAAACAAAAGTCTCTATTTTGTCGATGCACTTTTATTTATTTATTTATTTTGGCATAATGTTTGATTAAAAAAAAAAAAAAAAAAACTTGTAACTATTATGATTATACTTTTTGCTATTGCTTTCTTTTGTCAATTGATAACAATAGTTCATATCTATATTAATAAAATCAGACTTTTGTCTGTAAATTTGTCGGAATCGAAAAATTTTGCGATATCTTCACGTTTCACACCCCATGAAAGCCGAAAATGACTTCAGAATATTTTGCCTGTGTGTGCGTCATCGTGTCCGAATGTCGCTTTTTTTGTCCGGGCATCACTTGAGAACGGCTGGACGGAATTCAACGACGCTTGGCAGGAATTTAGGTCTTCACCCAACTTAAAATTATATCTATCAACTTTTCAGAAATTCCCCCCCGTTCCCCCCCTAGGGGGTAAAAGACTAAAACACGTTTGTCCGGGCATCACTCGAGAACGGCTGAACGGAATTCAACGGCGCTTGGCAAAAACTTAGGTATTCACCCAACTTGAAATTATATCTATAGAAAATCTCAAAATTATGATTAGTGTTTAAATTGTGGGTAAAAAACGCCTGCGCATGCGCCATAAATATTTTTTCACTAAAATGCTTCGAATGGAAAAATAAAATATAAAAATTAATTTTTAAGTTAAAGACTTTTGTATTCGCGTGATTCGCACTAAAAATTATGAAAATATTGAAATGAAGTGTTGCCATCTAAGTTTCATACTTTGGTTAATTTTAAAAAATCTAATTGTCGTATCGAAAAACTGTTTACACCCCAGGATTCAGACAAATCACCTCTTTCATTTGGTACTGAATTTGTAATGATAGGTCTGATATTTCTAATTTATTTTTCCCTTTTTACGTTTTTCCGTTGCCACTTAAATTTCATACTTCAGTTATTTTTTAAAAATCTAATTGTTGCATCGAAAAACTGTTTGCACCCCTGGATTCAGCAAAATCGCTCTTTTCATTCGGTATCAAATTTATAAATATAGGTCTGATATTTCTAATTTATTTTACCCTTTTTCCGTTTTCAACCCAGATTCGATATGGAGCAGCTTTAGTATTGGATCCCTTTGGCAAAATTTGAAATTCGGCACCGAAGTAGCTCGGGCATTTCTCGCCAAGATCTTTAATTACACAATTGAGATAGCCAATTCAGTTCATCGCAAAAATGGCTTAAAATATTTAAAGTCACCAAAGGATTCCCATACTAAAGCTGTGCTTTTTGTATTTATTTATTTATAATATTTTCTATTAAAGACTTCTGTGGTCACGAAATTTGGTGCGTAAATTGTTTGTATGCATCCGGCACTTATTGTAACTGGATTTCACGAAATTCGAAATCCCCCCCACACACACACACACACACCTTCTCGGAGTCGGAGGGCAATAAACATGTGTAAAACATGTTTTTCAGTTTGAATTCGCTTTGAATTATCTTAGAATGGCGAATTTTCGTGTGTGGATATTGATTAAGTGTACGCATTATGCACATTAGTGGAATTTTGCAAAACTTCGAGCTCAACCGCTGAGGGTGGGGAAGTAAGAAGTGGGTAAGTTGTGCCGAAGACAGTGGGAACCCAGACTCCTCACGTTGCGAGCGATTAAACCTCTACCAATCACAGCGAGAACTTAGGTTATTAATAAAAATATGGGATTTTGACAACTCATTTAAGTTTAATGTCCAGCGAAGCTGGCAAAGCCTGCTAGTTCTATTTATATTTTTAAAGCATTGCTAGGTTTAAAATAACACTTGCAAAGATTGCAAAGATGCAACTTTTAAAAATACAGTTTTCTATAAAATGATCTCATCATACGCATTGAAACAGATAAATTTACCTAATTATTGTTAATGCCCTATTTATTTATTTTTCAGCATTATATACATAGATATTTATTTGTAACTCTCAGCATCACATAGGGCTCATCGGTGCGCCTTGACACACTCCTTAAGAATCACTGCTTTAAATGTTTTTTTTTACCATTTTGGTGCTCATAATAATCATTTGATTTATCTATTTTATGAGTTCAATTTCAATAAAAACTATTTTCTTGACTTCAATTACCCGACTATATAGTACGCTAGTGTTGAACACTTTTTATATTTTTTCCAAAAAAATATATTAAATAGAATTTTTAACTCAACAAATATTATTTTGTTGTCGTTTGTTTGTTTGTTTTCTTGCCCCACTAGCTCCATGCCATGAGGCTGGTACGAACAAGCTAAATTTTTGATTAAACAATGTAATATAATTCATAAAAATGTAGATAAAACTATTATAAAATCAAATCTAACCTAAATAAAACAATCCTTATCTATGATAAAACCAAATATCTGAGGGGTTGTGTGTGTGTAGGGGGAGGGGGGGGGATGATCGACTCTATTTAATAGAATAACTGCTTTGTTTATATTTTCATTTAAAAATTTTAAATCAGTATCCATTATATATATATATATATATATATATATATATATAAATGTGGCTTCAATTTTGCTAGCATAGTACACAACACTGCTTCACTTGTTAAGAAACTTGACCAGGACAAAGTCATTAATGTCTTGTGTTCATACTAGCCCCTTGCAACTATTTGCATATTTAGGTTTTATACTGATTTATATAATGTAGATCAAAAGTAACTATGAAAAGCGCGTTGAATATATTCATCTATAAAACACCATAGTTTTTTTTTTTTTTTTCAAATACAGAATTGAGCCTAACCTCGGTATTAAAAAGCAAATCAGATACTTATTTTTTCATCATTTCTCCCATGAAAATCTTTTTTTTTTTTTTTTTTTTTTTTTTTTTTATAAACTACTGATAAACTAACAATTGTATTATCATGCAACTACTCATAGAAGTCAATACCGGGACGACTAAACTTCAAAAACTTACACAGGAATTTTGAGTGATAAATAGCACAATTACTCAAGATGTCCAAACTAGCTCCCTTCTTCCCTATACTTGGTAACTGCAGAAAAATTAACAGAGATCTGATCGGTCAGGTCAGTTGAACCCTACTATCTCCAAAAAGTGTAGTAATGGGTAATGGAAGTCGTTTAGTTGTTAAAATCAATACCAGTGTGACCAAACTTCTAAAAATTTACCGAGGAATTTTAAATAGTAAATAGCAGAATTATTCAAGATGTCCAAAGTACCCCCCCAGTCCCCTTTTATCCTATACTTGGTAACTACAGAAAAAATAAGAGATCAGTTGGATCAGTTGAACCACACTATCTCCGAAAAGTGTAGTACTGGGTAATGGAAGTCGTGTAGTTGTTATACACCAGTTTTTTTTTTTTTTTTTTTTTTTTTTTTTTTTTGTTTTTAATTGCTGCTCTCT
Source organism: Salticus scenicus (assembly GCA_963930645.1). Lineage (NCBI taxonomy): Eukaryota > Metazoa > Arthropoda > Arachnida > Araneae > Salticidae > Salticus > Salticus scenicus. The sequence goes on along the minus strand of OZ005655.1, from coordinate 92,574,513 downwards.
TCATTTCATTATTTTGATTGAATAATGTGGGGTGTAAAGTTTAAATGGATGTTTGTTGTGTATAGTGTATAATGTATAATTAAATAACGCACTTTAAAATGTTATGCTGATTCTAGGGAATTTAATTTGTTATTATCGAAATCATAAGTAATAATTTAAAATGAATAGTTAAAAAGAAAAAGAAAAAGAAAACACAGAAAACAACATTGAACAACATGTATCTTTTCGAGAAAATAAATCTTTCTTTTCCAGTCTTTAAAGGATTATGCTTTTTCCAGGTTCTCTTTATACCGATGACAAGTTTTAGACACTTTTAAGTATACTTTTACAAGTAAAGTTAAAGAAGAAAATAACAACTTCAAAATTTTTTATTTATACTTTTTTCCCCCTCTCAACATAGCCTTAAATTTTTTTTATTATGTTTTTATATCACATTTTCCTTTTATTTTGTTCCACAAATGCGAAATCATTTTTCAAAATTTCTAGCATTAAAACATCACTGCTCTAGAATATTGGAAAATATCCATGTTTTTTAAATGTTTATAATTAGATTTAATTTATAAAATGGGATTAACTGTAAAATTTTTACTAAAAAATAAGTTTTTTTTTTTTTTAATATATGTTAATAAATATTCGAACTACATCTTTTGTGCGTAGAAACTTACATCATCAAATGAAAATCAATAATAACCACAAATATAATTCAGAAAAAGTTATTATTATTATTTTTCTCTATATTCAAAAGAAGAAGGTAATGGATGAGTAAAATTTTTTATTTTTCCGATTTCGATGGATTTACGTGTTTTGAGGTGTCCTAAACACGATTTAATCATTTTTAAAAAACGCAGTGGAAAAAAAAAAAAAAAAAAAAAAATCAGGAGTGGCTCCCCTCGACTTACCGAACATTGAGTAATTAACAGTTTTGTAGATAAAGTGAAGAAAGAGGAGTTGTTAGACAAACAAAAGAGAGAAAACCATAATTGAGTGTTTGAGTATTTTTCTCCATATATTACACGATGTTTTATTTAATGCTACTGAACTTTGAGGACATAGATCATAATGATATAGAATTTTTTGTTGTGTCCCTGTAAAAAACTATAAAGGCTAGATTCACCAAAATGCTTATGGTTAGTGCAACAGTGATTTATAATATTCATATAAATTTTCATCTGAATTGAATAAGGCGTTTAGATGCTATCGCACTTTTAAAAATTTGGTCACATAGGCCATAATGATAAAGAATATTTCTTTGTGTCCCTGTAACAAAAACTGTAAGTGCTAAATTCACCAAAATCTATACAGTTCGTGCAACTGTGACCTATAACATGTGTACAAATTTTTTGCTCAATTGAATAAGGCGTTTAGATGCTATCGCACTTTTAAGATTTTGGTCCCATAGGCCATAATGATAAAAATATTTTCTTTGTGTCCCGGGAAAAAAAACTATAAGTGCTAGATTCATCAAAATCAATAGGGTTCGTGCTACGGTGACTTGCAACATGCGTACCAACTTACAGCTGATTCGAGCAAAGCGTTTAGACGCTAGCGTTTTCACTCACACACATACATACATACATGCATCATCGTAAAAATAGTGAAAACGGACTCAGGGAACCTCGAAACGTATAGAAACATCAAAATCTGAAATTCGTATTTTTGACATGATTACAATACTTTCCTCACTATAGTGTTCGGAAAGTAATAAAAGAGCAAAAATACTCAAAATTAAGTAAAATTGTGTCAAATATTCACAATAGCTCCGAAGCAAATATACTCAAATTTTAAAAATCCCATGTAAGAGTGGAGATGAATGGGACATTTTTCATGTTTTTATTAATAACGTTCACCATATGTAATTCAGAATTTTGTAACATTGCTCATAAGCACACTTCAGTAATCAGTTACAAATAAACATACTAACTTTAATAAAAAGTTATCATTTTTAATTAATAATATTTTTTTTTTACATGCATTTCCATTGTCCCATTCATCCCCACCTATGGGGATGAATGGGACAGAACTGGAGTTAACAAAGAAAAGAAAACAAAATGGAAAGTAAATAAATTTTTATAGTTAAATTGGTTTATGTGATTTTATTACACACTATGAATTTACTGAAATTAACAAAAACTGATGTATTGACTCAAATTAACATCGAAAGGCAAAAGTCCTTCGGTTCGCACAGTTCCTAGTGCTCTAGGCTTTGGTAATTTAATCTAATAAGATTTAATCTAAAAATAAATAAATGAATAAGACACTTAAAAGATATAAATCATTATAATAGAGTACAAATTATCCAGATAAATTTTTGTTTCCGACTAATCGGGGAAAATCAGCACTCTATTCTGTATTACATCAATAATCACCAGGATTTATTTAATTAGCTTGATTGAAATTGTGATTTTAATCAAATTATTAGTAGTTTATTTATTTAATATTTTTAAATATATATTGATTATGTTGCATTGAATATTCTAACTCTTAATTTTTTTAATCATAATTATTATAAGCAAAAATCGGAACAATTTATTTCAATCTATTTTTCTCTAAATCCATGCTATTTTTATAATTCCATGATATGACTACTGAACTACAGGTAAAATATTGAAAATCTACTTATTTGTTTCAATATAATTCTTGTGTACAATTTTAAATTAGCACATAGTGGGGAATGTCCCATTCATCCCCATTCAAACTGTCCCCTTCATCCCCACCACCACATGATCATATAAAACAGGAAATATGTTTAATGAACAATTGTCAATATTCTTCTTGAATATCATAAACACAGTAAAATATTATGCATTTTCATCATATAAGAGTTATATTAACTTTAAGCAAATAGTTAATTTCTTTGCTACTACCTAATTCAATTAGTAAAAGTTACTTTGGCAGCAGAAAAAGATCCTTTAATTTTTTTTTTTTTTTTTTTTTTTTTTTTGCCCTTTCATCGATAGCACAACTCTGAAACTACACTTGATGAATGACCTCAGTACTGCCATATATAAGAAAAATTGTCAAGTTTCTGGTGGATGCAAAACATAAAAATTTTGCTACTGTCCCATTCATTCCCACTCTCCCCTACTTATAATTGAGTATATTAACATGCTCAAAAATTGACATCGACCATCATGAATCCCAATATCCCAAACATAGCTTCTCATTGATCTTGATCTTCCACAAACCAGTATGAAATCACCGCGAAATATAGTTCTGAAAATTTGAGGGAATAAATTTTGGGTTTGAACCCTGTTTAATTTGTAGAAACTCTGTTAATGAACTACTTCTAGATCAGCTTATTTATAAAATAATAACATTAATAATAATAATAAATGAACAGCTATAAATTTGAAAACATGCGATATTTCATAACTGGTAGACAAGCATTTTTTCCTTTTTGTTTGTTTGTTTATTGATAACATATACTCTTTAACTACATTTCTTGCGACCATGGAAGCCTCTGCGCAAGTGCGGATTCAACGAGTCCACTAGTAAAATAGGGAGGACAAGTTTTTCGTTGAGAGAAAATAAGCGATAAGGGAATACCGAATCACTGGATGTTTACTAAATTCAAACCTGTTGGTCAATTTGGAAACCCTCCAAGATTTTCGACTCGTCCTCACTGCTAGGCGTAGGAAACGTGGTTACACTATACATCAGATTTGTATGCTTGACTTGTAGTCCGTTTGTAAATCTTCGTTAGATAATTACAGATAGCTCATGACAGAATTACAATACCAAGAAATGGAAAAACAGCCAGGGCCAGAGCGGGAATCGAACCCGCTCTCCTACGCTCGAATGCGATTAGCAGTGTGGTGACATAACCATTCGGCCACGAAGGGCCCTTTTCCTTTTTGAAATAAAATTACTCATTTCGAAATGAGTATGTCCATTTACTTATTTTTTCAGTACTTCATAATTTTTAGTACAATGTGTCTGTTTGTGTGTACGTATGGCAAAAAAAGTTTCTTCCAATTCTAGCTAGAAAGTTAATTCACAGAATTTCAGAAAATCTTATATTTAGTTGCACCTTGATTGCCCTTGGCGGATGTTTCCCCCGGGTTTGAATTTTCAGCGTGAGTAAGTACACTCGAACCTCGTTAACGTGAACTGTTTCCACAATCATCGTCAAAATGAAGATTAGTTTAATTATATGAAGATTAGTTACTGATAGCATGAACTATTGATATGAACAAATTTTTTATCCACCCTTGAAATTCACGTTAACGAGGTTTTCAAAAGAACTCGCCAATACCTTTAAAATGAATGATTCAAACATATGTGTTTACTAAGTTGAAGCGAAGTTATTGACTTTTTTCTTTTTTAACAAATTAAAATCCTTAAAAAAAAAAAAAAAAAAAAAAAAAAAATGCATCTCCTAATAGGACGTTTATAGGGCACAATATTGACTGTATTCAATATTTAGTGTTATAATATTCTGGGATGAAAATAGTCTGCACTCATCATATAAAAAACTTTTGATAAATAATAACTTTAATAAATAATTTGCACAGAGGGAATTTATATAGAAAAATACAGAAAAATGTTTTGTGATGGCCACAACTATACTTGTTTTTATGCAAAAATTATGTTTCTTTACGTAGACATTTCGTTTGACATTTCACCTATCATTGTTACATCCAAAAATTAATCCTCCGCTCTTAAATTTTACGGACAGCACCGAAAAGTTTTTTCTTGTATAAATATATTTTATGTCAAATAAGGCTCACATACAGAACATTTTGCTACTAAACTTCTCATATTAAATGGTGAAATCCACTAACATGTTCTAAAGATGACATTTATGTTAATGTAGTGTGATATGATCTTGGACAGATTCCAAACTGCAAGTCACAAAATTTGGGGATATAAAACTGTTGTTTTTTCTTTTGATATAATCATATATGTTGCATTTTACTCAGCTATTCTTAGAAGTATTACATGTTATGAATTCACAGAATATTTTTGAAGAAAAATATAATTCTTTGAAAGTTTATAGAAATATATCCTGTAAAATAATATTCCCTGATTCCATTTGTATCACTTGAAATGGAGGAAAAAGAAAATTAAAGCATTTTCAACTAATAATATGTTTTCTACACTTTTAAGTATTCTACTGTAAATCGATTTAAAGTAATCTAGTGGGATACTCATACTACCTTCTATTATTATGTTTTATACTAGAGTAAGTTTTTATTTACAGCCTAGAATTTATATTAGAACCTTAATGATCAACAAAAGCTTTTGCAATGATATTTTTCCTGGATATGGTCAATTATGGTAAAGCATCTCTATCAATTATATCGAATAGAAAAGAAAGTATTAGATTAATTTTAGATAGCCCTATATATTGTCTATTAATCGTATACACGCCACGTTTCAATTTAACACAGTAAAAACTAATGCATAAGATAGCTTAAAAATCATATCGAGCAGTTATCAACCATAACTTATAATGTATTCGAATTATTTTGTGTGGCTTTGTAAACGAATGACATATGTTTATTTATACCATTTATAGGAAACATGCTTCTATATATATTAAAAGTTCTAGTTAATTTCCCTATGTTTAGTGCTGTCGTAAGGTGTAAAAAGTGTCGAGAGATTTGACTTATAGGCCGTAATTTATTTGCATTATTATGTATTCCAGACCACAGGCCATTTGTCTGATCAAAGTAAAAAATTTCAAGTAATATCACTGTATTATACAGATTTAGAATACCGCATTTATACAGATTTAGAATACCAAATAGATGGCATATCAATGTCATCTATTTGGTGTAACACAAAAATTTCTCAATAGATATTAAATTTTCATCTAGTTTTGATTATTTTGTTTATTTATATATATATATATATAATATATATATATATATATATATATATATATATATATATATATATTCACAGCTTTCTGAAGTACATACCTCCTGATTTTTTTTTACTTCTAATTTTAAGCATTTTTATCCAATTATTATTTCCGTGGTCCTTTACTTATTTTCTCTGTCATTAAGTTTAATGGTCTTTTTTTATTATTATTATCATTCGTGTCGGCGTAAATAATTTAAATTGTTTTTGTTTCTTATTGGTTCTTATTCTGTATCGCAACATTTTTGTGTCAGTCTTACCTATAAGTTAAAATCAGTTCTATTTTTGTTGTGTTGGTATTGTTCTGAATCTATTAATTGCTAAATTTTAAGGTTAAATTTTATTACGATATATCTCATTTATATATATATATATATATATATATATATATATATATTTTAATGTAATATTGAGAATAAATTTGACTTTTTTTATATATTTAGTGTTATACTACTTCTCTAATATGGGAATAGTCTGCATTATCACGAAAGATAATTTTTTTAAATAATAATTTTAATAAATTGTTTTTACTGGGTGAATTTGTATAGGAAAATATAGAAGAAAGTTATGTGGTGGCCACAACATACTAATTTGAATGTAAAAACGGAATTCAAAACATGCATTATTTAATGAATAGTAGTAGAGATTATTTTCTCTATAGATTAACGTAGGATTTGTATGAACTTGACGCTCACTGATGACCAGTCTTGAAATATATATCCATCATGTAAATTAAGTACTACTGATTGGACGATACAATTATAATTTAATAAGCATCAGTTTAAGTCAAAAATTGAACTAATAATAAAGTTTTGCCTAATACGTAGCTCATGAGTCTCAATCCGTTCCAGATTGATGAAAGTAATGCTAGATGGCTAATGTGAAACGCATAGTATGAGTAAGACAACCAGGTAAAAAAAAATCAACGTAAAAACTGCAAGTATTTTGGACTTTCCATAACATTTTGCAAGTATTTTAAAGGTTTCCGCAGGTATTTTGAAAAAAAAAAAAAAAAACAGCAGGTCTCCTTAAGGATTTTTTTTTTTTTTTTTTTTTTTTATACAGGTTTACTCTAAATACCTGCAGATTTCCTGAAGGTTACCTTAAAATTTTTTCATCATGCATTAATCTATGTGAAGATCCAACTACAGTGACTTCCCTACCCAAATTACACCTCTCTAGGGGATCGATGAAGCGGAGAAGCCATCCTCTCCTGAGAGGATCAAAATTGTAATGGTATGTCTCCAGACCACTCCTAAGGGTGAGTTGCCCACAGCGAGCACTAGTGCGATGTAAAACCCAAGCAACCAACCAACTACACCGGGAAAAAGATGCTTTGTTGGGAAAACTAAATTTATTTTGTCAGCCGATTTTGTAGATTTATATTTTATAGCGTTAACAATCACTTTTGCACATACAGTCGGCTGCAAAATTATTCGAGCACTAGCAGTAATCCTTGCCAAAAAAAAGTACACTTAATACAGCTTTGTTAAATAAATCCTTGTCGAGTCATGTTCTTAATCAGTCTAAGAACATGATTCGACAAGGATTTACTTAGCAAAACAGTCTTAAGTGTACTTTTTAAATATAAGAATTATTGGCTAGTGCTCGAATAATTTTGCAGCCGACTGTACTAAAACGACTTATTTCAATTAACCAAAACGTAGAGTTTCCTTAAGTTTGAAAAGGTCTAGGTATTAAGAGGGGATACTAATAATAATACCTAATCTCGACAGTCGTGGCTCATATTATTCTATAGGAAAATTTATTTCCGTTATTACTCATTAGCTAAGGTATTTCTGTCGTCATCCGCTCAATAGCAGTACTTAGCCGGATCCCTAGGCGACGTATCCCGTTTTGTCCGACTATCCCGCTTTATCAAACTTTCCCCTGCTAATTTAAAGGTTGTGAATTTTTGAATTTGAAAACGGAATTTTAAAAAATACATTAGGTATTAAGTAATTATGGAAACAAATTTTTCCATAGAATAACAGGGGCCTTAGTTGTTCTGCTCTTTAAGGGACATCTAGGGTGTTCATTGAATTTCAAAGGGCAGGCAGGCAAGATGCAGCACCCTTCTCAAGATGCAGCACCCTCTCACCCTTCTGGGCCGCTAGTTTGTGAAAGTTTGCAATAAAACGTTTAAATGGTCAAATTTATTAGCGTTTAATCTAAATGCACATATTTTTATTTACTTATTTATTTATTTATTTTTAACAAAAGGTAACACGCATTCCAAAGGTTGTTTTTTATGATTTATAAGTTTAAAATAAATAAAAATTCACTGAATCCATGAATACCGTCTTCTGTGTCATTCTAAATTTTTAATTTAAACTCTAGAATTACATTATTCTAAATATTTTAGGTATTAATTTTGAACTATAAAGATTTTAAATTTTTTTTTTTATTGTTATATTATATTTTATTTCAGAAAATTCCCGTAAGTCTCCTATTATATATATATATATATATATATAATTTCGATCTGTATTATATATATATGTGTGTGTGTGTATGTGTGTTTAAAAATCTGAAGGGACTCCACTCGACTCTCCGAACATTAAGTAATTAACGTTTGGTGAAATAAATTAAAATAAGAGAAGCCGTTATATAAACAGAAGAAAAGATTATAATAGGGTATTTGAATATTATTACCTAAATAATTTTTTTTTATTATTATTTATTTAAAGGTGCTGCACTTCAAATAATAAGACAATAGGTCATAATGATAAAGAACTTTTCGTTGCGTCCCAGTAAAAATCTATAAGTGCTGAATTAACAAAATTCTATACAGTTCTTTCGACGGTGACCTATAACGTGTATATAAATTTAAAGCTCAATCAAATAAGGTATTTAGACATTATCGCATTTTAAATAATTTGAGACCATAGGCCATAATGATAATTTTTTTCTTTGTGTTCCTGTAAAGAAAACTGGAAGTGTTAGATTCACCAGAATTAATAGGGTCGTGCTAACGGTGACCTATAACATACGTACCAACTGCCAACTCATACGAACAGAATGTTTAGGCGCTATCGTATTTACTCATGCACATACATACATAGACATGCGCCACACACACATACACATACATCACTGTAAAAATAGCAAAAATGAACTCAGGGACCTAAAAACATATAGATATACCGATATCTCCAAGTCGAATTTTTGTCATGATCACGATACTTTCCTTGCATAAGTATGTTCAAAGAGTAAAAACTGGAAAAAAAATTACTAATGTGAATAATAAAGAAGTTACATTGATTTTTCATAAGCATTTCTTCAATAATAAGTCATGTCACTACATTTTTATCTATGAATGCAAATCTAATAAATTATTTCATTGTATTGCTCTATAATGCATTTAATTTATTGTTTCTCAATGCCATATTTCTTCCATAAGTTTTAACTATAGTTATACGTTTCTTTTTTAATATAAAGAAAATTCGCCTTACATATAGCTTAAGTGCCTAATATTCCACTGCGAAATATATATAAATAATAAAAAAATATAAATAATAAAAAAATAACTGTGCAAGTATACTGTGATGAATACTTGGGTAGATTCCAAAGCATGAGGAACAAAATTTGGAATAGTAACGAAACTCTGCTGCTATGAACAAATAATTTACGCTTGATTTGAATATAATTTGAGGTATCGTTAAATTCACTTGGAGTTTTATAAAAGGGGCAAAAAGTCTTTTTGAAAATAAGAAAATCTAATTTAGAAAAAAGACTTTTCAAAATCATCCTCTCTCTCTCTCTCTCTCTCATCCCGGGGGGGAGATGCTGGGGGCGAAAGTTCTGGATCCCATAAGAAAGAATGTGAAAGAGGAGTCAAAAAGCTGTTGGGAAAATCTTTAGGCAATTATTGCGTTATTAGCGATTTTTGTCAGGAATGTTTGTAGCGATATTTGTTTGGATTAGCGATATTTGTTGGAATTTTTTTTTTCTTTTATTTACTTATTTAAATTCAAAGATAAAGCAAAATTTGTGAACATTACATTTTTAGCTTCTCAGCTCTATTTCTTTTCTTTTCTTTTTTTTTTTCATTCAATACAATAATCGAGACATAAGTGTAATTCCCATTATTTATCATTAATTATTATAAAACAAATATTGCTATTTTTATTTTTCCCCCTTTTTTAAAGGACCATTTTTTCCCATCTGCAATTTTACGTTCTTGCCATTTGTAGTGTTCCACCTTGAATTTTATCTTTCTTTTTAAGTCGAAAAGAAAAAGAAATGAACATGTACACATAATAATACTGAAAATAAAGTTAAAGTTTCTAAAATAATGATGGCAAATTCAAATAAATTAAAATAAATGGAAAAAGTCGGAAAAGGCTTAAATGTGATAAAATAAGTGGAAAATTCAAGTAAACAATATACAAAACAACAAACAATTTGACATAAATTTGATAATTAAAGATTTATTAAAATTATGAAAACTATATATCAAGACAGTCTATTATTTATAAGTCAAAAATAAATAAAGAAATAAACATCTTTCTTTTTATGTAAATATTAAATTAAATATAATAATGAGCATCATCTGTCAGGAACAGTTCCGGGTAGACCATTTCAAAACAGAAACTTTTGGCAGCCATTATTATATTTAATTATTATTATTATTATTTTTGTTGTTGTTGTTTGTTTGTTTGTTCAACTTACGGAACCATACATATAATATGTTTTGTATCACGCCTATTCTTATTTATTTCCTTTAAAACCTTGAAAATCTATTCAATTGTAATGTTTAAAGGTCTAAATTAAATATAACGGATCACTGGCTATTATAAACAACGCAATACCAGATAAAAACAAACTAAAACTGTTGCCATTCAGAAAATACAGATTCCAAGTGGACGACTCTTTAATTCCGAACGAACGACTCTTTGACGGTTTTATTTAAAAGAACTGTTAAAATATTTCAAAAACATGTTAATGCCTTAAAATTCTTAAAATATTTGTATAAATATATTTAAAGCCTTTAATTATTTTTAGCAAGCTTCTTTTTTTTTTTTTTTTTTTTTTTTTTTCCCAGCATAAAATCTATATGCTTCCTATAGATATAGTAATAAGACATAGATTGATCATTGAGAGGGGAAAAGTGATACCTCTTTTAATCGGGAAAAGAGCGTCTATTTTACTCTCTTATGGATGTATTTCCCCAAGTGAATATACACGGAAATACACATAAGTAATTTAGCAAATAAAATTTATGCACTAAAAGAGAATGAAAATCTCCAGATACCCCTTTTTCTTTCTTTCTTTCTTTTCGTTTTCCTTTCCTTTTCTTTTTCTTTTTTACTTTCTCTTACCATAAGGCAGAGAAAGTATTGTTTTTGGGTCAAATTTTCGAATGCGAGATTTTGTTATATTTACACGTTTTGAGGTCCCCTGAATACGAAAATTATGTTTTTAGCAAATGGTCTGTGTGTATGTCTGTGTGTCTGTGTGTGTGTCTGTCTTTTATCAGCATATCTCAAAAACAAATTATGGCAGAAAGTTCAAACTTGGTATTCTAAATGTGTATCATATACGGATGCTACAGTAAGCTTTTCGCTAAGATCAAGCAAATGGTTCGTGTACAGGGACAATCAAGAGAATTCTAATACATTAAGTCTATGGGGGAAATTGCAGGTAAGTAGAGTCTATAGACTGCACTAAATCAAATGAAACGAATATATATATTTTGTAATAGAGATAGTAAACTGGAAAAAAAAATTTGTGTATGTAGGAGCCTCGCCTCCCCCCCCCCTGGGGGGAAGTCGCCCCTCGAGGGGAGTAAATTTTCATGATGGGTATCTTTCAAAAGAGCTCGCCAATACCTTTAAAACGAATGGTTGAACCATCGATCTGCGATAATTTAAAACAAAGTTATCGATTTTTTTTACTTTTAACGAAAAAAAAAACTTAGAAAAAAATAGTATTTTTTGAAGTGAAAACTTCTTTAGGCACTTTGAGCACTTTTGGGTGAACAAAAATCATTGAACTCCCGTCATCGTCAGCTAACGCTTTCCATCCTTGTATGATACAAATAATGTATCATACAATTAACTTGCTAATGTGAAGTGTTAATAATTATATACTGTATATTGTTTTAAAATCTGGTGCGGCTCTACACGACTTCTCTCATATCCGGGCACTGTCTCTATTGCTATTAGACCTCACAAAACCGTGAGAAAGCCCAAAACTGCCATTTTTCTCACGTTTTTACAATCTGGTGCGGCTCTACACGACTTCTCTCATCTCCGGACACTGTCTCTTAAAGATTGTAGCCGGAAACGTTGCAGTTAGACCTCACAAAACCGTCAGAAAGGCCAAAGCCGCAATTTTTCTCACATTTTTACAATATGATGTGGCTCTACACGACTTCTCTCCTCTCCGGACACTGTCTCTATTGCATTTAGACCTCACAAAACAGTGAGAAAGGCCAAAGCCGCCATTTTTCTCACGTTTTTACAATCGGGTGCGGCTCTACACGACTTCACTCATCTTCGGACACTGTCTCTTAAAGATTGCAGCCGGAAACGTTGCAGTTAGACTTCACAGAACCATGAGAAAGACCAGAGCCGAGCCGCCATTTTTCTCACGTTTTTAAAATCTGGTGCGGCTCTACACGACTTCTCTCATCTCCGAACACTGTCTCTATTGCAGTTAGCGCATTAAATAAAATTGTAATATAATTTTTGTAGTAGTAGTTTATATTAATGAATAAAAAAACACTTCATTTAAAAGTATTTCCTACACAATAAAATATTTCCTGACGATTCAAGAAATACACACGTAATTGTTCACGTTTTCACTTCTGTCGGCACTCCTGAAGTGCAACTGTTTTTTTTTTTTGTTTTTTTTTTTTTTTTTAATATTGAGAATAAAATAGACTTTTTGGGGATATTTAGTGTTATACTACTTCACTAATATGGAAATCGTCTGCATTATCATAAAAGATAATTTTTTTAAATAATAATTTTAAGAAATTATTTTTTAATAACTGAATTAAATTTTATATAAATCTAGGTGCATTAATGAAACGGGGGGTTGAGGGGGGCGGTAGCCCCCTCAACCCCCCGTTTATGTAGGAGCCCCCAACCCCCAGATTTTCTGTGTGAGGGGGGCTACCGCCCCCTCACAGAGAATTAATTATCATATAAAACTCTTCCGAAGCCTAATTTGAATTGTTTAACATAGGTTTACAAAACATCGTCATCTTAGCTCTTAATCTCCAACCTGTATTTATAGTATTAAATTTCAGGGTAAGAGAAAGTCGTGTGAGTGACACACCAGATTATAACTATACTCTAGTATACTCATGTCTGCACAAAACTGTCTTTCTTTCGGCATTTATTATTATTATATTTCTTTGAGATAAAAATCGTCTGCATTCGTCATGAAAAATAATTTTAATGAATTATAATTTAATAAATTATTTGTATTGCGTAAAGTATATGGAAGAAAGTCTTGTGGTGGCCACAACATACTAGTTATATATTAAAACTTTCACGGCTGCTAGCTACATTTAAAAGAATTTTGAGAATTCCATATTACTTACTAATATAAAATATTAAAAAATATTAAAATTAAAAAAAAAAGTATTCCATTAAATATTATCCTGTGCTATAGCTACACTAAAGAAATTTTTTAAATGAATGTAATTAGTGATGCAAGGGAAAGAAACGCAGTTACTACATGCCTTTATATAAGAATGGATTAAAATAAGTCCTGTTGTACTAAATTAAATTCTGTTTACAAAAAAATGTATTTTTTTTTTTTAATAGTTATTACATATAATTGTTACTTTTTAATTTGAAGAAATAAATATAGTAGTTATTAGCACTTTACAAAGGTAATTACTTAAAAAGCGCAAACTAATAATAATAATAATAATAATAATCTATATTAATAAAATCAGACTTTTGTTTGTAAATTTGTCAGAATTAAAAATATTTGCGATCTCTTCACGTTTCACACACCATGAAAGCCAAAAAGGATTTCAGAAAATTTTATCTGTGTGCGTGTGTGTGTCATCATGTCTGAATGTCTGTAACGCTATTTTTGTCCGGGTATCACGTGAGAACGGCTAGAAGAAATTCAGCACTTGGCAGTAATTTAGGTCCTTACCCAACTTAAAATTATATCTATCAACTTTTTCGAACCCCCCCCCCCCCCTTCCTCCGTCCTCCGCTGGGACAGGCAAAAGTCAAAAACACGTTTGTAAAGCATAACTCGGTTCCAAAATTATTTCACAGTAAAGAAATTGCACATGGGTAGACTAGACAAGAGTGCAAATAAAACACTTCCTGCTATTTAGGAATTTTCGATTTTTAAGGGGGGGGGGGAATAGGTTTTATGCAGGAAATTTCGTAAATTCTAGATTTTCGGGTAGAACTCTACCAAAAATGTAACAAAGATGTTGAAAACAGCTGGTGCGACTTCCTTAGGGTATTTTCTGAAATACCCTTTTGTTTTTTTTGTGATTTGCGATTTTTTGTGTGTGTGTGTGTATGTGGGGGGGGGGGGTTACAAGGGGTCAAAGTCGAGACACTCCTTTTAACCCTAAATCTGTCCTGGTAAATCTATGGAAGCTGCGGTCACGAATTATGGGGTTTGAATTGTTTATATGCATCTGACACTTTAAGTAACGAGATTTATCAAATTTTCCTGCGTACCCCCCCCCCCGCCCCCTTGGGGAGACAGAAGGGAAAAACATCTTTGTTAGCATAACTCGGCTCCAAATTATTTCACAGTGAAGGGATTGCAATCGATTTTTAGCGGGAAAGTTCGCAAATTCCGGATTTTTGAGTAGAACTCCACCAAAAATGGAACAAAGGTGTCGAAAACGGCCATGCGTGTTCTTTAGGATATCTCAAAAACACGTTTTTGATTTTTTGTAATCTGCTATTTTTTTTTCCCCTGTGTGTATGTGGAAGGTTGGGGGGGGGGGGGGGCAGGAGGTATGTGTTACGAAGGGCAAATTCGAGACATACCTTTTAGCGCTAAATTTGTCCTGGGAAATTTATGAGAGCTGCGGTCACAAAGTTTCGTGCTTGGATTGTTTATTTGTATCCGAAAACTAAAGTAACAAAATTTATCGAAATTCCCCCCCCTTCCCCCCTGGGGGGGCAGGAAGCAAAAAAAGCTTGTATGCATAATTCGGCCCCAAATTACTTCACGGTGGAAAAATTGCACATGAGGAGACTAGACTTGAGTATAAATAAAACATGTACGATTTTGGAATTCTTGATTTTTAAAGGAGGGAGAGGAGAAAATATTTTCCGGGGGGAAATTCAGAAATTCCTGATTTTTGAGTAGAGCTCTACAAAGAATGGTACAAAGATATTAAAAACTGCCATGCGTCTTCTTTAGGAAATCTCCAAAACACGTTTTTAATTTTTTGTGATTTTCGATTTTATTTTATTTATTTATTTTTTTTTTTTTTTTTCTATTTTTTTGGGGGGGGAGGGGGGATGTGTTACGAAGGGCAAATGTGAGATACCCCTTTCAGCTCTAAATTTGTCCTGAGAAATTTATGAGAGTTGCGGCCACAAAGTTTGGTGCTTGGATTGTTTATATGCATCCGATAACTAAAGTAACAGGATTTATCGAAATCCCCCCCTATAATGTTGATAAATCATACCCAGATCCACAATAGTTAGGCCGTGACGAACTGCTTAAATGCTGAAATAAAATTACTTTGCAGGTGAAGTAAGAGAAAGCAATCCCTGGAACAGTTCTTTTATTAATTGCATCATGGTAAAAGTTATTTTCATAAATCTATAACATCTTAATTACTGATAAACAAAACAAATTCCCTACGGTAAATGGAACGGGAGGAGAGGAGGAAGGTCGAAGAAATTACGTCCTTTTCAAACCAAGATTACAGGAGGTCTGTGTCAGTGTCAGTCTCAGAGTAAAAAGTGCAACCCGCAAAATTTGGCATCGTTAAAATTCAGCCAAAAGAATGCCAAGCTGTTTCTTTGTCTTTACAATATTTTAATACAAAATTTTGAATATAAAAATGTCGTTACAAAAATCAGATCGACTTGGCATTCAAAAGCATCGCCAGGTGTCAATCATTTCAACGTACAAAAACAGACGGTTTTCATAGACGCCTTGCAGGCGGGGAAAATCCATTAGAAATCTATTTTTAGAACTACAATGATCTGCTCGAAGTAATAATAGCTTTTAATGTAAACACAAGCATAATAAATGTGAACTGAAATGACTATTTTTTATTTTATTAATAGCTACATATGCTATAAATACGCTGGTAACGACTTTTGAATTACATTCTCAAAATAAATAATTATAGCTAAAATGATTTAATTCTTTCGGGGAAGAAGTATAAACAAAATTACTTTTCAAAAACCCCGATATAAAAATTGCTTTATTTTATTCAGAGAGCAATGTGCTTGTAACTATTAAAAGACAAAGGAACGCTATTAAATGAAACATTTTTGATTTGTAAAGAAAACGGAAAATTCTATATAATTAATTAATTGAATTACATAAATTTAAAAAGATTTTTTTATTACCTATATTAATCCCTCCTTTTGTTATATATTAAATTTGAATAAATAAATAAACTTTTAAAGAACATATGTTTGAACACTCATACACACCCCTTCGCCCCTGGGGGGCAGTAAACAAAAAAAGTTTGTAAGCATAACACAGCTCCAAATTACTTCACGGTGAAGAAATCGCACATGAGGAGACTAGACTTGAGTATAAATAAAACATGTACGATTTTGGAATTCTTGATTCTTAAAGAGGGAGGGGAGAAAACGTTTTCCGGGGAGAAATTTAGAAATTCCAGATTTTTGAGTAGAGCTCTACTAAAAATGGTACAAAGGTATTGAAAACAGCCATATGTGTCTTCTTTAGGATATTTCCAAAAACACATTTTCATTTTTTTGTGAATCTCGATTTTTTTTTTTTTTTTTTTTGGGGGGGGGGGTGACGAAGGAGCAAATTCTAGCCCCCTCTTTTAGCGCTAAATTTGACTTGGGAAATCTATGAGATCTGCGGTCATGAAATTGGATGCGTAAATTGTTTATATGTATCCGACACTTACTGTAACGGGATTTTGTGAAATTCCCCCTTACCCCTGTTGGAGTAGGAGTTGCAATAAACACATGTAAAAACACATTTTCCCGCCTGAAATCGCCTTAAATTATCTTAGAATGGCGAAGTTTGATGTGTGAATGTTGATTAAGTGTACGCATTATGTACTTTGGTGGGATTTCGCAAAACTTCGAACTTATATGCTGGGGAAGGGGAAATAAGAAGCTGGTAGGTTGCTGCCGAAGGCATTGGGATCCGGACTCCTCACGTTGCGAGCGGGAAAAACCTCTACCGAACACAGCGGGAACTTAGGTTATTAATAATGATATGAGATTTTGACAAGTCATATAAGTATAGTGTCCAGCGAAGCGGGAAAAGCCTGCTAGTAAATAAATAAAAATACATATATTTCTTAAATTCATAGTCAATAATTTATTAATTGGAATACTCAAAAAAAAAAAAAAAAAAAAAAAAGAAAATCTTAATGTAATGTATATCTTCTTTTAAATTAATTATTTTATTTTATTAAAAACGTAAAAAAAAAATAAAATAAAATAAAATAAATAAAAAATTACAAAGCGCATTTGCGTGGACATGATCTCAGGACCCCCGTATCACAAGTTAAGCATGCTGTCACTGCACCACCTGTTCGTACAAGAATGCGTATTTTGTTGGTTTTTTATAGAAACAACTAAAACTATTAGAGGGTCTTATCTCGTCCACCTGGGTGTTGTTATAGCAAATTTGCACTCTACCCTTTGTTTTCGACCATGCTCTATAATTTAAGCTTGGTTTGGTTTCAATAGAAATTTTATTGGTTCATACATATATATAAAATCTTACCTGTGAATCACCATTGCTTGCGATAAAATATGTTTTATATACAAAACAATCTAACTTTTAAAGTAAAATATAAATTTTAAGAAGAACTTTCAAAAAAAAAAAAAAAAAAAAAAAACGAGTTTTTTTTTTTTTTTCCAAATATAGTTATTTTACAGTATCTAAATACTTAAATATAATTTTTAATAAGTTACAGAAGCGTTTTGTGCTCATATATCTGTAAATATAATTAAAATTTTGATGGATATAATTTTAAGTTTGGTACAGACCTAAACCTGAGCCAGATGTCATTGCATTCTGTCAAGCCGTTTTCCGGTGATCACCCAGTCGAATAAAAAACGTTCTATGTACCTCAATCCCTCCCATGAACACAGAGAAAATATTCTGAAATCGTTTTGGGGTTCTCTGATGTCTAAAACGTAAAGATAACGCAATTTCCCCCCCATTCAATGCGTTTTACTGACAAAAGCCTAATGGCGCATGCGCAGGCTTTTTTACCCACATCTCTAAATCTAATCAAAATTTTTAAATTTTCGATATATATAATTTTAAGTTGGGTAAAGACCTAAATTTCTGCTAAGTGTCATTGAATTCCGTCCAGCCATCCTCGCGTGATACCCGGACAAAAATAGCGTTACAGACATACAGACACAATGACACACACACACACACACACACACACACACAGAAAACCTTCTGAAGTCATTTTCGGCTTTCATGATGTATGAAATGTGAAGATATCGCAAATTTTTTTGATTTTGACAAATTTACAGACAAAAGTCAGATTTTATTAATATAGATTCATTTAAACATAGTGACCTGACCAGCGAAAGGGGCAAAGTCCGCTAATAATTAAATAAAATTTAGTTATCAAATCAAAAATATACAAAATTAAATGTCAATTTAGTTAAAGCTTGCAAATTGAATAAATATAAAATTGAGACTGATTATTCGTGTTTGTTTAAATAATTATGCTTAAGCTTAATAAAGGTAATTGTAAATGATTTTCTGTACATTTTCTTATATTTTAATAACTTTATTTATAAAAGATTTGATAATATCGTGCACTTTACTGCATTAAAAGTTTCTTTTCTTTTACATGTGCTATATATATTCATGAAATTTCTCTTCTTAGATATTTGTTTTCTATTCTCTGACTCTATGTAGACTCATTTTTGTATTTTTAAGCTATAATAAACGCTCTGAAAAGGCTTATTTTATTTTACAACGATAACGTTTTACAGAATAGAGCTTACATACACAATATTATGCTTCTAAACTTCCTATATTAAATAGCGGATGCCTCTAAGAAGATATTTATGCTAATGTAGTTTGATAAATTATTGGGCAGATTCCAAAGCGCCAAGCACAAAATTTAGCATATAAAAGTTTCTTTTTGGTATTATATGAACATAAACATCGCTTTATGACAATTTTGTGGAATTGTAGATGTTGAACGAGATTTATTGTGAATTTTTTCGTGGAAAAAATGGACAGAAAATCTGTTCTAATATAGAAATATGTGCTTTCTTTAAAACAAAATCCTTAGTTTTTTTTTTTTTTTTTTTTTTTTTTTTTTTTTTTCCTAACAGTTTTCTCACGTGTAATCGTGAACAGTTTATTCAAAATATACCTATTTAAAGTTTGTGATTAAAGACATAAAAAATATATATATATGATTACAAAAAACAAAATTTTCTGGAAAAATGAAAAATTAAAAAATTTGACAAACATGAATGAAATTTTTGTTAAAAAAGAAAAGATATGTATGCTTCATTTATAAAACTAGTTAGCATAGATGGCTCAGTTCCCCATCATATTTATGTTTTCGTAAATTTCTAGTGCGAGACATATTATAATCATGTTAAAAGAAATGAATTTGACCAAAGCTTGATACAGTGACAGAATGAAATCCCCGCCTAATAGGCTATCCACCGTTCACTTCGATATATTTATCTTATTCTAACCTATTAATTTATTTTATCAGGGTCAGTTCCGTTGTTAAGCTTTCATGCTACTATTTCCAGTGCAATAATCCTCAAAATTCATATTTATATGAAAAATTTACAAATTCGCTATGTTGATAAAATCGTAAATTTCGAATAATTTACGAAATTTTCCTATTAGAATATTTGTATTCAATCATGTTCAAACAAATATCATAAATGTAATTTTGAAGCTGTCTAATGTATTTATGATCCTCAAAATGGAAGTTTATGCTCAATTTTGCCTGATCCTGACATGTTAAGTGAATCGTAAATTCCAAATAACTTACGAATTTTTTAAATTGAAAAAAATCATAGTCTATGTTATTCATGTCAGTATCCTAAATAATATTTCGAAAGTGGTTTGACATCTTTACGATAAAAACATCCCTCCAGATTGAAGTTTATGTGAAATTTTGCTCTATTCTGCCATGTTAAGAAATTCGTAAATTTCCAATAACTTACGAAATTTTTATATTGGAAAATTCATAATCATAAATATTCATGCCAGTGTCCTAAATAATATTTCAAAAGTAGTCTGACATCTTTACGATGAAAATATCTCTCAAAATTGACGTTTATGTGAAATTGTGCCCTATACTGCCATGTTAAGAAATTCATAAGTTTCCAGTAACTTGCGAAATTTTCAAAGTAGCATATTTATAGTTAACGATGTTCATTCCGGCATCAAAACTGATATTTTAAAACTGGTCTGACATTTTTACAGTAAAAAGTTTCCATTTAATGCACGTTTAAGTGAATTTTTGTCCTTGTGACGTTTCCACTTCAGGTAGCGTTAAATTGAGACTATCACAACTTGAACATACACTTATTTATTTTTAAAATACAATTAATCGTAATCTTGAGTAAATATGGGTTCACAGTGAAAGTCGGTGATAAGCTTACATGAACTAGTAGTTAACAAGTAAAATAAATCTTGAGTGTCGGCCTTCACAAGGCTAAGTATCAGTTATTAAGTACACTATAAGTTATCTTATCTACCGTTACCCGGCAAAGTTCTGACTTCAAAAAGAGAAACTCGAGCCTCGGCTCGCACACCAAAACTAAACTCCTCTCTCTTCTTTCTCTTCCCAAGAAAAGTTGGTTTTTTTGGAGGGGAGTGAAATTGTCCTTTAGGTCTCCAATAGTATCTAGCTGGAGGTGACCCGTTCATCTCCCATTTGGCAATTTGTGGCGCCAGGGCGGAGAAATCCGTCGTCTGCAATTCTTCTTCCCTCATTTCTCCGGAAGGTGCAACACCCGTCAGGGGCGTAAACAGGGCGTCTATCCTTTGTTCAGTAGTGTCAAAAAAAGGAGACTTTCTGTCTACTCTGTTTGTGGTTCGAAACATCACAGCTCGCCCCCCCCTTAAGACGATTATATGCAAATTTTGCAGAGAATCGAAATTTGTATGGATTCATACAAGGTTACTCCCACAATATTTACTTTGGGTCCAGAGGCAAAAAAATAACTTCCTCTAATACCCATTTGGTTAATGTTAATTTTAAGAACCTTAATTCTACAGTTCATTCAACAATAATAAATTTACAATAACAAACTAAATACAATTACTACACTGATAATCAAAGAAATTCTACAGTTAATTTTACACTAAATAAGTTTTAACATGATAAACTTTTTTTTTTTTTTTTTTTTTTTTTTTTACACACGAGAAAAAATAAATGAATGAATAAATAAAATAAGAAAACAAGGGAAAAAAATACAAATAAAACTCTAAGTTTCTCTTTAAACATGATTGAGACCGTCTACATGTTTTATCTCCTTTCCTTTGAAAAGTAAAAGGATTAACGATAACCTCATGCGACGTTGGTATTCCCTTGGGTTCAATTGCAACCGGACAAAAGGATTATGATCCGTCCCTGTTTTAAAGTGCTGACCATCTGAGTGAAGTTTCAGTCCTTTAATCGCGAAAATTATCCTCGCACATCCCTTTTCTGTGGTACAGAATTTCTTTCCGGTTTTCAAAAATTTCCTACACCAAGTAGTATGTTCTTCCTTCTTTTCTATTCCCTTATCTATGGCGTTTGTCTTTAAAATGAATTCCCTTGAGTAATCCGGTGTTTTCCTCTTCCGAATCTTTCCTTTCACTACTATAACCGAAGCTACATAATCGCTTTTCCTGATTTCTATACTTTTAAGGTCCCGCATCCCTTTATCGTAATTAATTAATATCTCAATTTGATGCGGTGAAGTGCGATAAAGTTTCGAACTAACTGATTCTATATTCTGTCATATCCGTACGACCTGGTTCGTTCGAAAATATTTTCCAATATTTCATGAATTTTTTTCGTTGCGTTTCAGATTGTTCGAGAGAATATTTTTCCGTTAATTCGCCTTCCTGCATTATTTCCTTAAAATTGAACACACCGAGTTCAGACACGGAATAAGGACTATTTAAATCTGATTCCATTATTTCGTGACTGTACCTTTCATTTAATGAATTTTTTTGTTTTCCTCTCTTATAATAGGGTTTTAGAAGATTAGTATGGAAGATCTGAGATTTTTCTCTTTTTTCCTGCAAGTTAACACTAGGATCTGGCTCGGAATTTTGGCATTCTATTTTTTTCGGTTCGATCCAAGTAACGGGCAGTTTATTTGGCTTTGAAGCCGTTAAATTTACAATCTGGTTCTCTGGTTTGCACTTATTATGAATAACGTTCTTATCATACAATTTTCCGAAAAACAAAGTCTCGGGAGTCCTAAGAATTTTTCCCAAAATCAACTCCGCAAAATTTGAACCATTCAGTTCGTAAGTTATTGTTCCTAACGAACTAAATATTGCCGCTGGCAGTTGTTTTCCCCAATTCTGGCCTTGCTCGATACATAAGAACTTTAATAGCTCTTTAACAGAATCATGAAAACATTCGATCACTTTAATTCCCAATCTCTCAAAAAATGTAGATATAAGATTGCTCATAAAACATATTCCTAAATCGCTTTTTATTTCCTTCGGAAATCCAACCGTACTAGAATTATTTAATAAAGTCTCTGCGATCGGCTCTGATTTATCATCTGCGCTGCGGATTACTTCCGGACAATTTAAAACTAAACTCATAGCCGTAAAAGTATTTTTATTTCTCTTATCCGAAACAGGTTGGGGATCTACTACATCAATATTTAATCTAGAAAGGTTTTTAAGTCTAACTTCTTTCGGCATGATTAATTGTCTGTTATCCGTACCTTTGCAATCGGCAGATTTCCTAACTAACAATTCATTCTTCGCGAAATGTTTAGAGTTTCTTTCTTGTTCCTCTTTAGGACACGATTTACTAAAACTCTTCTTATCTTTCGACCGGACTAACCTAAAACTAACGGTATCCGTCTTAGCTAAGTTTGACACTTCGTTTTCTTTTCTCGGGGGTAAATCAATTTCTTCCCCATTCGTCTTTCCCTCAATTCCTAAGTCCGCGCTAATCCTTTCACTTTCAACTTCGCTTCGGGAATGCTGTTTCTCCCTTTGTTCAGTTTGGCTCTGAATAACGACCTGATTTATCCTATTATGGCGTAGCTTCATTTCTTGAATAATTTCTGCCGTATTATTGCCTAAGAGATAATGCGACATATTTATACTTAAGTCTACCACAGCCGCCTTTGTTAAAAATCGGCCAGTCTCTGCGAATTCTAGTTCTACCGTGGCTAAGGGTAAACATCGAGACTCATTTTCTAGGGCGGTCTTTAACCAAATTGTTTCTCCATTTAAATTTTCATTTTTAACGTACTTTTCAGAAATTATATCGACACTCGAGCCCGTATCCCGCAGAATCATCATTTGTTCACCGTTCACGCGTGCCTTACTCAGGTAAGGTGAAAAGGAAGGGGCAAATTTTTCCGCTGTATTTAAATAACACACGCGGTCTCCTTTATTTAAATTGGGACAAATCGGTCTTAGATGAGATTTTGATCCGCACTCATAACAGGCTGGCTCTTTTCTTTTCTCAAATATTTTTGACCTTTCCCTTTCCTCGTCGACATTCTTATCCCTCCAATTTTTATCAGTCTTCTTATTTCCTATTATTTTGCTATCCCTTTTCTCCCGTTCGTTATTTCGCTGTCTGTCGAAATCTCGCTTTTCGGAATCATTAGAATTTTGTTTTCTTTTTATACCCCTTACCGTTTCATACTCATCTAATTTACTCGCAACCTCTTCGGGTTCTTTTAGAATAACCCATTGATCTATTAAATGATCCCGTGCTTCATTGGGAGCCCTCTTTTTAATCTGATCTGCGATCATCAATTTTTTTAGCGATTCGAAATCATTAACTTCGACTCCGCTCAACCATCCTTCAAGGCAACTTCTTAGTTCAAATACTAAATCCCTCCAAATCGAATCTGATTTCTTATTATGAGTTAAGAATTTAGTTCTGAAAACCTCAGGACTTAATTTAAATCTGTTCAGCAATAATTTTTTTACATATTCATAACTTTCAATAGACTCCTCCGGTTCTCTTATCACAATCTCCGCTATTTCTACCGGCACTAAGGCTAATAATTGAGTCACCCACTGATCCTCAGAAATACGCAATTTCTTTGCTTGCCTTTCAAATAAGGTTAAAAATATAGAAATATCAGTTTTCTCAGCATCGAATTTTTGCATTACCTGTTTTAAAGATGCGGTCGGCTTAGCACTTTCACTAGCTTGCGAAGTTACGCTAACCGTTTCTGCGCTTTGTTGTAATTTAAGCATTTCTAATTCGTGTAATCTTTTCCCTTCTTCTTCCTGAAACCTGCGGTTCTCTTCTAAACGCCGTTGTTCTGCTTCCCTATCTTCTTTCGCTAGTTCCAGTTGCGCAAGTACGGCGATTTCGTTAAAATTTGGCTCGCTCGAAATTTTCTCAATAATATTTGCGATTTTATCACTAGGTAATACCTCGATATCTAATTCCTCAGCTACTGATTTCAAATCTGCCTTCCGATATTTCCATAACCGGGCCATTTTAATCCCTTTAACTATTACACTAATAGTACACACTAATTAAACAGAAATTCAAATAAATTTTTAACATTAAATTTCTAGAACATACAGGAAATAAAACATGTGACAATAGACTATTTTAAGTTGTCTAACACAATTATCAATAAATAATAGCACAAAATTTTAAATTAGTGAGAAGGAATTTGTGTAATTTAATACACATTTATTTCCAACAATTTAATTCCTTAAAATAAACTAAAACCTCAAAATTTTGACTGCAAAATTCTGAATAAATAGAAAAAATATGAATATTAAATTGCATCAATTATCAATAATTTAGTTTTCAAAACTTCAATATCATTTTCTATTCCCCATAAAATTGATTAACGAAAAGTGTTATTTCACTCACTTAACCCAAACAATTAAGAATATATTGCTATATTTCTTCAAAATATAAATACTGCTAATAATACACAACTTAAAACAAAATAATTGATTTGCTAGAGTAAAAAACTCAATCTACAGTCTTATCTTATCCTTAAGATAAATAATGATTTCCTATGAATTTAAATGAAATATGGAATTTAGAATGCCTCTAGAATGACCCAAAATAAATACTGAAAGAGCTTACCTCGTTCTTTCTCCATTTGGATCTTTTCTCTTCTTTTGAAAGGCAGGGGGAGGAGAGTTTGGCAATCACAGAGTCTCGCTCCCGTCAAATGGTCCTCTCGAAAATCTTTTATCACAGGAGATGTCCCTTGAGACTCTGTTCCGTCGCTGCCACCACTTTAAGCTGTGACGTTTCCACTTCAGGTAGCGTTAAATTGAGACTATCACAACTTGAACATACACTTATTTATTTTTAAAATACAATTAATCGTAATCTTGAGTAAATATGGGTTCACAGTGAAAGTCGGTGATAAGCTTACATGAACTAGTAGTTAACAAGTAAAATAAATCTTGAGAGTCGGCCTTCACAAGGCTAAGTATCAGTTATTAAGTACACTATAAGTTATCTACCGTTACCCGGCAAAGTTCTGACTTCAAAAAGAGAAACTCGAGCCTCGGCTCGCACACCAAAACTAAACTCCTCTCTCTTCTTTCTCTTCCCAAGAAAAGTTGGTTTTTTTGGAGGGGAGTGAAATTGTCTTTTAGGTCTCCAATAGTATCTAGCTGGAGGTGACCCGTTCATCTCCCATTTGGCAATTTGTGGCGCCAGGGCGGAGAAATCCGTCGTCTGCAATTCTTCTTCCCTCATTTCTCCGGAAGGTGCAACACCCGTCAGGGGCGTAAACAGGGCGTCTATCCTTTGTTCAGTAGTGTCAAAAAAAGGAGACTTTCTGTCTACTCTGTTTGTGGTTCGAAACATCACATCCTATTCTCCCATGTTAAAAAAATCGTAAATTTCTAATAACTTACGAAGTTTTTTAATTCGAATGTTGCAAATGAATAGGGTTCTTGCCAGTGTCAAAAGTAATATTATAAAACTGATCTGACCTCTCTGCGACAATTTGTTCGTGAGATATCGTGTACACAGACTAAAAAACTAACGGACTAACACACTAACCCACTAACATACTAACAAACTAAGAGACACCCTACAGACAGACACCATACAAATTTTGTAATTTTCGGATTCCTCACGCCTGAAAACATGTAAAAAAGTTAAAAAACCGAGGTCGAAAATTTTCACGATTATCTAAGTTCCCCATACATATAGTATGATGGGGAAATAAAATATTTATTATTTCATTAAAAGCTTTTGAAATACTTAAGAAGTTGACTTATTGTTAATCGGCAATGCTTCCATTATATAATTAAGGCAGTTTGTTAATCGAATATAATTTGATTTTTCCTTTCTTTTGTCTATCTTAGCATGACATTACTGAAGTCGGATATACTATGGTCAGACCAACATATTAAATTAATCAATAAACATAGGGAAATTTTTCGATGTATATAACGTCAAAAGGAATAACGAAAATGTAGACAATTGTTTAGGTAGCATTGGACGTAGCGTAAAGAAACGAATGATTCCCCACAACCTTTTACCCGTCTCAAAAAAAAAGTAGAATAATTACATCTGGAGTTACATAACAGTGAATTAGTGAATTTCCTCTCTAAATTATATTTTTTCCCAGAGTGAACAAAATGCTCCTGCAATGTTGGCTAACCTAAGCATCAGGCTTAACTACTGAACTTTTATTTCAGTCGCAATCTTTTCTTCTTGTAAAAATTATAAATTTTTGTAGTTATTAGTTCCCCATCATACTATAGGTATGGGGAACTTAGGTAATCGTGAAAATTTTCGACCTCGTTTTTCTGACTTTTTTACACGTTTTCAGGTGTGAGGAATCCGAAAATGACAAAATTTGTATGGTGTCTGTCTGTAGGGTGTCTGTTAGTATGTTAGTGGGTCAGTCCGTTAGTGTGTTAGCCTATTAACACGATATCTCCCGAACAAATAATCGCAGAGAGGTCAGATCAGTTTTAAAATATTACTTTCGATACTGGCAAGAACCCTATTTATTTGGAAAATTCGAATTAAAAAACTTCGTAAGTTATTAGAAATTTACGATTTTCTTAACATGGGAGAATAGGACAAAAATTTACTTAAAAGTGCATTAAATGGCAACTTTTTACTGTAAAAATGTCAGACCAGTTTTAAAATATCAGTTTTGATGCCGGAATGAACATCAGTATCTATAAATATGCTACTTTGAAAATTTCGCAAGTTATTGGAAATTTACGAATTTCTTAACATGGCAGCATAGGGCAAAATTTCACATAAACGTCAGTTTTGAGCGATATTTTTATGGTAATGATGTCAGACTACTTTTGAAATATTATTTAGGACACTAGCATGAATATTAATGACTATGAATTTTCCAATATAAAAATTTAGTAAGTTATTGGAAATTTACGAATTTCTTAACATGGCAAAATAGAGCAAAATTTCACATAAACGTCAATCTTGAGGGATATTTTCATCGTAAAGGTGTCAAACCACTTTCGAAATATTATTTAGGATACTGGCATGAATATCATAGACTATGATTTTTGCAATTTAAAAAATTCGTAAGTTATTTGGAATTTACGATTTACTTAACATGTCAGAATAAGGCAAAATTGAGCATAAACTTCCATTTTGAAGATCATAAATACATTAGACAACTTCAAAATTACATTTATGATATTTGTTTGAACATGATTGAATACAAATATTCTAATAGGAAAATTTCGTAAATTATTCGTAATTTACGATTTTATCAACATAGCGAAATTGTAAATTTTTATATAAATATGAATTTTGAAGATTATTGTATTGGAAGTAGTAGCATGAAAACTAAACAACGGAATTCACCCTGATAAAATAAATTAATAGATTAGAATAAGATAAATATATCGAAGTTAACGGTGGATAGCCTATTAGGCGGGGATTTCGTTCTGTCAGTGTATCAAGATTTGGTCAAATTCATTTTTTTTTTAACGTGATTATAATATGTCTCGCACTAGAAATTTATGAGAACATAAATATGGTGGGGAACTGAGCAGAGTCCACCTATGCCAACTAGTTTTAGTTCCCCATCATACTAAAGGTATGGGGAACTTAGGTAATCGTGAAAATTTTCGACCTCCGTTTTTTTTACTTTTTTACACGTTTTCAGGTGTGAGGAATCCGAAAATGACAAAATTTGTATGGTGTCTGTTAGTGTGTCAGTGTGTCAGTCCGTTAGTGTGTCAGTGTGTTAGTCCGTTAGTTTGTTAGTCTGTTAACACGATATCTCACGAACAAATGATCGCAGAGAGGTCAGATTAGTTTTAAAATATTACTTTCGATACTGGCAAGAACTCTATTCTTTTGCAACATTCGAATTAAAAAACTTCGTAAGTTATGAGAAATTTACGATTTTCTTAACATGGGAGAATAGGACAAAAATTCACTTAAACGTGCATTAAATGGAAACTTTTTACTGTAAAAATGTCAGACCAGTTTTAAAATATCAGGTATGATGCCGGAATGAACATTAGTAACTATAAATGTGCTACTTTGAAAATTTCGCATGTTATTGGAAATTTACGAATTTCTTAACATGGCAGTATAGGGCAAAATTTCACATAAACGTCAATTTTTAGAGATATTTTCATCGTAAAGATGTCAGACTACTTTTGAAATATTATTTAGAACACTGGCATGAATATTAATGACTATGAATTTTCCAATATAAAAATTTCGTAAGTTATTGGAAAATTACAAATTTCTTAACATGGCAGCATAGAGCCAAATTTCACATAAACGTCAATCTTCAGGGATATTTTCATCGTAAAGATGTCAAACCACTTTCGAAATATTATATAGGATACTGGCATGAATATCACAGACTATGATTTTTCCAATTTAAAAAATTCGTAAGTTATTTGGAATTTACGATTTACTTAACATGTCAGAATAAGGCAAAATTGAGCATAAATTTCCATTTTGAGGATCTAAAATACATTAGACAGCTTCAAAATTACATTTATGATATTTGTTTGAACATGATTGAATACAAATATTCTAATAGGAAAATTTCGTAAATCATTGGTAATTTACGATTTTATCAACATAGCGAAATTGTAAATTTTTCATATAAATATGAATTTTGAGGATTATTGCATTGGAAATAGTAGCATGAAAACTAAACAACGGAATTGACCCTGATAAAATAAATTAATAGATTAGAATAAGATATATATATTGAAGTTAACGGTGGATAGCCTATTAGGCGGGGATTTCATTCTGTCACTATATCAAGCTTTGGTCAAATTCATTTCTTTTAACATGATTACAATACGTCTCGCACTAGAAATTTTTGAGAACATAAATACGATGGGGAACTGAGCAGAGTCCACCTATGCCAACTAGTTTTTTAAAATTATGAACTATCCGGATATTTTTTTTTATATTTGGCTATTTTTATTAAGTTTTATTTATTTTTTATTTTTTGCAAGCTTAGGACTTAGTTTTTAGAAGGGTTGTCCAAACTCGAACTCTGATTGTTCCGATCCTCGAGCTTTGATTGGTCGAATAGACTTGGACATAATCCTGTCGATTTTTGGTAGCAATTTTTGTCTGAGGACTGTAAAATTTTCGAAGTTGGAATCTGACCTCTCATCAGTCTCCGGACTCACCTCAGAACTTAGCTTCCGGTTGATTTCCCGGGATCCGATCAAAGTTCAGAGTTTAACTTTCTGTAAGAATTTTATTATCTTTTATTTTATTAAAATATATGCCCCCCCCCCTACCTTTTTTTTTTTTTTTTTTTTTTACTAATTGGGAGATTTTCAGCGGTTTCCCATGTTTCTTAGGACGCCCTGGATTTGTGGTTTCTTATGGATTTATGGTTTGTTAGTACGGCCTTAGGACGCTTCTTAATTCATTTTCTCCGTTCAGACACGTCTCCTCAACAAACGCAGCAGATCCTCTGTTTCACTTAGGATTTCTCAAGGAGTTTTATTATTATTACTATCAGGCTACGCCCGCTTCGCTGGTCACTATTTTTAAATGAATCACTATAAATAATGAATTCTCAAAAGAGCATTAATTTTTATCATGTCAAAAAAATAAAGAAAACTAATTGGTTTAAGTGGATACTGCTCAGTTCCCCATCATATTTATGTTCTCATAAATTTCTAATGCGAGACATATTATAATCATGTTAAAAGAAATGAATTTGACCAAAGCTTGATACAGTGACAGAATGAAATCCCCGCCTAATAGGCTATCCACCGTTCACTTCGAAATATTTATCTTATTCTAATCTATTAATTTATTTTATGAGGGTCGATTCCGTTGTTTAGGTTTTCATGCTACTATTTCCAATGCAATAATCCTCAAAATTCATATTTATATGAAAAATTTACAATTTCGCTATGTTGATAAAATCGTAAATTACGAATAATTTACGAAATTTCCTATTAGAATATTTGTATTCAATCATGATCAAACAAATATCATAAATGTAATTTTGAAGTTGTCTAATGTATTTATGATCCTCAAAATGGAAGTTTATGCTCAATCTTGCCTTTTTCTGACATGTTACGTAAATCGTAAATTCCAAATAACTTACGATTTTTTTAAATTGGAAGAATCATAGTCTATGATATTCATGCCAGTATCCAAAATAATATGTCGAAAGTGGTTTGCAATCTTTACGATGAAAATATCCCTCAAGATTGACGTTTATGTGAAATTTTGCTCTATTCTGCCATGTTAAGAAATTCGTAAATTTCCAATAACTTACGAAATTTTTATATTGGAAAATTCATAGTCATAAATATTCATGCCAGTGTCCTAAATAATATTTCAAAAGTAGTCTGACATCTTTACGATGAAAATATCTCTCAAAATTGACGTTTATGTGAAATTTCGTCCTATACTGCCATGTTAAGAAATTCGTAATTTTACAGTAACTTGCGAAATTTTCAAAGTAGCATATTTATAGTTACCGATGTTCATTCCGGCATCCAAACTCATATTTTAAAACTGGTCTGACATTTTTACAGTAACAAGTTTCCATTTAATGCACGTTTAAGTGAATTTTTGTCCTATTCTCCCATGTAAAGAAAATCGTAAATTTCTAATAACTTACGAAGTTTTTAAATTCGAATGTTGCAAATGAATAGGGTTCTTGCCAGTGTCGAAAGTAATATTTTAAAACTGCTCTGACCTCTCTGCGACAATTTTTTCTTGAGATATCGTGTACACAGACTAACAAACTAACGGACTAACACACTAACAGACACCCTACAGACAGACACCATATAAATTTTGTCATTTTCGGATTCCTCAAATCTGAAAACGTGTAAAAAAGTCAAAAGCCGAGGTCGAAAATTTTCACGATTACCTAAGTTCCCCATACCTCTAGTATGATGGGGAACTAAAAAAAATTCTGATCGGGAAAAATGTCGCACCGAGTCCCCACTGCCTTCGGCAACCTAGCCCCGTGAGCGCGCTGCGCGCATGTATTCCTTCACCACCCTTATGATTTCTCAAAATTCCATGATATTACTCCTAAACTTTTATTCTTAAGAAAAGGAATTAAAAAAAAATCATTTCTGATCGGGTAAAAACTTAAACCGGGTCCCCTCTGCCTTCGGCAGCATAGTCCCGTGCGCGCGCAGCGCGCGTATTCCTTCACCACCCTTCCTGTCCCTCCTAATAATTTTACACTTTTGAAAATATCTTCATTCGATTTGTAATCCCCATAAACCTATATACACCAAAAATTTAATCGCAGTAAATTCACGCTCGTTAACGCCTGCGGCGCCCTTTTCTCGTTTCAATATCTGAAACAGCCTGTTCACTCACCGTGTTACGATCTTTCAAAATTCTGACTTTAGCAAAGTCCAGCTCGGTGGCGACTAAGGCGCCGCTTTACGTTTCATGATTTGAAATAGCCTGTTCGCTCACCATGTAAAGGACCTTTGAAAATTTTGATCGTGGCAAATCCGCAACCCGGTGGGGCCTACGGTCTCCCAATCTTCTCCCTATAAGTAATTTACTCATAATCAGACTTGAAGATATTAAATTATTAAAATGTCAAAGCGCCCTATGGCGACAAAGATTTGCTATATGTACTCTTCAATTTCAGTCCCCCAAAGCATATATATTTACCAATTTTAAACGGTCTAACTCAATTTCTAATTTTTTGCCCACCCTGCCCGACCCCCTTCTTGCCCCCTTAATAATTTTACACTTTCGAAAAAAATTCATTCGACTCGTAGGCCGCCAAAACCTATATATACCAATTTTGAACGGTCTAACTCAATTTCTAATTTTTTGCACCCCCCTGCCCCCTTCATCCCCCACCCCACCAATAATTTTACAATTTCGAAAATATTCTCATTCGACTCGAGGTCCCCAAAACGTATTTATACGAATTTTCAACGGTCTAACTCGATTTCAAATTTTTTGCCCCTCTTCAGGACCCCTTAAAACATGTAAATCAGGTGAAATCTCGAATTCCGTTACCTACGGTAGTCGGTTAATGGAAGTAAAAAGAAAAAGGAATATTTTTATCTTAAGTGTATATTCGTTGCTATAGAAACTGGCATCCTTTTTCGTGATATCTATTACGCTTGTTAGAATAAAATTTAATTTGCAATTAAAAAGTAAATTTTTTGTTTATTGACTGAAGTCGATGACATTTGAACTGCAAGTTGGAGTTTAGATGAGATACAAAAGAAAACCTAATCAGGACACCTTAAAACATGCAAATCAGGTGAAATCTCGAATTCCACTTTCGATAATATAAAAGTACTTTAAAATATCTTTCGAATGATGTATTAAAAATAATTTAACATAGTTAAAATTTGAAATATTGAAATTTTTAAGTATTACAGCGCCATCTGGCGGTAGAAATTTCTGTAATCTACTGTTCAATTCCAAATCAAAAAAGCCTTCAAATGATGTATTACGTATGAAATTATTTTAATTAGTAGCTGAGATACAAAAGAAAACGTAATTAGAACACCCTAAAACATGTAAATCAGGTGAAATCTCGAATCCCACTTATTAAGTTCGATAGTTTATTTAAAATTATTCAGACAACTTTCACACGCATCATTCCTTGAAACTTATCAATTTTGAACGAACTTTTCTAGTAACAAACGTTTTCACTTCAAAATACATCATTTGGATCGCCTGAAGTTATTTGTTTTTAATTTACTCTAACCCACACAGGCAAAGATCGAAGTATAAAACTTGACTTCGGTATTCAGGAAGCCTCAAAACGTGTAAATATACAAGGAACCAATCGATGAATATTTAGCTTAAAAAAAAAAAAAAAAAAAAAATACATTATTTACCATATTGTTTTTGAGGAATTAATTTCAATTTCTCAGCAGTTTTCCTGGACATGGTAAAATATTATATGATATAGTATACTATAGTAAAGCACTCACACTAACAAATAAAAAAGAATGTTATGGGCTTAGTTATTGGCAGCCCTGTATATCTTCTGAAAGTTGTGTACACATCACATGGGGCACATAAATATAATCCTGTATTAATAACACATGGCACAACCTGAAATACACTTCCATCAATTTTCAAGTATTGTTGCATTATAATCAAGTTCTTTTGTGTAGCCCTGTAAACGAACAGTGAATGATTTCCATACCATATTCTACATGAAACATGTCTTTACGCATATAAAAAATATATAAAGATCCATTTGGTTTAGTGCAGTCTATAGATGTTAAACTCTATTTACCTGCAATTTCTCCCATAGACACAATGTATCTGAATTCTCTTGGGTGTCTCTGTACACGAACCATTTTCTTGGCCTCAACGAAAAGTTTAGTGTAGCATCTCTATATGACACACATTTAGAATACCAAGTTTGAACTTTCTGCTACCTATAATTTGTTTTTGAGATATACTGATAACAGACAGACACACACACAAACATACAGACACTCAGACACCAACCGCTAAAAGCATGATTTTTAAATTCAGGGTTCCTCAAAACGTGTTAATATAACAAAAATTCAATTTCGAAAATTTGACCCAAAAGCAATACTTTCTCTACTTTATTGGTAAGAGAAAGTAAAAAACCGTATTTTCTGAATTTTGTTATATAACTTCTCTATTAATGAATTAAAATTTTGAACGATTTCTCGTTAAGTTTTATGTTTTGCTTGCTTATTATTGTTATTTTTTTCTTCAAGTAATTATTATCTTCATTTTAACTTTTTACTTTATTATCCTATGGTCTGTCAGGGAATTTGGATAAAATTGGGCTCCTGCTAAACTGCTTTAACCAGCTCCCTCCGCCTAAAGCTGTATGTGTGTGCGTGGGGGGGGGGGGGGGGGGTCTTCTGTTCTTCCTTCTAGTTATTATTATTATTTATTTATTTATATTTGTTATACATAATCTCTTATATCAGTGTCTCAGAAACAACTCATATTAGCTTTTTCAGTATCTTTTGCTTAATATAAGACTTCCCTTCTATATATTGCTTATTAATTATTTCAAGTCTTCCTTCCTAGTGTTTGATCATTGTAATGTTGAATTATTGCATATATATTTACCATTTGTTTTATTTATAATATCATTTATT
Organism: Salticus scenicus; assembly: GCA_963930645.1. Taxonomy (NCBI): domain Eukaryota; kingdom Metazoa; phylum Arthropoda; class Arachnida; order Araneae; family Salticidae; genus Salticus; species Salticus scenicus. The sequence continues at coordinate 92,539,710 of OZ005655.1, read as the reverse complement.
ATTTCATTAAAAGCCTGTGATTTTTTTGGGAAGTTAACTTATTGTTAGTCTCTATACATTTTTCAATGAAGTACATAGTTAATTGAGTACAACTTCAGTTATGTTCCTTTTTGTCTATCTCTGCATGACATATATTGTTGATTCAGAACAACAATAGTTTTACAGTAGTATATTCGTACTAAATTAGATATGTTGTAAATTCAGATGTACTGTTGTCAGAATAATATTAAAAAATATATATAATAATTAAAAGATCACTTGTGAGACTAAATTGAAAAGAAAAACTTATTTCGATTACAAAATCGCTTACTGTTTAATTCATTTATTTTATTTATGTCTATTAACTTAAGCTTTCTTGGCGTGTATATAGGGCATTATTAAATGCTTTTATTATTAATTTATTTTATTTTATTTTTCGAAAAGTTTTTCAGTAGCATATAATTAACAGAAACGCATGTTTCATCACGCAATTGTAAACTTTTTTTTTTCTTTCAATCGCTTTTCGCAAAATAAAATAGCTTATTATCCTTCAAAGAATACTTCAGACGCGGTCATTTGGCTTCTTTAATCTGTAAATCTGACCTATATACTTAAGAGACATACGCAGTCTTTAAAGAAACATATTCATAAATTAGAGCAAAAAATAAATAATAAAACAATCAAAAGATCCGTTCAATCCAACATCATTTTTATAACAGCTTCAGATTCCAGAGTGAATTATACTCATCTGTAAAGAGTATTTTTCAGTCAACCGTTCATGATGACTGATTTATCTAAGATTTACTTTTTTAGCCCTTTGTATAGCAAGCCTGAAAATTGTTTATGAAATCGGTTCGACTGTCTGTCCGTCTGTCTATACATTTGTCTATCTGTGTGCGCTCTCATTTCCGTAAATAATATTGAAATGCCCTAAAAATTATACATATTACGACTAGTTTTGAAAACCGTTCAACAATACCTAAGAGTATTTATGAATTCGATTCATTTGTCTTCCAATTGCTCTGCATGTTTTTGTGTACATTCTCATACCTTCAAATATTTTTAAAATGTCTCGAAAATTATATAGTATTTTATTCAAGTTTACTATAGCATGTTTCCTATTGAAACTAGTATGATGTGGCCACCACATGACTTTCTTCTATAGAATTTTACACAAAATTCATTCAATACAAATTATTTATTAAAATATTAAATTATTTTCCATCATAAATGCAGACGATTATTATCTGACAGAATCTCCTTATATTATTAAAATCTGTACGCATCTGTCTGTCTTTCTGTCTGTCTGTCTGTGAGAAATGCCTTGTCATCGCTAAAGCTCCGGCGCTAATGGTCGCATCGCCTCGAAACCGGTGTCGACAGACGCAGAATTTCTTCATCTCGACATCGCGATAATTCGCTAAGCGATGCGACCCTAATTAGCGGAGATATTAATTAAAATGTCCACCCTTGTCTACCGAAAAATGACCCAGAATTCATGATTAAATGCTTAAAAAGCGACATTTTTACGGAAAAAGTGGAAAATTAATTAGAAATATCAGTCGTATTGTTACAAACAAGATACCATTGGAAAGGGCTTTTTTTTCTCAATCCGATGGTGAAAACGGCTTATCGATCGGGCAATTACATTTTTTTTTTAATTAACTAAACTAAAATAAAATGGTGGCAACAAATCACAAGCATTTTAACTTGGCAGACGATCTTGAACGGAAAGAAAAAACATCTGGTGTTTAATGAGGTCACGTGTTTTTGTACTGCGATTAAAAATTGCAATTTTCTATTTTCTTCAATTTTTCAAAATGCGCACATTTCAATTAGTATACAATCTTAACACCACAAAACAAACTTGCAGTTATAATTTCATCGATTTTGGTCAATAAACAAAAGATTTACATTTTAATTGCAAATTAAATTTTATCTTTTACACGCCTGACATTTTATCTGTCGAAAGAGGATGCCAGTTTCAAAACGACACAAATACACTTAAGGTAAAAATATTTCTTTTTCTATTTACTTCCATTAACCGACAACCGTAGATAATGGAATTCGAAATTTCACCTGACTTACACGTTTTGAGGTGTCATGGCGCTGTAATAATTTAAAATTTCAATATTTAAAATTCTAATTATGTTTAATTTTTTTTTTTTTTTTTTTAATATGTCATTCGATACACCTTTTAAAGTACGGTTACATTATCGAAAGGGGAATTCGTGATTTCACCCGATTTACACGTTTTGAGGTCTCCTGATTAGGTTTTCTTTTGCATCGCAATAGTGGAATTCCAGATTTCAGCTTATTTACACGTTTTGAGGTCTCCTGAATGGGTTTTTTTTGTATCTCAGCTACTAATTAAAGTGTCGAAAGTGGAATTAGAGATTTCACCTGATTTACACGTTTTGAGGTGTCCTGAATGGGTTTTCTTTTGTATCTCAGCTGCTAATTAAAATAATTTCATAAGTAATACATCATTTGAAAGCTTTGTTAATTTCGAATTGAATAGTAGATTACAGAAATTCGATATTTCGACATTTCTCCTGATTTAAACGTTTTGAGGTCTCCTGAATGGGACCCGGTGTGATTTTTTACCCGATCAGAAATGATTTTTTTTAGGGGGCACGAAGTGTCAGGGAAGGAATGCGGGCGTGCAGCGCGTGTATTCTTTAACTTGTGCGTGCGCAGCGCGCACGGGACTGCGCTGCCAAAGGCAGTGGGGACCCGGGCCGAGGCCGACTTTGTACCCCATGAGAAATGATTTTTTTTCTTTTCTTTTCTTAAGAATAAAAATTTGATTTGAGAAGAAATATTTGCGCGCAGCGCGCATGGGTCTGCGCTACCGAAGGCAGTGGGAACCCGGTGTGAGTTTTTACCCGATCAGAAATGATTTTTTTTCGGGGGGGGGGGGGGGCATGAAGGGTCAGGGAAGGAATACGCGCGCGCAGCGCGTGTATCCCTTAACTTGTGCACGCGCAGCGCGCACGGGACTGCGCTGCCGAAAAAAGTGGGGACCCGGGACGACATTTTACCCGATCAGAAATGATTCTTTTTTTAAATTCCTTTTCTTAAGACTAAAAGTTACTGTTAGTGATTCATTAATTATAGTGATTCATTTGAAAATACTGACCCGCTAGCGGGCGAAGCTCGCTAGTTATATTACTAACTGCCGAAAGAAAGTCAGTTTTTTGCAATTATCAGAAGAAATACGATTTTTTTTTACGAGTTTCTTTTCGTTAAAAAATAAAAAAAACTTTGTTTTAAATTATCACAGATCTAATTCAATCATTCGTTTTAAAGGTATTGACGAGACCTTTCGTAAGATACCCATATTGAAAATTTTGAAGTGATGCTCCCACATGCACAGAATTTTTTTCCTAGTTTACTACTATTATTATCAATAAATCGTATTAATTTTACAATCACAAGTTAAAAATAATTCTCATTATGTACATTTATGCGAAATTTTGTCCTATACTGCCATGTTAAAATTTTAGAAAAAATGCGATGACAGCGCCACCTGTTGAGCGATTGGTCCCCAAATCTAATCAGCACCAGTTTATATCAGGGTCCAACTGAATACCAAGTTTGGTTAAATTTCGTTTATTGGTTCGTGAGATAAAGCGTCCACAAAATTTGTGATACACACACACGAACAGACAGACATTTTCTAAAAAAAGTCAAATCGTGTTCAGGACATCCCGAAACGTGGAAATCCATCGAAAACTGGAGTTCGAAAATTTTCACGAATCCAACATTTTCTCTATAAATACATATAGAAGAAAGTAAAAAAGTGTAAATACCACTAATAATTTGAATACAGGGATTACATCAATTAATGAAAGTACTACGTACGTTGATTCAAAATAAAACTAGTATGTTGTGGCCACCACAAGACTTTCTTCTATATTTTCCTATACATATTCAATCAGTAACAATATTTAAAAAAAAAAAAGATTTTTTTTTTCCTTTTTTTTTTTTTTTTTTTTTTTGTGAAAATTAATACATATTCAATCACTAACAATATTTAAAAAAAAAAAAAAAAAAAATAGAATTTTTTTCTAAGTTTTTTTTTTTTTTTTTGGTTAAAAGTAAAAAAAATCGATAACTTTGTTTTAAATTATCACAGATTTATAGTTCAACCATTCGTTTTAAAGGTATTGACGAGACCTTTCGAATGATACCCATCTTCAAAATTAACCCCCCCCCGGGGGGGTACTTCCCCCCCAGGGGGGAAGCGATGCCCCCCCATGCACAAAATTTTTTTCCTAGTTACGTACTACTATTATCAATAATTCATATTAATTTTACAAACACAAGTGTAAAATAACTCTTATTATGCACATTTATACGAATTTTTGTCCTATGCTGCCATGTTAAAAATTTAGATAAAATGCTATCACAGCGCCACCTGTTGAGCTATTGATTCCCAAATATAATCAGCAACAGTTTATGTCGGGGACCAACTAAATACCAAGTTTGGTAAAATTTCGTTAAAAAAAAAAAAAAAAAAAAAAAAAAAAAAAAATACGATTATTTTTCAAAGTTTTTTTTTTGTTAAAAGTAAAAAAATCGATAACTTTGTTTTAAATTATCACAGATTTATGGTTCAACCATTCGTTTTAAAGGTATTGACGAGATCTTTCGAATGATACCCATCTTCAAAATTTAACCCCCCCGGGGGGGGGTACTTCCCCCCCAGGGGGGAACCGATGCCCCCCCATGCACAATTTTTTTTTCCTAGTTAACTACTACTATCATCAATAATTCAAATTCATTTTACAATCACAAGTTTAAAATAACTCTCATTATGCCCATTTATACGGAATTTTGTCCTATGCTGCCATGTTAAAAATTTGCATAAAATGCGATTACAGCGCCACCTGTTGAGCTATTGATCCCCAAATCTAATGGGCACCAGTTCATGTCAGGGTGCAACTAAATACCAAGTTTGGTTAAATTTCATTCATATGTTCGTGAGATACAGCGTCCACAAAAAAATGATACAGACACACAGACAGACAGACAGACACACAGACAGACAGACACACAGACAGACATTTTCTAAAAACTATCAATTCGTGTTCAGGACATCCCAAAACGTGTAGATCCGTCAAAAAACGGAGGTCGAAAATTTTCGCGAATCCAATACTTTCTCTATATTACATATAGAAGAAAAGGGATAAAACTCCTAATCGATTTACTGCTTTTAGTAAGCAACTGAAATTAAACTCATTCGATCTACGATATATTTTCAAATCTTCACAATATTTGTTTGCCATTTTTAAGAATAATTCAATATTCACTGCATTTATTCAATAATTTATGCAGAAGGGAATTTGTTAATGCTTGCGCATGCTCCGCGAAAAATTATTTTGTATTGTCTATTTATTTATTTATTTTATTAATTTCTCATGATGTAGTTGAATTCTGGATATTTAATTTCTTATAATTTTTTTTCCTCTGACGTACTAAAATTCCGCATATTAAAGAAATGAATTTATTCTAAAAATGGAAATTGTTTTGTATTATTTTTAAAGAACCAACGAATGAATCTTCCAAAACCATGCAAAACATGGATAAAATTGCATATCTCAATACTTTGTTGAGAATGTGATGTAAATTTTTCCATTAAATTATCCTTTTTCATTATTTTATTCAGTTGAAATGCACGTATGGAAACCATGGATATTTTTTTACTTTCTTTATTAAAATACATTGTTTTAGTTATAACATCCTTTTCAACGTTCATTTCTAGAAACTTGGGCTTTTATTATTAAGTTAGAAAGTTAGATGCCTAACTGAATATTTAACTAAAAATAATCTATATATTTAGCAGATGTAGAAAATTTTTTATGAAGTACTATTCTTTTACATATTTTACTACGATTTCTATTTTCAGAATATTTTTTCCTTCTGAAAATATCGAAGAGAATTTATCGCTGAAAACAAATCCCATATATATCTCCAAATGAAAGCAGAAAGAATAGAATTTCAGAATTTATTTGGCTCTGTTCAACAATTTACGACTAGACGCAAGGTAACCTGGTTCATATTATAGCAGGTTTCCTATTGCTACTCAAATAAATTAGTGACAAATGAACTTCTAAGATTTTGAGACAGCTACCTTTCTATATAACACGTGCATGGGCGAGCATGTGCTTTGCGAAAAGTGATATCATTAGATTTTGCTAAATTTAGAACTCCCTTTTGAAAAAGAAAAGTATAATTTATGCTGAAATTTGATGTTTAATTTGATTTGTTTGAATTTTAAGTTATTTTATTGGAAATAAAAATTCATGTGAGTTATTAAAACTCATTAAATCTGACTAACATAAATTTTGAAAAACAAACCAATCTTTATATATATATATAATAAAATATAGTTATCTTTTAGTCGATGCAGTTTTCTATGGTTTTCTCCGTAACTCAGGTGAATTGGTGAATATGGGCTAGGATTCTTTGGAAAGACCTCTCAAGAATGGGTTTTCTCCTAACGACTAAATTTCTTATGTAAAAAATTGATCTTTACCCTTACGAAAACAACTAATTGGTGCTTTTATAGAAACGTATTCTCTCAAAACATCGAATATTGTTTCTTTTTATTCAGCAGTCCCTTTCGCCAACTGTGCATGCGTCGGATCTGCTGTGATTTTTATTGAAGTAGAAATAATTAAAGAGATATAAAAAGGAATGGATGTTTACAATTTTCTTTCAGTGCTAGAGTGTCACTGTTTTTCAGAGAAGATTCATCCCCGAGTGGTACGTCTCACATTCTACAAACCAATAGTAACTAACATAATGTCACTTGGTATAATCTATAATTTAAATATTTGACTTTTCCTAAAATAAAATAAAACATAGCGTAGCACTAGTGCGACATAAAACCCACTCACTTACCCCTAAAGTAAAATTACATTTTTTATTAGAAATTTGGATTCTCCAGAGAAAAAATCACACTATTTTGATTTACAAATATGATTATTTCTTTTCTTTCTTTCTTTCTTTTTTTTCAGATGGCACTTAAAAAATAAAATAAAATAAAATAAAAATAAAATAAAATAAAAATAAAAAATAAACAGCGGTACGATCTTTAATATTAGGAATTTCTAAAAAAATATGATCTTTTTTATCCGATAATATAATATCCTATATGATATAATATTATATATATTATTGACATAGATGATATAATTAAACTAGTATGTTGTGGCCACCACAAGACTTTCTTCTATATTTTCCTATACAAATTCACTCAGTAACAATATTAAAAAAAAAAAAAAAATCGATAATTTTGTTTTAAATTATCACATATTTGTAGTTCAATCATTCGTTTTAAAGGTGTTGACGAGACCTTTCGAAAGATACCTATCTTGAAAATTTACCCCCCCCCCGGGGGGGTACTTTTTTCTCCTAATTAACTACTACTATTATCAATAATTCATATTAATTTTACAATCACAGGCTAAGAATAACTCTTATTATGTACATTTATACGAAATTTTGTCCTGTGCTGCCATGTTGAAATTTTAGAAAAAATACAATCACAGAGCCACCTGTTGAGCGATTGATCCCCAAATTTAATCAGCTCCAGTTTATGTCAGGGGCCAACAAAATACCAAGTTTGGTTAAATTTCGTTAAAAAATAAATAAATAAATAAAATAAAAATTACGATTTTTTTTTTTTTTTTTTTTTTTCGTTAAAAGTAAAAAAAAAAAAAAATCGATAACTTTGTTTTAAATTATCACAGATTTATAGTTCAAGCATTCGTTTTAAAGGTATTGACGAGACCTTTCGAAAGATACCCATCTTGAAAATTTACTCCCCTCGAGTGGGGATTTCCCCCCGGGGGGGGGTGACGAGGCTCCTACATATACAAAAAGTTTTTCCTAGTTGACTATCTCTATGATAAATAATTCTTGTAAATTTCATAATGATTACTAAAAAATAATTCTCTTTATGCACATTTATACAAAATTTTGTCCTATATCACCATGTTAAAAATTTAGAAAAAGCGGGATGGCAACGCAACCTGTAAGACAATTTTTACTAAAAGTTGATAGGCACTAATTTATGTTATGGTGCAACTACATACCAATTTGTATGAAATTCTGTGCAGTTCTTCCTGAGATACAGTTGCCACAAAATTTTGTCACACAAACAGAGACTGACAGACAGACAGACATTTTCTAAAAATGGTCAAATCGTGTTCTACAGTTCTCAAAACATGTAAATCCATCAAAAACCCGAGGTCTAAAATTTTTACGAATCCAATACTTTCTTCTATTGAATATAGAAAAAAGTAATATATATATTTAATAAACCGTTCATTGCCGTTTTTGCTGTTAAATTACACTAGTATACAATGCATTTTGACGTCACCTCATTAAAAAAAAAAAAAAAGAAAGAAAGAAAGAAAGCAGAAGAAAACATAAAAAAATTGGATACATGATCATAAGTAATTCGTCATACGAATTTGTGAAATCTTAAGATTTCTAGATCTCTTTATTTCCGACTTTCATGCTTTCCGTTTATGAATGATGAAAATCGATTGCAATAAATTACAGTAGTATTTTTAGATATTTCCACTATAAATAAACATATATCTTTATCAATTTTCTTTTTTTACGTTTTTCGTATCTATTTTTGGTAGAATTATGCTATTTACGTTATTCTTTACGTCAGGTTGCTGGGGAAACATTGATTGTTACAAATTTAAATGGGATTTCAATTGTTATGCTAATTTTTAATAGGCATGAACAAATGTTTTGTTGTCATACTGCCTCTGACTATTGATTATCGTAACATGTAATTGTGTCCAATTTACTCTCACAAAGAGAAATTACAAAATTATTTCATATTGCGGCAAATTTTGAACTATTAAATGTTTTAGATTGGAGTTTTGATTCTTTTTTTTTTTTTTTTTTTTAATATTTTCTATTTCCCTCGTTTCACACTCAATTTTTGAAAAGAAACTATTGAATTTTCTGACTGTTGCAAGCAGTAACAAGTCAAAATCAATATTTTCCTCAGACTATTCTTTCATTGTTTTTTTTTTCAAAACTATACAACAAATTTTCATTTTTACTTTCCGAACACTATAGTGAGGAAAGTATTGTAACCATGTCAAAAATCCGAATTTGAGATTTTGATTTTTCTATACGTTTCAAAGTCCCCTGAGTCCGTTTTCACTGTTTTTACGATTATGTGTGTGTGTGTGTGTATGTGTGTGCATGTGTGTGTATGTGTGTGTGTATGTATATGTGTATGTATGTGTGTATCGTGTATGTGTGTGACTGAACACGCTAGCGTCTAAACGCTTTGCTCGAATGAGCTGTAAGTTGATACGCATGTTGCAAGTCACCGTAGCACGAACCCTATTGAATTTGGTGAATCTAGCACTTATGGTTTTTTTACAGGGACACAAAGAAAAATTCTTTTTCATTACAGCCTATGGGACCAAAATCTTAAAAGTGCGATAGCATCTAAACGCCTTATTCAATTGAGCAAAAAATTTATACACATACTATAGGTCACAGATACTCAATCTGTATAGATTTTAGAGAATCTAGCACTTATAGTTCTTTTACAGGGACCAAATAAATTTCTTTATCATTATGGCCTATGGGACCAAATTTTTAAAAGTGCGATAGCATCTAAACACCTTATTCAATTGAGCTGAAAATTTATATGATACTAGCAGACCCGGCCACGCGTTGCTGTGACTAAGTTATACGTTGAATTATACGGCTGTAAACTATTTAGTACAGTTAAATTATTATTTACGAACAAAGACGAAAACGTTGTAGCCGATGTAAAAACCCACAGGGTTGAGATTTGAAACTTAGGTCAAAATTTGGAAGCGATTGATAAAAATTTTCGTAGTGTTGATATTAAGCACAAATTAATTTTATTGTAGGGTCCTATAAATTTTAATGGAGAAGTGATATATATTATTTCTAATGCTACTTTGGATAAAATTGCTAAAATGACTAATATATAAATTAAATTCTATTAAAATTCTATTAAAATAAAAGTATAAAAGAAACAGACGATTTTAAAATCAATTTTTATGGAGGAGTGAAATATAATATATGCTATAATGGATAATTTTACTATTAAATGACCTCATCATTTTAAATATTTTAAAGAGGGCAACAGCTGTAGTTATAAAAGGGAAAACAATAAGGCTAAACCAGAAAAATAAGTAAATTTGATAAATATTTTAAAACTTTAAAATTGGAAATCTTATGAAATATTGGACATTTAAAGTAAATACATGTATCATTTTAAATACAAAAAGATTTTGGAAAAGTTTAGTGTATTTTAACGAAGTGATGAGAAGTTTTTGAGTATGTTAAAATTTTAATAGTAAATTCAAGTCAATAAAGATGGGAAACATTGAGGATTAAGATAAGAATAATTATAAGATTTAAAAAAAAAAAAAAAAAAAAACTTTTTATATACCATGCTTTTAAATTTTAATATACTAATAATATACAAATTAAAAGGAAAATGATAAATATTCTATCATAGTTTGAAGTCAAATTTGTTTTCAAATGTCTAAATAAAATATCTGATGTAAGATACTAATATTTTGCAGCGGAATAGATTTCATTTCTGTCATCCTTGGCGAAAAAAAAAGAATATCGCCAAATTATCTGGCGAAAATATTTAATTCCTTTCAAAAATCATGGTTATTTTAACAACTTATATTAAAAGAGTAATGAATAATATGAAACAATATTTCGTACAATACATATTACATGTCATACATACGTACAATGAATAATACATATTACATTTCGTACAATGCATACATCTGGCATGTATATTTTCGTGTTACGCTTTTGATCGCCAAATAATAATAATAATAATAATAAAAGCCAAGGGCGACAGAGTTTAAAAATTTAAAATTAAAATTTTGTCAATTTGACAGCAAAATAATTCAATCTAACACCCGCGATAACTAATACATATCTATACCCAAATATAAGGATTAAAATCGGGAAATAAATTTCCTCGATTTTTAATAATTTCTTACAAAAAATCCAGTGGGCAATTAACATAGGAAATCTTTTTCTTGGCTGCACAGACGGTCAGTGAGTCACACTTCGCTTGCGTATAGAACTCATAGATATAGTATAGCATATATAGAATAGAGTGATCATTGGGGAGAAAAAAGTTATTCCTTTTCATTTGGGAAAAGACGACGTTTTTACCAAAATATGGCCGTCTTTCCCCGAGTGAATACACACGGGAATACATACTAATATTTTAGCAAATAAAATTTATGAATAATTTATTTGCTAAAGGGAAATGGAAGACTCCAGATACAGTTTCAAATTCATATTTCTTTCTTTCTTTTCTTTTTCTTTTTTTTTTTTTTTTTTTTTTTTTTCAATACCACTTAATGGCTGTTTCCAAAGCTTTTATTTTTTATCTTTTTTCGGCATCAAAAATCTTTCTACGATAACATGGGGATGAGAGATCTATATATATTACTATATCTATGATAGAACTACATTAGCACTTTATCAATGTGTATAAAATCTTTAAATTGATTATGACGTCAATTTTCGTGAGATGCATAATTTAACTTTTTATAATTTTTTAACGTTCACGTTTGATTAAATGTATTTATTTTTATGTCGAAAGAAAATGAACTCGTATTTTTTTTTTTTTTTTTTTTTTTTTTTTTTTGGCAACAATTAAATTAATGGAACTCACAGATATTTTGGAGCAACTTTAATAAAGGTCTATAATTAACAAATAATTGCAATAAAACAATATTGTGACAATAAATTGAGATAAAAACTATCCTATCTCTCAAGTTGGATCAAACTGCACACAGTGTGCAAAATTTCATCAAAATCAGTTCCTTAGTTTAGGAGTTTACCCCGGACAAACATCGTGACACGTAATTTATATATATATACAGATTAAATTATAAAGTTTTGATCAATGAAGCACAAATAAGTAAAAAACAGGACTAATTTCACTGTATTATCTTCATTATAATATGAATTCAATTTACACTTCAGTCTAAGTAACACGTGGCCGGCTATGCTAACACCAAAAATTTAAAAAGTGGAAATAATTGAATTATACGAAATTTATTAATAGGTTAAAAAGTTGAAGATTCTTTGTGCAGATGGCAGCACCAAATATATTTCAGCTTTCATTTCAACCCAGTCGAAAGGTATCGACATCTGTTAGAATCATTTGGAGTTAACAGATAATTGTGACTGTCAAATAATAACAGACAAATAATTAGCAATAAATTAAAATTGCGACTATAATTTGAGATTTAAACTATCCTATCTCTCAAGTTGGATCGAACTGCACATGGTGTGCGAATTTTATTATAATCGGTTAAGTGGTTTAGGAGTCCATTGAGGACAAACATTGTGACACGAGATTTATATATATTAAGATTATAAATCACTGTTGCACTAACTATAAGCATTTTGGTGAATCTAGCATTTATAGGTTTTTACAGGGACACAACGAAAAATTCTTTATCATTATGATCTATGGGCTCAAAGTTCTGTAGCGTTAAATAAAACATCCTGTAATGTATGGAGAAAATACTCAAACACTCTATTATGTTTTTCTTTTTTTTTTTTTTTTTTTAACAACTCTTCTTCCTTTACTTCATCTACAAAACTGTTATTTACTCAATGTTCGGAAAGTCGAGTAGAGTCACTCCCCCCCCCTTTTTTTTTTTTTTTTTTTTCTTAAGGTCTGAAATAAAGTGTTAATATTTTTGCTACCAACACAAAAAAAAAAAAAAAAAAAAAATTCTAAGCAATATAGATTTTTGTTTTCTGAATATTATATGCAATGAAAAGTATTGTAGTCATTATTTGCAAAAGAGAATTTGTTTCTCGCATAGCTCAAAAAAAAGAGTATTTCCGTAAAATTTTACAAAACTTACAGAAAAATTGACAAAATTTTAGATTAGCACAATTTTGAAATGTAAAATTTACGTGTGTAAAGTTCGCTGAGATATGAACATTTACAGTTAACATTCCTTATTTTTTACTGTGCATGCGCAAAAGATAATTTTTTATTACGAGGTTGAAAGCTACATATGTTTGCAACTTACATCAAAAGTTCGTTTGAATTGAGTAAAAATTAAGCAAATTATCGGGAAAAGAATGAGTTAGATTGTAGGTATTTTCCAGAATTGAAATTTCATAAGAGGTTTTTCATATGCCACGTATTTAATATGTAGATCCAGTTACACTCGAACCTCTCATTAAGAGACACCCATTGGAACAGACATTTTGTCCCTTAAATAGAGGTGTCCCTTATTCAGAGGGTCAATGAAAATTTTTTAAATAGATTTTACACTCAGTTACACATCAATTAATCAATGCATTTTGGCAATGCAAATTACACACTAATAAAGTCAAGTCTTTTTTTAAAAAAAATTACTTATATCGATATAGTTAAATATTATATTAGGACCAATTTTACTGAACTTGCCTATGCACATAAGTTTCTAATTCAAATAATAAAATTACAAAGCAAATGCATAGCTCAAGACTACTACACATTTTTAATATCACTATTTTTTAGTGCAAATTTTTGTCATATTTAAACACAGAAAATTTAAGTAAATGTACTAGAAATTTATTATGAATAATACTTTTATAAAAAAGAAGAAGAATGGTAGAGAAAAAATGCAGTAGTTGGCAGCTATGCAAATGCATACTGAATACAGAATTTAAAAAAAAATAAATTAAATTAAAAAAATAGAAACTTACGTGCCTGTAAAATATAACTGATTTTTATTTCGTATTAGTTACACTTAAAATATTCCGAAATAAGTGTTTATCTGTTTGCTGTTTTTGAAACATTTTTTTCAATGTGGATGTCTACATTACTAATTAATTGTAGTCCTTCATGGTCTCCAGTATTAATGAAAAATTTTCGTAACTGTTCTGCATGTTTTAAAGCATCTTTCACATTCGTTATCACACATTCTTCCTCCAGATTACATTCGTCGTCCTCATCACTTTCAGCCTCGTTCAAAAGGTGCTTTGTGCATTCCATATTATCAATGTTCATATCCTGAATAATATTTTGGATATCATCGCTATATTCCTCAATATCCAAATTTTGATGTCCCTTCTACGGAGGTGAGTACATTAACATCCCTATTCCTAGGGACTGGGACCAGAGAATTTGTACCTTAAATAGAGGTGTCCCTTATTCGAAGGTGTCCCTTATGGGAGGTTAGAGTGTATTTCATTCACGTTGCAAAACTTCTTTTTTGTGAAAACCTATTATGGGCTTGTAACTTTAACAAAATTTTATTTATTTACTAAGATTTGTGATTTCATAAGGTATTTTACAGGTTGTTAAGGTATATTTTAATTTAAAAAAAATCTGGAGTGACTCCACTCGACTTTCCGAACATTGAGTAATTAACAATTTTGTAGATAAAGTAAAAGAAGGGGAGTTGTTAAACAAACAAAAGAGAGAAAACCCTAATAGAGTGTTTGAGTATTTTTCTCCATATATTACACGATGTTTCATTTAACGCTACTGAACTTTGAGCCCATAGATCATAATGATAAAGAATTTTTCGTTGTGTCCCTGTAAAAACCTATAATTGCTAGATTCACCAAAATGCTTATAGTTAGTGCAACAGTGATTTATAATAGTCATATGAATTTTCAGCTCTATTGAATAAGGCGTTTAGACACTCTCGCACTTTTAAAAATTTGGCCCCATAGGCAATAATGATAAAAAAATTTTCTTTGTGTCCCTGTAAAATAACTATAAGTGCTAGATTCTCCAAAATCTATACAGATTGATGAGTATCTGTGACCTATAATATGTGTATAAATTTTTTGCTCAATTGAATAAGGCGTTTAGATGCTATCGCATTTTTAAGATTTTAGTCCCATAGGCCATAATGATAAAGAATTTTCCTTTTTGTCCCTGTAAAAAAACTGTAAGTGCTAGATTCATCAAAATCAATAGGGTTCGTGCTACGATGACTTGCAACATGCGTACCAACTTACAGCTCATTCGAGCAAAGCGTTTAGACCCTAGCGTGTTCACTCACACACATACACACATACATACACACATACATACATACATACACACACACATACATACATCATCGTAAAAATAGTGAAAAGGGGCTAAGGGAACCTCGAAACGTATAGAAATATCGAAATCTCCAATTCGGATTTTTGACATGATTACAATACTTTCCTCACTATAGTGTTCCGAAAGTAAAAATTGAAGATATATATTTGCATCATTTTCCCCCAAATGAAGGGAACTGAACTACTGAGTCCCCTTAAATAAATCATTAGTTAATTATGGTCAATACAATAACTAAATTGTGTTAGACCATTTTCGTATGTTGTAATAAAATGCAATGAAAATTTAAATGCTACACTAGATATATAGATCTTCGTACTGAATATACAAGTGTTGGGCAAAATAATGCGAACACTTTCTCTTTTTCATGTTTTGTTGAATATCTTCATGAAAACATGTCTTTCCTCATATTTTTTAGCAAAGATTTTGTAACGAAGACCTTTAGGTAACGAACAAGAAATCCAATAAAATAAAAAGTATTTGTGATAACCCTGTACATGGAACAGCTTCGATTGATCTGCAAATTTTAGATATGGTTATAAATGTTATATTTTATACGTGTATAGAGTTTTGTGATGATATCTTGAATATTTAAGGAGTTATTAATATTTATTAAAAAATGCAAGAATTATTCGCTAGTTTTTAACCTTACAACTCCAAAGGTTTCTCTTCAAATTTCGAGAAATTTTCGGAAAGTATGACAACATATGCCTAAATCATTATACTATAATTTAATACAAATATATTTAATATTCAAAGAGATATGGACAGTTGTAGTAAATAATTTATTAATGTGCATGCGCTGCCTATTGCAAAAAAAAAATTTGGCATAGTGTTTGATACCCAACTGTATAGAGCACCTTATAAAAAACATCCGGTTGAATATCACAAAAATTCATAGAGATATCAGTGATTAAATAAGCTGTTTTTCAGCTGTTTTCGAAAAAGGTCTTTGCGATAAGGGGTCATTCGCAAATGAAAGTTTGTATCAGAAAAACTATGATACACAATGAAACTTAATACAATTTTTTCGATTATTTTTTTTTTTATAGGTATGCACTACATACCTATAAATAAAAAATAAAAAAAAAGGAAAAGAAAAGAAAAGAAAAGAAAGAAATTGTTTGGAAAGAAAAATTAAATTTTTCAGTAAAATGCAGGCAAGGCGCTACCGAAAACATTGTTGCTCCAGACTGGAAGTGTGGCATGTGGGAAAACCGCTTCCGAAGTTAGCGAGAACTTTAACTCAGATTTTGACTGATTTCAATCATTTTTTATTATTATTACTAGCGAGCTTCGCCCGCTAGCGGGTCAGTATTTTCAAATAAATCGCTAAAATTAATGAATCACTAACAGAAACTTTAAATGTTAAGAAAAGAAATTTAAAAAAAAATCATTTCTGATTGGGTAAAAAGTCGGGCCGGGTCCCCACTGCCTTCGGCAGCGCAGTCCCGTGCGCGCGCACAACTTCAAGAATACACGCGCTGCGCGCGAGTATTCATTTCCTGAGTCTTCGTGCCCCCTAAAAAAAACAATCATTTCTGATCGGGAAAAGGGTGGAACCTCGCAAAAGGGTGGAATCTCGCACAGGGTCCCCACTGCCTTCGGCAGCGCAGTCGCGTGTGCACAACTTAAGGGATACACGCGCTGTGCGCGCGTATTCCTTCCCTGACCCTCCGTGCCCCCTAAAAAAAATCATTTCTCATCGGGTAAAAACTCGCACCGGGTCCCCACTGCCTTCGGCAGCGCAGCCCCGTGCGCTCTGCGCATATTACAGCACCATAAAAGAAAACTGATTCAGGACACCTCAAAACGTGTAAATCCGGTGAAAACCTTCGATAATTTAAAAGAACTTTAAAATATCTTTCGAATGATGTATTAAAAATAATATAATCATAATTAGAAATTGAAATATTGAAATTTAAAAATATTACAGCGCCATCTGGCGGTACAAATTTCTGTATTCCACTGCTCGATTCCAATTCAACAAAGCTTTCCAATGATGTATTACTTATGAAATTATTTTAATTAGTAGCTGAGATACAAAAGAAAACGAATTCAGGAGACCTCAAAACGTGTAAATCTGTTGAAATCTTTGAATGATATAAAAGAACTTTAAAATATCTTTCGAATGATGTATTAAAAATAATTAAACCAAATTAGAAATTGAAATATTGAAATTTGAAAATATTACAGCGCCATAAGAGAAATTTGATTCAGGACACCTCAAAACGTGTAAATCTGGTGAAAATTTTCGATAATTTAAAAGAACTTTAAAATATCTTTCGAATGATGTATTAAAAATAATTTAATCATAATAAAAAATTGAAATATTGAAATTTGAAAATATTACAGCGCCATCTGGCGGTACAAATTTCTGTATTCCACTATTCTATTCCAATTCAAAAAAAGCTTTCCAATGATGTATTACTTATGAAATTATTTTAATTAGTGGCTAAGATACAAAAGAAAACGAATTCAGGACACCTCAAAAAGTGTAAATCTGTTGAAAACTTTGAATAATATAAAAGAACTTTAAATATCTTTCGAATCATGTATTAAAAATAATTTAATCATAATTAGAAATTGAAATATTGAAATTTGAAAATATTACAGCGCCATAAAAGAAAATTGAATCAGGACACCTCAAAACGTGTAAATCTGGTGAGAATTTTCGATAATTTAAAAGAACTTAGAACTTTAAAATATCTTCCGGATGATGTATTAAAAATAATTTAATCATAATTAGATATTGAAATTTGAAAATATTACAGCGCCATTTCTGTATTCCACTGTTCGATCCCAAATCAACAAAGCTTTCCAATGATGCATGACTTATGAAATTATTTTAATTAGTAGCTGAGACACTTTAAAATGTGTATCGAATGACGTATTAAAAAAAAAAAAAAAAAAAAAAAAAAAAAAAAAATTAAACATAATTAGAATCTGAAATATTGAAATTTTAAATTATTACAGCGCCATGAGACCTGAAAACATGCAAGTCAGGTGAAATTTCGAATTCCATTATCTACG
Organism: Salticus scenicus; assembly: GCA_963930645.1. NCBI lineage: Eukaryota > Metazoa > Arthropoda > Arachnida > Araneae > Salticidae > Salticus > Salticus scenicus. Next base: position 92,521,553 of record OZ005655.1, on the reverse strand, counting down.
GTAGTCGGTTAATGGAAGTAAATAAAAAAAGAAATATTTTTACCTCAAGTGTATTTGTGTCGTTTTGAAACTGACATCCTCTTTCGACAGATAAAATGTGAAGCGTGTAAAGATAAAATTTAATTTGCAATTAAAATGTAAATCTTTTGTTTATTGACCAAAATCGATGAAATTTAAACTGCAAGTTTGTTTTGTGGTGTTAAGATTGTATACTAAGTAAAATGTGTAAAATTTGAAAAATTGAAGAAAATAGAAAATTGCAATTTTTAATCGCAGTATGAAACACGTGACTTCATTAAATACCAGATGTGTTTCCGTTGAAGACTGCTGTAGACGAAAAGTCTGCAAAGCTAAGATTCTTGTGATTTGTTGCCAATATTGTTTTATAGTTTAGTTAATTTTAAAAAATCTAATTGTCCGATCGATAAGCCGTTTAAGCCATCGGTTTAAGAAAAAAAAGCCCTTTCCAATGGTATCTTGTTTGTAACAATACGACTGATATTTCTAATTTATTTTCCACCTTTTCCGTAAAAATGTCGCTTTTTAAGCATTTAATCATGAATTCTGGGTCATTTTTCGTTAGACAATGGTCGACATTTTAATTAATATCTCCGCTAATTAGGGTCGCATCGTTTAGCAAATTAGATAACCCAGATCTGCGATAAATTCTCTGTCCGTCGGTACCTGTTCGAAGTCAGTGCGACCGTCAGCGGCGGAGCTTTTGCTGCGTCAAGCCGTTTCTCACAGACACACACACACACACACACACACACACAGACACACGCGTACAGATTTTAATAATATAAGGAGACTAGCTGGCTTCGCCCGCTAGCGGGTCAGTATTTTCAAATCAATCACTAAAATTAATGAATCACTAACAGTAATTTTTAGTGTTAAGAAAAGAAATTAAAAAAAAAACCATTTCTGATTGGGTAAAAAGTCGGCCCGGGTCCCCACTGCCTTCGGCAGCGCAATCCCGTGCGCTCTGCGCGCGCACAACTTAAGGGATCCACGCGCTGCGCGCGCGTATACCTTCCCTGACCTTTCGTGCCCCCTAAAAAAATCCTTTCTGATCGGGTAAAAACTCTCATCGGGTCCCCACTGCTTTCGGCAGCGCAGACCCATGCGCGCGCGCGTGTGAAGGTATACGTGCGCAGCGCGCACATATTCCTTCTCAAGTCATATTTTTATTCTTAAGAAAAGAAAACTAACAGTAACAGAAACAAAAAGTAACTTTTAGTGTTAAGAAAAGAAATTTAAAAAAATCATTTCTGATTGGGTAAAAAGTCGGCCCGGGTCCCCACTGCATTCGGCAGCGCAGTCCCGTGCGCGCTGCGCGCGCACAACTTAAGGGATATACGCGCTGCGCGCGCGTATACCTTCCCTGACCTTTCGTGCCCCCTAAAAAAATCATTTCTGATCGGGTAAAAACTCGCACCGGGTCCCCACTGCCTTCGGCAGCGCAGACCCATGCGCGCGCACGTGTGAAGGTATACGTGCGTTGCGCGCACATATTCCTCCTGAAGTCATATTTTTATTCTTAAGAAAAGAAAATTTAAAAAATCATTTCTCATCGGGTACAAAGTCGGACCGGGTCCCAACTGCCTTCGGCAGCGCAGTCACGTGCGCTCTGCGCACGCAGAAGTTCACGGATACACGCGCTGCGCTCGCGTATTCCTTCCCTGACACTTCGTGCCCCCTAAAAAAAAAGCATTTCTGATCGGTTAAAAACTCACACCGGGTCGCTGCGCGCATATACTCCTTCTCAAATCAAATTTTTATTCTTAAGAAAAGAAAATGAAATAAATCATTTCTCATCGGTTAAAAAGTCGGACCTGGTCCCCACTGCCTTCGGCCGCGCAGTCCCGTGCGCGCTGCGAGCACAAGTTAGGTGATACGCGCGCGGTGCACGCCTATCTCTTCCCCACCCTTTCAGCCCCTCCTAATTAACCGACGTATACCAATTTTGAACGGTCTAACTCAATTAGCTGAGATGCAAAGGAAAACGTAATCAGGACACCTCAAAACGTGTAAATCTGGTGAAAACTTTCGATAATATAAAAGAACTTTAAAATATCTTTCGAATGATGTATTAAAAAAAATTTAATCATAATTAGAAATTGAAATATTGAAATTTGAAAATAATACAGCACCATAAGAGAAAACTGATTCAGGAGACCTCAAAACGTATAAATCTCGTGAAAACTTTCGATAATTTAAAAGAACTTTAAAATATCTTTCGAGTGATGCATTAAAAATAATTTAATTATAATTACAAATTGAAATATTGAAATTTGAAAAAATTACAGCGCCATCTGGCGGTACAAATTTCTGTATTCCACTGTTCGATTCCAAATCAAAAAAGCTTTCTAATGATGTATTACTTATGAAATTATTATAATTAGTATCTGAGATACAAAAGAAAACTCATTCGGGACACCTCAAAACGTGTAAATCTCGTGAAAACTTTCGATAATATAAAAGAACTTTAAAATATCTTTCGAATTAAGTATTAAAAATAATTTAATCATAATTAGAAATTGTAATATTGAAATTTGAAAATATTACAACGCCATAAAAGAAAACTGATTCAGGAAACCTCAAAACGTGTAATTCTGGTGAAAACTTTCGATAATTTAAAAGAACTTTAAAATATCTTTCGAATGATGTATTAAAAATAATTTAATCATAATTAGAAATTGAAATATTGAAATTTGAAAATATTACAGCGCCATAAAAGAACACTGATTCAGGAGAACTCAAAACGTGTAAATCTGTTGAAAACTTTGAATTATGTAAAACAACTTTAAAATATCTTTCGTATGATGTATAAAAAATAAATCAATCGTAATTAGAAATTGAAATACGCATATTAGAATATTGCAAAAAATGTCCGGCGTGTAAAGATAAAATTTAATTTGCAATTAAAATGTAAATCTTTTGTTTATTGACCAAAATCGATGAAATTTGAAATGCAAGTTTGTTTTGTGGTGTAAATATTATATACTAAATAAAATGTGTAAATTTTGAAAAATTGAAGAAAATAGAAAATTGCAATTTTTTAATCGCAGTACGAAACACGTGACTTCATTAAATACCAGATGTGTTTCCGTTGAAGACTGCTGTAGACGAAAAGTCTGCAAAACTGAGATTCTTGTGATTTGTTGCCAATTTTTTTTATAGTTTAGTTAATTTTAAAAAATCTAATTGTCCGATCGATAAGCCGTTTAAACCATCGGTTTAAGAAAAAAAAGCCCTTTCCAATGGTATCTTGTTTGTAACAATACGACTGATATTTCTAATTTATTTTCCACCTTTTCCGTAAAAATGTCGCTTTTTAAGCATTTAATCATGAATTCTGGGTCATTTTTCGTTAGACAATGGTCGACATTTTAATTAATATCTCCGCTAATTAGGGTCGCATCGTTTAGCAAATTAGATAACCTTGATCTGCGATAAATTCTCTGTCCGACGGTACCTGTTCGAAGTCCGTGCGACCTTTAGCGGCGGAGCCTTAGCTGCGTCAAGCCGTTTCTCACAGACACACAGACAGACACACAGACACACACACGCGTACAGATTTTAATAATATAAGGGACTAGCGAGCTTCGCCCGCTAGCGGGTCAGTATTTTCAAATGAATCACTAAAATTAATGACTCACTAACAGTAACTTTTAGTGTCAAGAAAAGAAATTAAAAAAAAAAAAAATCATTTCTGATTTGGTAAAAAGTCGGCCCGGGTCCCCACTGCCTTCGGCAGCGCAGCCCCGTGCGCGCTGCGCGCTCGTATTCCTTCCCTGACCCTTCGTGCCCCCCCTCAAAAAAAAAAATCTGATCGGGTAAAAACTCACACCGGGTCCCCACTGCCTTCGGCAGCGCAGCCCCATGCGCGCTACGCGCGCGTATTCCTTCCCTGACCCTTCGTTCCCCCCCCCCTTAAAAAAAAAATCTGATCGGGTAAAAACTCACACCGGGTCCCCACTGCCTTCGGCAGCGCAGACCCATGCGCGCTGCGCGCGCACGTGTTAGGGTATACGTGCACTGCGCGCACATATTCCTTCTCAAATCAAATTTTTATTCTTAAGAAAAGAAAATTTAAAAAAAATCATTTCTCATCGGGTATAAAGTCGGACCGGGTCCTCACTGCCTACGGCACCGCAGACCCATGCGCGCTGCGCGCGCTCGAGTTAAGGAATACACGCGCTGCGCGCGCGTATTCCTTCCCTGATCCTTCGTGCCCCCTAAAAAAAATCATTTTTGATTTGGTAAAGACTCACACCGTGTCCCCACTGCCTTCGGCAGCGCATACCCATGCGCGCTTCGCGCGCACGTGCTAAGGTATACGCGCGCTATGCGCACATATTCCTTCTCAAATCAATTTTTTTTCTTAAGAAAAGAAAATGAAAAAAAAATCATTTCTCATCGGTTAAAAAGTCGGACCGGGTCCCCACTGCTTTCGGCAGCGCTGTCCCGTGTGCGCGGTGCACGCCTATATCTTCCCCACCCTTTCAGCTCTTCCTAATTAACCTACATATACCAATTTTGAACGGTCTAACTGAATTAGCTGAGATGCAAAAGAAAACCTAATCAGGAAACCTCAAAACGTGCAAATCTGGTTAAAACTTTCGATAATATAAAAGAACGTTAAAATATCTTTCGAATGATGTATTAAAAATAATTTAATCATAATTACAAATTGAAATATTGAAATTTTAAAATATTACAGCGCCATCTGGCGGTAGAAATTTCTGTAATCTACTGTTCGATTGCAAATCAACAATGCTATCGAATGATGTATTACTTATGAAATTATTTTAATTAGTAGCTGAGATACAAAAGAAAACCGATTCAGGAGACCTCGAAACATGTAAATGAAGCGAAATCTTGAATCCCACTTTCGATAATATAAAAGTACTTTAAAGTATCTTTCGAATGATGTATTAAAAATAATTTAATCATAGTTAGAATTTGAAATACGCGTATGAGAATAAAATTTAATTTGCAAATAAATTGTACATTTTTTATTTATTTTGGAAACCCGATGAATTTTCAACTGCTACTTCGTCTTGTGATGTTAAAAGTGTGTAGCATTGAAATAATTTTAAATAAAATTGAAGCATTTTGAAATTTGCAATTTTTATTTCCAGTACAAAATCAGTAAAGAACGAAGTAAAATATTTATTCTTTCGTCCGGCGCCATGGTAACCGAAATACGTCTATTGCGAAATTAATAAAACTCTTGTGATTTGTTGCCACCTTTTTTTTCATACTTTAGTTAATTTTAAAAAATCTAATTGCCCTATCGATAAGCTATTTAAACCGTCGGATTCAGAAAAATCGGATCTTTCATTTGATATCTTATTTGTAACGATACGACTGATATTTCTAATTTATTTTCCACTTTTTCCGTAAAAATGTCGCTTTTTAAGCATTTTCTGGGTCATTTTTCGGTAGACAAGGGTCGACGTTTTAATTAATATCTCCGCTAATTAGGGTCGCATCGCTTAGTGAATTATCGCGATGTCGAGATGAAGAAATTCTGCGTCTGTCGACACCGGTTTCGAGGCGATGCGACCATTAGCGCCGGAGCTTTAGCGGTCACAAGGCATTTCTCACAGACAGAAAGACAGATGCGCACAGATTTTAATAATATAAGGAGATTATTATTATTATTATTATTATTATATGGTATTTTGAGAATTCATTTCAATATAATGACCAGCGAAGCGGGCAAAGCCTGCTAGTAAATAAATAATTCTCATTACGTACATTTATACGAAATTTTGTCTTATACTGCCATATTAAAGTTTTTTGGGGGGGAAAAAAATCGATACTGTCCATTTTGATACTGATTATTATTAATTTTCTTTCCATTTCTCTTTCTTTCTAAGAAAGGAAAGAAACAGAAAAAACGATTTTCAGGAAATTCTGGCAAAAGCAGAATTTAGTTTAGTACGGAAGACTATTAGTTTATTTTTATTATTATTATTATTATTATTATTATTACTATTATAACATCGCTTTCAAATTATTCAATTATATTTTCTTATAAATTTTCGATTTCGATAAATGTCCAACTATTGTAAAACTGGTATCGTAAAAATCCGTAGATTGAGACTAATAGTCCTCCGTCCTAATAATTTGAAAGCGATGTTATAATGTGGGAAAGAAAAAAAAAACTAATAGTCCTCCATACTAAACTAAATTCTGCTTTTGCATGAATTTCATAATTTTTTTTTTTTTTTTAAGAAAATAAGAGAAAATAAATAATAATCAGTATCGAAAAGGACAGTATCGAAAAAGTTGAAGGAGCCCTTTTTTAGACAAAAATACATAATTTATTACTCATTTATATTCAATTGAAAAACTTTACTCGTACTTTAAAAATAATTTCTATAGTGATTCACTATATGTTGTACGACGGATAGTACAATAGCGAAAATAAATTGGGAAAAAAATAATTGTTCATTCATGAATGGCAGTTTTTACACTCATAATTTTTAGATTCATTCTTTCGTCTTCGCTTCAGACAGGACAATTGAAAATATTTCCTTTTAGCCGTCAGAATATCAATTGAAATTAACATTAATACTTCATTGTAATTTTTAAATTGTCCTTTTTATGCTGTAAATAAAAGGAAATGACCGACCGTTGACTTCCTTCGGAATTCTAAGTAAGAAATTAATTTTGTTTTAAAGAAACTTATCGATTTAAAATTATTCTAAAATCGATATTCAGAGTTTAAATTTATTTACAAAATCCTTTTACTCATACAGGTATGGTGAAATTTCTTGTTATTTCAATTCGGATTATGGGAGGAAATATAATGTTTAAAAGATATAAATAACACTAATAAATTATCTTTTCTATAAAAATAATGAAATTGTGAATATAGCAACTAATTGACTTCAATCTGGCCCCTTAAGGGAGTAGGAGAACATGTGTATAAAATAAAGCAAAAGGGCGGGGGGGGGGGGTCGTTGGGAGAAGTATTGTATTGTTGTGTACTTGGAGGTTCGTGAGTTGTCCGAGAATGAAAAGCGGAACTTGCAGAGGCTGGAAACTTCATTTACAGAAAATTCTAGAAGAATACAGGTCTATAAACCAAGTATCAACTTCACTTTCACCATTAAACACAGCTTAGTAACAACTGGCAACAGCAAATTCCCAATACAATCTGTATCAGAGCCATTAACACACAGCAAGGCTCAAAGAGGCTCAGAGCTCTTTGAGTAGCAACGAAAGCATTTGAGACTGACTGATGATTTGAGACTGACTCAACTGAGATTGACTGATTTGGCGTAAAGCAACTCCTTAAATACCCGCGTAGAAAAATGTCGAAAATTCCAGAAACTCGTTAGCCAATGAAGTTACAGCTTCCATATTTGGTATATCGATAATAAGGATTTTCTCGCCAAGGTCGCCAAAGAAAGTCCCCAAGGAGGGGAAAAGTCACCAAATTTCTCGACAAAGCCATTACCCGCATTAATGAGGCTTTTTAACGAGAAAATGGGCTATTTTAATGCGAAAACAAACTAGAAATGCTTAAAATTAACATTTTATCACCTGATTAAGCCCCTTTGAATTCTACATAAAAATAACTACGAATTATTTACAGATTCGTAACACTGCCCCCTTCCCAAGGACTGCACGTCCCACGCAGTACAACCCTTGGCCAGGAGGTGAAACTAAGCAAACTATACAATCTAAAATACAAAAACTAGTTCGTGTAACAATAAAATAACAATACAGATCGCAAAATTAAGTGAGAAATATTTACAAAATTTACAAATAAGTACAAATATTTATATACAAATATTTACATTACACATATACAAATTTAACAAATATTTACATTACACTTAAACAAATTTAACAAATATTTGCACTTCAAATTTGAACATTACCGTTAAGTGTGGTATGTGGCCAACCGATCGTAATGAACCACCTTCGGTTTTGATGAAGATGTTATAGGGACCGTTCCATGTACACTGTACAGTCGGCAGCAAAAGGATCCGAGAAAAGGTTGTGAGGTTGAGACGTTAGAACGTCACCACAGTTGTTTCAATTAAGCTGGATCCAGCAAAGTAGGAAGTGGGGACGGTTAAAATCACTCCGTCGCCAGTGGCTCGGTGACGGTTGAAGTCGAGATAGTTTTGTGTCGGCAGGGTGCTGCATTAAAAGACTTAGATTTTGAATATTAGTTAAATCAGAAGTGATTTTTAAAAGTACGGATTGAAATGTAGTGAAAGGAGGGTGTAGGAAAAAGTATAAAAATAGAGATGGTTTTAGTAGAGGGTGAGGATGTTGGAGGATCTTATAGTGGTTGTTGGAGGATATTATAGCGAGTGTGCTGATTCTTATTTTGGTGAATATCGAAAGTGGAGTAGAGGAGATTTAGTTGTGTGAAGTTAAGTAGTGTTGAGTGTTGGTGAGTGTCTACTAGTTTTCGGAAGTTCAAGCTGGGATAGAAGGGAATCCTCTGTCCCATAGTGAAGCCGTAGTTGGAGTACGAGTGTGACCGTCTCTACACCTTTCGACTATCTGCTGGGGTGAGATATTTAAAGTTATCTACTTAATTTGTTTATTCATATATTTTGATTAAGCAAAACGCTGGCTGAGCTATATAAATTTACCAGGCCGCCCTCCCATTAATCTGCTCAAATAAACTTTAGTTATTGTTATTTAAAGTCTTGTGTTCTCTTAGTAATCTAAGTATTTAAGTTAAGATGGAGTTTGCAGGAGCGCAAACTCCACAAGGTACACTTAATACTGTTTTGTTAAATAAATCCTTGTCTAATCATGTTCTTAGACTGACTAAGAATATGACTCGACAAGGATTTATTTAACAAAGCAGTATTAAGTGTACATTTTTTAGACAGGGATTATTGCTAGTGCTCAGATACTTTTGCTGCCGACAGTAACTTAGGAGAAAGTCCTTTGCAGGGTTCCACAACCAAACTTTGCCTCCTTCCTTGAATTCATGTTGTGTAGCCTTTAGATCATACGTCGTCTTCATTTTCTCCGTTGCCATGTGAACCCGCTCCCGAGCAAAGTTGTGTATGCATTCAAATCGGGTCTGGAGATCTTGAATGTACTCCTCGGGCGATTAAGGTGCAGCTGGTGGACAACCAAACAGGAGATCACATGGGAGACAAAGTTCACGTCCAAACAGTATCTGAGGTGGCGGTTTCATGGACAGCACTTCGATAAGCCAGCAGAAACAACGGCAAATTCAAGTCCCAATCATGCTGGTTCCCTGATACTAGAAGAGAGAGGTTATTCAGAATGGTAAAGTTAAACCTCTTGACCATTCCGTCCAACTGGGGATGTTGGGGACGCTGTCTGAGTTTTGTCTATGCCGAGTAATTGATACAGTCCTTTGAAAACGGCAGAGGTAAAGTTCGTACCTTGGACGATATGAAGTTGTAGGGTGTGCCGTACCTTGACACTCATTGCTGCACTAGGACCTCTGCAACTGGGCGTGACTCTTGATCGGGAATGAGATACGCGTCAGACCACTGGGTGAAACAGTCCATAACGACGAGGACGTACTTATTTCCTGGAGGTCCACTGGAGGTCTACTCAAGGTCCGAGGCAAAGGACCCAAGACGTCGAGTGCGATCCACTGAAATGGTGCTCCCACATTATACCGTTTCAATCTTCCTCTGCTTCGTTTCTTCGGGCCTTTACGTGCTGCACAAGCATCTCAAGGCTTGCACCATTTCTCCATATCCTCCCTTGCTTTGCACTAGTAGAATCGTTCTCGAACTTTCTGGAGAGTCTTCACTCCAAAATGGCCTCCTATAAGTAGTGTTGCAAAAAAACCCCACAGTTTCTGAAAGATGGGAATAAACTCGGGAATTTTGAATTTTGAGGAATAAACCCCGAACTTTGGGGAATATTGGGAATTTCAAAAGTAAACAAAACCAGTCACTTTCGAAATGGAAGTTAGGGCTAACGCATTGAACATACATATACATAATACTTAAAATGTCAATGAGTATTGCATAAACTAATTTTAAACGCTGGAACAATTTTATTTTCAAGCAATACTGCTTCTGTTCATTGCAACAATTACATAATATTAATATATTTCCAAAAGAGAAGCAAACTGACAAATTTTTAAAATTTGGTCTTTTTTTTTTTTTTTTTTTTTTTTTTTTTTAGTTATTTCTAGCACAGCAAATAAATTTAAATTATGTATGTTCTGTTTTAAACTTAAAAATATAGTTTAAGTAATATTACTTGATCAGAAAGGCCTTTAAAAGATCACTTAACTAAAATTATCATTTTAACTGCAATAATTTTGAGTGATTCTTTTCTTTTCTTTTTTTTTTTTCTAGGTTTTTCAATATATATATTCATTGTAAATATTTCACAAACAAGTACAGTCAACTCTCTTTAATCTGCAATTACATTTTTAATGTAAACAAACAATAAAAAATTTAAAAATTTAAGACAAACTACTGTTACATCAGTATTTAACAAAATTAAAATAAACAATGCGGAATATTCATTTTCGCACTTAAAAAATATTTTCTTTTGTATTTTTAAAATAAATATGTATATTTATATTTTATTGCTATGTATTATTTGAGTATGTTTAAATTATTTACCTTATGAACACATAATTTTATTAACATTGAAGAAATATTTTATTTAGATATTTATTAGAAATAGTCTTTCTATTTTAATGCCTATTTATTTGACATTTATTTGACGGCTTTTGAGACCTATAGTTACAATGACTTTTGTCTCGATTGATCCATGTTACAGAAATTCACATAAACAAGTGCACAATATTTCGTAGACATAGGACATCACAAACATCCATGGCCGCACCGGGATTCAAACCCGGAACCTGAGGATCCAGAAGGCAGCGCCCTACCGACAGGACCACCAGGCCGGCAATGCCTATTTATGAAATAATAATAATAACTGACTTTCTATCTGCAAAAGAAAGAAGAGTTGAGTTGCTTTTCACAGTTACAGTTAAAAATGCTAAATAGGAAATCATAAAAATTAATAAAAATTAAAAAAAATGTGTCCATGCATCAAATTATTTCAAAACTCCAAGAAATTTTCAAAATTCCCAGGAATTTTGAAAATTTCCTTCCCAAAAAACCCGGTTTATTTCCGGGGAAGAAACGGGTTTTTTCCAGCCTTTGTAACACTACCTATAAGGCTTCTATGTAACTGCTCTAGAACGTCTGGAATCTTCGATCTTGGTAGTAAAATCTGCCATCTGAAACTCCTTCCATCGTCAATTTCCCATTTTCCGTTTAGTACGCCGTTTCTAATATGAAGAGAGTCCCAGAGTGCCCAATAACTTTTCGTAATGGAGTTTAATGTGGAAATGTCCTGTCAGGTATGTCTGTTTCTTTTCTGGTCGTCTCCTTCAATTGTAATATTTGGCTTTATGTCAGGATCTTCCAACTAGACTTGTCTAAGTTCCTGGTCACTCCACTGATCCAGTTCCGATGGCGTTGAAACTGCAGCTTAGCAGGGAACCGGATTTATCTGCTGGTATTTCTCTTCGGCTCTAAAGCAGTACTTGCAGCTTTCCGATCAGGGCTTCCATGACAAAGCATCTGCATTTCTAAATAGAGCCCCTTTACGATGGCATATCTCGAAGTCATATTCCTGGAGGCGTTGTATCCACCTAGCAATCTGTCCTTCCGGGTTCTTGAACTGGAGAAACCACGTTAAAGATGCATGGTCAGTCCGGAGCAGGAATCTTCTGCCATAGAGGTAATGATGGAAATGCTCTATGGCTTTTACGATGGCGAGTAGCTCTTTCCTGGTTGTACAGTAATTTCGCTCTGGTTTAGACAAGCATTTACTCCAATAGGCAATGACGCGTTCTTGTCCATCCACTTCCTGCGACAGAACAGCACCGACACTTTCATAGCTTGCATCAGTATCAAGTATGAACCCAACCATCGTCAAGTCAGTTTCCCATTTTCCGTATAGTACGCCGTTTCTAATATGAAGAGAGTCCCAGAGTGCCCAATAACTTTTCGTAATGGGGTTTAATGTGGAAATGTCTTGTCAGGTATGTCTGTTTCTTTTCTGGTCGTCTGCTTCAATTGTAATATTTAGCTTTATGTCAGGATCTTCCAACTAGACTTGTCTAAGTTCCTGGTCACTCCACTGATGCAGTTCCGATGGCGTTGAAACTGCAGCTTAGCAGGGAACCGGATTTATCTGCTGGTATTTCTCTTCGGCTCTAGAGCAGTACTTGCAGCTTGCCGAGCAGGGCTTCCATGACAAAGCATCTGCATTTCTATGTAGAGCCCCTTTACGATGGAATATCTCGAAGTCATATTCCTGGAGGCGTTGTATCCACCTGGCAATCTGTCCTTCCGGGTTCTTGAACTAGAGAAACCACGTTAAAGATGCATGGTCAGTCCGGAGCAGGAATCTTCTGCCATAGAGGTAATGATGGAAATGTTCTATGGCTTTTACGATGGCGAGTAGCTCTTTCCTGGTGGTACAGTAATTTCGCTCTGGTTTATACAGGCATTTACTCCAATAGGCAATGACGCGTTCTTGTCCATCAACTTCCTGCGACAGAACAGCCCCGACACTTTCATGGCTTGCATCAGTATCAAGTATGAACTGTTTGCCGGGCTGTGGGTATGTCAAAATAGGCGATGAAGGTAGCGCCTCTTTAATTCTCTTGAACGCTTTTTCGCATTCCTCTTTGCACAGGAACTTCTGTTTAGCTTTCGTCAGCTTGTGAAGTGATCTAGCAATACTCGAGAAAACCTACATTGACTTCCTGTAGTATGTGCATAATCTCAGGAAATTTCGGGGTTGATAGACGTTTTCAGGGTGACTCCAGTTCTCGACTCGACTGCAGATGTCTTTCTCTAGACCAATTCTCACACCTTCATCAGAGATGATATAGCCGAGACAACTCACTGCACGACGGAACAAGTTGCACTTGCTAAGATTCAATTTCAGGTTAGCCATCCTGAGTTTTCCTGCACCTTACGGATGTTTCTTAAATTATCTTCAAATGTACGTTTCACAATGATAATATCATCAAGATACACCAGACAGGCTTCATAAGAAAATCCTTTTAGCATTGTCTCCATCAGGCGCTCGAAGTTTCAGGTGCATTACATAATCCTAATAGCATCTTTAAACTGCCATAGTCCTTGTCCCGTGGCGAATGCAGTCTTCTCACGATCGTCAAGATGTAACTCGACTTGCCAATAGCCGCTCTTCAGATCCAAAGTCGAGAACCACAGATTGCCAGAAAGTGTGTCTAAACTATCATCAATTCTGGGAAGAGAGTAACTATCTTTCTTCGTGATGTCATTCAAATGACGGTAATCCCCGCAGAATCTCGTTGAACCATCCTTCTTTCGTATCAGTACTATGGGAGAAGCCCAAGGACTCGTTGATGGTTCGATGATGTCATTACGCTACATCCATCGCATTTAGAAGCTCAGCCACCTCTTCCTGCTTAGCATATGGAAGTCTTCTTGAATGTTGCTTGATTGGAGGATGATTTCCTGTGTCAGTTCTGTGCTGGGTGATGTTCGTTCTACCGACGTCTGCAAGTATTCGAGAAAACAGGTCTCTAAGTTCATAGAGTAGCTTCTCTGCAGCAAGTCTCTGTTCGATTCCTAGCTCTGCATTCTTGAGTAATTGCGTTATTGAAAACTCAGAAGAGTTGGACTCGGTTGATTGCGTGTGCCTATTAATGCATGAAACAGGAGTGCAGGTTGCTAACACCTCATCCTTCTTCACGGTCCTTACTTTATCGTGTATATTGGTGACTCTCACTAGAATAATGCTTTTTGTAAGGTCAACCAGAGATGAAACCCCTAGAACTCCTCTTGGGCTATTGTCTGTATTCGGGTATTCAATCAATCCATAGCGGAAGTATTGCTCTTTAGGAAATGTCCCGGAAACTATTGTCTCAGTGTGTGGAGGGATGGAAATTTCGGACTTATTATCTGGCATGTTGATGAATGTCTGGATTTTCATTATTAAACACAGCTATGTCTTCTGAATTTGAACGCAAGTCATTATTCGTAAAATCCAATTTAAAGTTATACTTTCTCATGAAATCAAGTTCAAGGGTTAGAGGATCTCTCACATCAGCTACATATGCCATATGATGGTAACTAGCACTTCCAAATGTGATGGTCAAGTTCATTTTTCCGTATATTTTGATTTCGTCATCAGTCACTGTCTGGAGTTTAATGCAGGACGGCGTCCAGATGATCTTCTCTTTCTATATCCGTTCTAACGATGGTCACGTTGACTCCAGTATCCAGAATTATATGAAAAGATGTGTTGTTAACTTGACCATAAACATATAGTCTGTTATCGCCGCCACTCATCGACGAAACATAAAATACTGTTAAGTAGGGGACTCTTTAATATCCGGCAACCTCCACCCCGCGAGATGGACTTCTCTTAGTTTCCCTCCAATGATCGTGAAGCCGGGTTATTTTCGATAGGTTGTCGTATGGGGCAGTTTCTCTTCACATGTCCATCTCTTCCACAGCCCCAGCACTTTATCTTCGGATTCTTCACTTCTCTATTACCTACAAGACTGCGCAACCTCCTCGAAATGTCTGTCAGAATTTTCTTCATTTCCTTCAGATCAGCTTGTGAATTATCTAAAGAGACCGCTCTGATGGTGTGGTGGTCTTTACGGGAGGCGTGTTTGGCTGCCTCAATCTTTAATGCATATGCCAAAGCTGATCCGACGTCCTTGACATAGGCGAGTCTAAGTGCTTTTTGAGTCTGGATCTCGCACGGCATCGATAAAGTATTGAAGAGCCAAATCATCTCGAGTTCCAGCGTGGCAGTCGGAGAAAGCTAGATGTGATAGTCTTTGAAACTTTCACCCGCTTTTTGGTAACGGGACTTTAACTGGAGGCGACTCTAGCCCTTAGAACACTTTTCCCAAAATGTAGCTCTAGTGCTCTGGTCATTGTCTCAAAGTCATGCCGTTCTTCCTTCGAAATAGTTCTCAGTATATCGTCTGCTGTTAAATGGACTGTCTTGGCAGAGTCCCATCCGTTAGTTTCAGCTACGATGGAAAATTGTGTCTTATATACTGTTGCAAAAGTATCCGATCACTAGCAATGGGTCGTATCCAGAGGGAGCTCCTCCCCCCCCCCCCCCGAAATTTTCTGAGACAAATTTTTTTTATGTTCTACTGACCAGAAAAAAAATTGTAAAAAAATGAAATTTTTCTCCACAATATCTTTTTCGTTTGTTTGTATGTTTGCTTGCTTGTGAAACCTTATTTGTTAGCAATTTTCTGTCTTGTAAAGTCCAAATTACCGAAATGCATATTAGCTTTTTGTAAAAAACACTAAAAAAAGAATTTTACGTACTTATTGTTGAGCACAATAATGTGTCTCCTTTCATTTAAACTCTTCTCTTGCCACCTTGCCAGAAATAGTGTTTTAATTCTTTGTAAGACAAAAGATTCGTCATTCACAAAGATCACAGTTGCATATGGAACTTCAAGTTTTGTCAGTTATGCACGTAGTATACATTCCATGGAGTATAAATTCTAACAAAAAGACAGCCAATATAAAGTCGACTTTACAGAAAGACATGTGATGAACGATGGTACTATCTAATCCTACTGAAAGCAAAAATGCCAGTAATCACATCACAGAGTACAGCATTCAGCATGCATATTTGCAGCGAGGCAGAATTTCAGACTAATGTCCAGATTACCAAACCAGACTGAGCTTTGACTGGACCAAGCTATAACGGATACATGCGGTCCACAGGTTTCATCACTACTGCCGAAATTTTCATTGAGAGCGGTTGACATGCCGCTTCCCCAGACATATATCCTTCCTAGGTTCTGTCAAAGAAATTCCATCTCAATTTTACTTGTTTTATAAAAGGAAAAAGAAGTGTTGAATTCACTTGCGGAAAAAGCCATCATCTCTGGCGATGCGTCATCAGTACTGTTCAAACTACCACACCACTACCGTCATCTGTCGCCATGCACCTATAACTAAATAGCATTCGCATAAGGAATCAGGAGAATTGCCACAATGAATTTCTCATGGAGAAAAGCTACTCGCATGCAATTGTATAACCCCAAGCAATACAACAATTATTGGTAAACACAAAGTCAGAAGGTGAGCTTTGCTTGTAGTTCCCTGCGTTCGAAAGGCCTTCGGAAAGATCAAGTAGGGTACTGTACCTACATTGATATGAACCGCAGCTTGCACGTTAGGCCAAGTGCAAAGGGAAAGGGAAATCTTAAAAAAAAGCATATACGTAATGTTGGAGCCTAAGCTCCCTGAGTTCGACGGACCTCTGAAGAGATCTAAGATGGTCCTAAAACCCAAGTGGATGGTAGCCGTAATGCAAGCAGAACATGTGGCTCTGCTATCTACTGCCCTGACAGGCCTTAAAAAAACCCGCACGTCATGTAGACATTTGACATTTATTTTTATTTGACATTTATTGAGACCTATAGTTACAATGACTTTCGTCTCGATTGATCCATATATTACAGAAATTCACAGAAACAAGTACACAATATTTTGAAGACATAAGACAACACAAACATCCATGCCCGCACCAGGATTCGAACCTGGTACCAGAAGATTCGGAAGGCAGCGCCCTACCGACCGAACCACCTGGCCGGCAGGTCATGTAGACATCTTTATAAACATCATCACAAAGCAAACATATCTGAGTTGGATGTTAGAGCGCAGTGATGGGCCATCGCTGTATTGTTCACTTTCCTAATTATAATCAATGATGACATGCAGCCACAGTTGAAGATACGCTGTATCACATAAGACATTTGAATGATACACACCCTAGGTACGTATAGAAACGCTAGATAGTTCAACCCGTACGCCATATCAAAAGATTTTCAGCAACTGCCGTGCGTATAAGCATGGCCTCAAGGTCTGTAGAGTATACGCCTATCCATTCTAAACAGTAAGCCATATGAGAAGACTTCTATGTGTTCACTAAAACCTAAACATGTAATGTGTCTAGGTTTAATGGACACCAGCACACGAGTCCTCACGTTTCGGGTAACATAATCTAAAGCAGGTAATATTATCAAATTAGAACGATTATTGATTGCAACTTACTAACTGAATCTCTCGTTATCGCAAATGCTGCGATCACTCATGTAATGACTACAACTACTACGGTCGGTTCGATGTTTTGTTTTTTGAGTTTGTTCTAAATGTATTCTCGGGTCTTGTATGAGTTGTAAAGTAAATGTTCTATTAGTGTTCTATAGTTTTGTAGTTCTCTCTAAAACTACTTTAGATAACACGACATGGTGTCAGAAGTGTTTTCGATAAAAATTTCTTAAATATTTTCTGCTTTATCAGAACTCTCCGTACGTAACTTAAAAGTGGACAAGGAAAAAAAGGCTCTGTTGGTGTTAGAATTTAGAATCTTCTCTCAAACAGCTTTATTATGGCTGTAGATTCTACTCAAACTACTCAAATACCTTTAAAGGTTCCTTCGCCATTTAATTTTCAAAACTCAGCGGATTGGCCCGAATGGATACAAGAATTCGAAGACTTTCGATATGCTTCCGGACTCAATGCAAAACCTGAAATAACACAGGTACGAACTCTTCTCTATACTATGGGACGCGAAGCTAGAAAAATACTGGCCTCTTTTGAACTATCAACAGATGACGAAGACAAATATGATATTGTAAAGTCAAAGTTCGATTCTCATTTTGTCATCCGGCACAATGAAGTATACGAGTCAGCGAAATTCAATCTCCGTAAACAGCAAGTCCGCGAAACTGTGGATCAATTTGCCACTTCTCTTTTTAATCTGGCCGAACACTGCAATTTCGGAGCTCTTAAAACTCGTTTAATACGAGATAGATTCGTCGTCGGATTAAATGATAAATCACTTTCAGAAACTCTGCAATTAGATTCAAAATTAACTCTGCAATTAGATTCAAAATTAACTCTGGAATCAGCCATTGAAAAGGCAAGACAAAAAGAAGCTGTGCAACAACAACAACGAGACCTCCTGCATCTGGATGGTCATTCTGAAAGTGCCGTCAACTCTTTGAAAAAGCAAAACCCGAAACGTGACCTGAATGTAAAGCATAAACCAACTACTCATAACTCTCCAAAGATATCTCATAACTCCAAAGGTAAGGGAAATTGTCATTTTTGTGGTGGTAATTTACATTCTCGAACTCAATGTCCGGCAAAAAATGCTTTTTGTAGAGGCTGTAATAAGCGTGGCCATTTTGTTAAGGTGTGCTTATCAAAGAAAAATTTCGTTTCTTCAGTGCATGACGAAAATTCGTCCTCAGTGTACACTGTTGGTGGCGTTACCTCGGCGTCAAAAAACTCTCTGCATGTAAACATTGAATTTAACAACTCTAGTGTGAAATTTAAAGTTGACTCTGGTGCGGCTGTGTCCGTCGTTCATCCCGAAACACCAGGTGTTCCCAGGACTCTGTCGAAAGCTAATGAAATTCTTAAAGGACCAGGTGGTTCGAGATTAAAAGTGCGTGGTAAATTCGAAACCATATTGAAGTATAAGGATAATATTTCAAAGCAAACTCTCTTTGTTGTTGAAAATGTGTGCGAACCTCTCCTAGGATACTCGGCACTCACCGAACTTAACGTCATTAAGATAGTCAATTCTGTGGTGAAAAACGACAGAAATCAACAAATTGTAAAAAAATTCCCCTCCTTATTCACTGGTCTGGGAAGAATGAAGGAAGAATACAAAATTGTTTTGGAACCTGATGCCGTTCCATATAGCGTAAGCGTTGCCAGGCGTGTTCCTATTCCCCTGCGTGGGCGTGTAAAAGCTGAATTGCATCGCATGGAACAAATGGGCGTAATCAGAAGTATCGACAAGCCTACCAAGTGGTGTGCAGGACTCGTTCCGGTGGAAAAGCCTAATGGTGATATCAGAATTTGCGTTGACTTCACAAAGTTAAACAAATTTGTGGTTCGTGAAAGAACTGTCATGCCAGCCGTCGAAGAATCTCTCGGTTTGCTCGGTGAAGCAAGCGTGTTCTCCAAACTTGACGCTAACATGGGATTCTTTCAGATTCCCTTGACAAAGGATTCACAGGAAATAACCACATTCATCACTCCCTTTGACCGCTACTGCTTTACGAGGCTTCCGTTTGGAATCACCTCTGCTCCAGAGCATTTTCAGCAAAAGATGACTAAGATTTTGGAAGGCTTACCAGGTGTCGTCAATCAAACAGATGACACTCTTGTATTTGGTAAAAACCAAGAAGAACATGACAAAAGGCTAACTTTAGTACTGGAAAAGCTAGCTAAATCAAGTGTCACTCTTAATTCCGAAAAATGTATATTCTCTGTTCCTCAAGTGAAATTTCTTGGTCATGTCATTGACAAAGACGGCATTAGACCGGATCCTGCCAAAGTCAGTGCCATCAAAAATCTCTCTCCTCCAAATGATGTCTCTGGTGTTAGACGCATACTTGGTATGGTGAATCATGTAGCAAGATTTCTCCCAAATCTCTCTTCCAAAACAGAACTCTTTTAAACAAAAATGTTGTGTTTCAGTGGACTAGTGTACATGATGCAGTCTTAAAAGAAATAAAGGACATACTTTGTTCTGACATTTGTCTAGCTAAGTACAATGCCAAGTATGATACTGTCTTGTCTGCAGATGCTTCTTCATTTGGATTAGGGGCTGTTCTGATGCAAAAACAGCCAACAGGTGAAATCCGTGCCGTAGCCTATGCTTCCCGATCACTTACTCCAACAGAAACTCGTTACTCACAAATTGAAAAAGAAGCTCTTGCAGCGACTTGGGCTGCTGAAAGATTTCAACAATATTTCCTTGGGTTGAAATTCGAGCTTGAAACAGATCATAAACCTCTAGTACCACTACTTGGAAAAATGAGCATTGAAGATCTTCCTCCTCGGATCCAAAGATTCAGAATCAGACTAATGCGATTTAATTATGAAATCGTGTATGTTCCTGGAGACAAAATAGCTACTGCTGATACTCTCTCAAGATGTCCTGAAGACGAAATATCCGATCGCAAAGATATGCTGACTGAACAAGACATTGAAGCCTATGTCTCATATGTGATTAAGACCATTCCCTCCTCAAAGGAACGACTTCAAGAGATTAAAGCTGAACTCCTGAAAGATGCCTCTTGCTCGCTGGTCATGGAATACTGCAAAACCGGTTGGCCAAATTACGTAAATCTTCCATCAAATGCATGCACGTACTGGAAGTTCAAGGACGAACTTACCACCTCTAATGGTCTCTTGTTAAGAGGCTCAAGATTAGTCATTCCAAGAGTCTTGCAAAAGGATATTATGTCTAGAATTCATGATGGACACCTCGGCATTCACAAGTGTCGAGAACGCGCCAAACAATCTGTTTGGTGGCCTGGAATTTCTTGCCAGATCAAAGAAATGGTGAACTCCTGCTCTCAGTGCGTAAAGACTAAAATCAACCATTATGAACCGTTAATTCCCTCCACTCCACCCACACTTCCCTGGGAAAGAGTAGCCACAGATTTATTTGAACTAAGTGGAAAGAAATATCTTCTGGTAACTGACTATTACTCGAGATATCCTGAAATATGCTCGCTAACCAGTGCTACATCAGCAGAAGTCATTGAACAAATGAAGACTATATTTGCCCGTCACGGTATTCCCAATGTTGTCGTCAGTGATAATGGGCCCCAATACAGCTCCATGGAATTCGAAATGTTTGCTCGTGACTACGGATTTAAGCATGTTACAAGCAGTCCCCGATTTCCACAGTCTAATGGAGAAGCTGAACGAATGGTACAGACCATAAAAAGCATCATGCAAAAATCAGATGATCCCCATCTTGGACTTCTGACATATAGAGACACTCCGGGCCCAACAGGAAGTAGTCCAGCCCAACTATGCATGGGTAGAAGGCTTAGAACTCGTCTTCCTGTTTATCCTCCCCTACTGAAGCCAAAGTGGCCGAACCTAAAAGAGCACGTCGAAAATGACAAAAGAGGTAAAGTGAAAGACAAATGTAATTTTGATAAGCGACATTCAGCTCATGAATTGAAACCCTTGAACGTTGGCGACAAAGTGTGGATAAAAGATATAAAAACACCGACTATTATAAAATCGAAGGCAGGTGCTCCAAGATCATACATCATAGAAACACCTCGAAAAGATGTCGTCAGACGAAATCGTCGGCATCTCGTTCTTGATTACGATCAGCAACCATTTAAAGAAGATATTCCGTGGCTACCTGATGCAGTGTATGATAAAGAAGAAACAGTTCCAGCTGAAAGTCAGTTAGAATCTTCTCCGTCACCAAAATCTCCCATGAAAACCTTCACAAGTACAGATAAAATGCCAGTTGTGGAACCCGAAATCAAAATGACAAGAAGTGGAAGACTGATTAGAAAACCAGATCGTCTCAACCTCTAGAAACTTTAAAAGACTTGGTTGGGGGGATGTCGTGTGATTGCAACTTACTAACTGAATCTCTCGTTATCGCAAATGCTGCGATCACTCATGTAATGACTACAACTACTACGGTCGGTTCGATGTTTTGTTTTTTGAGTTTGTTCTAAATGTATTCTCGGGTCTTGTATGAGTTGTAAAGTAAATGTTCTATTAGTGTTCTATAGTTTTGTAGTTCTCTCTTAAACTACTTTAGATAACACGACACCATATATATATATACAGTCGGTAACTAAAGTCTCCGAACACTAGCAAAAATTCCTATGTAAAAAATGTACACTTAATACAGTATTGTTAAATAAATCCTTGTCGAATAATGTTTTTAGACTGACTAAGAACAGGATTCGACAAGGATTTATTTAAAAAAACTGTATTAAGTCTACATTTTTTACATAGGAATTTTTACTATTGTTTGGAGACTTTTGTTACCGACTGTATGTATATATATATATATATATATATTACATACTTCTCCAGTCGGTAGCAAAAGTATCCGAACACTAGCAAAAATTCCCATGTAAAAAAAGTACAGTTCATACGGTTTTGTTAAGTAAATCCTTATCGAATCATATTCTTAGGCTGACTAAGAACAAGATTCGACAAGGATTTATTTAACAAAACCGTATGAACTGTACTTTTTTTACATAGGAATTTTTGCTAGTGTTCGGACACTTTTGTTACCGACTGTACATACATAAGAAGAGGAAAACGTATTGGATTCGGAAACTTTTAAACTTCCAGTTTTCAATCTATTTACATGTTTTTAGATGCATTGAACACCATTAGACTACTTTTGCAAACTTAGATATAAATTTTTTGTTGATTAGCTTTTTAAGTTTATCACCCATCAGGTGGCATAGCTGCACTAAATTTTTCTCGATATGGATTGGTATATCTCGGCTGTATTAAAAAGAAGCTATACTAAAAAAAAAAAAAAAAAAGTATTTGAAATATGGTTGTTTCGTACCACTGAGTTATGATGTCAGCCAGATTTTGTTATATTGAACTTGAATTGGCTAAACATTGCGCTAAAGCTAGACAGAAAGCATCGCGACGGACTGGAATTCAATGCTAGGGTAATCCTGAATCATGCCATAGCAATTTAAAACGAGATGTTTTCCCAACTTCAGTATACACAGAGGTATTATATTTACGGAAAAGGGAAGACACGACGAGTTTTTCCTACATCAAATTCCATTAATCTACATGATAGTCTTTGGATGGCTCCAGTACCGATCGCTCAAACCTTCAATTACGAGTTCGAAGCCTCATTAACCAGACTACCGTGAGTCCAGTTTTTAGGGATTTTTCTCCGTTTGTCAGCAGTTTATAACGTCACGGATTAAGGAAGTCTCATTTTTAGGCCCAAGGTGTTCTTTAGAACTATTATTATTATTATTATTATTATTATTATTATTATTATTATTAAATCTTTTCTTGCCATTTTCGATTTTAGGAACAATAATTTCACTGCTTGCCGCCATGCGGCCACGCAACCGATCTTATTTATAGCGCACGACCATTTAAAACAATAACTTATATATATTTTTTAAAAGAAGGTCATTGGGGGGGGGGGGGGGGGGCAAACTTTAGCGCGCACGCTTTTGGTGTGCATTTGTGCGGGTGCGCGACCAAAATCTGAGTGAAAGTTGCCCCCCCCCCGCCAAATATTTTTCTGGATACGTCCTTCAGTCTAAAAAATGTACACTTAATACTGCTTTGTTAAAAAAACAGTATAAAGTGTGCTTTTTTGATATCGGAATCACAGACTAAGGAAATACTTAGACCGGGCAAGGCGGTTCTAAAAGTGAAGTCTCAACTGTAACCGAGCCGCCACATTGGTATAAGCAAAACATTAATGCGTTTTTCATACAATCGTATTGGTATTATTCTATATTAATTGTAAAGGAGGCTATAAATCGTGAAAAATGGCTTGTGCAGCCTATGGTTGCACCAATAGACCATCTAAGAAGGTTCCGGGAATTACGTTTCACAGGTAAGTTTCAGTAAATATACTTGATCAACAAAAAATTTCCATATTTATTTTAGCGTTATGAGGTGTGGTAGACATTTGCCAGACAAGCGTTGCAGATTAACCATTACGTCGCTGAATAGAATATTGGATATTTATTTTTTTCATTGAGAAATAAAACAAATGTGAACTAGTATGTTGTGGCCACCACAAGACTTTCTTATATATTTTCCTATACATATTCAATCAGTAACAATATTTTAAAAAAAAAAAGTACGATTTTTTTTCTCAGATTTTTTTTTTTTTTTTTTGTTAAAAGCAATACATATTCAAATAATAACAGTAAAAAAAAAAAAAAAATTAAAAAATACGATTTTTTTTTTTTTTGGTTAAAAGTAAAAAAAAAAAAAAAAATCGATAACTTAGTTTTAAATAATCACAGATTTATAGTTCAACATTCATTTTAAAGGTATTGACGAGATCTTTCGAAAGATACCCATCTTCAAAATTTACCCCTCCCCCTGGTAGCGATGTCCCCACATGCACAGAAATTTTTTCCTAGTTAACTATTACTATTATCAATAACTCATATTAATTTTACAATCACAAGTTAAAAATAACTCTCATTATGTACATTTATACGACATTTTGTCCTATACTGCCATTAGAGATGTGAGCGGGGAATAAACCCGGGTTTAAACCAGGGAATAAACCCGGTTTTTTGGGAAGGGAATTTTGAAAGTTTCCAAAACAAGGGAATTTTGAAAGTTTTCAAAAGTTGTGAATTTAGCAATTTTTTGTTTTGTTTTGTTTTTATCAATATTAGAGATGTTCTACGGCATTCCAAAATGTTATCTTACATTTAGTTGGTTTTTATGATCTTTCGATTTTAAAATAGTGCTTTTAACGTCTACAAAATTAAAAATTACTAGTAAAAAATTTCATTAATTAACAGACTTATTTTTTCTTATTGTATGTATTTACATCTTAGTTCTGACTGTATACACACTGAGTTCAAAGTAACACTTCATTTTTAAGGCAGTCGAAGTTCATGTTTTAGTTGTATATCTATGAATGTAAATATTTAATATTTTATTTCCAAAATAAAACAAAAATGTTCCGAAATAACCTGTGTTCACTAAAATGATCAATAATATTACACTGAAAAATATTATTTCAATTAAAATTTCAACAATATTAATGTGTAAAAAATAAATAAATAAATAACAGCCAAATTTTTAATTATCCAATGCATTCAAAAATTATTGCTGGAATTTTTAATAACCGAAGAACTGATGTTCGATTTTGTTCCTCGTGCTCTTTAACTGATTATAACAAAATTTCATCAATTTATGTGAAATTTTGTTCAATCAATAAAACAAAATTTCATAACTTTTAAAGTATTTTTATCATAATTTAATTTCATTGTATTAATTTTTATAACATATTTTATTATGGTATTCATTAATTAAAAAAAAAAAAAGTAAAAGAAAAAGTTCTAAAAGTTATTTAAACAGGGAGACAAAACTTCATAATTTATTATTGTTAAAAACGTAAATGTTTTATTTTTATTATTTTGTAAAATAGTCACATAATTTTCGATATCACTTTCATTTAAGCAAGTAGAATAAAAATGTAATTGAAATAAGTTGTTTGTGCACTTAAAAGAATAAAATTAAATCTAAACATTCAGTATTAGTTTCTTCCCATCAAAGTTTCCAATGTTCCCAAAATTCCCGGTTTAAACCCGAAAGTTCCCATGTTTATTCCCCTGAATCAAAAATCCCGGGTTTTTTACATCTCTAATTGCCATGTTAAAAATTTAGAAAAAATGAGATCACAGCGTCACCTGTTGAGCGATTGATCCCCAAATGTAATCAGCACCAGTTTATGTCGGAGACCAACTAAATAACTACTTTTTTTTTCTAATTTTTTTTTGTTAAAAGTAAAAAAAATCGATAACTTGTTTTAAATTATCACAGATTTATGGTTCAACCATTCATTTTAAAGGTATTGACGAGACCTTTCGAAAGATACCCATCTTGAAACTTTGCCCCCCCGGGGGGGGGGGTACTTCCCCCCCAGTGGGGGGGAACCGATGCTCCCACATACACAAAATTTTTTTCCCAGTTAACTATTACTATTATCAACGAGACCTTTCGAAAGATACCCATCTTGAAAATTTACTTCCCCGGGGGGGGGGTACTTCCACCCCCAGGGGGGGAACCGATGCCCCTACATGCAAAAATTTTTTTTCCTAGTTAACTATTACTATTATCAATAACTCATATTAATTTTGCAACTCATATTTTTTTTGGTTCGTGAGATACAGCGTCAGACAGACTGACTGACAGACAGACAGACATTTTCTAAAAACTATTAATTCGTGTTCTGGACATCCCAAAACATGTAAATCCATCAAAAAACGGAGGTCGAAAATTTTCGCGAATCCAATACTATATTACATATAGAAGAAAGTAAAAAATATGCTTTAATCCCGTTCTTGCCCCCCCCCCTTCTCCCTGAGGGGGGGGGGGGGCGATATTAAAAAAAAATTATGCCAGAAATCTTCGCGGGAGTGTATTCGACAATTTCACAAAGTTTCATGGCGATCGGATGAATGGTGTTGTAATGGATGAAGGATAAACAGACAGACATGCATTCGCTTTTACATATACAGATTGCAATGTTACTGGTTTCTTGCTTGTACCAATGTGGCCGCCGGTCGCTCTAAGCGCCTTACAGTTACTTCACTTTTCCCCATTCAAGAAAGCCGTCTGACCGGGTCTAAGTATTTCCTTAGTCTGTGATCGGAATTATTGGCTAGTGCTCGGATCCTTTTGCTACTACAGCAAAAGTATCCGAGCCCTAGAAAAAATTCCTATGTAAAAAAAATACACTTAATATAGTTTTGTTAAATAAATCCTTACCGAATTATGTTCTTAAACTGACTAAGAATAGGCAGGGTCGTACTGGCATAACAAAGAGGGCGCTGGCAATTTGAATAAAAAGGGCGCCAGCAATATAGATAAAAAGGGCGCCAGTTTACTACTAAACATTATTCAAGGTTATTATATGTAGTGGCCGAGAAGTTCTGCTCTCTAAATTGGTATAAGTAGTGTCGGTTTCGATCTCAGGTTTAAACGCTTGACCTAATCATACGAAGTTTTCCATAATTTTCTCCGAAACTTGTGTAAATATGGGAATAGGAGCTAAGACTCTTTAAAAAGACCTAATGGAAGGCATTCCACGGAGAACTGGGATTCAAGTGCAATCAATCTTGCACCAATACCAAGGTGATTACAAAAAATTTTCTTCATACACGACCAGAGTTCTCAAAGGCTTTTAATACATTCCTTTTCCACCTTAGACAGCTTTCTTTTCTTTTTAACGCTTCACCAATGGAATACAGTCGGCTGCAAAATTATTCGAGCACTAGCAATAATCCTTGCCAAAAAAAAGTACACTTACTACAGCTTTGTTAAATAAATCCTTGTCGAGTCATGTTCTTAATCAGTCTAAGAACATGATTCGACAAGGATTTACTTAGCAAAACAGTCTTAAGTGTACTTTTTAAGTATAGGAATTATTGGCTAGTGCTCGAATAATTTTGCAGCCGACTGTTTATCGTATTATAAAATCACTACATAAGATTTCTGATACACAAAAAACATAAACTTTCCTTTGTGAGAAGAGAACACTGTACACGACCCCTCTAAACACGACATCCCATTAAAGAAAAATGCCATGTCCGCTTGAATTTGAATATGTTGAAATATGCGCTCGAGCATGAAATTAAACACATTACTCCAGCTCTCACAGTTAAGTTTACAGTGATAATTTTTTTATATAACAAAACCCATAATTTTTAAATTGCGTCATAATTTTTTAGAGTAAAAACCATAAATAACGTTGTTTCGATGACTGTATCTATAGAAATTGTGGTTTAAAATATATTATAAAAATGGACAATGAGCAAAGAAAGGGTTGTTGGAATTAAAGCCGATTGACTGCACTAGGATCCTAGGCCTGAGGGAGAGTGTCCTCCACTGGGGTCTTTCTAAGGGTGAAATACGTATTTAAGCAATTTTTGGAGAAAACCACGGAAAATTCGAAAGACTAGACCGACAAGCGCAACCTGGGATCGAACCTGTCACCTCACACCTACCAGCTTTGAGCGCAAAACCACTGGTAGGCCGCAAGGAAAGGGAGAATGAAGTCAGAAAAATTAAGAAAAAAATTAAGCATTTTTCACGTAAGCTATTTCACAAGCAAAAAATATTGCTCGCAGATTATTGTAAACAACAGAATGTCATAAGAAATTATTAGAATGTGTTTTATATTATTTATTTCATTATAATAAAGAAATTATGATTCAGAAGTATACAGGAGTGTTGTGAGTCTAACTTAAAAGAAAATAAATTAATAAGTTAAATGCATCAAAGAATTATATAATGGCATTTGTATGAAAGATAAACTTGATAATGATATGAGATATAGATATGACCATATTATAATTTTAAAAAATGAGAGAGGGAAAAAAAGTAAATAAAAAATAAACGAACACGGCACAAACTAAGCGCCCGATATGCCAGTAACGCAAGTTCAAGTAGGCCACGATCTAGAACAGCAAATTGTATCAGATCAGTTGCCCAAATTAAAAAGAAAAAAATGTTAACAAATGTACAGACAATTAGCATATCATATAAGCTGTAGAGTATAAGCGAAATATATATATTATTTTATTTTATTTCAAAGCATATGTCAAGTTTTTATTAAAGCTTCATAAAAAGTTAATGTAGGGAGCATATAATTCCAATCTACAGGACAACATGTGTGAAAAAAAAAAAAATATATCACAATTTTTGAAGATTTCAAATATATAATCTCTCTCTCCACATTCCTGCACTTCAACAAATAATAATAAAATTATAAAAATAATAATGAATAATCATACCTTAGATTATTTTTCCCAAAATGAAAATTCTTGTACTTCACATGGCTTGGCTGATACCATTCAGACAATTCCACCTTCACTTTTTCACGTTACATTATATAGAATTAAAGATGTGCAGGTTTCACAGTGAATGTCCCTCCCCCATCTTCAGCTATTCGTTAAAAAAAAATTTGAAGCACGTGTTTTCCCAGTAGTTGAAAAAAGATTATTAGCATTTCTGTTCCGGATTTGTTTGAAATGCGTAAACGTGTGGGAACAAATAATATCTGTCACCATAATAGTTGTTGAAAAAGACTTCGTTTGTAAATGTACTATAACTATAATCATTTAGGTGACAAAAAGGGGAACACATCAACTGCGCTCACATTAATCCCCCTGTTGTTGAAAAAGCCTCAACTGTGCCCACATCGAAAATTACTGATAACGTTCATTGTCATCCTCTCAGCCCAAAGTCCCAAAGCGTATACTAATCTGTAGGTTAGATACGGTGCGTTGCATGAATATAAACGCACCTTTTCCAATAACCAGAAATAGAATTTTTAAAATTTTAAAAAAAGGAATGTGACTTACAGTTATTGCATATGACTAACGACTGAATAAGGTGCTTTGAGCACGTATATTTAGGCTCATGCAAACTTATGTAAATGAGTTTTATGCATTTTCTTATTTTTCACTGTTTTTCGTTTGTTGCGCAAAATTAAACGCACTCTGTATTTTGCGTTTAAAATTTAACAGAGCCACCGGAATTAAATTAAAACACATATAGTCGTGTAGCTAAAGTTCTCTAAAATCAGTTTTAATGCTTGAGTGCAAAATTTCCGGAGTTTGTTCAGGATGGCAAGAGGGAAGCTTTGACAGTAGACGAGAGGATAAAAATCAACTTTATGCGTGGTAAAAGCTTTAGCAATTGTAAAACTTGGCACCGAATTCGAAGAAATGAGAGTGTTGTGCGAAATTATATAAAGAAAGGAGCAAATTATGGGAAAAAAGCGTTAAGAAGCGAACAGGAAAGCTCGCCACTTTCGACAAACGTCGAATATGCAACGCTGCAAAGAATACGAATATTTCCTGTGCGAAGTTAAAGGCTCAATACAATCTAGGTGTTCATCAGACAACCACATGGAGAACTATCAAAGCTGCAACATTCATTAAATTTAAGAAAATGAAGGCGAAAGCACCCCTCACTCAGAAGCACAAAGATATGGGGAAGAAAATGGATTCTAGATCGATTAAATTGGGAAAAAGTCATCTAGAATTTGAAAAAAAAGATGTCAGATGAAAAAAAAGTTTAACCTCGATGACCAGAACGGATTTCAGAGCTACTGGCACGATTTGAGAACCGATGGAATATACTGTTCAAAACGTCAATCTGGAGGTGGGCCTGTCATAGTTTTAAAGGGATTTTCGAATTAGAGTTCGTGAAGAGCACTATGATCTCTGTAGATTATGTCCATATGCTCACAAGGAACCACCGCCGTCAAGCAGGCAAGAAAGCTGGAAGAAATTATACTTTTCAGCAAGATTGTGCATCTGTACATACAGCACATATCGTGAAAAAATTATTCCGTGTCAATAAAATTAAAGTTATGGATTGGCCCTTAAAAATCCCCGATTTAAACATAACAGAGAACGTATGGTACCAGACAGCACATCGCCTCCCCAGGATATCTTCAAGATGTCTTCTGGATGAAAAGACATCCCAGAAACGTCCTTAAGATGCACTGTGGATAAGTTAAGCCTGACTGTGCTGTTAGGGGTGTATTCCGGTTCGCCGTGTTTAGGTAAACGGAAGGCAGTTTAACACGAAAGATGAACTAAAATCGGCCATTCTATTAGCTTGGAAGACAATCAGCTTGGATGGCCTTATGCCATTATATCAGTAAATGCCAAGGCGTTTACTGGCTCTTCTAGAAGCCCATGGTGGCTTTACAAAGTATTAGATACAGTATTTGTTACTCAGTTATTTATTTTTTACATGTGCGTTTAAATTCACGCAACATGTATTTTTGTCATAAATTCAATAAAGTTATTTTCTATAAAATCATATTGGTCTTTCATTGTTTTGACTCGTATTTTCATTTCTTGAATCATAAACATAGAGTTTGGCTCAAGTGTCACCTATTCATATTTCTTTATTGCACTTCTATACTATTCTAATTCTTAAAGCTAAGGTGCGTTTATATTCATGCAACGCACTGTATGCTTTGTCTCAGCCCTAGCTGTACATCGAGAAGTAACTAAGAATAATTTCTAGAAAGGAAAGACTTTTGTATGTACTTGTTTTGTTTACGTTGAAGGATAAGGCGAGGTACAGTTCGTTCAAAGATGGAATTTACATTCACGGAGAAAAAAAAAAAAAAAATGATATAAAAGGCACTTTTTTTTATATTGTATTCAGTATTAATTTTCAGTTTATTTTTATAAAGACGCTATATTTTTAAAAATTTTACATGCATCTTTATTAGAGTATGTGTTTCACTAAACATGCAAATCGCCCTGTTTAGTGGAACATGCAAGATACCCTGTTAACCCTTTAACGATCATTGGTTTCGCAGCGAAACCAAACATTTGGCATAATTTAAGAATTTTTATGCAGCACTTTTTTTTACTTTTCCCCCTTGTTTTAATCAAGTTTTAAACTTTTGTTCCTTTTCTGTCTGTAGATATCAGCACTATTCCAAAATTTAACAAATAATGCTTTACTAGAAGCTAATTGCATAGGTGACTTGAAGTTTCTTTGTGTGCGTGAGTGCGAATTGCTGGTTTGATGATGCACTAATGTCTCGTTTTTTTCATTTAATGAAAAGCTGGACTATTATTTTCACCCGAAACAACTTTTACGAGTTTTTGTAGTCGATAATGCTTACTTACAAAGTGTTTTATTTATTAAATTAAATATTATTTGAATTTAATAAGGTTAACTTATAGATGTTTCAAACCAAAAATTTCTCAAAAAGGAACAATGCGATTTTTTTTTTTTTTTTTTTTTAATATTTATGATCAGCTACGTGTCTAAAAGCCATTTTAAAAATTAGTTTAGTAATTTTTTAAATAAATTAAGTAGTGAACGTTAATGGGTTAAGCCTTCTATATTAATTGTTACTTTGTGTGCGTGAGTGCGAATTGCTGGTTTGATGATGCACTAATGTCTCGTTTTTTTTCATTTAATAAAAAGCTGGACTATTATTTTCACCCGAAACAACTTTTACGAGTTTTTGTAGTCGATAATGCTTACATACAAAGTGTTTTATTTATTAAATTAAATATTATTTGAATTTAATAAGGTTAACTTATAGATGTTTCAAACCAAAAATTTCTCAAAAAGGAACAATGCGATTTTTTTTTTTTTTTTTTTTTTTAATATTTATGATCAGCTACGTGTCTAAAAGCCATTTTAAAAATTAGTTTAGTAATTTTTTAAATAAATTAAGTAGTGAACGTTAATGGGTTAAGCCTTCTATATTAATTGTTATTCTTGATAGGGTTTGAGGGGGATAGGGATACATGTTTTTTCATCCATTTTTAGAGAAAATTTAAGAATATGTGCACCTCACTAAGGCTAAAAGGCGTGCTGGTTAGTATTTCATGAGCATTTAATATTAGTTTGTAAGCAATTTTTGTCGTTTATAAAAACATTAAAAAGAGGGCTCCTTTTATGCCTGATCGGGCGCATATGGTGTTAATTCTACATTATTGATAGGGGCGCAGTTTTTATTTATTGATTTTATTTCATTTATATAAATAATTTTAGTGGAGAAATAAATACATGTACCATCCGGTAGATGTAAAAGGCGCCCTGTTTTGTATTATTTATTATTTTATTTTTTTTCAAAAGTAGTTTTTTAGTTCATTTTTATAAGGAGGCTACATATAAAATTGTTGAAAACAGGGCGCCTTTTATGCCTAGCGGGGCGCATGTGATGTTATTACTAACGTTACGATATACTTTATACTAAGCACTATTTTTTTTTTTTTTTTTTTTTTTTTTACATATTTGTAGTGTTTAAATTATATATGCGTACTTACTGAATATAAAAGGTGCCCTGTTTTGTATTTATTTATTAAATAGTTTTTCCGTTCATTTTTATAAGAGGCTGCATATAAAACTGTTGAAAACAGGGCGCCTTTTATGCCTAGCGGGGCGCATATAGTGTTATCGCTAAAGTTACGATACATTTAATTGGGCACTTAAAATGTCTTTTGCATATTTGAAGTTTTTTAAATATATATGTAGGCCAAGTGCACCTCACTAAGGCTAAAAGGCGTCCCGTTTAAAACAGGACAGGGTGCCTTAAAAACAGGACACTTTTTAATCTAGAGGGGCGCATATGGTGTCATTTCGGCTTTACTATATTATTTACAGGGCGCTTTTTTTTTTTTTCCTTTTTTTTTTTTTTTTTTTGTATTTAGTATTAGTTTTCAGCTTATTTTTATAAAGACGCTATATTTTTATTTATTTTTACATACATTTTGATTAGAGAGGCACACGTATGTGCTTCGCTAAACATGCAAGTCGCCCTGTTTTGTAGAACATGCAAGATACCCTGTTTTCTGTATTATTTGTTATTATTGATATTGACAGATTTTTTTTTTTTTTTTATCCATGTTTTGATAAAATTTAAGAATATGTGCACCTCACTAAGGCTAAAAGGAGTGTTGTTTAGTATTTCATGAGTATTGATTATTTGTTTGTAGCAATTTTTGTTGTTTATAAAAACATTAAAAAGAGGGCTCCTTTTATGCCAGATCGATCGCATATGGTGTTATTTGTACGTCACTGATAGGGGCACAGTTTCTATTTATTGATTTTATTTCATTTATATAAATAATTTTAGTGATGAAATAAATACATGTACCATCCCGTAAATGTAAAAGGCGCTCTGTTTTGTATTTTTTTTTTTCAAAAATAGTTTTTTAGTTCATTTTTATAAGGAGGCTACATATAAAATTCTTAAAAATTGCCTTTTACGCCTAGCGGGGAGCATATAGTGTTATCACTAAAGTTACGATATATTTTATTGGGCGATATGCGCTAAAATTTGTTTTACATATTTGTAGTGTTTAAAATATATGTACTCACTGAATATAAAAGGCGTCATGTTTCGTATTTGTATTTAGTAATAGTTTTTAGTTGATTTTTATAATAACGCTACGTGTTTTAAAACTATAATTTGATTAATGGTGCTCACATATGTGTTCCACTGAACATGCAAGGCGCTTAATTTGTTGAAACATACAAGCTCGCTCTTTAGTGGAGAATGGAAGGCGCCCTCTTTAGTGGAACTTAGAAAACGCCTTTTACTTAGTCTTCTGTGTGCCTAGTGTAGTGGGGCGCACATAAACATATTCAAGAACTCGCATTCTTCCTTTATAATACGTACATGTAGGCATTCAGATAAAGAAGTTTCAGGATTGCTTTTGAGAATAAATTCTACCGAAATATTTCCTTCAATTTTAAACAAAAACCATAATAATTTTACAGTGTTCTAGGGAAAAAAAAAAAAAAAAGTTCCTCGGCAGGGGGCGCACCGGGCATTTGCCTCGTTGCCCGGTGGGCCAGTACGAGCCTGAGAATAGGATTCGAGAAGGATTTATGTAATAAAACTGTATTAAGTGTATTTTTTCGACGTAGGAATGTTTGCTGGTGCTCGGATACTTTTCCTGCCGACTGCACCATTCTCTGATCCTCAACCTGAAACAAAACTCAGTGGATATTAACCTAATCAATATTAAGAATTTTAATTTTGGCAACCACGGTTATCATTGCACATTAGCAGACGGTGTTGATAGATAGCAGATATGACCGGTAATTTTCTTTTCCTTCTATGGTGAAGAGTTTTTTTAGATATGAATATGTAAATAAATGTGCCATTTTGAGAAGTCAAGTGATTTTTTAGGTGTAGTAAACCTTTGCATCTGCTCAATTGTTTTTCCATTGCAGTTGTTATTTTAATGTTCTATATCTATTAGTGTTAAGTCTTATTTTTTGTTCGTTTATTTTGTTTTGTATTTAACAAAGATGAATTTTTCACATGTATTATCATAAAATAGAAAATTTTTATCTTTCGTTAGTTTCGATCCTGAATTTCGATATACCTACTTCATTATTTTTTTCAGAAGTAATATAAGAAGTAAGTATCAAAAAGTTACATTTGTGAGTGATTAAACCAATGCTGAGGTCAATATATCTATTGTTATTATTATTATTTTAACTTCCACTGTCGTTTTTTTTTTTTTTTTTTAAATTAATCGTGTTTTTTCCGCTTTCTTAGTTTATACCTTAAAAACTGTTTCATTTATAAACATTAAATTTGGTAGTTATGTACAGAAAGGGAAACAAACATGAAACATGATGAAACAAACCGACCATTTATGTGACATAAACAGCAAATTGTAGAGTGCAGTGTGTAACAATTTTTTGATTTTGACAAAGTTTTATACAAGTTTTTTTTTTTTTTTTTTTTTAATGTTTGCGATTTTTTTTCCTTGGCATTTTTCTTTGAGTTGTAATTCAAAGAAGATGCCACCAAAAATAAAATCTGTATAGCTCTTTATTTTATTTATTTTTTAACATAAAAAGAAACATTTTCTTACACATGAATTAAAAAATATATATGTGTTAAACCTGCATTATTAAAATTTTTTGATAAAACTGAGTCGCAACAGCTTTAAAATTTTGATTTGTTTATTATTTAAATATGAATTTCAATTAATCAAGTGGTCTTATACGTTTTATTTTTCTTGAGTTTATCATCCGCAAACTAATGCAGGGGTCGATCCAGGTTTTAATTTTTGGGTCCCTTTTTTGTGAAAAACAAAATATTTTTGTGAAATTTTTATTTATTTTTGTGAAATGTAAAATATTTTTGTGAAAAAGTAAAATATTGTGTAAAATCTTCCGTTTTTGCAATCACTTTATGTAATGTTTAATATCAATTTAATAGAGTTTCGTTGAGACAAATTAAGGCATTAATTAAAAATAATACTGAAAATATGAAAACATTTAATAAAAGGATCATTTTTATAAAACAAAATCTTGTGAAGGGACTCATTTTATAAATTTGAATTTTGTGAAGGGTCCCTTTTCATGGATTTGAATTTTGTGAAGGGTCCCTTTTCATGGATTTGAATTTTGTGAAGGGTCCCTTTTCATGGATTTGAATTTTGTGAAGGGTCCCTTTTCATGGATTTGAATTTTGTGAAGGGTCCCTTTTTATGAATTTGAATTTTGTGAAGGGTCCCTTTTTACTATGTGGAATTTTGTGAAGGGGCCGCAAAAGGGACCCAAATTTTGCCTAGATCGACCCCTGTAATGTGAATGCATATTTAGTTTATTTAAATTAATCATGTCCCTAATCAATATAATCAAATGCAAATAATTAAATTTCAGTTGCATTTCATTAACAGCAGTTATATAGTGAGATTTGGTGGTGGTTTTGAATTGCTAAAAATAGTCACCAATTGAAATATATTTATTTAAACATTTGAATTATTTAATCTTTTTGGAAGTTCATTTAAATATTGTAACCAGTGAAGTGGACAAAGCCTACTAGGTAAGCTGCTGTGGGGGTTGGTGAGCAAAGCGAGCAGGGGCAAAACTCCATAATACATTGAATAAAAATCTTTCATTAAATTTGATTTTTTTAACCATTGTTGATTAAATTTAATTTCATGTACTTTTTTCAAAATGGATTGCTTAATAAATTCTTAGAAAATTAACATTAGTAGTACATTAAAGCGGTTGAATTGGAGATAAATTCAGGAAAAATACAAAGAAAAATTGCAGAATAGTGATACATTTTCACGAATTGGACTGAAAATTGAATTGTGGTTAGCTGCTTCCCAAAAAATATTTTCACTTTGTACTTCTTTCATAATTGTATTTAAATAAAATTAAAATATATATGTCAAAGCATTTAAGAAAGTAAATTTTAAAGAAATAAGTTTTTAGAAACTTAAAACATTTTAATTTTAGATAGCACATGTCAATCCACATAATCTATTTACAGTGGGTGATCAAATTATTAGAATTATTTTTTTTTAATTATGACATGTTTTCGATTTTCTAATAGAATACTGGACAAAATGGCCTGGAACTTCAAACATGTAACGAATATTTAAAAACTCAATTTTCTGCTATCGATTTAGTCCAAACTGCAGTTAAGGGACCAACTACAAATTGAAGAGAAACACAAATACTTTGGATCATAAAAAGCTACAAATGACTTGTAACTTTAACACATTGTTGCACATACTATGTTACTATGTGCAATATTTATATGTTTTGTTGGGGGTAATTGTGCAATTATTTAGGCAGATATTAATTATTTTTGGCAAGTTTTTTGCTTATAACTAGAACAGATTTCCATACAATTTTACAAAACTTGCAGAAAAATTGACAAAACATCAGAGAAATATTATTCTTAAACATAAAATTCACACATGTAATATTCGCTGAGAATATGAGCATTTATAATAAATATTTTTTTACTTTGCATACTCGAAAGATAGAAATATATTTATTTTATAGGTTGAAAGCTAGATATATTGGGCAACTTTTGTCAAAAGTTCATTTGCATAGAGTAAAAATTAAGCAATTTGTCAGCAAAAGAACAAACTAGATTTTAGGTATTTTCCAGAGTTGAAATTTCATAAGGGGTTTTTCACATGCTGTGTATTTAATTTCAAGATCCAATTATTTCAGCCGCATTGCAAAAGTTCTTTTTCGTGAAAAACTTCTTAAGGCTTGCAACTCTTAACATATTTTTATTTATTCACTAAGATTTTTGAGTTCAGAAAGGGTTTTTCACAAAAAAAGAACTTTTGCGACATAGTTAAAATAATTGGACCTTCAAATTTAATATATGTCATGCAAAAAAACCCTTTTGGAAATTTCAACTCTGGAAACCTAAAATCTAGCTCGTTGTTTTGCTGATAATTTACTTAATTTTTACTTTATTCAAATGAACTTTTTACAAAAGTTGCCCAATGTATCTAGCTTTCAACCAATGTAATAAAAGATTTACTATCTTTTGCTTATACACAATAAAAAATATTTACTGTAAATGCTCAAATCAAAAATGCTCATATTTCAGCAACTATTACACATGCAAATTTCATTTTTCAGAATAATGTTTCTCTAGTGTTTTTTCAATTGTTTTGGAAGTCTTGTGTAATTTTATGGACATCTGTTCTGGTTATAAGCAAAAACTTGCTAAAAAATTTAATAATTTTTGAAAAAAAAAAAATTGTATTTACTTAAATAATTGCGCAATTCCAACAATAAGAATGCTAAATATTGTACATAGTATGTGCAACAATATGTGATAAAGTTACAAGTCATTTGTAGCTTTTTATGATACAGGGTTCCAAAGTATTTTGCTCTTTTTTAATTTGTAGTTGCTCCCCTAATTCCACTCTGTACTAAACTGATAATCGAAAATGTGTTTTTTTTTTTTTTTTTTTTTAATGTTCTTTGCATCTCTGAAATTCCATGCGATTTCATAGATCTAGTACTTTTTTAGAAAATCGAAAAAGTATTTAAAAAAAAAATCTGGAGTGACTCCACTCGACTTTCCGAACATTGAGTAATTAACGGTTTTGTAGATAAAGTAAAGTAGGAGGAGTTGTTAAATAGACAAAAAAGAAAATTATGATAGGGTGTTTGGGTATTTTTCTTTATATAGTACACAATGTTTAATTTAACCAAACATGTAGATCATAATGATAAAGAATAATTCATTGTGTCCCTGTAAAAACCTACAAATGCTAGATTCACCAAAATGCTTATAGTTAGTGCAGTAGTGATTTATAATATTTATATTTAATTTTCAACTCCATCGGATAAGGCATTTAGACGCTATCACACTTTAAAGTTTGAGCCCATATGCCCCAATTATAAAGAAATTTACATTTTGTCCTTGTAAGAAGAACCAGAAGTGCTAGATTCTCTAAAGTTCATAAAGTTCGTGTGACAGCGACTTATAACATGTATATAAATTTTCAGTTAATTTGAATAAGGAGTTTAGTCGCTGTCACACTTTAAATAATTTAAGTCTATAGGTCTTAATGATGAACAATTTTTAATTGTGTCCTTGTAAAACTCGTTAATTGCTAGAGTCACCAAAATGTATACAGTTTGTGTGATGGTGACCTAGACCTATAACTCGTATATACATTTTCCACTCAAACAGATAAGGCATTTAGATGCTATCGCTCTTTAAATAATTTCACCCCATCGGCCATAATGATACAGAATTATTTGTTGTGTAACTGTAAAAAAACTAGAAGTGCTAGATTCACCAAAACCTATATAGATTGTGAAACTGTGACCTATAATATGTGTGTAAGTTTTTTGTTCAATTGAATAAGGCATTTAGATGCTATCACACTTTTAAAAATTTGTTCCCATAGGCCATAATGATAAACAATTTTTCTTTGTGTCCCTGTAAAGAAACTATAAGTGCTAGATTCACCAAACTCTATGCAGCTCATGCATGTATTACCTATAATATGTGTATGAATTATTTCAGTTTAATAAGACGTTTTGACGCTATCACACATTTTAAAATTTGGTCCCATAGGCCATAATGATAAAGAATTTTTCTTTGTGTCCCTGTAAAAAAACTGTAAGTGCCAAATTCGCCAAAATCTATACAGATTGAGTAACTGTGACTTATAATATGTGTATAAATTTTTTGCTCAATTGAATAAGGCATTTAGATGTTATTGCACTTTTAAGATTTTGGTCCCGTAGGCCATAATGATAAAGAATTTTTCTTTGTGTCCCTGTAAAAAAACTATAAGTGCCAGATTTACCAAAATCAATAGGGCTTGTGCTATGGTGACTTGCAACATGCGTACCAACTTACAGCTCATTCGAACAAAGCATTTAGATGCTAGTGTGTTCACTCACATACATACATCATCGTAAAAATAGTGAATATGGACTCAGGGCACCTCAAAATGTATAGAAATACCAAAATCCCGAATTCGGATTTTTGACATGATTACAATAATTTCCTTACATATGTATGTTTGTAAAGTAAAAAAAAAAAAAAAAAAAAAAGAATCGAATAATTTGATCACTTACTGTATAAAATTTCTTGATATCCCATTAATAAGACAATAGCCTATCTTCCTGTGTTATTTGAAATGCCATTTACTTTTGTAACATTTATTTTATCAGGAAGATATTTTTGATTTTTATGGGTGGATGTCAAAAACAATGTAGACATATTTACCATTATAGAAAAGGATATAATATCTAACATTCTAAATTTAAATGCGTTATTAAAAAAAACCCTTTTTTTAATGTGTGCAGATATATATTTTAGCTATATTTTTGTAGCCTTCTTCAGTGCATGTGAAGTTTCTGCTTATCTCTGGTTTTTCCTTTCTCTTGTTTCTAAGAAACTGGAGAGTTAAATGTCATATATTTATACTGTTAAGAATTAAAAGTAAAAAAAGCTATTAAAGTAAAATTAATCGAAATTACAGAGAATAGATGGTAATGACAATTATAATGAAGTATACTTATTATTGTTATGATTATTACATACTATTCTGTGGCAGATTCATGGGCAGTTTTAGAGAAAAGTAAAAAACAAAAAAATTGTAAAGCTCACTGGGCCATTGGACCAGTAGAATTTATATTTTGCTGGTCTGTTAAATAGTTTTGGACCAATGGACCACTGCTAATTTCTAGCCACAGAGAGTTTCCTGTTTTCGTTTCTAAATTTATAAAATACATTGAAGGTAAACATTATATGATGAATCATGACTTTGTTGTTTCTTTTTAGTTGACAGAATTTATTAGCTAGATAATTTTATATTCTGTTCTGAGACTTAGAATAGCTCAGCACTGTGCTTTCTTTTATAGCAAACATTATATGCTTGTGTACAAAGTGACAAATATTCACTCATGTTTGTGAAAACTGCAACACCAAGAAGGAATGCAAATATCAGAATGATATTTATTGGGCACATACATTATAGTAGGAAGACCAATTGATTAAAATTTCAGGAAATTTAGAGTAATATGTAAAGAAAACAGTACATAAAGCAGCGACCTCTGTGAGCAATAACAGCACTTATCTGCCTTGACATTGACTCAAACAGGGATTGGATGACATGTACGAGCAGAGCTTCATCACTTCAGAAAGCTTCAACACAATGCCACAATTCATCGATCATAGTTACTGGTGAGTGGTGTGGGGCCAGTCGCTTTTCAACGATTAAACAGTCATTTTTATTGGTGCAAGATCAGAATAATGCGCTGGGCAGAGCAACAGTTGAACATGTTATGCATCAAGGAAGGTACGGACAACTTGCTGTCATACATTGTTTTGCTTAAATATTGCGCTTCGGAGGCCTTGAATATAGGACAGAACGATGGGCCTTAACTCGTCAGAAATGTAATGGCTGGTATTCAGAGTGGTGGGAATGAAAACTGTTGATTGAGACGTGTATCCAGTGGTACCACATACCGTCACTCCAGGTGGTGACCCAGTATGTGGCTACAAAAATTTTGATTACCCTCAAAACTGCATTACTGATACGGGCGCTTTTAATGTGAGATCAACGATGAACCTGGACACAAGAATGGCGTGAAGTCGTTTTTCAGACAAATCACAATCCTGTTTTCAGCATCAAGATTGCCTTATCCTTATTTAATAGCATTATGAATAATGCACATTACCAGCTGGGATTCGACATTGTCACACTGTCCATCACCTTCAGTGATGGTATGGGGTCCGTTCCCATTGGATACACATCTCGATTACTTCTTGTTCGCATTTCCGGCACTCTGAATAGTGGCCATTAAATTTCTGGTGAGTTAAGGCCCGCCCCTCTGCCCTATATTCTAGGCTTCTGTAGCGCAACATTTAAGCAGGATAATGCACGACCGCAAGTTATCTGTATTGTCCGGACCTACCTTGATAGAGATTGTGTTCAATCGTTGCGCTGGCCAGTGTGTTCTCCTGATCTCACACCAATCAAAATGTCTGTTTAATCGTTGAAAAGCAAGTGGCTCACCATCACTCACCAGTAACTATGATCTATGAACTGTGGCATCCTGTTGAAGCTCCATGAAGTGCAGTATCCAAATATGTCATCCAGTCATTCAATTCAATGCCTAGGCAGATAAGTGTAGTTATTACTCCCAGAGGTCATTGCTTTATGTACTGTTTTCTCTGGATATTATTACTCAAAACTTTCTGAAAATTTAATCAATTGCTCTTCGTTTTATAATGTATGTGTCCAATAAATATCATTCTTATATTCATACTCCTTCTTGGTGTTGCAATTTTCACAAACATGAGTGTATAATGCATGCTATATACATTTGTATAGTGAACATCTTTTAAAATAATTTACAAGTGATCAGATTACACTAATTAGGTAATAATAGTTTTAATTGCTTAGATTTATTAAACAAATAGTATATTTTCCAGGAAAGAATTGGCTGTTATAAAAATGGACTTCCCTGACTCTTCAGTTCTTTTAAAATTGTCTGGTAAAGTATAACTTGCTTAGTATAAATTACTGAATCATATATATGTGTGTTATTCTAACTGACAAAACAAATCACTTTTTTATTTACAGAATGTTTATACTCATCCTCATCTATAATTCTGCAAAAAGAAATTAATAAAGTAGTATGTGAATTTTTATATGTTTTTCAAAACTATCTACTAATATTAATATTTAATTATTTTTAAGAAGTATTTATATTACAATATTATTTTATTTTATTAGTATTATTAA
Organism: Salticus scenicus; assembly: GCA_963930645.1. Taxonomy (NCBI): domain Eukaryota; kingdom Metazoa; phylum Arthropoda; class Arachnida; order Araneae; family Salticidae; genus Salticus; species Salticus scenicus. The sequence goes on along the minus strand of OZ005655.1, from coordinate 92,479,381 downwards.
CTTTTTAATACATAATTTGCAAAAAGAAAGAAATCATAATAAAATATCTTTGTTAAAAATAAAATAAAATAATGCTCAGCATGCCTTTTATTCTAGAGTCAATGCTATATTAAGAAATTTGTTATACATTTTTTTGTAATAACAGATAAAAATAATAATGTAACTATAACCACTGTGTAGTTAAATAGAGAATTGTCATCTATAATTTGAAATTTATATTAGTTAAACAAAAACTTATGCCCTTTCTTTAATAAAAAGAAATCCGTTAAACTGTTTGATTTTTAAAATAAATTTTATTAGAAAGTATGTGTTTTATTGTTGAAACATTAAAACTGAAATTTGCTATTTTTGAAAAGTGTAAATTAACTCATTTAAAAACCAGCATAAAATTCCTATAAAAAGAAAAAGTGCCTTTTTTTTTCAAAATCTGTATTTAAAACTAGCTGCCTTCGGCAACCATCTAGTTTGATATCCTTGAAAATTTCACCGTATTGAACTCCCGCTCGGTGGCACCTGTGGTGCCTTCTCCTTATTTTAGAACGTACAATATTTTGCTCACTCATAGTGCAAATATCTTTGAAAATTCTAACTGTTGCAAATTTCCGCTCTGTGGTGACTGTGTTGCCCATTTACGTTTCATCATGATATGAAACAATCTGTTCATTCACCATTGTTTGGACATCTGTGCATGTCGAACAAGCTCTGCAGATTTCCGTGGTCATGTAACCATAACAAAATCACAGTAGTAGTTTTGTTTTCGGCTGTAGTGGCAGCCGATTATGCATAGTGGATATATCTCCATTCTGTACCAGCGGGTTTTATACCCAAAGGAATAAATTAGCAGGTTTATCTCCATAATGTAACTGTGGGCTTTGGTTCCTTTGTTCATTCATGTCAGTTATGTGTAATGTGTGTTTTGTTCTGTTCTGTCATCTATCAAATTACATACACACTCTACTACAACCATGAAAATGACCCTTGAAAACTGCAATTGTGTCAAACCTCCAAACCAGTGGTATCTACAATCTAATCCACCCTATATAAGTAATTTAATTAGAGTTGGAGATATTGAAATTTTAAAATGTTAAAACACCATCTGGCAATAGAGGTTTGCAACATCTACTCTTTAATTCCAATTCATATATGTTACTTATGAAATTGTGTTAATTAGAAGCTGAGATACAAAAATAATATAAACACTGTTATAAAAAGATTTGTGACTGACTACTTTTTCATGTTTTTCTTGAAAACGTGCATTATTCCGGGCTAAATACAATTAAAACTCCTTAGTACAAGATGTGAACAGAGTATTGGAATTCAAAACTCCTGTATGGAATTTGAATGGCTTATATCAATTTAAAAATCCACAATAAAAGTACTTTAAAATATCTTTGGAATGATGTATTATAAGTAATTTAATCATAATTAGAATTGGAGATATTGAAATTTTAAAATATTAAAGCACTATCTGGTGACAGATTTGCTACCTACTCTTCAATTTCAATTCAAATAAGTTTTGAAGTGATATATTACTTTTGAAATTAGGTTAAGTAGAAGCTGAGATACCAAAGCAATATAAACATTGTTATAAAAAGATTTGTGTCTGACTTTTCAATGGTTTTCTTGAAAACTTGCATAATTCCAGTCTGAATACACTGTTAAAAATTCTTAGTGCAGAATGTGAACTGAGTATCAGAATTCATAAGTCTGTAAAATTAAAAAGAATAAAGACGTTCTGGGTTTTCTGTGTTTTCTCTGAAACACTCGTATGAAATTTGAACGGCGTTTGATTTATTGGGTCTTAAAACCTAATAATACCAGTTTTAAAGTAAAGTGAATATCAAGTGACAATTTTCTTATGTTTAAATTAGTTTGTATATCAGCCAAAAGTTGGCGATGGTGATTCTGATATGTTGTATTTTATTTATTTATTTATTTTTTGAAAAAGCTATATCTCAAAATCTAATGTGTATAACTATGCCTTTTTTTAATTTGTATGTTTATTCAGCAAAAAGTTGTTTCTTATCTGTCGAAAGGTGGCACTGTTATGTTGTAAGCTTCCTTGAATTTTCCGTGTTTATGCAGAGCTATGCCTCAAAATCTAATGTGTATATCTACATTATTTTTTTCCTTACTTATGTTTAAATTTTTATGAAAATCGGCTGAAAAGTGGTGTTAATATGTTTAATTTTATGTGTATATCGGCCGAAAAATGGCGCTGTTAAGTTATAATTCTCTTTGTTTATGAAAAAGCTACATCTGAAAATAGAATGTGTATGACTACACTATCTTTTAATATTTGTGTATATTAGGCAAAAAGTTGTTTGTTATAAACCATGTTAAAGTTATTCTTTTAAATTTCTTTAGCATAGACAAAAAAAAAAAAAATGTAAAAAATCATTTCAAAATAAAAAAAAATCATCACCAGAGACCGTATATATATATATAATCATTTCAGAAATTAAAAAAATTAAAAGTAAAATAGAAACTAAATAAATAAATAAAAATTAATCTTTTAAAAGGAATTTTTCTCTCTTTATATAAACCGTTGAAAGAAAAATGAATACAAAGTATTCTAAGATTTAATGTCCATTCCATGGATTATAAGGACATTTGATAGAGAGATTAAAACTTTCGTATTCTTGTTTAATAAAAATCAAACTTTAAATACTTCTAATTTTCAGTTCACCATCATACTATAGGTATGCGGCACTTTGCTATTCATAAAAAATTCTGACCTTGAATTTGACATTTATACTCCTTTTAAGATATTGAAAAATCTCAATCACCGTATTACCCGTCAGTTTCTTAATTTGTTAATCCATGTTTACAGTATCTCATGAACAAATAGTCATAAAGAAGTCAAATCAGTTTGCTTTTCAGCATTCTAATTTGAAAACTTTGCATTTCATAAGTTATTCAAAATTTACAATTTTCTCAACATGGGAGAATAGGGCAAAATTTTGCATAAACATGTATTATGGAAATTATTTTCATTGTAACAATGTTAGACCAGTTTTATAATAAAATTTGCGATAGTGGCATGAACTTCATTGACTATGAATAGTGCACTTCGAAAACTTAGTAAGTTATTTAAAATTTACAATTTTCTTAACATGGGAGAATAGGGCAAAAATGTTCATAAATGTGGATTAAGATTATTTTCAGCTTGAATAAGTTGAACCAGTTTTAAAATATCATTTATGATATTTCTATAAAATTTATTGATTATCACCATTCTACTTTAAAAACTTTTAAGTTAGATGAGCAATTGTTTTCAACACGTGTATAAATCAAATTGATAAAACATATAAAACACAGCACTTCACACGTTAAAATTCAAGTCGAAAGACTTAGTTTAAAATTTCACAGTATAAAAAATAGAACATTACGACGTTTCGTCCAAGCATTGTTGCTTGTGGACATCCTCAGGTTTAGTTCGCTCACTGCCAGTGTCTTGATCCTTTAAAATATGTAAAATGGGTTGCCATACTTTCGCCAATTCTCTGGAATGTTCATAATTGATGGCGCGTTTATCGTATTTTATTATCTGTATTTTTTCTTGTATTTCAAGTTTAATCAGACTGGAGGGGGTTGCTATTATTTCAGCTTGATCCCATAACGGTTTAGCATTTTTATTTTCTAATATGTAATCTTTTAGAGCTGTGTTTCCATACGGGGATCGTAAAGAATATTGATGTTCAGAAATGCGTTTTTTTAAACTTCTTTTTGTTTTCCCTATGTAATAGACAGTTTTATTTTCAATTTTGATAGGTATTTTATAGACGCCTTTTTGGGGAGGGTTAATCTGATGTTTAATTTTTAACAAACTTTGTAATTTTTGTGTTTTAAATGCTAAATTATAATTGTAGTTCTTTAGAATATTTCTAATTGGGATAAATTGTTTGTGAAAATCTATTGAACCGATGTATTTATAGTTGTCTTTTTTAATTTTCGTTTGATTTAAGGTAATTTTAACTTGATTATGTATTTTATTGAAAATTGATAAGTTATAACCACTTTCAAGCATAGTGCGTTTAATGTAATTTAAATCTTTTTTAATAAGAAATTGAAAAGTGTTATGTGTGTAAGCACGTTTAATTAATGGAATTACAGCGTTTCTTTTATATTGAAAAGGGGTATTTGAATTAGCAGGTATGATAGAAAGGGGGGGAGGAAGGTTTATAATAGGTTTCAGTCCCAATTTTGAGAATTTTGGGTCCAAAATTCTCAAAATTAAAATCCTATTGTATTAAATCCTATTAAAATCCTATTGTATCTGTTTAAAATATCACCAGAAAACTATAAAAGAGATGAGGCTGTTAACTTTCAGATGTATATAATGTATTTTTGCTCTAAAAGTTTAGCTCCACCAGTGGTTGAGAAGCTCCGTTCTCAAATCTGAAAAATGGGAAGTGAATGATTTGGTTCCAGGGGGTCTAGCACCAACTCATCGGAATGTTGACCTTGGTGGAAACTTTTTGATATGATGTCATTTTTCCAATAAACCCTGGAACCTGCTAACACGAACGTATCGTAATCCTTTTGGAATTGGAAAAGGTTCATGGAATTGGATTAAAAAATTTTGGCAAGGGAATACATCGCAAAAATACAAATTCAATAGCAAATTTTGAGATGGCAGTTTCGATTGTAGTCGCATTAAAATTGTTTCTTGAATTAGTAGAAGTACTTCATTTTTAAATTATTAAAAAAGTCATATATAGTATTAATAGAGCACATTTATGAAGAATAAGTCATAATATTTAAAGTTATTAAAAATTAATTCAGTTTAATAAAAATTGTAATAAATATAAGTTTTCTTTGTAACTAAAATTCTTATTTTAAAAGTATGAAGAATAACATGTCTTAATATTTAAATTTATTGAAAATTAATTAAGTTTAATAAAAATTACAAAAAATATTTTTTTTCTGTAATTAAAATTCTTATTAGTCATGTATAATATTAATAGTGCGTTTATTAAGAATAACAATTCTTACTACTTAAAGTTATTAAAAAAAAAATTAAATTTAATGAAAATTGCAATTATATATTTTCTTTGAAACTAAAACTCTTTAAAGTGTCTATGAATGATGTAAATCCCAGTATATAAAACTATTGAGAATTGATAAAGTTTAAAGGAAATTGTGATAATTATTTATTTTCCCTGCAACTAAAATTTTCATTTTTCATTTTATTGTTATTGAATTAAGTAAGTTAGAGATACAATATACCTGTTTTACATTCATTTGCAAAAATCATTTGTAGGTATATAATAGAATCTAATAAAAAATTCTCATATCTAAGGGGGAAAAATGCGAGTGAATATTTAAAAAAAAAAAAAAAAAAAAAAAAAAAAATTAATAACCGACTTAAAGATCTAAATTAGACATATTGTCAAAATTCAGTTACAAAAGGAAAATAACTTTGAGATGATTTTAGTTTTTCTGACTTTGATAAGAGATTTTTTTTTTTTTTTTTATTTTTTTTTTTATTTATTTACTTTGCTTAAAAATTTAAAATTGAACAGCATTTATGATTTCTAAGAATATGTATTTTAAATATTATAATTTGTCAAACAAATAATATCATATTTTATTGTATATTGTAAATTCTGAAAGCAGTACATACAAGCATGCAAATAAATAAATAAAAAACTAATAAGTATTTATTCTTAAAAACAGAAATGTAAATGCATCCTTTTGTAACCATAAAAATTTTAAATCAGAAACAATTTACATAACATTAAGTTTTCATAGTTGTCAACTATTTCATTTTCACCTTAGATTAAGTAATAATAATATCAAATTAGATTTTTTTTTTTTTTTTTTTTTTTTAATCTCCTTTCTACAGTTAAATAAGCCAAAAATTACTATTCGAAAATCACTAATATTAAAAAAAGTTAACTGCCAAGTTTCTTTCTTTTTTGGACTTATTATTTATGGATTTGCAGACTTTATTATTTATGGATTTGCATTTTGAAACAGAATTCTCTGCTTTATTTACTATAAAAAAAATTATTAAAAATTTTTTTAGCAAAAATTGGAGTAAAACATTAAGCTAAAACATTTTTTACTTCAATTTATGAGATACATGTACATCAGAATTAGAGAAAAACGGAAAAAGTCTTTTGCCATCTAAATATTCCTTCATCGTTTTCCTAAAAAATAAGTTTGTGTTGTCGGAAATATATATATATATATATATATATAGATTCCTTTTTTATAAAAAAAAAAAAAAAGTCACTTTTTCTTTTCAAATGGTCACTTATTTTGCATCAGTTTCTTTGTAGGAACCCTGGCATCTTGGCTTATATTTAAGAAGCCACTGTTTTCCTCCATGCTAATTATTTTTAAAAGTATTTTTATTTAACTAATTTTTTTTATTATAGGTCTTGCAGAAAATCCAGGGGGAAAATGCTTTTATCTTGTTTTTATCTGATGATCAAAAGGAATTTTATTGTGAGGTAATGATAGTATTATTTTCTAAGAAATTCATGAATTTTAATTAAGATTTGAAACTTATGATTTGTAATTTATTAAAAACTAGTCATTCTTTGCCCACCTGTTGTCATATTTACAAATGAAAAATATTTTCCAAATCAAAAACAGTGGCTAAATGTCGTCTTAAACAACCAAAAAAGAAAAAAAAAAGTGATTATTTAAATATTATGATTATTTAAATCATATTAATGGGATTCTAGTAATAAACTTTAATTATTTATAAAAAAAAAAAAAAAAATAACTTCATTGCAAATTTATCAATATTGTCACTGGTTCATTTGTTGATAGGATAATATAAAATACCCCACTTACTTTTTTTTTTTAACTCTACTAAATCTGGTCATAATAGAAAAGTCCCTTTTTTTTAAGTTTGAATTTATTATTATTTATATTAATTTTAATATTATTATAATAATTTTAACTTTTTTTTACGTCCCCACCTCTCCCCTCTAGTTTAATTTACTGTTTTAACTATAATTTACGGGGGGGGGGGAGGGGTAGCAGGAATTGAGAAAGATAATTGCCGAATCACCACCTAAAGCTCTTACACAGCATTCATTACATGCATTCTTTTAAATTATCTTTTAAACTTATTTTATTTATTTCAAATCATAGGTAAAATTTACTTTTTTTGCATATATTTTTGCAATTGTGACATCATATTAGTTTGCTAAATCGTCCGTCTTCCATTATTTTATTAATTCATCTAAACTAAGGATAATTTTTCTTTTGATACATTTTTGTAGCAATGACATCAGTTTCGAGCAAAAACTTGAGCTTTTATTATTAAGATGTTTTTCACTGTTTATCAGCAGAAAATTAAGCAGGAAATTAAGAACAAATTTCATAAGTTTTATTCAAATATATTTTTCGAGTAATAGTAACTAAATACATGCACTTAAAAATAAATAAATATTATATATATATAAGTCATATTAAAGTGGACAGCTATACATGGAAATAATTAAAATGCTGTGCAGTTGCTGGTTAAGTGGTTCTTTAATAAATTCAGGGCTTATATCCATTACACAAAGGTGAGCCCTCCTCTTAAAACTTAGATCTTGAAAACCTAACTTCAGACTAACAACTAACTTCAAAATTCTCTTTCCATTCTAAGTGGGAGTGGTCACGTGTTTGAAACTGTCCCGATTGGCTTAGAAGAGGAAGTCATATGTCTTCGGAAGGTAGGAATAGAAGGTTCTAGATTAGAATTACGTTAGAATTGCATAGTATAATAAATAACACTTTGTTACATCAGAAAATAAAATAAGTTCAAGAATTGAGAACAAGTTAATGAATTTGGAATTAGTGAAATATTCAGAAAAAAAAGATTAATAAAGAATTAATTAGGGCACTATCAGTGGATTAATGGGAGTTAGAATCATTTAAATTTGAGAAATGAAGCTTTAATTTTAAGGGGGCTTTTTTAATTATATTTCATATATATATGTATATATATTATTTAAAAATGTCTTAAGTTTTGTAAAAAAAAAAGGTTATGATTCAATTTTGCATTTGAATATTTTAAATAAATTTAATTAAGTAGAATGACCTTCAATAAACATATTCACAAAAGTGTTAAGGTATGTTATTTCTTCAGAGATTGTAATTGTAATACAGTTAACTCTCTAAAACCAGTGTATCAATTACGATGTAGATAAATATTGTCATGATTGATTTGTGGATTGCAGAATTTCAGAATTTGGTTTTAGGAGATAAAATAGTTATAAACTGTGAATTGCTGATGAATTACTGATTACTTAGCATATTACAGGTGAGGAAATCACAAGTGGAACTATAAAATAACCAAAAAGATAAATTACTTAATCGGAGAAAAGAGAGACTTAATATTAATGAAGGAATTTTTTATCGAGATAAATATTTAAATTTTCTCATAACACAAACTTATGTGCTTCACTAAGAATTTCTAACTGTTCTCAAATCATGTTAAATATATTGACATAAAATGGATAATGTTATAGAAATTGTCATGAAGCATGACATCAATTTAATTAATATTTTGGCTGTCATGAAGCATGACATCGTTTTATTTAATATTTTGGCAAAACAATAGAATATTTACTCAATCTTATCCAAATTATTTATCACTGAATTCTTCCTCCTGTTATTCTGCTGTATTTCGGCTTTCCATTGGCACATCACGTTTTTTCCATTGGTTCTTCTTTCACCTCCCGTCAACACGTGGGGTCCGTGACGTCGTTGTTTCGTCATCCCGGCACACTCCGTGATTTCCTACTCCTGATTGGTCGTGCCGCGCAGTGACGTTTTTGGACTCGCCATTTGAGTAGCGCGCACGGTTTTTTTCAACACTCGATCTACAGGATGCCAAGATGAAAGGATGGTAGCAGCTAAGCTCAGATTGCGAGCAGGCCATCGCGCGGCCCCATGATGGCATGCGTCCCTCCTTCCATGATTTAGAAACCTTTCCCATACTAATTATTTTAGTATAGCCGCAAAAAAATATACTTATCCTTCGAGTCAAAAATTCTCAATACTTATAGAAAACAGGTATCCAGCACTTAACCTGTACTTAGAGCACGTGATTAAAAAGGATTGAGAATCTTCAGTGATCTCCAGACATAGTGGAAGCAGACACTCAATACTACATGTCGTCTCCCTTCTTATGGAGTAATTAAAGGATTTTTGATAGAATGGAGTAGAAGGCTGATTTTTACCAACTATGTGAAAAATACCAGAGCCGGGAATCAAAACGTGCGGATGCTCTAACCACTGAGCTACCCTGGCTGATAACCAGCTCGGCAGTTCTCACATAATTTACGTTGGCAAGGTCACAGAGTCTGCATTAAAGCAACTATATCAAGTGACAAATTTTGAATATGGCATAACTCCAAACGGCCACGAAATTTCAATTCAGAAATTTAATTCATCAACCTGGAAATTAATTTTTGATAGAATAGAGTAGAAGGTAAAAAAAAATTAATTTCCAGGTTGATGAATTAAATTTCTGAATTGTAATTAAAGGATATTCAACACAGATGATTCTGGCCTCTGTCTTTTTTCTGGTGAGATCGTTTTTGTTATTACTTAATTTCAGTATCACGCTACCAGTGTGTACTCGAGTGAACTTTCTATGAACTGTTCCTGGTGTTATGCCTTTGTCTTTCTACTCGCAATTAACTACCTTTAACTTATACGATCACCCAAGATCTCAGCATACTGTAATATTTAAATAATGGATGAAGAACTGGGTTAAAAGAAAAAGGAAATATTTTTTTTAAATGAATAACTAAACGATTAATTAACTTTAAGTGCAAATCAACTCGCCTGTATTGGCTAAGTAACGATTTCACGGCAAAAGTGTCTCTTCACTCGCATATTAATTACTGCAAAAAAACTTGATTTTTGCATTCAGGGAACCTTAAAATGTATAAATACAGCAAAAATTCAATTTCTAAAATTTGCTTTTTCTACTATCATACATGGGTAAGAGAAAGTAAAAATAATAGCTCAGCAGTTAGAAATATCTGTTCCTGGTTCAGGCAGTCAGAAGGTTAACAGTGTTAAAAATAAATTACATATTTGATACAGTGAATGCTTCTTATTTTAATTTTAACTTTACCTTTTTTATGTGTTTCAGAGAGTAATTTCTGTTTCAGGTTATAGGAGAGAGAGCTTTAACTGAAGACGTAAGATTTGGAGTAAGCACTTTTTTCCTTTCCTTTCCTTTCCTTTCTTTCTTTCTTTCTTTTTTTTTTTTTTTTTTTGTATTTATACATTATGATAAAATTTTTACTTATTACCAAATTTAATAAATATTTTGCATATCAGTGTGTATTTTTTGTATCCTAACTATCAAAATTAATTTTCATCAAATACTTCAAAGATATATGAATTATTCAGAAGAAACACAAAAAGAATTGTACTAAGAGCCTTTCATAGTAATAAATTAGTCCATGAGAAGTATACTTATATTAATATTTTATCTGTTTTTTACCTGGAAAATTAAAAAAAAAAAAAAAAAAGTGAGTACACCTTAAAATGTTATAAATGTGATAAACTTTAAAACCTGCTACTTTTTTGCTCTTTAAAACCAATTAAATTAGATTGCATAGTCTATAAACAAGGTATATTAAGGTTTTAAAAGATTACATTGTATTAAATTAAAAAAATAAATAAATAAATGGTACTTTTAAAATTATAGAAATTGTAGGTATTTCATGAGTAATAAATTTATCTTTGTGTTTTTATAGGTTGAAACTTCAAAGTTTAAGAGTTCAATTTTTAAGAAGACTAGTGTATATACTAATGATGTAAAGGTATTTATGTGTATTTTAATTCATACCTTCTTATAAAATATTGTATTTTAAAAAAAGTATTTTGGGACTGCTTGGTGAAGTTTTTCACACACCCATTTTTGTTTAAAAGAATTATATTTAATAATCTAATCTACCTTAAATATCAATGGTCTCAAATACTTTTCTATTTTTATGGTGTTATATTTTCAAGATTTTGTATTTTTCTGCTGCTACTATTCCCATTTTAGGTGCTTTAAATTGTTTAACAGAGGACTAACTTTTAAACTATTAACGTTACAGTTGTCTATCCAGATTTTTCAGACAGGGTAAACTTTTCAGTATTTTTTGTGAAATTAAGAAAATCTTCTGAATCTAAACTTTGTGAAAATCAAGTTTTTCCAAATTTTTCAGCTAGGGTCCTCCTTTTGTGTAATTGTGAAAAATGTAATTTTGTAAAAATAAAATTACAATTAAAGTAATTTTTCAAAACTAAAATTGCAATTAAAATACAGTTTCATTTTAAACATTGAAGGTTCACTTTTATAGAATTAAATATGCACAGAAACCTTTTATAAATTAGAAATTAAATATCAGCTTTTCGTGCAAATACAGCAAAGTGCATCCAATTAGTCAGGCAGGCTTGTTCACCCCACCGAAGAATAGTTTTTGAGATGAAAGAGATGTATCGAAAATTTCTTTTTAAGAGGAAAAATTTTGTGAAAGATCTTTTTTTTTAGATGAAAAATTTTGTGAGGGATTTATCAACAGGCCTAGTTTTACCTCTGGATAGGCCATGCATTAGCATCATATTTCTAACTACAAAAAGTTTTGTTATGAAATGACAAGTAGTTTTAGCCATCTATTATGTATGTGTATATATATATATATATCTTTAGCCATCTATTATATATATAAATCTTTTTATGTTGGTTGTGTGCATAAAAATTTAAACCAGTAAAATAAATCCTATCATTGAAAAGTCATTTAAAAAAAAATTCGTATTTTTTAAGCACAGTAATTTGTGAGATATTGAAGATTGAAAAATGAACTTTTATGGAAAATTAACGCTTTTGGCACACAAAAATTTAATAGAAATCTCTAATTGAAGGTTTTTTGAAAATGGAATAAAATTTGCATTTAAAGTTTTATTTCTTTTTATGTTTTTATTTCTATTTTCTATTTTTTTTTTTTTTTTTTTTTTAATCATTCTCTTGTGTGCAATCAATATTTAAACTTAAAAACTTCTTCACACACCATAAAATTAATGAATGCATTACTGATTTTTAAAGGATGTAGCCTTTCTTCTTCAGGTGCAAAACACGTGCTACTGCCTTGGAGGCAAAAGCAAGACTGAAAGAAGAATAAAATCCAAAAGGGGAGGAGGAGAAGTAAAACAACCAACCAATAGGAAGCTGCAGGCAAAGTCAATCAGAAAAGAACACAACCAAAAAACAGAATACAAAAGAGACAAACACAAAAAATGGAGGGAAGGGATTTTTAAATTATTTGCATATTTCAATTTTAATATTATTTAAATACTTTAATTTTACTCATTTATTTATTTTTATTCATTTATTTATTTATTATTTTAACAAAATGTAGGAAATTATTTAAATGAATTTAAAAAAAATTTTCATTCTGTAGATCGCAAAGTGGAATCAGATTTTTCATTAACAATTTAAATTATGGTCAGATTCCCAACTATGCTTCCAGGGACCAATCCAGGATTTCAAACTTATACCTATTTTTGTGAAAAATCTTAACTGTATTTTATTTTGGGGAAAAATTGTATCACACTCTTTTTTCTCTGTGTGAGTGTGTGTGTGTGTGTGGGGGGGGGAGTTCAAACTAAGTAAAATAATAAAAATAACGCTCAGCAAATAGTGTGAGGCTTATAGCAGAACAGGAACGAAATTCGCTTCTCTCTGAAGTAAACAGTTCAGTAGAGAGAGTGTAAGTAGAAGTTTTTTTATTTGTGCTAGCAGGGTTTAATCCAGTTTTTTAAAAATGGTACCCCATTTGTGAATTTATAAAATAATTTGTGAAAAAATCAAGTAAGTTTGTGAAAATAATGCTTCAGAAGAATTAACCAAAATGCGCAAAGACAAAGAGTTTTTTTTTAAATTTAAAAATACATTTAAAAAATAAAATGGAACAGTTGTAAAATAAATATATATGTTGGCCAGTTATTTTTTATGCGCAAGATAAGAAGGTTTTTACTTAGATATTTACCATTTTCTTCAGTAAATATTCAAACTGAGGGTATTTTTATATGTTTGATGCAGCGAAGCTTATAAAAATATTGCTGAGAATCAGAATTGACTTTGTGATAGTGCTGCTTTGCTGAAAGTTGATTTTGTGAAGGTGTCTGTGCTGAAAATTGATTTTGTGAAGGTACCTCATTGCCAAAAGTTGACTTTGTGAAGGTACCTCATTGCCAAAATTTGACTTTGTGAAGGTACCCCATTGCCAAAAGTTGACTTTGTGAAGGTACCCCATTGCCAAAAGTTGACTTTGTGAAAGTGCCTCAATGGGGTACTAAATTTGTTCTGGATTAACCCCTGGCTAGTATCACTGCACTATATGCATTAATCATACAGGGAGGATAGACACATCACCATACAGTCATCAAAACATCAAACCACCTGACAAAGCAGCAAACAGTGCACTATGGCTACAACTCCAGAGCTTGTCTGTATCAATACACACAAGGATAGTTTTATTTACTTATGCTACTCCGTTTCTCGCCTGTAGCAAATGCTTGTGCATAGATTAAAACCAACATTCTGCATGATTCTTGCTTCGTGAATCGCATCAACAGAAATGCACAAATAAGTTACTTTTCTTCGAAAATGTGCTCATTTAAAATTTTGCTGGGATGACTAAGATTTTTGTGAAAGTACTGATTTTAGGTGTATGAATTTTGTGAAGGTACCTTTTTTGCAAGGTTAATTTTTGTGAAGGTACCCATAAATGATAGTAAAATCGACCTGTATTAACCCCTGGCTTCACAATAGAAGATTTAGTTATTTCTTGTTTAGCAACATGCTGAGAATGTTCACAAAAACGGAATTTAAGATTTATTTTAGTTTGACCAATGTAAAGCAAATGGCAATTATTACAAGGGATGTTGTTAAACAAGGAATATCTGAATCTTCCATTGCAAAGCATAGTTAGTAATCTGACCACAGTTTTAATTTTCAGCAAACCAAAATTATTTTTTATGCCGAATGAGTTTTCAAGTTGGATTTCCTGGAAAGTTTAGCTTTGTACCTTAATTTCAATAAAATTTATTAACGATAAATCTGATTCCACTTTGCTGTCTACAGCTTGGAAAAATTTGTTTAATTCATTTAAATAATTTCCTTCATTTTGCTGAAAAAAATAATAATAAAGAAATTAAAGAAAGTAAGTAAGAAATAAAAGAAAAAAAAATAATAATAAAATAAAAGTAGAATTAAGGTATTTAAATAAAATTAAAAAACAAATATATAAATAAATTATTTCAAAATCACTTTCCTCCAACTTTTTATTTATTTATTTTTTTTAATGTGTGTGTATTTCTTTTATTTATTGTTTGGTTGTGTTCCTCTCTGATTGATTTTACATGCCACTTCCTATTAATTGGTTGTGTTGCCTCCCTCCCCCCCCCCCTTTTGGATTTTGCCTTGTTTTCAGTCTTGCTTTTGTCTCCAAGGTAATAGTGCATGTTTTGCATCTGAAGAAGAAAGTCCATGTCCTTTTGAAACCGGTAGTGCTTTAATTAAATTTATGGTGTGTAAAGAAGATTTTAAGTTTAAAGTTTAGTTTTATGATTTTTTTTTTTTTTAATGTCATTTTAGTTATTCATTTATTTCTTTTTTAATTTCTTGCAGTCATGGCATATTTTAAAAATTAGGTAAACAGAATGAGGTGCCTCATTCTGTACAAAATGCTATGATAAAATATGGCTCATGTTTTATATTTTCAATCTTCCTATCAGTGGCGGCTCGTGCACCGAAAATAGGTGAAGAGGCACACTGTATTTTACACTGTATTCATTTATAGAATATAAATTTACATTTAAATAAGTATTTTTAGTTAATTTTAGTTAACATCATGCTTAATAAAAATACATGAATATTAATTTTGAGCTCTTCACCTATTTTCGGTTCACGAGCTGCCACTGCTTCCTATGGTTAAAATAAAAGGTAACATTATAGAAGTAAAACTTTTAAATCGGTCAGGCTAAGTATATTTTCAAGCGGGGTTGATATGTGACGTGATAGAAACCACATACACCTAAATCTGATGTAAAAATTTTTCATGGTTATAATACCTTTCTTACGTCATGTATGATCGGAATGTTAAAAAAAAAAAAAAAAAAAAAAAATATTTGTTTCAATCTAAAAATTTTTGGGAAATTTTAATATATACTTAATATTGTAACAGATCAGTGCATATTATGCAAAATTTGATAACTCTAAGATAATTAAATAAAAAAAGGAAAAAAAAAAAAAGATTTATAATGTTCTCTATCTTTTTAAAGAACACATATGTTCTACTTTTAATACATGTCATTTTGAATAATGTCTTTTCTTTTTTCCCCCACTTGCTTAACAGCATTCAAATCATGTTATTAAACACAGGTTAAATTAATTTTAGCGTTCTTGACTTTAGTTAAATAGAAAAGCTTTAAACCACCACACATTATATGATAACTGAATGTTTATGTGTAATTAATTGCCAATGGGTTGTTACTGTAAATGTTCATTTTTTTATTTTGTGTATAATTAATCTTTTTTTAAAAAGTCGTTTTCTTATAGATCGTGTTTTAAGATAAATATTTATAAACTATGATTTTTCAGAATTGATGCATAATGAATTTTGTAAATTTCATTGTCAGTAAGATTATTACATCAATTATATTATTACATTTTACAATTTTTTTTTGGTGTGTGTGTGGGGGGGGGGGGAGATTTATTATGGTTGTCATATGACCTAATTATTTTCTTTTTAAATAAATGTCTAACAATCTAACTATCTTTCTTCCAAGCACATGAACAGTAATTAAAAGGTAAACTATCTGAAATTAAATGTATTTTTGAATTTTTTTAAGTAGTGATAAAGAGATTTTTTACACAAGTCATCATAGCTTGTTTAACATACACTCCAATTGGCTAAGGAAAAATTTCATACATGATCGCAAGATTATATTTACCTGTACAAATCTTTTCTTATAAAATTTTAAACTGTGACTCCTAAATTTTATGAAAATTAGATAAACAACACATATTCACATTAATATTTTCCTATGGGAAAACTACTGTACAGTACATTTCGAATTCTGCAGATATTTTTGCGAGTTTAAAAGTGGGCTGTATCAGAACCTAGGTTTTAATTGGCATGATCAGGCTCTGTTAATCACGTGAGAGTGAAAGAGAAATGTGTGTGTGTGTGTGTGTATGTGTTAAATGTATAATATTAATTTTTTTATTAACTAGAAATCAGTAAGCATTTTTTTCTCAATTAATAATGTGGAATAAATTTCAAATTCAGTATTCACTTTATCCTTGTAATTTATTTCTTCTTTCTGCATAAATATTTTTTATATATTTTTTAAATAGGATTTTTCTCTGGAGTATGATGATTCAAGTCTAGAAATTCATTCTTACTTAAGTGTTCCTTTGTTCAATTCAAAAAAGTCTGATAAAATTCTGTGTTTATTGTGCCTTGTAAATAAAAAAAGGTAATAGTCGATATTACTTTGTTTTATAATTTAAATAAATAATAACTTATATATTCAAAAAACAGTTTTGTGACTTGACAATAAAAATTGTTTAACTCCTTTACATACACACTCAAGTTTATTCAAGCACACCATACAGGCCAAACTGTGCACACTTGTGATAATTTAAGGGGTGTCATATTTTATGCTGCTGTAATTTTCACAATCGAATGTATTTGATTGCGATTTGGATTAGTAAATTTGTACAAAGACAATTATTGTAGACAGTTATAGACAGTATTGTATTTTTATGGACCGTTAGTTATTTTGTGTTTACAGAAAATAAAGCTGCATATATTGAATATTTATACAATTGGTATGTTTTCTAATTTTCAAATTATTATTTTATTTTACATTATATTTTAGTAAAATATACAGTGAACTCTTGTTAAAACGGACAATCAAGGGCCAGCAGTTTTTGTCCATATTAACGAGAGTCCATTATAACAGGAGTTCATAAACTGAAGATCGATATGAACTCTAATATCACTATTATGCACACATACACAGTATAACATGAATGAAAATTTGTTTCCCCAAACCCTTTTATTCACTAAAAATATAAAAACATGAAAACCGATACTTACTTTCAAACTTCTCTTTTTCATATAGTACAACTTGATAACAAAATCCTTTGCTATGTCTCCACAACAGAAGTAGAGACAGGTGCAAATTGTTGACCTCAACTGTCACTGTCAATCAATACTATTTACCTCCCACAGTGTAATAGCACAGAGTGAAAGAGATTAACTCTTTTATTATTAAACCTTTTCATGTTTAAAAAAAAAAAAAAAAAAAAAAATGAAAAGATTTTGGGAACTGACTTTTTTTCCAAGAAAATAAGCTTTGAGGGAAAAAAATATCCATCTTAACGAATAAATTGTACATACAAAGTGATATTTATTACATGCAATTCCTATAGGCCTTAGCCGGGGATTCTGTTTTTGTATGTAATAACGAGAAATCCATCTTAACGAGAGTTCACTGTATATCGAAAAATGAATGATTCAGAATCTGAATCTGAATATGCAAATTTGTCAGAAAGGGGCTCGAATGAAACTCATACATACAATAGTAGTTCTGAAGATAGTTCATAAGAATATCTTGCTGATGCAGATAAGCGATTACAAACCAAAAGAAGCTCCCACGAGATATTGCGCTGTGTGTTATATGCGTAATACATTCAATGTTGGGCTTTATGCTACACCTTGCTTTGAAGTATATGAAATTACAAAAGAAAATTTTAAGTAATTTTGTATGTATATGCATTGGCCAAAACAAGGTTTTAAAATGATTTTTTTTTTTTTTTTTTTAAACTAATAAAATTGATTTTTTTTAAGGAGTTAACCATGACATCTTTATATATTTTGTCTTCGTGCTACAACAATATTAAACACGGATAGACATTAAAAGAAAAAAGTATTTATATTGTGTGTTTAAATATGTTGTTGTTATTATTATTATTATTTATAAATTCCAGTGATTCATATTCAGTATCATTTAACTAAAAATTTCTTTTCTTAGATTTAATTTGTTTTGCAAGGTAATAATCTGTAAATAATCTATAGCAATACATGAAATTGTCATAGTGGATGCATATATTTTTTCTTTTTCTAATTTATTTAGCTTTACTCTTCAAGATCTGCAACTTGTAGAAAAATTGGTTACCTATATCTCTCCACTTTTGACACATTCTCGTAAAGCTGAAGAAGAACAAAAAATGAGACAACAGAGCCAAGTAAGATTTGAATTTCCTTTTATATTGTGTTTTGTTCTAAATTAATAATTATTTACTACTACTTGAAATTTTAGTTAGTCTCAATGAGGAAAATAATTACTTATGTATTTCTATGTTCTCCTTTCGAGTTTTTACTAATTTGTTGTTTATTTACTTTATATTTAAGATTTATTGAAAATGTGTTTTATGTGCATTTATAAAGTAATACAAGTAAAATATGAGGTTTTTCAGATGTATGATGATGATCAAATTTTTTCAAAATGTTCAAATTTTTTAGTTCAGCAGAATAGTCCTTTTCTGCTATGTCAGCAAGAACGTGTGCTACAGGATAAACACTAGATTGTAAGAAATTTGGTCCTATGCTCCAAAAGTCATTTTTAAAGATAGCACTTGCATAAAGATCCACCCTAGAAACAAGGTCAGCAGGATTCTCACTCGAAGGAACATGATACTACTGCTTTACATAAGTTAGCTCTTGTATGGTTGCAGCCCTGTTTCTGACAAAAGTCTTTAGATGACAAGGCTCCTTTTGAAGCCATGAGAGCATTATCATAGAGTCACATCAGAAAAATATGTTTTTGACATTAAGTTTTAATGCCATTACAACTCGGGTCATTAATTTTGCTAACAAAACTGCTGAGCATAACTCTAGACGAGGTATTGTTAATTGCTTTATCGGAGAGACTTTTGATTTACTAGTGATCAAGTTTATCTTGGATTCACCATTTCTGTTTTGGGATTTACAATAGATAACTGCCCCATATGCTGCCTCTGAAGCATCTGAAACCCATGTAATTCAATTAAATTTGTATCATGAAGGAGGATGCATTTCAAACCCATTTAATAGTTGTAATTCAGTAGTAAAGTGTTTCCAGTTTTCTGCTTCCTTTCTCGACAACACATCATTCCAATTTAATTTTAGAAGCCATAGTGTTTGAAGAAAAATTTTTGTTTTTGTAATTACTGGACACACTAAACCCAGAGGGTCAAATAATTTAGCTATTGTTGACAATACATGTTTTTTAGTAATGAACTCAGTTTCTTCTAATTTCAACTTAAAGCTAAAACAATACCTTTTTGATTTCCATAGAACTCTAAGAGTAGTAGTCCCTTCCTCGTTGGCAATTTGATAATTGCTGGCATCAATGAACAGATCGGAATTATTGCTACACCATTTGTGTAATGACATGTCTGCACTCTTTAATATTTCAACTAATTCATTTTAAAGCTGCTTAGCAGAATGCAAGGAGTCTGTTCTGGTAAGTACATCATCCATATAAAAATCTTGACTTAGCACAGATTCAGCCATAGGATAATTTATACATTCATCACATCCAAGTTGTTGAAGCGTTTTTGTAGCCAAATAAAGGAGCACATACTGTACCGTAAGTTACTGTAGTTAACTCATAAATCTTGATTGGCTCATTGACGTCACTCTTCCACAAAATTCACTGAAGAGATCTTTGGTTAGGATGTATTTTTATTGTCCTATACATCTTTTGGATATCTGCAGTAAATGCATATTGGTGCTTATGAAATCTCAATAATATATGAAAGAGATTATCTTGGATCACCCCACCGTTATATAAAATGGAATTTAAGGAATTACCCTTTATTGTTAGCATGGACACGTTAAGCACTGTTCTCAGTTTTGTTGACTTTTGAGGCCGGTATATGCCATGGTGTGGTATATAATATACAGAATTTGTCTCTTCATTTTCTTTTATTTCAATCATATGCCCCATTAACTCATATTCCTTTAAGAAATTTTTGTACAGTTCCAAATAAGGAGGATCTTTCTTCAATTTAAGCCATAATTAGTTAAGTCTCCTTAACACAATAGTTTTCGAATTGCCTAAAGAAGCAGGATCTTCCTTAAAGAGCATAGTGACTATGTATCTGCCAGTATGATCCCTCATGTGCGTTTGCTTATAATGTTCCTCACAAATTTTTGTTTCTTTACCTTTTGAAATCTCAGACTCTCTCTCTATATTTTCTGTCTCTCAGAACATTTTTATTGCACTTTCTAACTAATGATTGTCTATTATAACCCATACAATGCACGCGACTTTCACCCTTTATTGGAAGGCTACCACTAGCAATGTACCCAAACACACGATTTTGTAATACTAATTTAGTATTCTGAGGATAAATCTGACCTGGTCTCAAAAGTTCATAGAATTTTTCCTGTAAGTAAATCTACGGGTCCAGGAACGTTAAAGATTTCATCAGCTAGTTTTATATTTTCTAATGATGTATTATTCACTTCAAGTGACCATGAAGAGGTTAAATCCGTAATTTGCGGGACTACCAAAAATTCTAACTTTATCTCAAAATTTTTATCCTTATTGAAAACTACCGTATTTACTTTAGATAGAACATTTAATGATATCTCATTTAGTCCTGAAATTAATATGTATACTTTTTCTTTTCTCAAATTTAATTTATCTGCCAATTGTTTACTTACAAAATTAGAATTAGCCCCAGCATCCAAAATCCCTGGTACAGGGTACAAATTTCCGAATTCATCACTAATCAAACAAACAGATGTGCTTAATAATACTGTTTTTAAATCATTAACTAGATTACACGTAGTTGAAAATAAATTACGATCATTATTTTGAATACTCATCTGAAATTCTGGTGTCAACAGAAGTCTGGAAATACTAGTATTTATCCCCCTTTCACTTCCTCCCCCTAAGTGAGGAGAATTTATTGTTTGATCATCTGTGTTTATATTTTGATTGCAATTAAAATGCAAGGTCTTGTGATGCCACTTTCTACAAATGTTGCATGAGAATTTACTTTTGCAAGGTGATACTTTATGAGTCATTAAACAATTAAAACAGAGATTATTTGTTTTTACTAAATGCACTCTCTCTTCAATTGACATTTTTTAATAAACAGAACACTTATATAAAGGATGATTTTCACTACACGCAAGAATACATTTTGTACCTTTTACATCTGTTAGAACCGTTTACCGTTTACATCTGTCCTTCAAACGACTGCAAGCCTTAGTGCCAGAGAATAATAATCAGGCCCTGCATGAAAACTTTATGTTCACAAATGGTATTTTTCTTTAGTTTTGTATGACTGTTTTCAATGTTTAGTATTCTTAAAATATATATATATATATATATATATATATATATATGTATTTTGAAATAACTTTTAAATCCAGTATAGTTAGATAGTTAGAACAAAATTTATTTATTTTTTCCCAATCCTCTGAGTTGTAGTTTATTCTATTAAACCTTTAAATGTCCAGTTTTATTCAGCTATTTACTTTTCTTTTTCTTACACAATTGTGAAAAAGTTAAGTTAAGGCTAATAAAGTTATGACTTATGTTGATGTTAAAAAAAAAAAAATTGAACTAGCCATTGACACATTTAAAATTGGCAAACTAGTCAATAAACAAAATAATTAAACTAAATTTTTAGGATTATTCTATAAAGTTTTTTTTTTAAACTATTTTTTAGCAGACATTTTGCTTTATATTTTCTATCATAGTAAATGTTAAACTTGAATAAAATTAGTTTCATTCCTATTTTTAGTCTCTTCTGCAAGTTGTCAAAACACTTCTAGTTCAGATTGGTAAGCTTTAGTTCTTCTTCTTATTATTCAAAATAACTCTTTTTGAAAATTCTTTTAAATCTTTATTTTGCTTCTTATAGATAATGTTACCCTTTTGTTAAAAGAAATTATGACTGAAGCAAGAAACCTTATTGGTGCTGAGAGGTACAAAGTAATTGCACTTGTTTTGTATTTCTTTGAAAATATCTCGATAAAATTTTATTATACATGAAATTTTTATTTTAAAAATTGATGTCTATCAAACTATCAGAGATTAAACTTTTGAAAAACACCGTACATTATGAATATATTATGAGTACATTATGAATATAGCTACAATATGCAAATAGAGGTTGAGGAGAGCAGTAGCTACCCTCACTTCTCAGATAGAACTGTATTTAAAACTATTTTGAACTGTTTTTGAAGTACGTTTGAAATGTGTAAATACAGTATCTTTTATCACCTTGAAATGTAATATAGAGTAAGAGATATGTCTATAGTTGTAATATAATATAGAGTAAGAGAAAGTAGTGTGAGTGTCATACCAGATCATTTTTCTTTGATTTTCCCATTTTGCAATGAAGTTTAAAAGTATTGATGATTTCACAATTCTTTTATGATGTAAAGAAGTAAGTACAATTTGGAAGTGTTTGTAATCACTACATTATATAA
This sequence comes from Salticus scenicus, assembly GCA_963930645.1. Classification (NCBI taxonomy): domain Eukaryota; kingdom Metazoa; phylum Arthropoda; class Arachnida; order Araneae; family Salticidae; genus Salticus; species Salticus scenicus. Next base: position 92,456,849 of record OZ005655.1, on the reverse strand, counting down.
TTTTTCTTTATTGTTTTATTTCAACTAGTATCACACCCATTGGTTGAAACTCAAACAATTTTTTTAGTAAGCATTTAAATAATAAATATAAAAATTCAAAATTTCCATGTAAATGATGTTCTTAGGATCCTGTTCTAAAAATAAATAAAATACATAGCAAGTTTGTTGCATATATGTAACATAGAAGCTGAGATATAATCTTTACGTAAATGAAAATCAATTGTATCATAACAGCACTACTTTTCATCCAATATGTACCCAAATTCAATCAACATGACTTTACATACTATCCATTTTACATACCAAGTTTGGTGCATTTACATATAATAGAGGCTGAGATATTGTCTTCTTGTAAATAGAATTGAATTGTAGCACAGCAGCACCATGTGCCGTCTGACTTTCATCCAAGTCGAAGCAACAATCCCTTTCATATACCAAATTTGATGTGTTTATACATTACAGAAGTTGGGATATTGCTTTCAATTAAGTAGGTCAAATCACAGAATAGCAGAATCACCTATTGGGTGATATATTTTAAGATTAATCATCACTAATTTATGTTTATGTCTAACCAAATATCGATCGTGTTTAAATTCCATCTATTGGTTCATGAGAAACAAAATTTTTCTAACACATGAACATAATACACGCACACAGACAGAGACAGTCATTCTCTAAAAATGAGTGAATTGTGATTAGAACATCTCAAAATGTATAAATTCATAGAAAACTGGAGGTCAAAATTTTTAATGAATCCATTACTTCCTTCTACATAATTTTATATAACAGATCTACCTACTGGTTAACTTGAGCAAAAATTAAACATATCTTTTTGCAGTGAACATTTATATATGTAATTCTGTACAATTTTCACCAATAGATATTAAGATATATTCATTTGAGAAACCACAGAAAGTAATACCAGTGCCATTTTTCGTCCTATATACACCAAAATTTGATAAGAATAGCTTTTTTATAATATATATATATCATACACAATGTTTGGTAAGCATAGAAGCTGAGATACAGCTTCCACGTAAATGGAAAATAATGCAGAATAACAGGTGACACCTGTTGTCCATTGTGCATTTAAAGTGAGTCAGCATAGTTTTACCTAATATCCATTTGACATACTAAGCTTTGTACATTTATACACTATAGAAACTTAGATATAGTCTTTCCCAAAATGAGATTAAATTTCAATATAGCAGCACCACCTGTTGGCTGATATGCACTGAAACTAAATCAACAGAGTTACATAATATATATATATAGGGTGATTAATTTAAGAGTACCCATTGGTTTTTCTTATTACCCTTAAATATGACGGATGTGGCAACTATTCTAACACTGAACTATAATTGTTTGAATCTTGTTTAAGTGTGGGTGACAATTTCTAACACTGTTGGACTGTTACAACTTTATTTGTGAGGTAAAACAGAAATGGAGATGCACAATTTTTTAAATCCTGTCATAATTTTATTTATGAAAAACAAAATTTAATTAAAATTTTTTACATTATCATTCTTACATTACATTATTATTATTATTTTTACATTATCACTTCATAGGCTTTTCCAGAGAAGTCCTGCAAACATCGATGAATTAAAACAGATCATAACTGAAGAAATCTCATCAATAACACCAACAGTGCTGTGAAGTGTGTCGAAAACCTGGTTCAACGTGTTCATGTTTGCATTAAAAATGGTGGCGAACATTTTCAACATTTTTTGTGAGGAATGATAATGTAAAGAAATTGAATTAAATTATGTTTTTCAAAAATAAAATTATTACAGGATTAAAAAAAATTGTGCGTCTCCATTTCTGTTTTACCTCACAAATAAAGTTGTAACAGTCCAGCAGTGTTGGAAATTGTCTCACAAACTTAAACAAGGTTCAAACAATCGTACTTCAATGTTAGAATAGTTGCCACATCCGTCAGATTTAAGGGTTATAAGAAAAACCCACGGGTACTCTTTTAAACTGATCACCCTGTATATCTTACCAAATTTGGCATACTGTCGATACTGAGTCTTCCCCAAAATGAGAAGAAATCGTAGCATGGCAGCACCACCTGTTGTCCAGGTCCAATCAAATATCATGGTTAAATTAAGTCAATTGTTTCATGAGGTACAGTGTTCGCACAGTTTTGCTAATGCAAAAATGACATTTTCTAAAAACTGTCAAATTGCATTTTGGGAATATCAGAACATGGAAATTCATCAAAAAATGGAAATAAAAGATTTATTCGAATCTTATACTTTCTTCTTTTACATCCAGAAGATAATAATAAAAGTAATTTTTAAAAATAGTCAATTTTAGTTAATTGAAATGCATTATGTTTTACCAAAAAAATATATCTTTAAGTTACAGCTGACATAAATCACAAAAAAAAAAAAAAAAAAAAATTAGATCATAAATAAATAAAAAAAGAGTATTAGAACTTTTATAAATCAAATCCTTTTTCTAATTTGTGTATATGTTCAATAGTATAAAATTTTGATCTACCACTCGTTCATTCAATAAGGATTTCTACAGCTCTAATGGTTGTTGCCTCTTAGAATGAAAAATCTGTAGTTGAGAGTGTAGGAATGCTACATCTGTACAAATTACTTAGGGTCTGTGGTTTTATTTGAATTTTAAGACATTGCAAGATTTAACAACTTTCTTCTATAAGAATTTTTAATACAAAAGGTTACCTGCATAAAAGGAAAAAGTGTATAAAGATAAAGGTATATTTGAATGCCTTCTTGACATCATCAGAGAAAAAAAAAAGAACGATGCCACTTTTCAGTCCTCTACTCCTATAATTAAATGTTGAAAATGTATGACAGATTTCATATTTGCATATTAATATATAGATATGAAGATTCATTTTGTTGCAATTTAACACTGTTTCTAAACAATTCATTCAAAAGTTCATATTAAAAAAAAAAAAATTTCCCCACATTGAATTATTACTTTCCGAACACTATAGTGAGGAAAGTATTGTAATCATGTCAAAAATCCGAATTCGAGATTTTGATGGTTTTTTACGTTTTGAGGTCCCCTGAGTCCGTTTTCACTATTTTTACGATAATGTATGTATGTGTGTGTGTATGTGTGTATGTATGTGTGTATGTCTGTGAGTGAACACGCTAGCGTCTAAACGCTTTGTTCGATTAACCTGAAAGTTGGTACGCATATTGTAAGTCACCATAGTACGAACCCTATAGATTTTGGTGAATCTAGCACTTATAGTTTTTTTACAGGGACACAAAGAAAAATTCTTTATCATTATGGCCTATGGGAGCAAAATCTTAAAAGTGCGATAGCATCTAAACGCCTTATTTAATTGAGCAAAAAATTTATACACATATTATAGGTCACAAATACTCAATCTGTATAGATTTTGGAGAATCTAGCACTTATAGTTTTTTTACAGGGACACAAAGAAAAATTCTTTATCATTATGCCTATGGGGCCAAATTTTTAAAAGTGTGATAGCGTCTAAACGCCTTATTAATCTGAGCAAAAAATTTGTACACATGTTATAGATCACAGTTGAACTAACTGTATAGATTTTGGTGAATCTAGCACTTACAGTTTTTTTACAGGGACACAAAGAAAAATTCTTTATCATTATGGCCTATGGGACTAAATTTTTAAAAGTACGATAGCATCTAAACGCCTTATTGAATTGAGCTGAAAATTTATATGAGCATTATAAATCACTGTTGCACTAACTATAAGCATTTTGGTGAATCTAGCATTTATAGGTTTTTACAGGGACACAACGAAAAATTCTTTATCATTATGATCTATGGGCTCAAAGTTCAGTAGCGTTAAATAAAACATCGTGTAATAGATGGAGAAAAATACTCAAACACTCTATTATGGTTTTCTCTCTTTTGTTTGTTTAACAATTCCTCTTTCTTTACTTTATCTACAAAACTGTTAATTACTCAATGTTCGGAAAGTCGAGTGGAGTCACTCCAGATTTTTTTTTAATAGTTAAAGTATGAATGATATTTACAGTCATACAAAGCTAAAATATAATTTTTCTTAAAAAATATGTGTGTACTAATTGCAGAGTTCTGATTTAATTTCCTCAATCAAATTTATTCTTAAATCAATTCTTTCATATGAACAGTGTAACAGCTTTTTATTATAATAATTTGAATGAAATTATTTTTAGGTGTTCATTATTTCTGTTGGATAAGGAAGAAAACATGCTAGTTGCCAAAGTATTTGATGGAAATGATTTGTATGAGACAGACCAGGTATTTAAAAGTAAAAACTGAAATTTAAAAATAAACATTACACAAGAGAATAAATATTTTATTTTTTAACACAGGGTAGCAAGGATATTCGTTTTCCTGCTTCTGAAGGAATAGCTGGACATGTTGCAATGTCTGGTGAGTTGATCTTTAAATTTTTGCTGCAGTTACTTTGATTGTGAAAGATTTTGTAGTTGTAATTATTATTGTTCAATTTTTTTTATTTATTGTGACAAGGTACCCACTGCTGTGTGAGACGGCAAAAGTCTCTGATATTTTTTTATTTTCTCATGTAAAAATTGTATTATTGCCAAAAATCTGCACATCATCCAGGATCTATCCAGAAAGTTTGAGTCTGAAAATTGATAATTCATAAAAATTAATGATCTTAAATTAGATTTTTTCCAAAAAAATCACTGAACTTAAAAAAGAACCCTTTATAAAAATCAGCAAGCTTAAAGTGTATGATTTGAAAAATATTTCCAAAAATTATAATGAGGAAATTGTGTATTTTGGTAATCAGCTGCAAATGTATAATACATTTCAGGAATCAAATATCCCCCAACAACAACAACAAAAAAAAAATTGCTGATTTGTGGTCGAGTCAATACTTTTCATAATGGGTGCCCTATACTAAAGCCTAACCAAATGTGGCTTGGCACTTTCTTATCCCAACCCCTATAATTATATTGTATTTATTTCATAAATGTATTTTTCTTTTTCTATTGATGTTTTAAAAACTATTGAACTCAATTCCACTTTGATATGTAAAAGTTTCTGAGAGAAATATTATTTAGAAATGGAAACCCATGTATTTGAATTACATAAAAATGCTGCCAACACTAATTTTTGTTGTTTATTTGAACATCATTGCTAGCTCATTATTAGAATTCTCCCTCTCCCAAAGTTTTATTTCCATCTATATGTCTCATTCTATTCTTATTCTTTAACAAATAATGAAAGAGACACTAATAAATTTTTGATTGCATTTCTGTTTTATAATAACTAGAAAATTTTTCCATTGAGCATGACTGCTTTTCCGCTTTACATATAAATCTCATTAGAAAATAACATTTATTGTGATTTAAAATATATATATATATATAAATTTTTCATTATAGTCTTATTCAGTTTCTAATGATTTTATGCCTTGGATTTGTAACAATTTTCAACTATCAGTTTCTGATGGCTTCATACCTTTAATGTGTTTTGACCATTTTTGAAATGATGTCTGTCTGCGACAAAAATTTTATTGCAACTTAGATAAAAAATTAATGGACAGAATTTTATAAAAATTTTATTTAGTTGTATTTTGACTTAAATTGGTATCTATCGCCCTTTGGTGCGTATGAACCAACAAGTAGCACTGTTATGCTGCAATTTATCTCATATACAAGAAGGCTAATATATCAGCTTCTATTGTGTATAAATGCACCAAACTTGATGTATAAGGTAACCATTAGAAAAAAGAATGCTGATTCAATTTGGATGTATATTGACAGACAAGTAGTGCTGCTATTACGTATCGTCTGCAATTTTCCATAGGATTACATTTCGTCATATATTGGTTAAAATTGCAACAAACTGCATATATAAACCTTTATTGTGAAAAGCTATGATGATTAAATTTTTGTGCACGTTAACCAGCATATGGGACTGTTATATATAATGATACACCAGAAAGTTTTATGATGGCCACAGCGTTCTAATTTACTTTAACTTATATGACAAAATCTGTCTCACTCTCCTCTCTTCTTTTCTTTTATTCATAAACTAGCTGCCTTCAGCGACCAGCTGGTTCGCGATCCTTGAAAAGTCCGACTTTACGAAACTCCCGCTTCGTGGCGCCTGCGGCACATTTTTCCCGTTTCAGGTCCTACAACAGCTCACTAACATATAGTGAAAATAACTTTATTGAAAAATTTAATCGCAGTAAATTCTCGCTCGGTAGCGCCTTCAGCGCCCTCTTCTCGTTTCAATATCTGAGACAGCCTGTTCACTCGCTGTGTTACGAATTTTCAAAATTCTGATTTTAACAAAATCCAGCTCGGTGGCGCCTGCGGCGCCTTATCCCCGTTTTAGAACTTGCAACATCTTCCACGCTCATACCGCAAATAGATTTGAAAATTTTAACTGTAGCATATTTTCGCTTTGTGGCGACTAAGAAGCCGCTTTATGTTTCAGGATTTGAAATAGCCTGTCCACTCACCATGTAAAGTACCTTTGAAAATTCTGATCGTGGCAAATCCGCAACCCGATGGGGCCTACGGTCTCCCAATCTTCTCCCTATAAGTAATTTACTCATAATCAGAATTGGAGATATTGAATTATTAAAATGTCAAAGCGCCCTCTGTCGACAGAGATTTGCAATATGTACTCCTCAATTTCAGTTTAAAAGACTTTTAATGTGATATTTTACCTATGAAATTATGTTAATTAGAAGCTGAGATACAAAGGTAATATTAGCATTGTTATAACAAAATTTGTGTCTGATTTTTTCATGGTTTTTCCTTTGAAACTTGCGTATTAAAAATCCTTATTACGAAATGTGAACGGAGTATCGGAATTCAAAAGCCTGCATCATAATTAGAATTGGAGTAATTGTAATAAAGGTGTTCTGGCTTTTCTGTGGTTTTCTCTGAAACTGCCGTATGGAATTTAATGGCTTATATCAGTTTAAAAGTCTGTAATATTTCAAATGATGTGTTATAAGTAATGTAAGCATAATTAGAATTCTAGATATTGAATTATTAAAATATCAAAGTGCCCTCTGGCGACAGAGATTTGCAACATATACTCTTCAATTTCAATTCAAATAACTTTTTAAATGATATATTACTTATGATATTATGTTAATTAGAAGCTGAGATACAAAGCTAATTTAAACATTTTTATAAAAAGATTTGTGTCCGACTTATACATGGTTTTCTCCGAAACTTGCATAAATCCGGGCTGTATAACGTTAAAAATTCTTAGTACGATATGTCAGAAGAAATTGGAATTTGAAACTCTGCAAAATATTAAAGAATAAAGGTGTTCCGGGTTTTCCATGGTTTTCTCTGAAACTCCCGTTCCTTTTCTACATCTTTGCCCTCCCCCCTTCCGTTCCTATTAATAATTTTACACTCGAAAATATCCGCAATCGATTTATCTTGCCTTAATAACTAAATATACCAATTTCAAACGCTGTAACTCTTTTTTTTTGCCCCTTTCCTCCCTCCCTAATAATTCTATTCTTTCAAAAATATTCACAATCGAATTATCGGGCATTAAAACCAAATACTACGAAATTTCAACGGCATATCTCAATTCAAATTACTGCAAAATATAAAAGAAAACGTAATCTTTTCCCAATAAATATGTAACTTTTTGCTTATTCATATATTTTCATGAAAATTGAACAGTAGCTTTATAATATGCTGTGTAATCCGAATATTAATTTAAATGTAATGTAAATGAAAATTTGAAGAATTTTGAAATTTGTAATTTTTAATTCCATCAATAACATGTGACATTAATGATTTCCAGATGTTTTGTTTCCTTTCCAGACAGCGGAGAAAATCCTCTGCTGATAGAATGTATTATTATTATTATTATTATTATTTTTTTTTAAGCAATTAGCCATTGAATCTCGCTGCTCATTTTTTGATCGACATGGGTCTACATTTTAATTAATATCTCCGCAACTAATTAAAATTTTTAAATTCTGTTTTCACTATTCTCTCGGGAAGGCTTCTGAGTACCCTTATACCAAATTTTATACTTCTGTGTTCAGTAGGGGCTGAACGTATAGATGCTCAGACAGACAGACAGACATCTTCTTTTATTATTATAGATTTATTGTTTTTACCTTTTATTATGTGTTTAGTTGTTAAAACTATATGAGGACATTTTGCTTTAAATTACCGAAACATCAAAATCTTATGTTTTTTAAACAAATGTTTTTCTTTCTTTTTTTTTTTTTAAGATTTCATTTTAGCATATACTTTTAAATGTGCATTTTCTCTTTCAAATGTTATAGATTTTAATCATATATTTTTTAAAAGTAGTATTATAACTTAAATTATGTAATGTTTTTTAGGAGAAACTTTGAATATTACTGATGCATATACTCATCCTTTATTTTATCGTAAAGTTGATGAAGATACAGGATTTAAAACAAGGTAATATCTTTTTTATTTATTTATTTCATTTTTAATCTTAGTTATATCTTCTTATAGTATTAGAAAAATATTTTCATTGAAGAATATTTTGAGTGTAACTAGCTAAATAATAAAAAATAGAGCAATGAAACACATAAAATAGTTTTTATAATTTGATAAATTGCATATCAGTCTGTTAATCCTTTTGAATCCTATTATTTTTTGAGATTCTTTTATTAGTGCAAAGCAAATTGAGTATAAGGTAAGCAGCACAATATAATGCTAAAATAATGTCCACCTTCAGCAGTGTCAATCGCCTGGTTTGCTTGGGCAGCAAAATACAACTAGTGGTGGAAGGGTGGGTATAAGCAACCTTAAAAGCCAAAGTTTCTGTGCAATTAGTGAAATGTTTTACGGTACTTTGTGCTTACAAATTACAGACTAGAGAGCAACTAATCATCATATTTTCATGTTTTCTTTTCTTCCTAAATGAGTACATATTTACCCCAAGTACACATAAAACCTAAATGACCGTTTCTATGAAAAAGTACTCTAAAATAAATCTGTTCTTATTACAGTGCAGTATTTTTGTTTCTGAAATGTTACCAGTTACTGAAGAAAAAAAAAAAAAAAGATAGAGCAAAAAAAAAAAAAAAAAAAACAAAGATCCAATACAGGTTCCAATATACATTTGTGACATATGATATAACTCAAACAAGATACTCACTTTATAATGGAGATCAAATTTATATATTTCATTCTATTTAAAAATTTTTAAAGTTTAAAAGATTTAGCTTTTAACTTTAAGAACTTATTAAAGATATGCCTATATGTATATGCAGTATAACTTAAAATATTTACTACAGGTATGAAGTCCCTGCATAGTCAATATCTATCTGATTGTTAGAGTTCAAAAGGTGTTAAAAGATTTAAAAAACAAGCTCATCATTTACTGTGGCATTTGAAAATAGATATGACTAATAGAATGGAGAAATGCTTATTATTTTATATTGGTGTTTCTGTTCTATTTACAATATTTACAAAAATTAGCCTTTTATCAAACGATATTAAAAGTATAGCATTGCTAGGAGAAAAACTAAAATTTTAAATTTGATACAACTAAAATAATTTCAGGGCCTAAATTTACGCACAAACTCAGCATTTTTGAAGCTTTTTACATCTATAAGAATCTTAAAATTATTGTTAATTGTGATTCCACTGTATCCCATCTGTCTGATTGTTGGAAATTTTATTTTCAGTCTACATTTTCTTAATTTCTTTTACATTTGATCACAACTACCATTTTTAAATTTCCTATTGGCTAATCCCCACATTCCATATAATTTTATTGGTCAGTCAGAAACTGAATCCCCCTTTTTTTTATATATATAACAGCTGTCTGCTATTTTATTTTTTTCTTTGGCATTCAAGATGATGAAGATTTTTCCTGGATTTATTTACATAACTATCAAAGTATGGGCCACAATTGCACCCAAGGTTTCCAGTGGTCCTGGAATCTTCACAAGTTGGAAACCTCTGTGTTAAATTTAACAAAGAAAAGAAAAGAAAAGAAAAAAAAAACTTAAATAATTTTAGAATAACTGAGAATTTATGTATATTATTTTCTAGAATTTTTTTTTCTCCATATTTTTTTTTTTTTTTTTTTTTTTTTTTTTTTGACTTTGTATGTATATTTTAATAACTAACTTCTTTAGGTCATTGATGCAATTTAAATACATATTTTGGCCATTTATAGTACTTTTAAATTTCATTCCCATAAGCATTTTCATATAAGGCTGTCATTAATTTAGAACAAACAACAGCAGTTTTTCTTATAAATAAAAGTTTTAAATGAATAATATATGAATAAGTCTTTTGTGGAATATTTGTGTATTTATTTTCTTTATAATGTGCTATAAATTTAAAATAAAAAGTTGCTGTTCTATTTCTAGACTTCTTTTATTTAAAGTTTAGATACATAAAAGGTATATTGTGTTTCCGGGATTGAAAAAAAAAAAAAAAAAAAAAAAAAAAAAAATCCCAGATTTAAATTACTCCCTCCTTAGTTATCAAATAAAATATCCATTAATTGAATAGTTTTTAAATTATTTAAAATTTATGGCTGTTTGAGATGTTGGTACATTCATACACTCATATTTGTAAAAATTGCAACACCAGGAAGGAATGCGAATATAAGAATGGCATTTATTGGGCACATACATTATAGTAGGAAGAACAATTGATTAAATTTTCAAGAAGTTTTCGGTAATATATCCTGAGAAAACAGTACAAAAAGTAGCGACCTCTAGTAGCAATAACTACAGTTATCTGCTTAGGCATTGAATTGAACAGCACTTGGATGACATATTCGGGTACAGTACTTCATGAAGCTTCAGCAGGATTCCACAATTCATAGACCACATTTACTGGTGAGTGGTGTCAGGACACTCGCTTTTCAGCAATTGAACAGTCATTTTCATTGGTGCGAGATCAGAAGAACATGCTGGCTGGAGCAACAGTTGAACATATTCTGTATCAAGGAAGGTCCAGACAATACAAACAACTTGTAGTCGTGCATTATCCTACTTAAATATTACACTACGGAGGTCTTGGATGTAGAGCAGATGGGCAGGCCTTAACTCATTAACTAATAACTAACTTTAACTAATTTAATGGCCACTATTCAGAGTGCCAGTAATGCGAACAAGAAGTAATCGAGATGTGTATCCAGTGGGACCACATACCATCATTGCAGGTGATGGACAGTGTGACAATGTTCAATCCCAGCTGGTAATGTGCATTATTCACAATGCTGTTAAATACGGATAAGGCAATTCTGATGCTGTAAACAGGATTTATCTGAAAGGTGACTTTACGCCATTCCTTCATCCAGGTTTGTCATTGATCTAACATTAAAGGTGCCTATATCAGTGATGCAGTTTTGAGGATAATCAAAATTTTGGTAGCCTCATACTGGGTCACCACTTTGAGTCATGGTATGTGATACCATTGGATGCATGTCTCGATCACCTCTTGGTTTCATTCCCACCACTCTGAATACCAGCTATTACATTTCTGATGAGTTAAGGCCTGTTGCTTTGTCCTATATTCAAGGCCTCCGAAGCAAAATACTTAAGCAGGACAATGCACCACCGCAAATTGTCTGTATTGTCCGGATTTTCCATAATGCAGAGTATGTGCTGCTCTAGCCAGCATGTTCTCCTGATCTCGCACCAATGAAAATGACTGATTAATCGTTGAAAAGCGACTGGCCCCTTCATCACTCACCAGTGACTATGATCGAAGAACTGTGGCATTGTGTTGAAGCTTCATGAAGTGCTTTACCTGTACATGTCATCCATTCGCTGTTTGATTCAATGCCTAGGCAGATAAGTGCTGTCATTGCTCACAGAGGTCGCTGCTTATGTACTGTTTTCTCAGTACATAATACTCCAAATTTCCTGAAATTTTAATCAATTGTTCTTCCTACTATAATGTATGTGCCCAATAAATATAATTCTGATATTCCCATTCCTTCTTGGTGTTGCAATTTTCACAAACATGGGTGTATTTATAGTAGAAAATACATTTAAATATTCGTACTAGAATTTTAAAGATCAACTCGAAAGAAGTGGCATATAATTAATATTTATTTTAAGAAAACACCTGTTAACAAAAAGGAGAAATTCATTTTAATTCGGTAATTTTAAAAATGGTCAAACCTTCATGACTAGTAGATATAGATATCATTTGAACATTATGTTATTATTTATCATTATTATTATTTATTTCTCGGTGAAATAAATATCTCTATTACAAACAAACTAAGGATAGTTAGTGAAATAGAACTTAGTGAAACCAAGGATAGTTAGTGAAGTGAGAATGAGCTAGGCATGAGCATATGCACATTATATTTGACTGGAGAACTTTTCTTTTTGATTAGTTAAAAAAAAAAAAAAAAAAAAAACGCAACCTCAAATTTCAGCATTCTATGTTAATAATTTTTTGTTATAGATAATTTCCATTCTTTATTATTAATTATTTTTATATATTTTGTTGCAGAAATATTTTATGTTTCCCAATAAAGGATGATAATGGTAATTCATAATTATTATTTTAACTTTTAAAATTAACCTTTAAAAGTTTGTTATGTTTAAAAATTAGTTAACATTTAACTATAATATTGAGAATCTCTTGGTTTAGGTACATTGATATTTATTTCTGTAATTTATTTAGGTGTAATAGGAGTTGCAGAACTATGTAATAAAATTAATGGAAGATATTTTACACAGTTTGATGAAGAAATTGCTAGTACCTTTTCAATCTATTGTGCTATTTGCATTATACATGTATGAAATTTGATTAATAATTGACTGATTTTTAAATTTACATACTAAACTATTGTTTAACATTTTAGTTAATATTATGAAATTTTTTCAAATAAGCATGCAAAATTTAATAAATAAATAATAACTGAAAATTTCTTTATGAAAAAAAAAAAAAAAAAAAAGGGTAACAATAAAAAAAGTTTCAATTTAAGTAATTTCTTTTTTTTTTTTTTTCGAAAATATGACATTTAATATTGATAAAATTAATTTTCATTACTAACATTGAAAATACCAATCTTAACTTTCTGCATATTTTTTTTTTTTTTTTTTTTTAAGGCAAGACTAAAAGTACTTAACTATTGTAATTAAAGAAAAAAAAAAAAGTCATATCTGCATGTCTGCCTGAATAATTAATTGAAAGTAGCTTTTTAGTTTTTAATCTCAATGTAAATTTTTTACTGTTACTTTTTCTTTTTTCTAAAATATCACACAACACATACTCATAAATAAATAAATAAATAAATAAATAAATTTTTTATATTATGCTTTAATTTAAAAGTACTTTTCTCTGACCAGAGAGAAAAAAAAAAGTGTTTTGTATGTATTATTTATAAAGTTTGTTTACTCTTACAAAAGTATTTTTTAAAATATTGACAAATAATATCTAAGAACTTTTTTTTTGGTGGGGGGGGGGGGGGGTAAAAACAGGGAAAATAGAAGAAAAAACTTAGTTTTTGTTTCTAAAAGAAATAGATAAAATTAATAAGTCCATTATGGCCACCTAAATCTGGATGTCATGCTTTTAGCTTAAAAAAAAAAAAAGTATAGACTTTGGTTGGTATGTCTGTCTTAAATATACATCAATTTACATAAACCTGATATATATCATGACTTTTACTACTACAGCATGTTCCCTTTGAAAAATGTTATAGTTAATTTACAGGGATGCATAAAAAAATGTTAAGTGCATTATAATCTATGGGCAATAATGGCTGGAAGTGCATTCTTATCTGTGGTATATATCTTATAAATCCATTTTACTGAATTTTAGTGCATGGTATGGTGCAGATAAAATTTGTAGATTTGTAAGGATGCATAAAAGACTTGTAATTACATTACCATCTGTTGAATGCAATTCCTAGAAGTACATTTTCAGTTATTGCTGATATTTTCTAGGGAAAGTTAATTTTAGTATTCTATTTTTTAAAGATTTTATTTGAAAAATTCTTGGATTCTAATTCACACTCATGACTCTGATAAAAATGAATTACAATGGCTATTAACATTGCTGATTTTGCAGTTTGCAGAATGTGATTAAAAATATTCTATTGTCTTTGGGGCTAAAGATGTGCAAATCTTGAAACTTAAATATTATTAAATAATAATGAAACAAAAACTGTGATATCTATATATGGAGATATACATTCATGGAAATCATCATTAACTTGTTTGTATGTTCTTTTTGTGTTTTTATTTAAGTGAATGTAATCTATAAATGCAAGTATATCATTTAAAATACCATATTTTATGATACATTTTCTGGTTTTAGCGGTTGCAATAAGCAATTCAAGCAAATAACCAAACTAAAAATTATTACTGAGTTTTCAAAGATGTTTTAAAAATTAAAATTCATTTATGTTTTATGTTGTTCATTGATTTATTTTGATATGATACTCATATTTTTTGAAGCTTGAAAAAAAAAAAATCTCAAAGTAAGTTTTAAAATTTAGTTTACAACAACAAATTTTATTTATCTATTTATTTATTTTCTAACAACACAAACATTTATTATAGTATAGGCACTCAGTTTGTGTTTTTCAAAAGTGTTCATAAGGATATGATATCTGAAATTTTTTTTTCATGAGAGATGAAAATAATTTTTAATTATGGATCAAAATACTTTATTACAGCAACTTAAAAGTGAAGTATGAGGTAAAATGTTGAGAATCACATTTCTGCTTTCTTCTATAGTTATACAAGAAATGTTGGATTTATAAATGTTTTTGATTTCTGTTTTTGATGTATTTACATTGTTTTCCATTGTCTTGAATATGAATTATTCATCTGTATCTGACAAAAATTTTGTGGCAGCTTTAAATCAAGAACTAATATGCAGAATTTCATAAAAATATATATTTATTTGCATTTTGACAAAAATTGGTGTCTATCAACATTTGATACATATTGCCCCACAAGTAGTACTACTATGCTGCAATTTCCTCTATTTATAGGAAGGCTAAATCTCAGTTTTCAAAGTGTATAACTGACCTAAACTTGCTATGTATCAGGTCATTTAAAAAAGCATGCTGTTTCAATTTGGGTGCATATCAACCAACAAGTGTCGCTATTAAGCTGTAATTTTCTTATGTACACAAAAGTTATATCTCAGCTTCTGTTTCATATAAATGCATCAAACTTCATAACTGAGATGACCATTATGTAAAAGAATGCTGACTGAATTTGGGTGTTTATTGACTGACAGGTGGCACTGCTATTACTTATATTTTATGATTTTTCCATATGGCTACATCTCAGCATCCTTTGTTTAAAATTGCAACTAACTGCATATGTAAAATCTCAATTGTGCGAAGCTAAGATTAATTTTTTGTGTATGTTAATCGTTAAGTGGTGGTGTCATATAGAACAAAATTTTTTGATAAACCACAACATACTTGTTTTTCAATAGATTTAAATAATTAAAAATTATTTTCTTTATACTTAATTCTTTATGAAGCGAAAAGTAACTGACTAAAGAAAAAAAATAAATAAATAAATAAAGTGAAATGTTATTGTACTAAATGTTCTGTAAATGCAACACCAATCTCAATCTATTTTTACATCCTATTGAAATTAACTAAGAATAACATGTATATAAAATAGCTTAATTGACTGATATATTTTTCTTTTGTGTATAGTTTTTTCTCTAAAGTATGATTTGTAGTGATTTGATCTTTTTTTGTATTTGTTCAAAATGAAGAATATTATGGAAGAAGATCGGCCAAAATGGCTATTTCTGTAAATTTTTTCAATATTGACACAAACGTATTTTTTGAAAGAAGCAATAACTTTCTTTGCAATATGTAAAAAAGTTAAATTTATTTAAAGGAAAAAAAAAAACTTTCAATAATATTTAAAACTGTATTACTGATTTTTAATAGTTTAAGAGAAAATTATGCCAAATAGGAAAGTGAAGAAAGCATATGCAAATATGTAAACCTGTTTTTGGTTTAGATGCATTAATAGGGGAGAGTGGGGATAAATGGCATATTTTTCATGTTTTTATTGATAACGTTCACCATATGCATTTTAGAATTTTATAACATGGCTGATAAGTACACTTCAGTAATCAGTTACATATAAACATACTAACTTTTATAAAAACTTATCATTTTTAATTAATAATAATTTTTTTTACATGCATGTGCATTGTCCCATTCATCCCCACCTATGGGGATGAATGGGACAGGACTGAAATTAACAAAGAAAACAAATCAAAATAGAAAGTAAAGAATTTTTTAAAGTTAAATTGGTTTATGTGATTTTATTACACACTATGAATTTACTAAAATTAACATAAACTGATGTATTGACTCAAATTAACATCAAAAAGCAAAAGTCCTTTGCCAAAAATAAATTCAAAAACTGGCGTACAGACAATAGCAGGAAATTAAAACTTCTTCACACACAATAAATTTTAAATCAGCACAACCGGTTTCGAAAGGACGTAGCCTTTCTTCATCAGGTGCAAACACGTGTAACTGCCTTGGAGGCAAAAGCAAGAGTGAAAGCAGGACAAAATCCAGAGGGGGAGGAGCAACACAAAAAAGGGGAAAAAATAGAAGCTAAAAATTTAGAGAGGGGATAAGCTACTTATCCCCTCTCTAAATTTTTAGCTTCTATTTTTTCTCCTTTATGCAGCACTAATAGTCATACTATAAAAAAATTCCTATGATTTTGTTATGAAGTTAAATAATTTGAATCCTGTAAATTGTTCAATGTTATCTCTTGATGTGAAGTCTTTATTTACTAACGTCCCCACTGAAGGTGCGCTTAATTGTTTAGAAAAAAGGTTACGCGAATTTCATTATTCTGACATTGAAATCAAAGAATTTGTCAATCTAACTAAACTCTGTGTTTCCCAAACTACTTTTGAATTTAATAACAAATTTTATAAACAGTGTGATGGTTTAAGTATGGGTAATCCTTTATCTCCTATTCTTGCCGATGTCTATATGCATTATTTTGAGGAAAAATTATTAAATATGTTAAATTTAAAATGCTGGTTACGTTACGTAGATGACACTTTTATTCTTGTTGAAAATCCATTTGATGTTTCTGCCATTCTTAATATTGCTAATGCTATTGATCCCCATATTCAGTTTACCTTCGAGTTAGAAAATTGTAATCAACTTCCCTTTCTTGATGTTTTAGTTACTAGGTATGATTCCTCTTTTAAAACCTCTGTGTACAGGAAACCTTTCTCTGTTTCTAACCCTCCCCATGCTCTCTCTAATCATCCGGCTAAACAAAAAATTGGCACCTTTTACACTTACGTGTATCGTGCCCTTAAAATTTGTTCTGATACTTCTTCTCTTAAAGAAGAACTGAATTATTTAACGTCTGTTGCTATTAAAAGAGGTTTTAGACCCTCTATAATTGATAAAGCTCTCAAAAAGTTCAGTAGGCCAACTTATAATTCTACTCTTTCCATTGATGATAAAATTAAACCTGATAATCTTGTTGTCTTACCTTTTTATCCCCCCTTATGTTTTAAATTAGCCAAAGTTTTGAAGCGTTTCAATTTTCACGTTATTTTTAAACCTGTCAATAAATTCCAATTCCCTTCAACCAAATCCCCTGTTCCTGAGCTTCAAAAATGGGGTATCTATAAATTCCCTTGTAATAGTGATTTATCTTATATTGGTCAAACTAAAAGAAATCTTGAATGTCGTTTACGTGAACATTCTCGGTATGTTGTTAATCAAGAAATTTCTAAATCTTCTATTGCGAAGCACAGTTGGGAATTTGATCATAGTTTTAATTTTACGAGTGCCAAAATTATCTTTCATGCCAAACGCGTTTCTGAACTGGATTTTTTGGAAAATTTAGCTATTTACCTTAATCGTGATAAGATTGTCAATGAAAAATCTGATTCCACTTTGCTGTCTACAGCCTGGAAAAATTTGTTTAATTCAATTAAATAATTTCCTTCATTATGTTTATAACATCATATTAGTTATAATAAAATAATTCTAATTAAAATAAAAATAATAATTAATGGATAAATTTTATTAAATTTACTTATTAGTTTAATATTATTGAAATAAAAAAAAAAAAAAAATAATAATAGTTTACTCTTTTCCTCCCTCCTCTTTTTGTGGTGTGTGTGTACGGGTGTTCCTCTCTGATTGGTCCTGCCCTGCTTGTTGCTTCCTATTGGTTGTTTGTGTTGCTCCTCCCCCTCTGGATTTTGTCCTGCTTTCAGTCTTGCTTTTGCCTCCAAGGCAGTTGAACGTGTTTGCACCTGATGAAGAAAGGCTACGTCCTTTCGAAACCGGTTGTGCTGATTTAAAATTTATGGTGTGTGAAGAAGTTTTAATTTCCTGCTAAAAGTCCTTTGGTTCGCACAGTTCCTAGTGCTATAGACTTCGGTAATTTAATCTAATAAGACTTCATCTAAAAATAAATAAATAAATAAGACACTAGAAAGAGATAATTCATTATAATAGAGTACAAATTATCCAGATAAATTTTTGTTTGCGACTGATCGGGAAAATCAGCATTCTATTCTGTATTACATTAATAATCACCAGGTAATTAGCTTACTTGAAATTGTGATTTTTAATAATATTATTATTAGTTTATTTATTTATTTATTTTTAATTATTGATTTAAGTTGCATTGAATATTCTAACTTATAATTTTTTTAATCATAATTATTATAAACAAAAATCAGAACAATTAATTTCATTTTTTTTTTTCTAAGTCCACAAAATTAAGAATCCTGATAATTAGTATGACTAATTTACGGTTTAATATAATTCTTGCGTAAAATTTTAAATTAGTACATAGTGGGGAGTATCCCATTCATCCCCATTTAAACTGTCCCATTCATTCCAACCGTTACATGATCATATAAAACAGGAAATAGGCTTAATGAACAATTGTCAATATTCTTCTTGAATATCATAAACACAGTAAAAGATTGTGCCTTTTCACCATATAATAGTTATATTAACTTTAAGGAAATAGTTAATGTCTTAACTACTATCTAATTGAATCAGCAAAAACTTACTTTGCCAGCTAAAAAAGACACTTTAATTTTTTTCTGCCGTTCTATGGATAGCAGAATTCTGAAACTACTCTTGATGAATGATCTCAGTGCTGCCATATATCAGAAAAAATGTCAAGTTTCTGGTGCTTGCACAACATAAAAATCTAGCTAGTGTCCCATTCATCCTGCGTCCCATTCAACCCCACTCTCCCCTACTATTTAGCATTGATAGTAAACATTGATTTTTTTTTATTGATTTTGTCCCATTACATTGTTAAAACATTTTAAAAATTGTTAAAAAGCCTTAAAAATGTTTAATAAAATATCTGTAAAGGAATTTTTGTAATTTATTTTGACAGATCTATATACAGTCAAACCCCGAATAGTGCCATCATCGGTCAGCATAATAATATGGCGTTATAACGGATTTGGCGCTATATTGAATAATAATCCAAACTGTGTAAATAAAATAAAATTAAATATTCTCTTACCAATTTATATTACAAGCATTAGAAAATTTGAGGATCATAGCACTGAATATGTGATAACTAGTATTTAATTTCGATCAACGTAGTTATTATATTTATGCAGGAGAAAAAGGTTTTAAAATACTAGCTTGAGTATTTTTATTATTATTATTTTGTTTATTTATTTATTTTATTTTATTTTATTTTTTTACGGAAATGTTCTCAGTGTGTTTTCCTAAAGTTAAGATTATCAATCACCTTTTTATCAGTTAAATTTTTTTCTAAATATATCCTTTGTGTGTTAATGCAGTCTTCTGCATCATCAGATTTAATCTTTTCTTATTCAATTTGAATTTCCTCTTCAGATGAATACGAGTTTGGGTCGTTATTTGTTATTAATTCAATAATTTCCTCTTGACTCATTTCTTCAAATGCTGGAACATCTTTGTCTACATTAATATATTCAGCTGCAGTGAGAGGATGCTGCATGTAAGTTAAATTGTTTATATCATGCTGTAAATCTTTAATTTCTGCAGTGTTTAGTTCATCACAAGATTTTTCACTATTTTTTAAGCCTGTATGGCTCCAGTAGTTAACTATAGTCTCCGTAGAAACTTCCTCCCATACTTTTTTCATCATCAGAATCCAATCTTTTAGGGAAAGAGCAGAAAAATCACTTTTACTGATACGGTACAATGTGTCTGATACGATATTTCCAGTAATGCGCTTGGAAAAAATTTCTGATTTTGGCATCTAAAGGTTGTAAAACACCAGTGCAATCAGGAGGTAAAAATTGAAATTGGTTATTGTTGACTGGAGTTACTTTATGACAGAATGCATTATTTAATATAAATAATACCTGACGCCTTTTCTTCCTCATTTCAGAATTAAAATTCACTAGTCAGTTTTGAAATAAAATTGCAGTCATCCATACTTAATTGTTATTCACATAATCCACATATAAAGCAGGATTGAAACTTTCAAAGCATCTTGGCTTAGCAGATTTACCAATAACAGTTAATAGTCGTTTGTCAGATCTATCAACATTCCTGCAAAACACAAGCGATATGCAGTCTTTTAATTTTCTTACATTCTTTAACAGATCTAATTGATATTTTTTTGTCGGGTTGCAAACGGTAAAATAAACAACTTTCATCCATATTATAGACATGAGCAGGTTCATACTATGAAATAACAGCAGTTAATTTTTTCTGAACAAAATACACCTTTTACCGTAGAAAGATTTCTTCTCTGTTTTATCAGCCTATGATACAATGAGTTGGAATGCGTGAAAAAAAAAAAAAAAGCGGCAATAAGCATAGCACTTGACTGAATGAAAAATTCTAATTTTAACAAAAAAATTATAATTTTTTGGAAAATGTTGATTGCCGCTACATCGAGTTGGCGTTATAATGGATACTTTACATTGTAGTCTCTATTCAGAAGATGATCTTTTATCCCTCGTTATTTATCCTGTTATTCGTCAAACTGTAACTCAAAAGCATTTTATTTTATTAATGAAACAATCTCCCAAATCAAGAACTTTTCTTCTTGAGGAAATCCTTTCTTAAATCCTTTTTGTAATTTTCTTTAATCATCTTTTTATGTATATCAAAGAGAAATTTTTGTCAGAAAAAAAATTGATTACCGAAAATTTAAGAACCAGAAGTTTTGTTTGCTTAGTTAAATGATGAATAAAAAAAGCTTTGTAAGCAAACTCTATAAATTATTTAAAAAAACATACAACAATTTTTGAGGGAAAAATTAGCATAACCTTTTTTGTTTTTATGCAATTTTAAATTTCCTGAATGCATTTTGACTCTTTTTTAAATAAGTATCTGTGTATATGCGAGTGACAAAATTTTGTGGAAGCTTTAGATAAAAAACTAATGCATAGAATTTGATGAAATTGTATGTTAATTGCACCTTGACATAAATTGATGTCTATCAACTTTTGGTGCATATTGCTCTATAGATAGCACTGTTATCCTAGTTTTTCATAATTTTTAATATTGGAGCACAGGACAAAATTTTGTATTAATGCACATGATAAGAATTATTTTTAACTAATTGTAAAATTAAATATATATATATATATATATATATAGGCAAGTCACAAGTCTTGCCGCCTGCCTCCTTCTTCCTATCTTGTGTTTCTTGAGTTGTTTTTTCATTAATTTTGATAAGTTTATGGTTTTAAATTAAGATTTGTTGTTTTACTTTATTGATTCGTTTGTTTTGCAGGCTGTTAATTGGTGAATCTGGTTTCTTTGCATTGGTATATTTCGTCCACTGGTGATTTTTTTTTTGTATTATTGGCCATTGGTGTTTCAGTGATCTTGTATCTGTTGCTTGGCTTCTACTATGCTTAATAGATCATCTTTATTATATATATATATATATATATATATATATATATATATAAGTAATTTTCAACAAGGATAAAATTTTTATGTGTGTAGTAGAAGCATTCCTTCCACATATTCTCATTGGAAATGTGAATTTTCAATATGAATATTTTCAAAAAACTTATCAGTACCTTTAAAACAAGATGTTTATATACAAATGTTTGACTGAACCATTTGCCTATGATAATTTAAAACAAAGTTATTATTATTTATATAATAATAGTAATAATAATAAAATCTGAAAATGTATTTCTAAAATGTTATCTGTGCAGCACAAAATTGACTCTCTTTTGAAATTTAGGGTTATATGTTTCTGAGATGAAAATCATTGTGCTCACCATGCAAAATAATATCTTGCAATCTGATGTAATTTTGCCCAGTAAATTACAATTTTCATTGGAATAGGTCAATAAAGGACATTGCTGTATAATATTTCTTGAAACGTTTAAGAATTGAACTCACAATGAATGCATAATGCTAGGTGACTTTGTTTTAGCTTAAATTACATGTATTTGTATAGGAAAATATAGAAGAAAGTTTTGCGATGGCTATAACATACTAGTTATAACTTATGTTTCTTTATGAAGTTTTTTTAATTCCTCTTCATTCAACAACAGTATTTCAGTTCATCTTTTTGAAACATTTAGTTAAAATATTAACTTATTAAAGTTATACTCTGCATCTTTGAGAATAATAAATTACTGGTGATATTAAATTAATATTGTAGGTTAAAATTTATCTTACTCTTCAAATTTCCTTTAATAATTAATTAAATTTGAACTTTTCTGAAATCTGGCATGCTTCTATTTTACCTAAATCATTTTATGCTTTTAATATAATTATTTATAGTAATAATTCACTGGTGTAAAGATTAATTTGGCAGCATGTTAATATATCCATTAATCTATTTATATAATCTTCTATTGTAACATGCTCTTATCTGTGATTAAAAAGTCGTGTTATGTTGATAGTTTTGTAGAGTTGTACCATGAATTATGATTAGCATTTGAACAAAGTTTTATTGAATCTAAGTTTATTCAATAATTTATGTCAAAATTTACAACTTTTCTGAATTTTCGGTGTTAACATTTTTTATTCTATATTTGCAGTCTTTGATGTGGAAAAAAGTTAGAGATGACCAGTCTAGAAGCAGATTATCGCATGGAATGTTAATGCAAACAAAAGTTAGTGAGAACTGAATTTTCTTTTTATATTTTACATTTAAATGGAAGGATTATTAAATGAAGTACTATTTATTTTTTATTATTTAAATATATTCATTAAATTTGGTTAGAAAAAATTCCAACTAAATTAATGAAAATATCTGATAAAAAATAAAAATTTTGTTAAAAATTTAAATACCTTACATTAAAATCCTTTGGCTAGCAGCATTATATATTTCAACACACTAATCGCGGTCATCCTCAGATGTTTCTGTAGCTGCTTGTTGACCGTTAACGGTCATCTGAGGATGACCGCAATTAGCAAGTTGAAATATATAATGCTGCTAGCTAAAAGATTTTAATGTAAGGTATTTAAATTCTTAACATGTTTAAGTGATCCTTTATTTATAATTAATATATAAAAATTTTAACAAAGTTTGTTTTATGTAATTTCAGAGTTTTAATGTTTTTTTTTTCCCCAATAGTGTTTTAGGTAAGTGTCGTGAAACACGACAGTGTTTTTATTTAATTTAATCATTTTTCAGTTATTTTAACAAATCCAAATTATTAGATCGCATTTTATCCAAAATTTACTTAAGTTTCATTAGTTTCCCGTTTCGCCCCTGTAAGTTTACTTCTCGGCAACGCACAAAATTCACTCAGTGCTTCTTCCTTGCTTTCCCCTACCTTCCTGCCGGTTCTGGAGGCTTGGTTTCTTCCTCCTGTGAGCGTGCGTTCTGATTGGCCGCTAGTGATGTGACGTTTTCGTAGCTCGCTGACCTGAGAGTAGAAAAACTTCTCTCTCCGGCACTTGGATAGAAGAACAGCTTGATATAGGACGTGTTTTTCGGAGGTCGCCGCGCGTCCGTGCGTGCGGCCCACGTGCCTTTCGTGGCATCGCCGCACGTACATCTATGAATTTAACTTTAATGAAATATAGTCAGTAATCTTTGGTATTCACAAAATAAATTTATAATATCGTTCTTAAAGACATTTAAAGATATATACCTCATCGATTGTACGTATTCAATGTGATCGGAAGCGGATGGAATTGGATATGGTTAACCATGCACATGGTCGCCGAAATGGTCCGCGAATTTTCAAACTCCCAATTATTTACGTTCACAAGAAAATATTCACGCCATCAGGGCAAATAATACGTATCTAAGGATATCCGGCCATAACTTTCAGCATACAAGTTAATTGCACCACGATGCACGTGGATAACGATTTGAATCTCAAAGGAGCCATATCAGCGAAATCGTTGGAAAAGACGGACCCCAGAGGAAAGTCCCATCCTTGCCTTATTGAATCATAATAAAATTATTGGCATTTACTAAGCTGTGGTGTCGTTCCTGTATACATTTCAAGACCATCTGGTATGTACTGTTTATATTTTATTATTCCACTAGTTGTTAACGTGTGATCCTCGACATAGCGAGATTTTTGTTTTTTAAAGGACCTGGAGGTAAATTAGAAATTCTAGATTTTGCTAGAGTACTGAAATTTTTGGCTATACATAACTTTGAAGAACTTTGAGCCTTTGAATTTAGCCATTTAATTTTTAAACACTAATTTAACTTTAGTCACTAGCAGAACCCCATCTCTGCTATGTGACATTTGGTGCCGAAACTTGTTCGCAAGAGGCATCACGCGTGTTATACATAACTAACTTGATATGCGTTAATTCTGTGAATTTCAAGATTTAATGATACTACACGGATTCCTGTTCATGATTTATAATGCTGAACAAAAGTGCCGTCTGATTTAATATATTTTGTCCTTCGATTCATCTCCTAAGAAGCTGGCTGGACACTAAAATGAACTAAAATAACATTTCCTAAGACTATAGTTGTGCAGCTCAAGTCAGTATAATGCCACTTATGCAGTGTGATCTAGGAGTAACCTCCGGACAACATCATTGGTTCCATGATCGTCTCAAAAACGTATCCTTTTTTACACACTTCAACTTATACAGTTTATACTGATATAAATTTTCTCTGATTCAGATATATTTTTCTTCCATTTTGCATGTATAACTTATCTTTAGGACTGTGACCAGAAGAAAAGGCGATGCAAATTTTAATGTGGAGCTGAGATTTCTACTTTTATACGTATAAAAAAAAAAAAAATTTTTCTTTACAAATTTTTAAATTCTCAAAATTGCATCAGTGTCATATTCCATGATGTTTAGGTATAATAACTTCGTATTATATACCATTTTTATGCAATTATTGTTATTTTTATCCATAGGGTGTTTTGGTCAACAAATCCTTTTATATGATATATGTTTATATTTGTGGTATCCATTTTTTTCATTTTTTTTGTTTTCAGTATTAGACTAGTATCATACATTTTTTTAGATGTTTTTCCAATACTTTTATATATCTATATGTTTATATATTCTTTTTTTTATTTATTTTCATTAGTAACCTAGTTAATATACAGTCATTATTTTAGTATTCGTGAGTGGTGAATTTTTTTTTGATGTTCCGCTCAATATTGGTGGACTTGAGATACCTATGATAACTCATATATAGAAATTTTTTTTAAGTATTTTTGATGCATTTTAATCCTTCATATATATTATTTATAGTTTTTTTTTGTGTTTGTTTATTTTTCCATTTTTACAAAACTACTGTGCATGTCGTATTTTAATATATACAAATTATGAAGATATTTCGTCTTATTGAAATAGTATTAGGACAGAAATCTTAATTACCTTGTATTAAATTATTGCACTTTTAAGAAAATTTACAAATGATTACATATGCATTTTTTTAATTTCCTAATTTTCATGTTATATTTTTTTTATTTATTTTGAATAATTCTCGAGTAGGAATATTAGGTCATGAAATTTTTCCTTTCACTTATGATATTTATGTACATATATCAATAGATCAATTTACACTAAAATATTCATCGCATTAGATGGATAGGAAGTATCTACATAAGTTTTATGTTATGTCAAATACATTTTTTTTTCTCTCATTCAACACAAAAAAAAATTAAACTAGTTACACAAACAAGTCCTTATCACTATTTGATATTTATTGCAATAGAACGACTCTTTATGAAAAACTGAATATATATATGTTTTTTTTGGTGCATTCACTTAAAGTTTTTTTTTGGTGTGTATATCAATTCGGTATGCATAACACATTCACCATTTGTTTTTCAGACATGACTCAACAGAGTTTTTTTTTATCTCACTGTTTACACATGTGGTTTCTTACAAACGTTAGTTCTTACACACTTCATTTTTAGCATTGTGTTTAGTGCCACATCTCATTTTTTTCACTTTTCAAAACTTCAATTTATTTTTCTAAATCTCCATATAACCTGCACATTATAATGCATTGGGTTAGGAGCCATCAATATACATTTTCGATTCACAATTATTTACATTCAATTACCTTTATTTATGTTTTCATTAATTTACACACTTTTAGACTTTAGTTTTTTTTTGTTCTGTGTTAGAATTTAGACTTCAACTTGTTCAACTATGTTCAATAGTTTATTTTACACACATTTTTGGACAGCGTTTATTTTGGTAGGTGTAAACGCCTGTACCTTTCACAATTTATACATTTTACACATTTTTCACTCACATACACCAACTGTTTTGCGGCGGACATTTGGTGGTGAGATTTCATAGATTGTTACGGGTTGATTCTTGTTTTCTTTCATGGCTCTTAATTTGCTTTTGTCTGTTTATTTAATAGGTGAATTATATTTCATCATTTATTACATACACGTTCATATTCGTCCATTGCAATAGTTTTTTTATGGCCCTTTGGGTACTCTCGGTTACATTAATATAATAGCTCTTCATGTGGTTCTCCTATCCTGCACGCATTGGCACCCATTGATGGGAATGACGTCCTTTGGTTCCTGTTTATGGACAATACGCTATGGTACTGCTGGACAGACCTATGCGGTATTGTGCCATTCATACAGTATAGGCAATGACCACCATTTAATATCGTTAACATACACCTTTTATTCATTCATTTCAATAGTTTTATTTTTATAGCCTTAGGGTGTTTTTTTTATTTACATTAATAGGGGAATTATTTTCCTTCTCACTTACACATTCCTATTCACACATTCAATAGTTGTCTTATTTAATTGCTATGTACAATTAAATTTTCTCTTGTTTGATTCATATGTGGTTTGCAATGTTCAATTTGTTTTGTTTGTTTTCCTCACACATTTTCATTACTAGTTACACTCTTCAATAGTTATTTACTTACTCTACATTTTTGTGCATTTGCATTCTCACAGTGGGTCAACTTGTTGAATTCATTTTTGTATTATTCTTCATACTATGTTATTTTTTACATGACTTTCATATTTACACATCCACACTTTTCAACTTTATTTTTGAGATGGTGTTCACTTTTCACACTTCACACATCCTTATAATAGGTCGTTTGCTCATGATCAATAGATTTATTCATGTTATATAAAAAAAAAAAAAAAATTCTCTCACATGTTACCTTACACTTATATTTTTTTTTATAACAAACATATAATTTATCACGTGGCCTGGCAAAATAGTTTGCAGGTAGTTTCTGATTTATACACAACTTAACTGTTTTTGTTTTTCTATGTTATTCAATTCATTTTTCTACTCTTATGATATATTCAATAGTCATACTATGTATACACAATTTCCTAAGTACACTTACACATTAACATTTCATTTTTGGCATTGGGTTGGTTACACGTCACAAGATTTAACCCAAATTTAGATTCTCATAACCAATAGTTTTTTTAAATGTGACATTTTTGTTTGTTTACGTTTCATTACCAAATTATTCAAGTGTACCTCATAGTTAGATGTTACACTTTGCTTAAGAGACGGTTTAGTTTACCATTGTTTCCATACGGTAGTTTTCTAAACTTTTCAAAAATCCTTATGTTATTTCCACAATGTGTTTTTTTATTTTGTGTTCATCAATAGTTATTTTGTTTCTACATGATTATCACATTTACACTTACACACCTTTCCATGTTATTTTTTTAGTGGGTGTTCAATTGTTTACACTCAACATTACCTCATACAGTTTTATTTCTTCATAATCAATAGATTTACTCAGATTAGCTATGTGACAAGTTTTTTTTTTCTTCACGCTCATCACAATTACTCACATACTATCTTAAATTTATATACTTATTTTTAACAGACACATAAACTTACATGTTGTCTGGCAATTTTTTTTCGGGTACAATATACAGAATGAAACACAACTTATTTGTTTTTGTGTTCAAATTTTCAAATTTGTTTCTTATTTACATTTTGAATATGCATAAAATGATACTTCCATACTCACATTATTGAATTTACATTTACAATAGTTTTTTTAGTAATTGTATTCTATGTATGTATAGTATATATGCATTTGTTTTTTTATATGTTATATATTAATTAAAAAAAAAAAAAAAAAATTGTGTTTTTTATATGTGCATTGAACAATTTGAACTCTCTATATTTTTTTGGGAGCATGTTAAAATTCAAATACTTGTCATTCTTATGGGTGGCTATGCAAATTATGTGCATATTGACTACCATGATATATATATCATCAGCAATTACTGATTCAAGGCCTGTGTTGATATATATCGATTAGAGACATGTTTTTCTGCCATAGCATTAATGCTCATTTTAAATTCACATAGTCGACTATATAAAGGAAAAGATACAAATCTTGGCAGATATTTATAGATAATGCTTATGAGTTATATATATATTGTTTAAAATGGTGAAATATCTCCTTAGCGAGAGATAATATTTTTTTTATGATTGCTATTTTAAGTGTTCTCAAAAATTTTTTTTTTAGTCTTCATTTACATATCCTTCCCATTGTTTATTTACTCATTTTACGACTGTTACAGTCATTTAATTCTAACAATAGTAATAGTAATTCTTACTTACCTTTAAAAATTTCTCCTTTGGTAGTATCGAGATTGTATCTTCTGCAGGGATACAGTCCTGATGCTTGCCATTCCCCCTCGTCAGTCTGGGAACATTCCGGACCCTGTTCTTGAACTGATGAGCCCCTTTTTATTTTTATTTTTAGCAATACTTGTTTTTAAGTTACATGTTTCTTTGTTGGTTAACTTATTTCTAATATTGAACATCAATTTATTCAATGATAACAGTAGTACTTTCAACATTTAGCAATTTAGACTCAAAATGATATTTCATATAGAAATTTTGTCTATTTTTAAATTAAGGTTGTAGTGATTACTCATGAACTTTAAAATTTTGTTTTTCTTCACTACAATTTCTACAATAATGTTTATTTTAAACCCTGCTATTGTTTTTTTTTTTTTGTACTTCACATTTCCTTTTACAGCTGGATATGTAAATTTATTGCTTTGATCATGACATGCAATCAACATGTGTAAATTCAGTCACAATTTGTGTAACGTCATTTTATATCTCAAAAATCAAGAGAACACAAGACATTGTAATAGAAAAATAATCTTTATTGAATTTTTAATTAAGATATTGTACAACATGTATACTCACCTACATTCTGTAAAACAGCAGTTACTGTCAACAAAAAGATGCTGTTGAATTTTTAAGACACGCTGTGTGTCTTCCTGTAACCCTCTGTAGGGGACAGTTCTGTGGCCGTCTGATCCATCGTCTTCGCGTTCTCTGCTCTTTTTTTTTCCACCTGGTGCTTTAATTTTTTTCAAATCGCTTTTTCGGGGAGTGTGTCGTGAAACACGACAGTGTATTTATTTAATTTAATCATTTTTCAGTTATTTTAACAAATCCAAATTATTAGATCGCATTTTATCCAAAATTTACTTAAGTTTCATTAGTTTCCCGTTTCGCCCCTGTAAGTTTACTTCTCGGCAACGCGCAAATTTCACTCAGTGCTTCTTCCTTGCTTTCCCCTACCTTCCTGCCGGTTCTGCAGGCTTGGTTTCTTCCTCCCATGAGCGTGCGTTCTGATTGGCTACTAGTGCCGTGACGTTTTCGTAGCTCGCTGACCTGAGAGTAGAAAAACTTCTCTCTCCGGCACTTGGATAGAAGAACAGCTTGATATAGGACGTGTTTTTCGGAGGTCGCCGCGCGTGCGGCCCACGTGCCTTTCGCGGCATCGCCGCACGTACATCTATGAATTTAACTTTAATGAAATATAGTCAGTAATCTTTGGTATTCACAAAATAAATTTATAATATCGTTCTTAAAGACATGTAAAGATATATACCTCATCGATTGTACGTATTCAATGTGATCGGAAGCGGATGGAATTGGATATGGTTAACCATGCACATGGTCGCCGAAATGGTCCGCAAATTTTCAAACTCCCAATTATTTACGTTCACAAGAAAATATTCACGCCATCAGGGCAAATAATACGTATCTAAGGATATCCGGCCATAACTTTCAGCATACAAGTTAATTGCACCACGATGCACGTGGATAACGATTTGAATCTCAAAGGAGCCAGATCAGCGAAATTGTTGGAAAAGACGGACCCCAGAGGAAAGTCCCATCCTTGCCTTATTGAATCATAATAAAATTATTGGCATTTACTAAGCTGTGGTGTCGTTCCTGTATACATTTCAAGACCATCTGGTATGTACTGTTTATATTTTATTATTCCACTAGTTGTTAACGTGTGATCCTCGACATAGCGAGATTTTTGATTTTTAAAGGACCTGGAGGTAAATTAGAAATTCTAGATTTTGCTAGAGAACTGAAATTTTTGGCTATACATAACTTTGAAGAACTTTGAGCCTTTGAATTTAGCCATTTAATTTTTAAACACTAATTTAACTTTAGTCACTAGCAGAACCCCATCTCTGCTATGTGACAGGTAAGTAAAAATAGAGATGCCAACTACTACGGTTTGTCCGTAATTATTATGGAAATACGGCAGTAATTACGGCTTTACGGACAACATATAAAAATTACAGATTATATGCTTTTAAAAAAGCCGCGGATATCATTCGTTAAAAATGGGAAACCCTTCTAACGATCAACGATCAAACGCATGACGGAAGCCTTCTGATTCCCAATCTTTCTGCATCCACAACATAAATGTCAATATTCATTTTAAACTTGCTTTATAAGATTCTAGGAACTATAAAGAAATATATTTGTTCAATATTTCTAACTTATATAATTATTTTTTGGCCCCCCACCCCCTCTTTTCTTATCTCCAACTACTAGCGGTTATTCATAAACTCTGCAAAAGCCCAATCTTTCTCCTTCAGCAATATGAATGTCACTATTCATTTTAAACTTGCTTTATTAGGTTCTAGAACCTATAAAGAAGTAGAATTGTTTTATTTCTCTTACATCTCTTTATTTTTTGACTGCCCCCCCCCCCTTTTTCCCATTTGCAGCTAGTGATTAGGGAATATCTTTTTGCAGTAAATAGATATTACATGTATAAGATAACCAAATTTGTTTAGAATATATCAATAAATTGTTTTGAGTGATTCCAGGAATATTGCAATTCTTATCTATTTATGCATGCATTAATATAATAACAAAAAGTTTCGAGTTGTGTAGCATGAAATTCAGTGTCAGATTATATTTTTGATTTTAAAAAGAAAATAACAAAATAAACTTATTAGTTTAGTGCATAAATTATTTTTGAATGTATAACATTTAAAATATTTTTTAAATCTGAACTTAAATTTATAATGAAAATATCCTTTAGATAACTTTACTGGTTAATTTCATTGTAGCATTTTATCACTCTAAATATTATTAAAAACCTTAAAATTTGTCTGTGAACCATTACTAAAAATTATTAATTTGTTATTTATATGTTTTGTTAAAAGAAGCATCTCTAAATACCTATAAAAATAAACTTTTTTTAAATAAATTTTCTAAAATTTATATTTTCAAGCTGAATAATCCTGTTTTACATCTATCTACATATTTATTATTATTATACAGGTGTCTGAAGAAGAAATTTTAAAACTAGCTAGTAAAGTAAATGGAATGAATTGCATTGATGATGAGTTTAGAAGTTTTCAGTTTATTCCTAGAGTTTTATCTGATAACGAAGCTGCTCTAGTAAGTTTAATTCTAATAAATTATTTACATTGCTTCAATTTTTTGTCTACTATTTGTTATTTTAATCCAAATTGTAGGATAGTTGTGCACAATTTATGGCTACTGACCAAATGTGGATCAAGAGGAGGGAGGGGGAGGGGGGGGGGAGGTGCTATCCAAAATGTCTGACAAATGTTAAAATGTAAAAATAAATTACATTGTATTTTTATGGGCAACACTGCTAATAAGTTTTAATAATGTTATTAGAAAGACTGACCAGTGGTACAATGAAAATACAAGCATGATACATTACTTTTATGTATGCTTCATGTGTAGATATTGATTATTGAAATAATATGGTTTTTTATTATGAAATTTTAACTTCTCTTGTATGGCTGCATGTGTTTCATTAAAAAAAAAAAAAAAAAAAAAAAAAAAAAAACTTCCATGAAAATCAAGTTTGAAGTAGTGATCAAAAACCTTAATTGTAAAAAAAAAAAAAAAAAAAAAAAAAAAATTGATTCTGAATTCATCATAATGTGTGATTCAGAATTTTTTTTTAGTAAGGAATCCTTACTATAAAAAAAAATTTCTGAATCTATTGCCGAAGTTTTATGCACTGTTAATATATCTGTATCTTATAAACCCCAATTTCTAATTTGTTATTTCCTTCTAATTTTAAACCTGTTATCCCCACCCCCCCTTTTCCCGTATTTATAATATCCCTTGTAAATCTTGCATTTTGGTTTATATTGTGAAACTAGCTGTTCTCTTCATGCGTGATATTGATAATCATGCAATAATCTATTAAAATTGCCATTAGTAAAACAGTTTCGAATTTAAAAAAAAAAAAAAAGTTTTCACGTGATTTTTTCTTCAGAAATATTTTTTTATATACAACTTTCAAAGTTTTATTTTTTTGTATGTTATTATTACAATGTATATAATGAAATATTTTATTTATAATACTATTACTTCTTGATGATTATCAATCATAACAATTGAATTTTTATATGTGAGAACTATATATGCATCAGAAGTACATAATAATACATTAATAATAGTTAACAATATATTAAGTTAATTGTAGTATGCTTATGAAATATGAAAATTTAAAAAGAAGCTTTTTTACTTATTCTTAGTGAAAGAGAAAAAAGATTTTATGGGTGAAATTAGGTGCATAAAATCAAAGTAGAAATTAGAAATAGTGTAAAAAAAAAAATAAAAAAATAATAATAACTGAGTATATTTGTACACTAAATTTTTTTCAAATGTTGTTTTATTTTTAATTTATTTTTTTACTGTTTCAGGCTACTCTTGGTATGTTTGATGATTTAGGATTTAAAAAGTTATGGAGACTGAAAATGAATACATTAATAAGGTAAAAACTTTTTGTTAAATCTTAGATAAGCATGTTTGTTAAACTTGAAATTTTGCAAGAAAACTTTTCATATAAAATTTTAGAATTGTTTGTTTTTTGTAAATAATTTTTAGATTTGTTGTCATGGTGAAACAAGGCTATCGAGATCCACCCTATCATAATTGGAAGCATGGATTTTCTGTTGGTCATTTTTCTTACCTTTTGTTAAGAAACCTCAAGCTAATGGGAAATCAGTTAAGGTACTTGTTTCTGCATTTCTCTTTTTCACTCTCTTTATAATTTTGATTGTGATTTGTTAGTCAAAAGAAACATTAGTTCATTTGCATTCAATTTTTCTGTGTTTACATGAATAATATGTAATTCTTTCTTTTTAAAACTTTTATGACACTGTTAAATAGTTTTTAAATAAGCATAAAAGATCATTCTTAAATGTGTGTATGTTGTTATTTTGATAAATGGGGTTTTATGTATGTAATAACACTAAAACATCTTGCACTGAAGTTTTTTTTTTTTTAATTATGTTTGCTTTTATCGCTACTTTTATTTATTTATTTATTTTAAAGCATCTTTTAAATGTACAGTAAACTGATAATCTTATTTATATTTTATTTTATATAAATTATGCACAATAATTGAGATACAATTAATTATATTAGTGCATCATATTATCTATTACAGTAGGGAACCAATTATCCGGAATAGTTTGGATAAGACTGTTCTGGATAACTGGTTGCTGACAGATATATCCAGTCACTGAGCTGTTCTTTTTACCACATTACACCTATAATATAAAATTGTAATACCTGTGCGACTGTTGCATCATCAAACCCATGTGACCTTGCACCCAATGAAATTTAGAAAAATGTACTAATAGTCAGTAACTGTCCTTCTTCCCGAAAGGGTTCTCAGAATTTTCATCTGCGTATCTTATTCTTTTTGAAATGTTCTAAAGCTGAAATATAATGCTTGTATTCTGTATGTATTGTGTTTATGTCTTCATTAAACTTTGTCATGTGCTAAAATGGTTGCAGAATTTTTGAGTCTTCATCTTCTTATTCGACGCCTCAAATTAATTAGGGTTTATGGGAAAGCAAAAATAGTTAATCTGATGTTCATATTAAGTGCTCTACCAAGCTAGCCAGAAACACAAAATTATATTACAAATTTTTAGCTTGTTTTTCAAGGTTGAAAGTCTTAAATAACAGTCATAAGGATAATAATAATCATGTGAATTGTTAGATTTTTAATCTAAAGTTGAAACAAGCATTATTTTAGAATATTTAATAAACTATGCAGTGAAAACAACATTACAATTCTGCCCTTTTCAAAGGTGGTCACAGGGTTTAATAAGACTTGTAGAATGTGTATTTGTATAGTTCTGATTTAAATTAAACATTTTAAGTTAATCAATCAAATATTTTAAAATAAGAAATTAATATTTTAAATCACCTAATCAGATTTAAACTTTTAATTAATCTGAAATAAATCAAGATAAATTGTAAATCAGAATTTTAAATATATAAGAAATCTTTGGAAAATGTAATTGTCGTATATAAAAGTCGAAATTTGTCCTAATCCAAATGATTCAAACTCTGATTAGCCAAAGATTGTAAAACATTAACTATACTAATTATGGATTAGAAAATGAAAGACTTACTTGCAGACTGATTCTGCTTTATTTCTAATAAAAATTCATATTGTTTTCTTTATATCCATAAAACTACAAAATATTTGTAAATTTTTTAAAGTTATGTGATTTTATTTATTCCAAAATAAATAAATATGGAAAAGGAAGTTAAATTGTCAAAATTATGATTTCAGACAACTGGTTTCCAGATAAACGGTTCCATACTATGTAACTATGTATTTTTCATGCAAAACATTTGATATTACATTTTTGAGGAAACCCACAGACATTAAAATACATTTAAAATATATTTTTACAAAAATAAAATTTGCAATCAAATAAAAGGTTGATAAATTTGTTTATTTTAATTAATACATAGACATTAAATTCTTTAAATAAGTAGAATATCGTAATAAAATTTTTTATGTCTGTGGGATTGTATGTAAATAATTTAAATAACATACATGAAATATAATCTACAATTTCTTAGTAATGAATCATTGAGGTTTATTTATTTATTTTTTTCATTTTCAAAATTTAAATTATATTTTATAAAATTTTTACATTTATTAAAAATTTAAACTTTTATCTCTCTTCATTTGACAGAAAATAATTTTGTAATATCAATCATGGTTATTGTTTTTTATTTTTATATATTTATTTCTTGCACATGTTATTTGGCATTTGTAAAACTAAGATTGCTTCCTTTCTTATTTCAGTAAATAGTTTATTTATGAATTGGCAATATAGATTTTTAATACAACATTGAAATTTTACTAGAATATTAAGTAATTCTTTTAATAAGCTGTTGATTAATACACTTGTATGCCAGTTGTACTAATATTTTGAAATGTGTAATTACTATTCAAAAGCAGATTCTTTAATTATTATAATCTTTCTTGTTTGCATTCAATCATGGGACAATAGATGGTGAATATAGATATCTTTACTTCTAATTAATATATGCAAAGGTTTTCTATAATATATATTCATCAGTTTTCATTTGGAAATATCCATTCTGATCTAATGATATATGTCTATACCCCAGAGGACACTATGTCACAAATATGTTTTTTTTTTTTTTTTTTTTTTTTTTTTTTTAAGGAATGATATTGTAATGAAATTAATGAATGACATTTGTCATGGGTGTAATGCTTAATGCCTCTATATAAAGCAAGAAGTGCACATCAAGAAAATAGTGCTAACTCTTTTCACATAATGGACATGGAGTCCTTTATCTCCAGGGTACAGATGTATATTAGAATAGAATAATCTAAAAATAATTAAATTTGCAGTCGTTTTTGTTTAAACAATATCTTGCAATTTTTTTGACTAATTAAATGCAAATAAAGGGGATAAATAAGGCTTGATTAAAAAATGTTCTTATAAAGTTGTTCTTTTTGTTAATATTGAATCAATGACAGCTAATTTTCAGAATAAAGCCTGTGTGAAATAAAAATATGATAAAAACTCTTTCTATTAAGGTACTGTGATGTAAAAGAATCAAGTGACTATCACATGCAATTATTTGTTTATTAAATTTATAGAAAATAAATTCCTCCTTTTAAGATGCAACATATTTCTACTAAAAATAACTGTCATTCATATTTCAGCAATACCAGTATCATTGTATAATAGTTAATAAGAGTATTATATAGATACTTAACATGTGCTATTTTCAATAAGTAAGTTCAGAATAAACCTAAAGACTTTTGCAGTATACACTGATAATTTTCTTTTAGCTTCATGTGATTCGTCATTGTGTAAATAGTTAATTATCCATTAAGCAAATAGAAAATTCAATGAGCAGTACTTACATTTTATAGATCCTTCAAGGAACAATGTATTAAAAAAAAAAGAATTACAATAGAAAATATAGAAGTCCATTTCCATAAATAAGGAATTGATTTGATATAAATTATCTATTTTGTTTTATAGATGTCATATTGATAGTAAAATTTCAGAAAAACTCAGAAGCACAATTGTATAAATATGTAAATGCATAAAATCTTATAGACAGGAAACAGGATTTCTACATGAAAATGACAGGCTGTATTAAAGCCTGGTCTATCTAATAAAAATAAGTAAATAAATAAATGAAATGAAATGAAATATATAGGGTGCACAATGCTTGGATTATGTTGCTGAAAGTTCTCAGAAAGATTCCAACTGTGCAATAGCATTTATCACACTTTTATAAACATGATCTGTCCAATAATCATCATAGATACATTTAACCCAGATGTAGTTCCATGAGTGTTGCTTCATATCATAATCTTTCTAAAAAAAAGGGTGTGTGTGTGTGAAGATGAGTTACTGAAAAGCACATTGATAACTGGAATTTAAAATTTCTTCATTTTTTCTAAAACTAAATCTGAAGTAAATAATTGTTGTATAAAGTGAATAATTGCATGAAGTAAAGAAAAATAATATAAAATTTGTGTATGTTTCCTTTTCTTTTCATAATATTTTTCATCGAAGATAAGTAAATTTATTATTAAGGATGATATGAGGTAAATAAAATAAATAATTGTTTTTTTTTATTTATTAAAAAAATTCGATCTTCTAATGTTGATTGCTTTTTTTTCAGTCAATTAATATAAATATTTTTATTTTGTTGCAACTTATTTTTAAAATTTTATTTATTTTTGTAGTCAGTTAGAAAGTTTATCTCTTTTTGTTGCATGTCTGTGCCATGATTTAGATCATAGAGGAACAACTAGCTCTTTTCAGGTGACATCTGTAAGTTATTGTTTCCATTGAATTTTCTGTCAATTTTCTGTATATTTAGTTTTTTGCACTTTTATTCCAGTAAATTTTATTCTTATTTGCTAGAATAATTATATTATATATTTGAAACATATTTTATTCTTTTTAAATGTATCTTTTGTGCTATAAAATTTCCAATAAGTAAATTTATGCAATTTTAAACTTTTAACAAGTGCCATGGAAATGTTTAAGGAAATCTCTGTAAAGCCATTTATACTGCTCAGAAGAAAAATTTAAATAAATTTTAAGTAATTATTTAAAACAATATAGTTTTATTTTTTAAATTTTTATAACATATTTTACTCTGTGAGTCGCCAGTGACAGCCGTAGCCTGAATGAAAGTTTCTTTGTCTGTCACCGGAGACTAATACAGCTTGAATTGAAAGCTCAGTGTCAGTCACTTCACTGGTGACTGATGCAGCCTGAACAAAAAGTTTAGTGTCAGTTTGATGTGTCACTTAATGTGTAAAAATAAATCTTACAGTGATCTCTCACTTATATGCACTCTTTTTTATACACCCTTTTCACTTATGCATGGTTTTGGGGGTTCCAGGCCAGGGGTACTTGAAAACAATGACAAATTCTTATTCATTTATGTGCGAGATTAAAACAGCATCTTTCACTTATGCACAAATTTTTTTCCTTTGTCGAAATTTTTTCAATTTAAATTGTAAGTTTTTCAAGATGAAAATTTAATGTACAGCTGAATTGCAAAAAATTGGTGACTTAGCAGTTGAAATAAATGGCAGTGACACAAATGAAGAAGACAACAAAGTTTCCCCAACTCCCACAAGAGCACTAGAAGCATTAGAAACTTTGCAGGACTATTTTCAGTTCAATTTTGGAAGTGAAGGAACTTTTTCATGTCTTCATAAGTTTGAAAAAAAAAACTTTGAAAACCCATGAAAATAAAAAGAATCCTCGATTGTAAGTTATTTTGTAAGAAAATACATAGGAATAGAAGAAAATTTAAGTAAAAAAGTATTTCCTTTTCAAATAAACTTAAAAGCACCTTACAAATTAATCATTTTTTTTCAGCATTTGATTATATACAGTCAAACCTGTCTATCTCGAATCTCTTGGGAGTAAAAAAAAATTCGAGAAAAACAGGTTTCGAGATACACAGGTTTCATGAAAATAGAAAATTTCTTTACACAATACAAAAGATTGAAAACTTGAAGTACTTTTAGTTTTATTTACATACCTTACAATAAGTAATCCGTTAGGAGTTTTTGATGCAAAACTTTTTTAGACTGGGCAATTTTTTGCAGTTTTGACACAGTGGAGAAGCAATCCTGATCAATATTTTCAGGGGATTCAAGAAAAATTCTTAATGTTTCAATGGCTTTTTCTGCTTCTTTTGGCATAACAACTCTTTCTATACCGATGCTGTCCTCTTTATCATCATCCTCTTCATCATCCAAAGTTCCATGAACGTTTTCTAAAATTTCGGAATCAGTTAATAATTTTCCATTTGTTCACTGATTCATCTACTTCTGTAAAATCTTTAAATGAAGTGTCAATATTCAGTTTCTCTCTGATAATCATCCATTCCTTCGAGTTTTCATCAGTTTCCTCGGCCGGTTGCTCTTCGGTTTCTTTTCCGACTGTGCATGATTGCTCGAATCCAGCTTTTTTAAAACAGTTTTTCTCAGTCCTCAATCACACTGATGAGTTTTCAAACAAGTTCTTTACGATATTCTGCTTTAAAACTCCAAATAATGCCTTGATCTAAAGGCTGAAGTTTCGAAGTTGTATTCGGGGGTAGGAATTCTACCGTAACATTTTTCGTTGTAGGAAGATTCTTGTGGGAGCCGCAGTTATCAATGAAGAGGAGAATTTTTCTTTTTTTCAATCCCATGGATTTATCGACTTTCTTCAACCACTCTCTAAAAATTTCGCTGGTCATCCAAGATTTTCTGTTTGATTTATAAACAAATGGAAAAGATTTCACTTTTGAAAAATATCTTGGTTTTTCTGAATGACCAATCATTACTGGCGAATGTTTTTCAGTGCCATTTTGATTCGCAGCTAGAAGTATAGTGACACACAATTTACTCTGTTTGCTCCCTTTGCATTCGTCTCCTTTAAAACTTGCTGTTTTATTCGGCAAACACTGGAAAAAAAAAAAGGCCAGTTTCATCGGCGTTAAAAATATCAGCTGGATCATATCCTTGCAACAAAGATGGGAGTTTTTTAAGCCAATCGTCGATGGCACTTATTGG
Organism: Salticus scenicus; assembly: GCA_963930645.1. Taxonomy (NCBI): domain Eukaryota; kingdom Metazoa; phylum Arthropoda; class Arachnida; order Araneae; family Salticidae; genus Salticus; species Salticus scenicus. The sequence continues at coordinate 92,416,766 of OZ005655.1, read as the reverse complement.
TACAGATCTGCTTTCTCCACAAAGTTTTCGGAAGAGAATGCCATTTCTCATTTCAAAGCTTTCAAGCCAACCATAAATTGCTTGAAACCATCGAATCCGAGTTCTTTAGCAAAGTCTTCAGCTTTTTTTTGAAGCATTAAGCCGCTGATAGGAACTCCTTCTCCACAATATTATTCGAACCATTTTTTAGCGCATTTGTCCACATCAGGAAAAGAGCATGCACGGCTCTTTTTCATTGTTTCGCAGCCGTTTTCAAAGTTCTTTTGTATGATATTTTTGTTTTTCATGATGGTGGAAAGAGTACTGGGTGGAATTCCAAATTTAGCGGCGACTACGCTTTTCTTCATAGAATGGTTTTCCTTCAAAAAAGACAGAATTTCCATATTTTTTTTATGGTTAAAACATTCAATTTTCTTTCACACCTGCCATTTTTAGCTCTAAAATCGAGACAGCAAAATGCGAGATGATACTTTAGTCATTAGGCTAAGACTGAGAAACAGTTCTACAAAATTTCTTCTCTTGTCTCCTATTCCCCCATCCCTTATCATTCCAGAGAAGAAAACCCGTTTTTAGTACAATTCCCACGCAGTCCCTGACCAAAGCACCTACGATGTCTTCATGTATTTCGCGGAAATGGGGACTGGTGAGATTGTCAAGGTCAATAAGGCTCTAAACTGGAATGTTGTGTTTCTTACAAAAATTCGAGATTGATAACAGGTTTGGGAAGAAAATAATTTGAGATAGGTTTGGAAAATACGTTAAAATTTTATTGAAAATGTAGGGAAATTGAAAAAAATCGACTACGAAAATTCGAGTTATTGATAGGTTTGGGAAGAAAATAATTCAAGATAGGTTTGGAAAATATGTTAAATGTTTATTGAAAATGTAGAGAAATTGAAAAAATTCGACATAGACAGGTTTTCGAGATAAGCAGGTTTCGAGGTAGACAGGTTTGACTTATTTCAATTTACTAGATCATTGAATGACACTCCCCGATCGACCGCTGCTACCCTTTTCCTTATCTGAGAGAATGGATGGGCCGCAATGGCGGGCCATTTTCCAGCTGTCCAAGATTGGTGTGTTTATTTGTACATATTTATTCTACTAGAACAGCTGGTTAACAGATTTGGCAACGAACTGCTTTATAAGTGTTAGCAAGCTGTAATTTCTTCGTTGATTGGCCCATGAAAGCTGGCCCATTGAAACAAAACTATAGGGAAAAAACTGTCTTCTTTAAAATATGTTAACAATAGAATTCAGGGATAAAACTTGGCAGCTTCTACAGTACTTTTTTTTTTCTCACTGATTTTTTGGAGCATTTTTTAGAGTCATTTATGATAGTCTAAAATTTTGGTGTTTAAACAAAAAATCTTTTAATACTCAAAAATATTTTTTTAGATTAGCTTTTGAGATAAAAGCTCGTATAATAATTCGAGACCTCTTTAACTGAAGTATTTTGAATTTAAATGGAGAAAGAAAGAAAGAAAGAAAATGCAATATTTTTTTTTTTTTTTTTCATTTTCAAAATGGTGTACTAAAACTTTTATGCAAATGAAATGTAGAATTTTTAGATAAATAATTAATGGATTTACTTGGTTATGATTAAATATCTGCATAAAATTGTAATTTATTATTATTATTAAATGATTTTTCTTTTTAAATACGATTTAATAGAAACATCCAGTAGCGGCTCGTGAGATTCCTTTACAGGGGGGCTGCATAGCTGCATGTCTACGTAAGATTTGAGAAAAAAGCGAAAATGATTTTCTAAATAATCTGTTTTAATCGGGGTCTTCGGGTTTTATATGCGCAGACTGAGCAAGAAGCAGAGCAATACAGGATACAGCATAGATTTAAAATTTTATATTATTGGACATTCATTACAAAGAAAAAAAAATAATCTGGATATTTTATTTTGTTAACTTTATTTAATTTCTTTTTGTGTCTCTGTAAAAAAATGTATAAGTCCTGTACTCATCAAAATTATACAAATTGCGTGACGATTACCTGTAACCTACCTACCAATTTTTAGTTCAGTTGGATAAAACATTTAGGCGCAATCGCACTTCATAAATTTAAGTCCATTAATCAAAATGATAAGGAATTTTTCTTTGTGTCCTTGTAACAGATCTATAAGTCTCACATCCATCAAATTCTATACAGCTCGTTTGATGGTGACCTTTCACATACCTACTAGCTTTCAGTTCAATCGAACCAAGCATTTAGATGTTATGATATTCACTCACATATATACACTTACTCACACCATACATAACACTGTAAAAATAGCAAAAATGTGCTCAGGAGACCTCAAAACATTATAGTAATGTAATGCTCGTATCTTAAAAGTGCAATTATAATGATGTGTTTCATTAATTTATTTAGAACATCCTTTGAAATATCAATTAAAAGAGTTAACATTGACGTAAAATCTTGCACATCACATAGATTATGAAATGCTTGTCTAACATTACGAATATTTTACTGTTATTATTTTTTTTAATGCGAACTTTACACACATGTACAGTAAACTAAAATTTCATTTAAATATGAAACCTTTGTATAATTAAAAATGAATTTCCAAAATTTGCTGCACATCTTCTGTATTGCCGTGCATAAAAAAAAAAAAAAAATCTATAAATGTTAAAACACCATTTTCTTTAGAGATATTTAAAAAGGCTTGAATAGTATGTATCAGTTTAATTTGGTTTGAAATATTATCCAAGCCAGCAGTGCATTCTGGATGTTTTGTGTGTCCTCGTAAAAGAAGTATATAGGTAAAATAGTGTGGCCAATCTAAAGAACGGATATTAAAATGCTTAAATTTCCGAGCATATTTCTGAAAGTTCTCACTCAAATATAAAGAGAGATGAAGCGAAGTTATAAATGCTTTCCAACTTCCTTGTATGAAAATGTCAGAAATTAAAAATTTAGTAATCTCGTGTTTTTAAGAAAGGTTCGACTGCTAATATTTCTCATCAAAATAGAAAAAAAATTAGTGACTAAAATACAAGTGAAAAAAAAAAAAATAATAATTATAATTATAATAATAACCTTATCAACAAAGCGATTAAACACTTGATAAATTTTAAATATTATGTTTAAGGCAAAATTTATATAAAAATTGAGATTCTGTCTATTCAGTTTCAATGTTTCTGCCATTGGCAAACCAAGAAACCGAAAAACCGTTCGAAATTTCCATGTAATATAAAATAAAAATCTGCTTGAAAAATAAATAAAAATGACTTATATTTTCTCATATAATCGTGAATAACCTTCATGCTAAATTTTTTTTACCTCTCATACATAAATAATCATCAAACACAGCGATTATCACATTAAAAACTGTGAAGAAAAAACGTAGATTACAAAGGGAATTAGTTCTTTTCCAGCATTACCGAAATCCCTAATCAGGTCGGTGCTGCAGCGGATGCAGCTCCAACCAAATGGTCGAAACTGGTAGGGAAAACGAGTAGGGGCGGTTGTAACTGTTCTTTCCCTAAAGAAATCCCTTTTTTCGGGAGCTGCATGGACGAGCAGTCCCTTTACGAATTTTCGAGGTGCTATTACGTTTAAAAATGGTTAACTTTTCTCAGCTTTTTAATAATTTTTCATGATAACGATGTAATCTGCTTTTCTATATGCACAATACTATACAATATAATAATATTTATTTTCAAAATATTTTGAAAGTTGATAAAATAGTTTTTTCGAATATTTCTGGGGGGGGCTGCAGCTCTGCAGCTCCTGCCACGAGCCGCCACTGGAAACATCTGCAATGTTTCTTTTCTTTTTTTTAAAGATGATAGGCGGTCTCATTTATTTACTAAAATTTAATTTAAATTATCTAAAATTAAGCTCTTAAAGTGAGAAACATGGTATTTTTCTAATATGTATCCACGTTACATTAATCATGACTTTCTAAATTTCAATATGACTTCTTACAAATTGGTTAAAGTTTACTTTATTTATTTTTTAAGATAAAAAAAACCTGAATATAACATTTGAAATTCTATACTTTAAAGATTTGGGGATATAATTCTCTCAAGCTAAATAATATTACACTCTGAGAAATTTTAGTTTAAATTTTAATAATGTGTAATATTAGGGTTAAAGCCTGTTGACTAAAAGAGGGTCCTAGACCTGAGTGGTGTACTCTCTGTAAAGAGTCTTTCTAAGTGTTACCTTATTTATGAGAGATTCAGAGAAAACGATGGGAACTCCAAATGTACAGAGGCTGTTCGCACATTTTTTAGACAATTTTATTTCGCAGTAAGAAACAATCGTTTGCATGGAGAATTTTATTTTCACAACAGTTATATTTTTGGAAGTTTTATTTATCTTCTGATATTTAGAATTTTTGTTTACATGCAAAAATACACTTTTAAAAAGGCAGTGAATGGAAGGATACGTTTCCGCTCTTTCCGAAGAGAGTTTTTAGTGAAATCTTTATGAAAAGCATTTATCAGGAGAAAAATGGAAAAAATGTTGCAACAATAGATGAATCTTGGGTCTATTTAAGTGGTTGCAATAAAAAAAGATCAATTTATTATCACAAAAGAGGAGAAAAATTTTTTTGCTATATGGTTCAAAGAATCAAAAGAAAGTTTTTCTAAAGTATTTATGATTGTCACTGGTTTTTCATACAAGCGCAAGATAAAAGCAAAAAAAAAAAAAGGTGACAAAAATGTCAAAATCAGCTTTAAATACTATCAAGAACATATTTTAATTCCAATTTTTAAAAATGAAAATCCAGATCTTTATCCACAATGCTATCGATCCGTTGAACTGTATCAAGACAAAACAAGCAGCCACTCATCACAATATTGCTTTTCTAGAAAAAAATGGAACAAAAAACGGGAATTAAAACCATACCCTTCATTTATATTCCTGCTAAATCTCCTGATGTATCACCGTTGGATTTTTGTGTCTTTCGACTCTTAAAATCAGCATTATCCAAACACCGACATACAACACTTTGTGGGCTTTGGAAAGCCGTTCAAGAGGAGTAGAAAAATATACCTCTTCCGATATTATAAAAAGCATTATTATCATAGAAATTATGATGTAGAATGATAGTTAAGAACAAGGGTAATCAAACTGAACAAATAAAACACGAAATATGAGTGAAATTGTTTCAGTACACTCCATCAAAATTGTCTAAAAAATGTGCGAACAGCCTCTGTGTAAGTCGACAAAAACGACTTGGTATCGAACTTGGCAATTCCTGTCTACCAGCTTCTAGTTATTTTAATATTCAATTGATCAGAACGTTGAAGAATTTTGCAATTGCAGTTACAAAACTTTAATTTTTTAGATAATTTTATGTAGTTTTTTTTTTATAATGTTAAACCACTTAAGATTCGCCAGTTTTTTTTTTTCCATAATGTTGAACTACTTAAGATTCTCAATTTTTTTTTTTTTTTTCCCAAATTTCATTTTTTATCCCACTTTAATAATGTTTGTTTTCATGTTTGAATAATGAATAGTATTAATGTTAAACAACATATCATGCGATGGTTCGGGCCCCACCTGTAAAAATTTGCACTGGCTACACCTTGTAAGTCGAAATATATAATCAAATGCTGCTAAAAAAGGATTAATTTGTAAAGTACTTTAGAGTTTATTTGATTTAATGTGATCCTGTATATAACAGTAATTCTCTTTCTTTCATAAAAACATGGAGGTGAAAAAACACAGACTTACTATTTTCCTTTGTTGCTTTTTTGGATTAGTAGCAATTGTGCTTTGTTTACTAGTAACTTTGACAGTGTTATAAAAGTAACACTAGTTAATTTAAAAGTATTAGCAAAGTCTTAGAATTTCAGATTAATAAAACATATTCTCCTGCATAACAAATTGGAAATTTTAATGTCATGCAAGACTTATTCGAGTGCTTAATATATTATCAGCCTAAATTTTCTGTATTCAAGGATAATTTATGCCCCAATTTCATAAATGACTTGATCTGTGATTTATTAATTATGCTCCATGAATTACTGGAAGATTTATTATTAATGATTTTACTATTTAGAGAGGCAAAACTTTTTAAAGGCTGTCTCTGAATTTAATGTCAAATTATTTTATTTTTAAAGATATTTCTTATTTTGGATCTTTAATTTGCCATATAATGTATTAAAGACTCTTCAAATATCAATTATTATAGGCATAAATAAATGCTTTCAGTAACTATCTGTATGATATATCATTAATAATGGTTCCCTAACCATTCATTTGGCATGTAAGTAGCTGTTTTCGGGGTTTTTTGCATGTTGGATAGTTTTATCCCTGTATTTAATGAACTTGGATATACAGTGAAACTTTTCTAGTGGGACACCCCTATATGTTGACCTCCTCTCTAAGTTGAATATTTTTTTCACAGAACAGAATGTATCTACAGGATTAACATTATGCCCGAACACTAAGTTGGACATTCAAATATTGCTCTAAGTTGGTACTTTTACCCAGTGAGAGAGAGAACTTCATTTTTTTCCACACTTTTTTTAAATTTTACTTATCCCTTTGGAAATAGCTTTATATACATAAAAAGCAATGTTTCTTCTGACAATATATACACCTCTACCTCTTTCTTATTTTGTAAAAACATTTTTTTCCCCCAACAATTGAAACATTCATACATTAAATTATTGCAATTTAACATTTAATGCAAGAGTTTTTTTTTTAACTAATTTGCACCCACTGTCATTTTCTTTTATCAGAAACTTAGAAAATATCCACTAGAGAGTGTAAAGGCATAAAATATGTTGACTTTTACTATTTTAAAATAGGTATTGGGCAATACATTCTAATTGTTAGGGTTTCTTTTCATTTATAATTAGTCCCTTTTATTTTCTATGCTGAGTTTTAACCTGAGTGTGTAATTGCAATTAACTTGATAGACGAGAGTCTATTCTGAAAAACAATCCAAATTCCATTTGGTGCATATCAACTGAAGGTGGCACTGTTATACTGTGATTTTTTTTAATTTTTTTTTTTCTGTCCATGAGACAACTATATCTCAATTTCTATGGTGAATAAATTTACCTTGATATGTGAAATGGCCATTATGAAAAAGAATGTTGGCATAACTTAGGTGTATATCAACCAATAAGTGCTCTGCTTTTACTCACCTTCTGCGATTTCCCATATGACTAGATCTCCACTTTTGTTGGTTAAAATTGCTCTAAAATGCATATGTAGAATCTTTATTATCAAAAGCTATGTTGATGTTAACTGGGAAGGGATGCTGTTATATAGAAAGATATACAAGAAAGTACTGTAATGACAACAACATGCATCATACCAATTTAAATATAGATTATCAATTTCCAAACTAATTATTATTTTTTACATAAATCAGGAATACTTAATTGTTTTATATTAAGATATGATTAAAATTTCGATGAAACTCAGCATTTCCACTAATCATGGTATACCAGATTTTTTTTTTTTTTTTTTTTTTTTTTTTTCTGTGCTGTTATGCCAAAATGATATTTCATCTTTGGTTATGACTTGATTCAAGAGATATCCATTTTGTTGACTGGCAAGGAGAGAAACATTGGAAACAGTTCATTTGATTTCATTCTGTCAAAATATGCAGAACCCATATAATAATGTGTTTAACTTTTTCTAAATTTTTTAAATGGTCAAACACAATATAATTATTAGCATTAATCTTTTAGTGGTAATCCATGACTTATAATGAACTAAAGCATGAATAAAAGTTATCTACGAAATCAGGCATGAATTTTTGCAATCATCTAATTATATATGTGTGTTTATGTATGCAGGAAGATACACCAAAATACTGGTGTTGACTAATGATAAAATAAAACTTTGTTTTAAAAAATTGTTTGTTTTGGTTGGTTACATTGCTGTTTTAATTTTACACTTGTATCTGCTTTTTTTTCATTTAATTGATGGATCATTTCAACCCCAAGCAAATTTTGCATTTATTTTTTATTTTTTATATTAATGGGTTTTTCTTACAAAATTTTCTTTAACCATATTTATTTGTTGGCTAAATAAGCATGTAAATGTCATCAGAAATAGCAGTATTTAATTTAATGTATATATATTTTTTCATTTTAATCTTAATAATTTATTTATCTTTTAATCTATGATTAGTGTAAAGTTTAGACAATAAGATGAAATGTTCTGTTACATTCTGACTGCTGCGACCAGAAATATCTATTCACCAAGCTGTTGTTTTTTAAGCAATTCATTTATAATTTAAATTTACTTAATTATAAACATTTTGCTTTTATTAAAGTGTAAAAGTCATTTACAATAGTCACAAGGTTTACCTTTTAATACAGTTATAGTTTTAATGTCGAGATAATATAACCTTCGTTTTACTATATAATAAAACAGTACAGTGAAAACATCATTATAATTTTGTTCTTTTCCAAGACAGTCAGGCGTTAAAGTAACTCTAGGTCTTTGCCATTTTATAAAATTTACTAATATTATTAAATTGTTTTTAGTGTCATTGACTTTTATTTATTACAAGTTGAATATTAATTAATTTTGTTTTGTATATCTAGAAGTCAGTGTTGGCAGCTTTGTATAGTTCTGATGGATCAGTGTTAGAGGTAATTAGAAAATTATTATATGATATTTTTTAACTAATGTTATTATATATAATGCAGTTTCATAAAACTACCATATTTAAAAATTAAAATTAATTTGCTAAATTTCTTACATTATTTAACAAAATTAAATTTTGCGTATTCATCTTTATAATAATATGTATTTTTATTTGTAGATTTTTTTTTAATGCAATATTCTGATTAAAATAAAGAATTATTTATTGACTATAAGTTAAATTGGGGATGTTCTTAGCAATTATAGTCTGAATTATCAGTTTATATTTCTAATTGTACTGTATATTTATCCACATTTGAATTTTAATAAATTTAAATTTCTTTAGAGGCATCATTTTGCTCAAACAGTTGCAATTTTGCACACAGATGGTTGTAATATATTTGAAAATCTTTCACAGCAGGTATATTTATTTTATTTATTTATTTATTTTTTTAAAAACCCTGATATTTATTTAGAATTGCACTTCAATATTTTATTATTTTAAATCTTATTAATATTTGGAAAATTTCCTATGTACTCAAATATTAGATATGTATTTCAGTTTTATCTATGTTCAGTCTCTTTTATTACTGTTATCATTTCTAATTTTGTAGAATAATTATAATAAATGCATAATTTAAAATTTTTATCTTTCTTTAAGGATAAGGAGTTAAATTAGAATATTGGTTATGAAATAATTGATAAAATAAGTAGAAAATATATACTGAAATCTGTAGAAACAAAACTGACTAGAACAGTACATTGTTTCAAAAGAAAAATGTTAGGATCACAGCAACACAAATATTCCTTACGTCTTTAAGACACTATGTAAACACTAATATGCACAAACCTGTTTTAAGTAGTATTTTTCTTTTTTGATTGCATTATATATTGGGTGGTCAGATGTTTGATTACGGAGGTGGGGTGGTGTTGTAAGGCTGGATGGTTGGGTGGTATTGTGAAATTAAAAAAATAAATAAATAAATAAAGCAGAAGGCTTGTTGCATTTACTTTGTATTACTATGCAAACTTTCTTTTTCCATTAAAATTTCAGTTTCTTCTTTTTTGAGTTGTCAACTATTCTTAAAATTCTAATCATACTATTAAACACATTGTAATCAATCAGTGAATTTCATTGTTGTTTCGTGGTTTCATTGTTAATTCATCTGCTTTGAAATTTTGCTTTTTTAAATCCATATGACTCCTATTCTGGTCTTGGCAGCCTAGGAGAGTGTTGCCGGCGTGAAACTAGTTTAACCCCACAGGCAAGTCACAAGTCTTGCCGCCTGCCTCCATCCTTCCTCTCTTAAGTTTATTAAATTATTTTTTCATAAATTTTGATATAGTTTATAGTTTTAAGTTAAGATTTGTTGTGTTAGTTTATTGATTCCATTGTTTTGCAGGCTGTTAATTAATAAATCTGGATTCTTTAAATTTGTGTATTTCATCCCCTGAAATTTTTTTTTTTTCATTTTTCTGAAATTCTCAAAGAAATTTTTAATCTAATTGGTCATTGGTGTTTCAGTGATCTTGTATCTGTTGCTTGGCTTCTACTATGCTTCATATATCATCATTATTTTATATATATATATCGGAGCAATTTTGACAATTTTCTACATTTTAAGTCATCATAGGCTTAACATGTGTACAAAGTATTTCTATGTCTTTAGAAATCTTTTGAAAATTGAATATTTTTTCAACACATGTTGAAGTAATTTTTTTTCATTCCAATATGCAAATAACAATTTTATTATTAAAATTATCTCTTCTTAAGCAGCATCAAAATGTTCTTTGAACATTCAAAAATAGTTCTACAAGTATGTTCTTCGAACATGTGACCTAAACATGGTACAGGTGTATATCTGCCCATCATTGAGACAATTTACAGTATGATTCAAAGAATATTCAGTACACATCTATTTTCACCACCAACTCAATAGAAACATTCTGAGAACATTCTACATGTATATTCTCATAACTTAAGAGTGTTCTTTGTATGCTTTAAAATGGTGTAATTTTAAGGGTATGGTGAATATTGCAGTTTTTTTCTTTTTGTAAATTACTGTCTTAGAATTATAAAATATTGCATATTGCATTAAAAATTTTCATGAATCCAATTTTTTTTTTATATTGATAGAGGAAAGTAAAATATTTATTTATTTATGATTTTATTAAATTTTGTCTGTATATTTTTTTTTCCATGAAAATTCGATAAAGGTATTTTGATTGTTTTGTTATAATTTATTCTAGTTAAAATTTAATGCATTAAAATTTAACAATATATATGTATATGCTTTAAATTCTATATATGCATTAAAATTTAAAGATATACCTGATTTAAAATATAAAAATATAAAGTACATTAAAATTTCACAGAACCTATTTAAATTTATTTGAGTATTACTTAATGAATCATTGATAAGTAATTTTTTAAAAAAATATTTTTGTGTTTGAATGATAAAAATTTTAATTACATTCCAGCATTCAACATATATGTATATTTTTTAATTAACTTATTAAGGAATATACAAAATAATTTCTAAGTATGTTTAGAATAAATATATTGTTAAACTAGTTTAAAGTAAAACCGGCAGAAAAAATTAAACATTATTTCTCAAGGAGCATTTTAAATATCCTCAAAAATTTAAAAAATTGAAAATTCTGACTTTTTTAAATTTTTATATTTTTGAGAAAGTTTAATACTTTTAATATTGTTATATTTGAATGCATGTATATGACACTGTGTTTTTCAAAAAAAGATTTAATGAACAGGAGAAATTAAAAATTATTTTTTAAGTTATTAACTTACAGTGAAAAATCTTGCCTTCTTATTTTTTTTTTTTTTTTTTTTTTTAAATGCTCACTGCTGCCCAATTTTTAATCCCCCCCCCCCTCAATTTTACATTAATATAGTTTAATAGTGTATTGTAAGCATATTTGGGTATTGTGTGGATTGAATAACTAATTTTTTATAAATATTTTCATTGTAAATATATAACAAAATTAAATTTTAAATCAATCAACAAAGTAATATCCAAATAGTTTTAAGCTGTATTGTTAAACTATAACAATGTGAATTTGAGAGGAAAAATTAAAAAATAGTATGAAACATTTTAAAATCTCATGAAAAAATTTAATTTTGATTTTTTTTAAAAATATATATATAATACTTTTGAGGAATTTTAATAAATTTTAATTCACTTGTATGCAAATTTTCACTGAAAAACTAGAACTTGAAATAATTTTTTTCAAATTCAGGGTAAGGGGGTTTGTAATGAGTAGGTATTTTCAAGTCGCCACAAAGAAATAAATCCTAGTGGATATAGTTCTACATTATCGAACTTACCTCTCTCTTTCCAAGTAGTCAACTAAACAGATTCATAATAAATCTGTGGTTTTGTGATGTCAGCAAAAGCAAAACCTGATGCAAAACCATTTACCAGAATTTTATTTTTAGTGTGATATGAAAACATTTCCCCTCCATTTTATAAGTAACATTCTTTTCTAAAATCCATACTGTACACAAATTCTGTATATCAAAGATTTAAAAATATGTATATAATATTCAAATACTTTTATGAAATTTTCATTAAAAAATATATACAGAGAAAATTGAACAAAATCATAAATAGAATAATATTTTACTTTCTTCTATCAACATAAAAAGAAAGTATTGGATTCATGAAAATTTTTAATGCTCTTCCGGTTTACAATGATTTTACACATTTTCAAATGTCCTGAACAAGATTCTATCATTTCTGAATAATGTCTCTCTGTGTGTGACTTATGTTAACAAAATTTTATGGATATTGTATTACGCGAACCAATGAATGGAATTTAATCAAATTTTTGAAATATAGTTGGACCTTGATATTCCTCATTTAAGACAAGCCTCCTATATCTCAGCTTCTATTGCATATAAGTGCACTAAACATGGTATGTAAATTAGTTAAATAAAACTATGGTTATTCAATTTGAATGCATATCAATCAACAGAGGGTACTGCTGTATTTTAATTTAATCCTGTTTATGAATAGGGAATGTCTTAGGTCCTGCATTATATAAATGCACCAAATGCTGTATGTGAGGTTTATATTACAGAAAATTGTGCTAATTTAGTTTTGGTGTATGTCAGTCGATAGGTGCTGCTGCTGCTGTTATTTTCTTGATGCCTATATCTCTGCATCTACTGATAAAAATTGCATCAAATTTAATATATAAAATAATAGTTTTGAGATGCAGTATTGATTGAATTTTTCTGCATATTAACTGGTATGTGACAACTTGATTAACATTCTGGTTAAGAGGCATATATATTTACACGTCAAGAATGATCAAGACAAAACATTTTGTGAAATTCACATGATTTAAAAAAAAAAAAGTTAAAACATGCATTCATTTGTGCTTATTTTTAAGTGATAACAAAAAACTAATTGATTAATTTTATTAATTTTGTTTTAATTATTTATTTATTCTTTACAATTAATTGAAAATTCTTTATATTTTAATGATCTGTTAATCTCAATTTTGTGTTTGTGATATAATTGAAAAAATTTTTAAATAAGAAAAAAATATATATTATTATTATTATTATTTTAGGAATACAAAGAGTGTTTAGATCACATCAGAGAAATTATTTTAGCAACTGATTTAGCTCATCATTTTCGCATCATTAAAGACATCAAAGATATGTTAAAAAGTATAATAATCCTTTTATTTCATATAATGTTAGTAGTAGTACTTCTATTAACTAAACATGAACAAATTTGAAATTGTGTTTTTCATTTGTATATGAATATAGATGGGTATAATAGTCATGATTCTGAGCATCATCGCTTATTACTATGCCTTATTGTGACTTCCTGTGACTTATCTGATCAAACTAAGGACTGGAATAATACTAAAGAAATAGCAGTAAGCATCATTACCTTTTTATTTTAATTTACTGTGCATACAAAACATTACAAAATTCACTTGTAAGTGTGAATGTATAAAGTGTACTTTTGACTATCTATGCAGTTGTGTTTCATGAGTCATACACAAGTTATGTGTGAAAACTCTGATGATGTAACTGTACACATTTATATTTAATATCCTATAGTAAAATCATATTAATCTAATTAACTTTTAAATATAAATTATCCTAAATTTTTAAATAATCTCTAAATAAAACTAATTCAATCAATAATTAATAATAGAAGAATATATGTTAATCAAGTTTATTAAATTATCAGTGCAATATAAATTTAATTAAATTTATGGGATAACCACTTATTAGATAAGACATTTTTTTTTTTTTTTTTTTTTTTTTTTTTTTAAACTTGTGTTAAGGTCTGGAAACAAATTTACTTATATATATATATATATTGATAAATATATATATTTCCATTACTTATGTTTAAAACTTTCTTTTATTATCATTATTCATAACTTTTAAATGGATACTCTAATTTGGATATGTGTACATTTTTTATTTATTTATTTTTATAGTCTTTGTTTGGATGGTCACCCCCTTATTTACTTATTTTTCTTCTAAAATATTTAATTTGTCTATAGAGTTAGTTTTTGAAAATGTAAAGGTAAACCAATTACCATATTTTTTAAACCATAAAATCCCCAGTTTGTCCCACCCTCCGCTTAAAAAAAAAAAAAAAAAAAATCTTTAAAACAGTTTTGAAAACTTCAAACTCACATACAAAATGTATTTATGCTGAGATTTACTTAAAACTCAATACATAGCCCATGTCAAGGTCTTTATCAAGTTCATTAACCCTTTCCGACCTAAGCTGCACAATTGTGTAGGTTAGACATCCACATACATTCTTACATCTGCAGCAGTGGTATGTAATAAAAACAAGAAATTTATGACTGTACTAATTCCTAGAAAGTGTAAAGTATTATTTTCAAACAACAAATGGCTGTTGTATTCTGTAATTTTTCTTTCAGCCGGCACAAATAGAAGAATGTAATGTTTTAAGATAAAAATGTTCCGATCGGAAAGTGTTAATCAAATGTATCTGCTACAGCAGCCACTTTAAAGCTTCTAACTTGCTTTAAAAAAAGTATATACAAACTGATTTACATGCAACTCAAATATCTGTACAGTCCATATCAAAGTCCAAACAAATTCTGCATCGGTTAGGTAAATTAATCGCATACCTATCCCACAAAAGGATTTTTGATCCATAACACAATCTGAATCGATAACATGTGACCCGTGTCCACAATAAAATAATGTTAAATATATGTTATAAGGTGCTGAATCAAAGTTCTCTCACACAAAATACAGTTATATTATTAAGCAGATCTGTAAGAGAATTAAATATTATATACAAAAAAAAAAATTACAAGCATATATGTCTCATCGTAAAGAAAACTTCAGTGTATAATGTAATAAAGTTTAAACTGTATTAAAACTTGCTTTAAAAAAAATTATTATTCCAAATATTTTGACAGTATATATATATATGTATGTAAAAGTTAAATAAGGAAATATATATACATTGGTAGACAAATAATTTTCACATAAAGTTTTAAACATTAAATATTAATACATATGTAATTGTAATTAAACTTGTTTATGAGTCATGTTGCCTTAAATTATTATGGAGGAAGAGAATATCATCTGATCTTCGCATTGAAAAGTGTTAGATTAATAAAAATCAGCATAAAAAATTCGTGGAAGAAGCTTTTTTTTTTGATAGTCGTACAGGTAAATACAATACAAACCAGACACGTATCACACCTGAAGCAGGACTCTATTCAAAACTAAGTATATTAATCAATTTGATATGCTGTCTTGTTCCAAGAAAAGGTGGCAACTTGGAAAAAAAAAATTAGTATACCTTTGCAATGATGAGCTAGAAGGACTGTTTTTTTTAAAATACATCAATATATAGTGTATTTATAAAAAAGTTTCTTTAATAAGTTTCTGTTAATTTATCTTTTATGTTCTAAATTAATTGTACATTAAGTTTTCTTAAATGCTTTTATATTGATTTATAAACTTCTTTAAAATTATCTTATATTGCTTTTGCTAAAGAAAGAAAAAGAGGAAAGATTTAATGATAGAGAATTTTAAATATCAAATTTGGCTCTTGAAATTAAAATTATGTACTGAAATAATAAAAAGTCACAAAATATAACTAATAATTATAAATTAGCAGCCATTATTATATATTTTATATAATGGCTAATTTAATCTAACCTTTCTATTTTTGGCATGTATATATATCTGAAATATTTATAGTTATTTTTATTTATTTATTTATTTTGATTAGCCTGCAATATATATTATATTGTTTAAACTTCAGTAATTTTTTAAAAATCTATTTTGTGGTCTTTTTAGAAACTGATTTATAAGGAATTCTTTACACAAGGAGATTTGGAAAAAGCTATGGGCGTGATGCCTAATGAAATGATGGATAGAGAAAAGGCACGCATACCAAGGTTACAAATAAGCTTCCTTGAGCAAATTGTATCACCTGTATATCAGTATGTTTAATACTTTATTACTATAGTACAACATTTATTATACATTAAGTTTATTTTGTAATAATTAAGTCATTAATATTGAGTAGTTTATGGTTTTATGTAGTTAGTCATATTATTAATCTTTTTTTTATCTATTATATTTACTTGCTGCCCTATATTATTGTAAATATTTTTTAAGACAAAGTTCTTCATATATGTCTATTCCTGTCTTGCTATTGGTGCCATTTAGTTGTTTCATCAAAAACGTTTGAAATAAATGAACTCTCACAATTGTGCAGGTTCAACTTTAAGTGATAAGAAAACAGCAAAATGTTACTATTTCTCATTTAAGTTTTACCGGCACAATTGTGTAGGTTAGGTCGTAAAGGGATAAAAGAATGTGCCAAAAGAACTAAGTTGATATACACAGCACACACAAGTTTTATTCTAACCTAAACAAGACCAAAATTTTTAAACAAATCTGTCTGTTGCCAGATTCAAAGTAGCAAATTACAAGGAGGTTTAGAAAAAAAAAATAAACACTTTGATAACAATCTTTTTCTTAACTGCTGCTGATTATACAACATTTTTCTTTAAAATAGGTAGAATAAAAGCCACATCAGCAGATTATAGGCAGGGTATTAAAGTAATAATCATTGAGAAATAACCATATTAGTGTAAATGGCTTTTCAAGTAAATCAATTTTATTCTTTTTATTTATTTATTTTTGTTACTTTAATTCAAATTATTTTCAATACATTCATTTTAAAAAATAAACATAAATAAATAATAGTATTATTATAACCCAAAAAATATTAAAAGGAAAATTAGAAACAGAAATAAATTATTTTTAACATTTCATTGTATTATTATTATTATTAGGGGGAATGAAAATTTAAATGAAAAAAAAAAATCTTTTCTCAAAAGAATGATTACATTATATCATAGTAAAAAACGTTTATTTGTGTGAAAATAAATTAATTTACCATCAGACAAATTAAAACTTTTTTTCTCATTAGTTACATGTGCAACACACACACAATATTGAACATAATGTAATAGCATTTTATGTTTATGTATTTAAAATAATGATTCTGAATTTTAACTAGAATTAATTAAGTGTTCTTTATTCATTGGGACTAGAAATTGTTATTGAAAATGAATATTTCTAAAAAAGTTTTAGCAATTATTTTTACTTATAAAAAATAGCATATATTTGAAAACCCTTTACTTAACTTCTAGTAATGAAGACAATATGGCAACAACTGTTTGCAAATGACCATTAATTTGCTGAAAATTAGCTTTTGGATACAGTACATGCTATTTTCTTTTATTTCTGTTAGATATGTTGAAAAAAAAAGTTCTTGTATTACATTAAAGCAAAAAGTAGAACCTGTTAAATTTTAAATCAGTTTTGTAGATACAGTTTAAATAATGGATATGTCTACTTTTGAAATATTTATTGTATTTCACTTATATCCATTAAAAAATTCTTTAGTGAACATTATTGACAAGCCTAACCAATAAAGTTTTATATAAATATGTTACTAGAATTAGAGTCAGTTTTTTAATGAGTAACGTAGATAGAAATACTACATTTTGCTTCAAAATATTAATTATTCAACAATCAAGAAATCACTGTAAAGAATTTCAAGAGTTTGTTATTCCTTTTAAAGATATGTAACCTGAATAAGCTACATTTTGATTACATAATGATGCCAGATATCAGGTAGAAGTTACTTATTGCTTGTAAAAGTATTTCTTTGTGAAAATAAATTTATCTTGATTCAGCAGAAATTACAAGAATTTTAATATTTTTAGATTTATTGTAATTACACACACACACACATACACACACACACACACACACAAAAAAAAAAAAAAAAAAAAAAACTAGAATTAAATGTTATTAAAAGAATTTGTTTTGTAGTAACGTATATGAAAAGGTTTCCAAAACATCACACACACAAAGAAAGTTGAAAAGAAATTTTCATATCTTTCTGAAGAAATGTTGGTATTTGTATATTTTCCTTTTATTTATTATTATTTCTACTGAAATACTTTAAAAGTGATCAAAATCAGTATACATAGTTACCCTCATCCGTGGCTAATTCTGTCACACTTTAGGCTTAAGAGATTTCCTTGGACTCTGTCTCCTAATTTTCATACTTTAGTCAATTTTAAAAAATCTAATTTTCTGATCGATAAGCTGTTTAAACCAACGGATTCAGAAAAATTACGCCTTTCATTTGGTACCTTATTTGTAACGAATTAGATTTTTTAAAATTAATTAAAATATGAAAATAAAAGCTTTAAAATACATTTTAAAATTTTAATTGTTGCCATTTTTTTTTTCAGCATAAAATGAAATATGCTTTCCCGTAAAAAAAAAAAATAAAAATAAAAAATAAATAAATAAATAAATAAAGTAAAAATAAATTTGCTCATGCATATGAAAAAAATGACGTCTATAAAATAATTTTAAAGGTAATGAAGAGATAAACAAAGTGAGAAAATTTTGCACAGGCTTGCTAGCAAGGAATTATTTAAAGTGAGAAATAAATAAAATGAAACGATTATTTTTCAACGGGTGCCTTAATTGCTCTACAACAAACTAGTACTATTAGAAGCAGAGCTAATTAATTAAAGCTGTTATTATTTAAATTTTCTAAGAAATTGGAGTTCAAATGTTAACAAGTGCTGAAAGCTTATGTTAGGAGGTCCTTCTTGAAAAAATTAACTGATTATACAAAATTTAAAAATTATTAAGATAATATACAATTGATTAATATACTATAAATTAATAATTATCGCAATAATAATAATAAAACTTGTAGAAACTGGAATGAAATATTTAATATTATAGATAGACCAGTTTTATATAACTATATCTTAAAATGCTTTCCTTCCTTGTAAAAATGTTTATTGTTAAGAATTTAGTACATAAAAAGAAATCTCTTTTAAGAGTATCTTTACATTAAGTTAAATGAAAAAGATACAAAATATGTTTGATGTGTGGTTCATTTTAATATCAAAATTTACAATCTTTATTCCTGATAAGTAATTAAGATTAAACATTTTGCTAGTTTTGAATATAAAATATTATTGTTTGTATTCAGATCTTCAATGCATTTTTAACAAGTTTATTTATTTATTTAGGCTTCTCTCAGGATTTTTTCCACAGTTATCATTTATTGTGGATAATATTGAGAAACGTAAGTTACAATGGGAGAAGGTTGAGAAACTCTTTGTTGAAGAATTGCCGAAGAGTTCGATGACTCCTTTAGAGTTTTTAGATGACGACAGAGTTGATCAAATTGCCTTGTCTGTGTAACTGTCGCATCATTATTTTGTCTTTTCATTATTTTATTTTTCAATGTTAATAGATTTGATCAAATGCTTTTGCTTGTTAAGTTATTTTTATTTAACTTTTTGCATCATACCTTAACATTCATCATCTTATCCATATGAACTCTTTAACTTTCTAAGAACATGTTTAATGCCATTTAATTTTTAAATTCATTTCATGATATTTTGAATATTTTAAGGTATAATATTGAAAAGGCTTTGCATTTAAAATTACACATTATATATATATTTGTATTTTGTTTGCTATGTAAATGTAGTCATACAAAGTTTTTACCATATTTTTCTCTTTTAAATAATTTAGCTAAAAACAAACCTTGTTTACATTGTTTCTATTGATATATAATAGAGGTCGGCAACCTAATTAAGGAAAGGACCACTGATACAGCTGATTAGGATATACAGGGCTATTTAAATACAGCTAATTAAGATATCAAAGGCTGTTACCAATATCTTTTTATATATATCTGGTTAGCTGTTACTGAATTTACCATTTACAGTGAGAAAAATATTTCCCAATTTTTATGAATTATATTTATAGATAATTATTAAATAAAAGTCATTGAATAATTACACTGGAAGAAAAACAGTTAAAATTAACACTTTTGGAGAGTCACAAGTTAAACTCTCGAGGGCCACAAGTTGTGTACCTTTCATGGAAAACAGAAGTTTTTATACATTTTTAGTAAAAAATTTTCTCTTAAATTTTGTGTCCAATAATAAAACCTCCCATGATTTTTATTAGTTATTAACTTCATTTTTATTCAATGAATTTTTTCTGAACTAAACATTTAAATTTATTTTCGGGATTTAGTTATTTCTAAAATTTTTTTATGCATTTCATATTTTATGCAGAGTATCTCAGTAGAAATTCTATAATCTCCCTGTTGCGAAAAAAAGTTAGAATGGATTTTTTTTTCCCTTCAAGTTTCCAATAATAAAATACTTTTTATATTGGAAAATATGTATGTTACTGCGTGAATCAATATTGAATTATATTTTTGCTTAGTGATGATCCTAAGTGCAATACTCTCTTGGTTTTATCCAGAACTTATTTCAGTGTCAGAGAAATTCTTGGTGTTAAAATTTTAGGCAGAAATAAATGCATGCTATAAAATACTTCTGCTCCTCATTGTTTTTTCAAATAAATAAGCAATTTGGGAAAAGTGTTTCACTTTACCAAAAGTTTTCTAAAAGCAGAGATTTTTAGTATTTTGTTTTGTTTTATTCTATATTTACCTGTTAATAAATAAATAAATAACGTTTAACAATTGTTAAACAGACAATTTTTTAGAATGTTTTGATATAAATTTGCAATTGTTTTTTTCCTACCTAAATTATGAAAGTTATTATATACTCAAGGCCCTAGCCGAAAAAATATTTAAGGTGGAATTTTAAATTTTAATATAGCGTATGCTAGATCTAAGAAAATATATTGTATTCCTGCAAATACTTTAAGATTTGCTTAAAAAAGGGAATATTGCAACTTGCAGAGAAGTTTTCTTTTAAAAGTCAAAATAATAAATTTGGTGGGAAAAGGACTTGGGTATCTTTTTGTCTCTTTTTCAGCTTTATATGCAATCTTTTTTCTAAGAAGCCAAAGAAAATGAGAAATAACAAAAGCTTATGCTCTCTGTTAAACAATAGTAATATTAAATAAATAAAAATCTTAATACATATTTATAAATTACTAAGATGTATGTACATATAGATGTAGAAAACTAAAAAATTTACTATGCTAAAATTGTTATTCTGATATTTTATGGTTTCCTTTAAAACCTGGTGGAATTTGCAGGGTGGTGTTTCACAAATTTTCTGTAGAAAAATTTTTCCTCATTCTAAAACAGATGTAATATTTTTTTATTTCTATGCGTCAGCAGTTTAAATATATAAAATGTTCATTTATGAAAGCAATTTAAATCACTCTTGTTAAATTATTAAATGACTCGGAATATTTAAAAAAAGTTTACATGAAAAATTAAAAAAAAATTATTTACATATTCTCAACAGGAAAAGATAAACTATCTTTTTTAAACATATTTTCCAAAATTATTCTCAGGTAAACAACTTAAAAAGTCCTTTATTATTTAGTTGACTGTCAGTCAAATACTCGAAAGAAGAAGAAATTATTAAGGTACTTTCATGTGCGTCGGCAGAATGGGGCAAGGGGGGGCACTTGCCTCCCTCCTCCTGGAAAATTCTACTAAGCATTTTTTCTTTAAATTTAAAACTATGCTATCAAAATTTTATTTAAATGTTTTTTTTTTTTCAGGTTGTGCCCCCCCCCTGAAATTTTTTCTGGCGACGCCACTGGGTACTTTACTTTGAAAATAGGAATCGATTAACTGATCTAACGCACTGCTTTTATTTTGAAAGTGGTTCAAAGGCCCTTTTCCAAAGCTTACGATTTGTTTTATTCAGCTTGATGGCTCAGATGTAACACTGTCTAATTTTATTCAGACAGAGAGTTTCGTAGTTAATTTTCCTCCTAGACATGATATAGTTGCTTTATCTAGGAGTAAATATATTAATTTTTCACCACATGGTTTTTTGTACCCTATAAACCCCACCTTGGTTACATCCTTGACTATATGCATGTTTAATAGGCAAAATTGTGGTTTGTTAATAGCATTTATATATATACTTAAATGGAATTTAAAAGCAAACATTTTTATTCATTGAATTTTATTTAGAAAGGTCAAGTAATTTTACTAATGTTATGAAACAAATAGTCAGAATCGTTTCCTTAAAAATATTTTAATTTCTACTTGGATAAATTACTTGCATCAGCGATGATAGGCACAAAATGTACTTAATATAGATCAAAGATCTGTTATTCCTGACTGGAATATTTAGATCATTAATCAAAAAATAAAACTGGTATATTTTGTATTTGTCTTTAGTGTTCTTTGTTATTTTCATTTGCTTATTAGATTAATCTACCTCATAATCAGCAACTATTATATCACAACTTTGAATACCAAATTAATAATGCATTTATGCGTTATTTTCATATTAATATTTATTTTTTCATATATTCCTCTTAATATTTTATTGTTCCTATTTTATTAATTTATTTCTTACAATTATCATATATAATCGCGCACAAGACAAACACTTTTTGAAAGAAAAACACCGGTTGCAAATTTGAGAGTTGATTTACTGTATATACTCGAATATAAGTCAAACTCAGGTAAAAGTCAACCTCACTACTTTCAGTGTAAATATTCAGGAAAAGTAAAGTAGATCCCTGACTTCTGGAGAAATTAAATTTTTGTTAATGAATAATTATGTAATAGATGTTCCCATGTTGATAATTAACAAGAAAATAATTGTACCTTAAAAAAAAATTATTATTATTATTTTATCTGAGAACATTAAATATATTTAAATTTGGTAATATGTAAGTAAAATTTATAACTCTGTCACCAAAATCAGGGGTGATTGTGTTCAGTGATATTTCGTGTCGATTTTCGTTAGATAGCATAAGTTCAGGTCTGAATATATCAGAATGATTGAAAACAAATGACATGTGTACATATTCTAAAAGTCAGTACTTCAGGCATATTTAGAAAAAAAATTCATTACGATACATTAATTGTTGTCAGTTTTATATACGCCTTTGAATATGGAAACAAACAAAGTGCATTATAGACATTTAATGCTTTTCTTTTACTGGAAAGGCAAAAATGCCACACAAGTGGCAAACAAAATATGCAATGTTTGTGGCGAAGGTGCTGTAGCTGAAAGAACTGTGCGGAAGTGGTTTGCTAGGTTTAAAACTGGTGATTTCAAGATCAAGAACCCTGGGTAGGCCCTCCACCACATATGAAGGTCAGATTAAAACACTGATTGAAAATAAACCACACTATACAACATGTGTAGTAGCAGAAATGTTAAAAATATCAAAATCCACCATCCACAAGCATTTCAATGTGTTGCATTTCAATTTTCTTTCAAAATCAGCATGAACTTTCCAGACAATCCAATACAACATTTACCCATAAAGAAAACTTTAGGCACTATAATAGTTATGCAGTTATGAACCTAAGGATTTCGATAGATCATATAAAATTCTAATAATTGTTAATTTGGTGTTAATGAAAAATTGATTCAAGATCGACTTAAAAAGAAGGCACTGATTTAATAAAAATCCCTTGTGCTTGGTTATTTCAGAGTTGGAGAAAGCTTTAAGTAACTGGGTTGTGATGTATCCTTTTTCATTTTCATTTATCCATTAATGGCACATTTATTATTCCATTATGGAACTTTAATATATTTTTTAAAGAAACACAATTATTAGCCTTTAAAAGTTATATTATGAAACACTCTCTACAAAAAACACTTTAAAAATGTAAATAGAAAAAAAAAAACATTAAAAATTCTGTCATAAGACATAATTTTTAATAGTAACATACGTACCAACTTTCAGCTCATTCACACAAAGTGTTTAGACACTATTGTGTTCACTCAAATATACGTACATATACATACATACATACATCACAGAAAAAATAGCTAAAATGATCTTAGAAGACCTCACAACGTATGAATACACCAAAATCTCAAAGTCAATTTTTTTCATGAGTACAATATCGATGTATGTTTGGAAATTAAATAAAAATTATACTTTTAAAAAATTAAAGAACACACTTTTATTGAAATGTGAACTAATAAATAATTTAGAATTAAACAAAAACCATTTTTAAAAAATCTTCCCTGACTGGGCTCGAACGTTAATCCTTTAGGTTCGTAGCCCGGAGCTTTACTTCACAGCCACAGCGTTCACGTAAGGAAAGTCTTTTTTTACAATATAGGTTTTTTGTTTGCTCCCAGAGTGGTTACAAACATTACATACAAACATACATACAGGTGAAGTTAATAAAAGCGTGTTAAAAAAGAAAAATTATGAACAATCAGTTTTTAATTCATGAAATTAAAAAAAAAAAAAAAATCTGTCAAAGACAGAATTTAGTCTACTACAGAGGACAATTAATTTCAATCTGTAAAATTTTATTTTTAATTTTTTAATTTATTTTTTATCTCATTGTTGACCGTAAAACTGGATCACATACTTTTTTAAATGACTGAAATGAATTAAAATGAAAAGTTGCCACCTAAATTTCATACTTTAGTTAATTTTAAAAAATCTAATTGTTGTGTCAAAAAACTGTTTGCACCCTTGGATTCAGAAAAATCACCCCTTTCATTTCGTACTGAATTTGTAACGATGGGACTGATATTTCTAATTTATTTTGGTGTTGCACGAAACTGGTCTACAAAAAATCCAGATTGAAAGTAAAAATCTTCTGTCCTAATAAATTCATAAAAGTCACAAATAAACAGTAGACATAAGTTGTAGTAAGAATCACTTTTAGCACCATGTACTAGAATTACAATTCGGTCAATGACCTATAAACCGTAATCGTTATTTTTTTATCTCTGAATAAAAATAAATTTTGCTGTAACCACACATTTAATTTTTTTAATGCAAGTTGAATACTTTAACATTTTAAGTGCTTATCATTAATTTTAATATACGTGAATGTACATTTCTGGTGAGAGACTGCTTGAAGCATTTGCAAACTTTGCTTAAAAATTATCACATTAAAATTATTTTAATGTCCTCAGATTTAAAAAGAAAATGTCACATTTTTAAAGATGTTATTTTTTAATAGTAAATTATTGTTAACACATGAACTAAACGTTACATTTTTTTTTTAAAACAAAATATTCTCCATAAGTTGGGGGTGAGCTTATACTCAAGTGTATTTTTTCTGAGATATTACTCTTGAAGTAAAAGAGTCAACTTATGCACAAGGTTGATTTAAACGCAAATATATATGTTAAAGTACTAACACCAGGATTTAAACAGACATTAGTTTTTTTAGCATTTTGCTAGGAGCTATATTTTGCTAAAATATATTGTTAAGAGGTTCGCTAAAATACAAAAACTGAATAATTACATAAAATATCTTTATATAATAACTGCTAATTTTTATTTAAATGTTCATGTGCAAAAATTATTAAACCACTGAAAATATCAGAAATGCTATTTATTTAGTATATTTAGATATTTAATGGTTGAATTTAAATGCAAAAATATTTAAAAGCAAGTCAGAATTCAGAATTTGCTTCATAGAAGCATTCTCAGTACTTTGTATTGCACAATTCTTTTTAATTTTGCACATATGACATAGCTGCCTCTTTTTCTATTGTTGAAATCAAAACAAAGTTTCACTGATCTGTGTTTCCTAAATCACAAGTATGGATACTTGGTTAAAATTATCAGTGAATTAAATAAATAGAAAATAAAATTAGAGGTAACCAAGTTAAGAAAGAAAAAAAAAAAAAACAGTATCCAAAGAATCAAATTAACTTTTGAAAAAACAAAAATATTGCTTGTGGATTTTAGTTAAAATGCTAAAAAAATTTTTGCCAGTTTAAACCATGACTAAGAGTTAGAGCAGATCTGCCAAATCATTTGAACAGATTATTAGTATTTTATTCATTAACCAGTGAAGTATAATAAGTCATTTAAGTGTACTGAAAATTTAACTGTTTATGACCCTTGAAAAGTACTAGAGTAGCTTATTTTGATCATGTTAATAATACTGTTAAACAAAGTTTGATAAAATTTTTGTAAATCCATTCAAGTGATGTGTTTTACATTTCTATAACCATAAAAGGGCAAAATAGAACCACATTACTAAATAATTAGCTCTAGTATATGAAATAGGATATGCAGGTAATGAATTTAATAAACTATGGAATTTGTGCTATGGTTACAACACTTTTATTGAAAATTTTGAGGATAAACTATCATTACACAAATCAATATGTATAAGAAGTGATTTACATTTTATTGCAATTTCATTTATTGAGAATAGCCGAAGGGATGTTCAGATGTGCTATATTCTTTTTAGAAATTCCTTGAGGAATAGGCGTTATATAGGAATAAGTCTGTTGAATGATTTGTGGCTTCTTTAAAAATCTTGGGCACTGCAAATAGCATTCAACAATCATTACCATTAATGCAATTATGCAAGTTTCTGCACAAATTTTGCATACAATATGAGGTGCTTATGAATGATTTATCTTGATTTCCAATTTGATAACCAAAATAAAGATTTTATGTCATTTAAATCATTGGTGTGATAGTTTGCCTCCGACTAGATAGGACTACTGACACACAAACATAGCAAGAGTTGTCAGAAGAGTTATACAAACTCGAAGCATTTTTAAACAAGGATTAAATATCACTAGCTATAAACAAAATGATAACAGGAGATTAATTTTAATATTTATTTATAAAATTGAATCAAGCAACAATTGTAATATCTTCTATATACTGATTTTTTTCTCTTTGCTATTTGCTAGTGTGAATTGATTTTCATTTCACAACTTTTACTACATTATAAACATCTACAACCAATGCTCATAAAAAGAAAACTGGAGCTAATTTTCACTATTGATTATCATTATTATTTTCTGTAGCATCAAATCCATATAAATTTGCTACATTTATTTAATTTATAATTTTGTTGTTGAACCGTGTAATTTTTCCTACTGTAAAATTAGAAGGGAATTTTTTTTATGGTAGATTTATATATATTTTTTTCTTTTGTTGACTTATAAAGTTTTTTTGCTTGTGAAGTTTATTTATTTTCTTTGTTTTTTAACATTCCACTAAACTGAAATCTGCAATATTTACTGGTGATTATTTTCAGTATATTTATTAATTTCCCCTTGTTATTATTTCGTTATGTTGTTATAAAATAACTGTGAATGTATATAAAATTTGTTATTGTTAAGTGATTGAAAACTATCATGAGCCAATTTCAGACTTTTCAAATAAGATTTAAAATTAAGATAATTATTATTTTAAACCTTGATAATGGTGTTTGAAACATGTTGTGTATAGTACTTATTATAGCTTTTGTTCCTTTTGGGAATAATATAATTTATAATTTTATTATCTGTTATAAGCTTATCAAATATTTTATTGTTGTGAAAATTTTACTTTTTTTTATTTTTTATTTTTGTTTGTTATATTCATGTATTTACAGCCATCATCAGAATTAAGAATTACCAATATCTTACATTTATTATATATGTTGCTGAAATTTATCTGACTTATTTAATGATCAATCTACATTTTCTTGGTCTTATGATAACAAGATTTATAGGTAACATTGATTTTTTTTTTTTTTTCATTTATTTATTTTTTAATGACAACTATTCAAAATCTTCTTTTATTTTAATTTACTAAACTCTTATTAAAATTTACTTGCTTTTCACTGCTGCATTTAATTACTTCGTCATGTAATAAAATCATATTATTTTGGATAAAATAAATAAATAAATAAATAAATATATATATATATATATATATATATATATATATATATATATATATATATATATATATATATATATATATATAATTTGAATAATTTATTACCATTGTAACACTCAGCAGACAAAAGATAGATGAAGATACCAACATAAAATTAAATTTAGATTTATTTTGAATAAAAATTGTCACGGTATATATATCTACATTATATTTTACAGTTATATGTTATGAATGCATTTTGAAAATTTCTTCATATAAATATTTTGTAATACATATGTATTATTGTATAAATGTATGATGAAAAGCATTTTTCATTCAAAATATGTGTAACTGTAGAAACATGCAAATTATACATACTTTTATTGCCTTAAAATTCATTGATAACTGTATCAAAATAAATTTTTTAACTCCAGTTGTTTATTGTTTTTCATTTACTTCTTGAGAAAAAATATGTTTTCAATTTATTTATTAATAGGTTATTGTTTAAATTGCTGTAAAAAACTGATTAAAAGAGCTATCCTCTCCTGGATAAAAATAGATTTAAAAAAAGTGATTATGAATAAACAAATACAATGCAGTTTTAATTTAAAATTAAAATACTCCACTTTATTAAAAAATTTGATGTGGATGCCACATGACTTCCTTATACACTCATTGAAATATACATATTGTTATGAAAACATTGACACTTTTGTGAGAGGTAAATGATTTATAAATAAATAGGCAGGTTCCAGTCAACAAACATTCCTGAAAACAAGCAAAAAAAAAAAAAATCTGCTACTTCAACCACAAAATCACAATAAATACATTTTACCAAAACAATTAACTCCATTAAAATGGAGAAAGGGTTTACTAATTCCTTCTATCCTGAAACAATTTTTTGCCAAATTTGATCTATAATCTCACCAAGTTTGTAGCTAACATAGATTTTGATCTTGGCATCAATCTTGGTGATTTGACATCGAATTTGGCAAGTTGCTGAGTGAATTTGGTGAAAATTTAAAGTTTAGGGTTGCCAAAGTTTAGAAGCTGTAACTTGAATAAGAACAGTTTTGTAATTTTCCAGAAAGATTCATTAGTTTATAGTACAGAACTTAATTCCTCGAAAGTTCTATAAATGCCTAACTAGATTAGAAAAAAAGAAGAGTGATTATAGATGATTGTGGTCTAGAACTTGCCTAGATATTTATGTGCTACTTTCTACACGATATTAGGGTAAAAATTAAAACAGATGGTAATTTTTTCATTTTCTCGGAGGTGGGCATTGACTTCGAGCCAATTTAGGCATTCAAATGTGACGAAAAGTGGTAGTTTACGATTTCCAAAGTTTGGGAACTCTTTCTATAGGAGTCGAGTTCTGGAACTTTTTGTAATGATTCATTGGTTTCTAGTGCAGAACTACCTCAAAAATTTGATTAACCACTGACAGTAATCTTGATAAATTCAAATTTCATTCAGACTTCAAAAGTTTTGTTTGTTTCTGAATTAGCGAAATTTCAGCTCTGCAGTGTATTCAACAATGTTTACTTGATTTCTATTGTAAGAATGACTGTTTAATTGGATTTTTTCAAGAATATTCATTGATTATTGATTTTTGTGGCAAAAAAAGAGTTTTATTCAATTGTTTCCTGAATATTCATTAAATACAGTGCATTCATCCACTAGAACCTGCTTATGTTTTAGGAATTACTTTCTACACATAAAATTGTCAACAAATTTCATAACAATATCATTACGGGCTCTATTTGCAGACTGAATATTAATTAATTAAAGTGCATTCATTGATAAGAACCTGCTTCTGTCTTTAAGAATTATCTTCTACACACAAAAATGTCGACAACTTTTATAACAATATCATTACGGACTGCATCTACAAGCTGATTATTCATTAAATAAAGTGCATTCATCGACTAGAACCTGCTTATGTAGTTTTGTACACTCAAAAATGTCTACAATTTTCATAATATCATTACAGGCTCTATCTACAGGCTGAATATTCATTAAGTAATGATCATTCTTTGAGTAGAACCTGCTTATGTCTTTAAGAAATATTTTCTACATGAAAAAATGTCGACAGGGAAATCTCTATGATGGTAGGTCATTTATAATGGCCAAAATCTTTGTATTTTTGGTCCTTATGAATATGATTTACGTAAATATCTTCAAAACAGAAAGTCACAGAAAGACCATAGAGGGAAGTGCACAACTAGATGTTATAACAAACCTATATACCAATTTGCAATGTAATATGTTCAACTGTTTTTGAGTTGTGCAACATAAGTACATACAGACATCACGAAAAATCATGTAAAGTCGCAGATATCTCTAAAACAAAAACTCATATTAAGATCAAACTTGCAGGTGTACAACTAAACATCATGACAGTCACAAATATAATTTGTAACTGTTATGCTTGAAACCATAACACTCCTTTTTCGAAAAACTAAAAAGAGTTTTACTTTTTCCAAAAATTGAATTTGACCTTAAATTTTGGTAAATAATTCGAAAACCTATTCCTTAAAATAATGGTACTCATGAAATTTCACCAATATTCCAAAAATCTAAGTGCTTCAAAAAATATAAATTTTCTAATAAAACTATTTCTATGGCTAGATAATTCATTTAAATAGAATTAAAATTAATTTATTTTATAACTCCAGTTTTAAAATAGAGTATTTAAATATTTTGGAACTTAAATTGCAAAAGTTATTATTCTATTGCATTAAAAAAAATCTGATCGCGATTTTATTCATTTCCAGTGGTCATTTTCTTATTTTTCATAATAAAAAATATTTTGACTATTTTAAATTAATTCTTTTTTATTTCATTTCCTCTTCAAATTTATTAAATTTCATATGTTTTTCATCTTAAAGAAATGAAATTAAAAAGCTGCCTTTTATAATTCTGAAAATTTCATATTTCATCGACAGCCATTTTCTCAGCAATTTTGTTTGACTTTCCCTCCAAAAAAGGTGGAAAGCACTACCTTCCCGAATTTTTGGGAAAGATCATTTTGCTGTTTGGTATCGAGGCTAGCTTCTCTTTCCTGCTTGCGGATTGGTCCATGAGAGAGAGAGCTCATAGCCCGGCAAATAAGAATTCATTCTGACTGAAAGTCTTGGAGTGAGTATGTGAAGTTTTCGCAAGGCTGGGGTTTTTCCCCATGCCAGTCGAAAAGTTCCATCATGATGGGAGGACGTGTGCGATGGAGCTCTCAGTAGCCTTTTTTCTTTTCTCGTGTCTTCTTGAATTTTAAACCTATTAAATAATAAGCTTCGTCAATTCAAAAATAATGATGTAATTCTTCTGAATGTTTTTTAAGTTAATAAGGTTATAAACTAAGCGAACTATTGCGATTGATTTTATTGTTAACTGATAATCTAATGCTACACCTTAGCTGTAATGAGTGTTATAAGAGTGTTTGTAGTGTTCCATCATATTTACGATTTCTGTGATGTGTTAATTTACCATGGTAGCTACGAGATTCACAGTATTGATTTCATGTTCTTCTCATAAATAAAAGAAATTCGGTAAGTCATATTTTATCCTGTCTATTTTATTTTTTTCTGCTCAAGATGTGTACAATTCATTTTTTTTTTTTATTTTGACAGGATCACATGTAAAAAAGATTAATTTCAATGCAGTGTAAAATTCTATACAAAAGAGTTCTTTTCCATAATCTAAAATCAACCATATGTGAAATAAAGATTCTAATATCTAATATATATATTATTTATTAAACTATTATAGTAACATTCTACGATGATTCATTTTTGAGCTATGCGATATATAAATTCCATATCGCAAATCTGGATTACAATACTTCCTTAAAATTTGTATAAGAAAGTAAAAATGATCATAGAACTTTTTTCTTAATATAAATAAAAGTCAGTTTCATTGTTGTGCATCATTTCTGTGCAAAAAATTAAAAGAATGGAGATATACATTCAATGTGCATTAAAAATTGTTTTGTTAATCATATTTATATCAACATATTTGATATTTATGTTTATGCTGTGATTAGATATATAATCAACTTTCAAATGTCAAGGCTCATTTGTGGCCCATTGCATTTAATGAAAAGTACTACAGAAAAAATTATAACTGATAGGTAATTTTTATATAATAATTACCAAATACATCAAAAAATATTCATTTCACAATGTAACAATGTTAAAACACTTTTAGAGGTATAACAAAGCAAAATGAACAATGAATTCTAAAAAAGATAATGAAAGTTGAGTTTTTTGAGTTTATAGCAAGAGCCTTTATTTTTTCATTATAAGGAATTATTAAGCATGTTTATTATGGTCTTTGATTGCATTCAACAAATGTATTAAGAATTATTTGTTTGATTTTTCATTTTGACTTACTATATGTATAAGGTTCCTGCCAGTAATGAAAATTCGCTAGTCCAAAAAGACCACTAAGATTAAGATTGAGCTGTCCAAAAGAGGATGATCGGGTAAGCAATTGTATATGGAAGAACAAGGTCTTTTTCAGTGGTAGGCAGAAACATACAAACTATATTGAAGTGTTGAATTTTGAGCTTCTTCCTTATGGTTCAGAATTAGGAGGAAAAAGTGGATGTTTCAACATGATGCAGCATCCATTTGCACCATTTATGGAGTTAAAAATTTGCTTGTTGCAAATAATGTGCAGATTTTACCATAGCCAGCTAAAAGCCTTGATCTTAACATAGTGGAAAATGTCTGTGTAATGCTTGTTCATCGAGTATATGCAGGTAGAAAACAATTTGAATCCCTTATTGAGTTTCAAGAAGCTTTGAATAGTTCATTGGATAATTGTTGCCAAATAGAAATCCAATCTTTGTGTGATTCACTACCAAATAGAATATTTGAAGTCTTAAAAGCTAAGGGAAGAGTATTCTTTATTAATATTGCTTGTATTTCATAAATCACATTACTGTCCTTCTACTTCCTCCCCCCCCCCCCCCCTCCGCCCACAGTTTAAAATGGTAGGAACTATTTCTGTTGTCATTAATATTTTATTTTTGAATATCGTGATAATGATACTGATATTTTCTTGTTAAATGATCTGTGAAATGTTGCTAATAAAAATAATTTCATTAATTATAGAAGAATCCCTTTTTTTCTAAAAATGTCTACTGTCCTATTTTTTTTTTTTTTTTTTTTTACACAGTGTATAGCATACTGTTCAAAGTACTTGTATCTCAGCCAACTGTTCTGATTTTGGCCCCCGTTAAAGTGGACGCCAGGATGGTGACAACGCGACATATCTTGCCCATTTACCAACAAATGTCGCACAAATCTCTGCCATCTTCTTTCACTATAACTGTAAATTTACTGCTAAATCTTTGTAAATGTACAACTGAAAAGGGGTTTAATGCTTTTCAACAATATTGTTACAAAGAATAAAACTTCTTTCTTTTATTAGAAACTAGCAGACTTTGCCTGCTTTGCTGGTCACTACATTTAAATTATTGACAGGTTGTGCTATTTCTTTCAGACAGTGATTTTGCCGTCATAACCAATTTTTTATGTTACCTTAAATGAACATGCAAATATTTTTGTTTTTATCTAAATGTATAAAGGGGAAAGTTTGTCATTGCATTTGTCCGATTTTTAGTCAGGATTATTAGATTTTATCAAAAATTGGTACACTTAATAATCAAGACAAAATCTTGCTATACTCTGTGCAAGAAAAATAGACCTCTCAAAGCCACCTCTCAGGGTTCTTCATTCACCCGTTACCATGGTATTATGGAACGCTAACTTCCCCATGTCTTTTTTCCTACACAACTTTGTTATCTTAGCAAAAGCAAATGGAGAGCAGATTAGTTTTTCTAATGCTAGTAAAAGATGCATATATAAATATAAAGTTATCTCTTGTATGAATTTATTTCTTTTATTTAAAAAAGAAGATAATATATAGCTATCAAGTTTTCATTTATTTAATTAACAAAGTTAATTTAATATACATTGAAAATTATTTTAATTTGTTTATGAGTAAAATCTTCAAACTTTCTGACCTAGGGACAAACAAATCTCAAAAAGCTTTTTATTTTTTTATTTATGTTATGCCTGCCTTCACACAGGAGAGAGATGTAGAAAATGTTAGAAATATGTATATTTAAACTCATAATCAAAATTGCATTGTGATAGCTGCATTTTTCAGGCTACATATTCTTATATACAGTCGACAGCAAAAGTATCTGAGCACTAGCAAAAATTCTTAAAAAAAAAAAAAAAAAAAAGTACACTTAATACAGTTTTGTTAAATAAATCCTTGTCAAATCCTGTTCTTGGTCAGTCTAAGAATGTGATTCGACAAGGATTTATATAACAAAACAGTATTAAGTGTACATA
Organism: Salticus scenicus; assembly: GCA_963930645.1. Taxonomy (NCBI): domain Eukaryota; kingdom Metazoa; phylum Arthropoda; class Arachnida; order Araneae; family Salticidae; genus Salticus; species Salticus scenicus. The sequence goes on along the minus strand of OZ005655.1, from coordinate 92,382,632 downwards.
TTTTACATAGGAATTTTTGCTAGTGCTCGGATACTTTTGCTGCCGGCTGTATTACATATAAGAATAATAGCTATATTTTCATATTTTACTTCATGTTTAAGAAGAATAAAAGGTAAAAAATAAGAAAATAAATGTTTCAAGATTAAAACCAAGAAATTTTCTCAATTTTACCTGCGATACAGTTGGCAGCAAAAGTATCTGAGCACTAGCAATAATCCCTGTCTAAAAAAAGTACACTTAATACTATTTTGTTAAATAAATCCTTATCAAGTCATGTTCTTAGTCAGTCTAAGAACATGATTTGACAAGGATTTATTTAACAAAACAGTTTTAAGTATACTTTTTTGATATCGGAATTATTGGCTAGTGCTTGGATACTTTTGCTGCCGACTGCACATAAAGAGATTATAGCAGTTAAACAAATTCACAATTATTAAGATTAGTTCCTTTCCTTCTATATTTATCCTTGTAATTAATTAATGAATTTCTAAATTTCATGTATCATTATCGCTTATAGAAAAAATTATGGCATCAGTTATTTATCTGATATTGTAATTGTTTTCGGGATCAGTTAAAAGGAGTCGAAATCAAGAAAGGAAAAGCCTGCAATTCAAATAGATTATCAATGCCAAGAAGTATCAATGGCCAAAAGATTCTGCACTCTAAGCTGGTAGACAGGAGGTGCCGGGTTCGGATCCAAAAAGCACGTGTAGTCCTATTCGTTCAGAGCTTTCTGTGTTTTTCTGTGAAACTGGCTAAATATCAGAGTAAATAAGGAACAATTTGATCAATTTGATTTGAACAATTTGTAGCCACGAAATTTTAATATAATTTTAGGATTACTTTTGATTTATTTAATACCTAAAACTATGTGACTAGCACCAACAATTCATTTATAGAGCAGCATAAAATAATTTTTTGCTCTCTTAATAATCATATTTAAATACTTTTTAGCCATAGAATTATTTATTCTTATTATAAAATAGCTTTGCAGTCACAATGACCATTCCCATCATTCTAATCTTGAAACACTAACTGTTAACAGCAAACAATACAAACAAATTTATATATCAAATTTATTCTCTAGGTCCATTTTGGGTTATAAGAATATTAAATTTAAAATAAAAGTCAGTTTTTTAAACCGAGGGTTAAGATCATCAATATGAAAATTAAAATCTAATATAGTTGATGATGATTGTGTGAAGTTTAAACCCGATTATTTTTTTCAAAGCCTGGATGGTCCTTGAAGGGTATTTCTTAGGAATTCTAGCTGAAACTCACAGGAATTTCAGAGAAAAACCATGGTAAATTCCGATTAGCTAAGCTAATTAGCATAACTTGGATTCAAACACGGCCTTGACTGTGTGCCAGCTTGGACAGCAAAAACCAATCGGGTAGTAACATTGGCATTTCTCTAAAATATTTATTTTAGAAAGGAGTTTTTTTTTCCCCAAAATGTAATTTAGTGTATTATTTACCTATTTTTTTTTTTTTTTTTAGCCTTGGATAAGGCTTAGCCCTAAAAAGGTCTTTTTTTAGCTATTAGAAGGGTTTTTTTTAGCCTTTGAAAAGACTGTTTTTAGAGCTTTGTTACTTCGAAACCTGGTGATAGAACTGATTCCCCCCCCCCTTCTATATTTTGTCATTTCTACAATGCCTATAAACATGATTAATCAATTTAGATTGTTTCCTTATATCAGGAGTACCAACCATAGTAAATGATATAAAAACGAAACAATGAGAAAACTAATTGCTTGACTGATCCAAAGAACAAGTCTAAAGAGAAGTGTATTGTATCTGAACGAAATATTCTCCTGGTCAAAGAATTGCTTAAATGGGGTGGAAAAAGAATGAGCGGTAACGAAATCACATGGGTCATTTCTAGGAAGATTGATGAGGGTCTAGTGACCTTGACAGGCCAATTCAGTTTACACAGACTATAGTGCTGTATTTCCTAGTTTAATCAGATGATTGGTTCAAAAGATATTGAATAAAATCCCCATTGTAACTTTAAAATTATTTAAAAGAAAACAAGAATGAAAAATCATGGGGTATTGTAATGACTTTCAAGCAGAGAGAGGACACTACTGATGCTGCGCTGAAAAAAGGAACTCTTGTTTTTAAGAAGACTGTTTTTTTTTTTTTTTTTTTTTTAGTCAGGGATGCGACTCTAAAAAGTGTGGAAGACAGGCTCGATGCACTCTTGGAAATTTTTTTTTGACGTCCATTTAAAATGATGTATACTTATTTACATTTTTTTTTTAATGTATTTGTGTCTGTGGTGTTTGTAATGAGAAATAGCTAAATTTCTCAAAAAGAAAAAGGGATCAATTTACGGTCTGCATAAACACTTCAACAGAGACATATGAACCAGTGGCAGCTCCCGGGCAAAGAATAACACCGTGCGCTACTAAAGGGGTAAGTAACATTTCTGTAAGAAATAGTGCCTTATGATTTCACAAAAATAATAATAAAACTCAATCCTTGTATTAGGACATGAGAATTTTTTTTAATTTTTTTTAAAAATACTTTAATTCACATTTTGTATTTAATCGAGAATGAAGTATATCATAGAGGTGCCTGGTTATATGGCAGATGCGTACAAGACATATACGTACAAGCTGAAATTAGTGACATTTACGTACAAGTCCAGGTGTTTCAAATGTTACAGATGAGTTTTAGAAAAATCTATTGGCACTTCCGAACAAAATTTGTCTCGCTGTATTTTTGGTTTGTAACACTAGGAGGTTGTATCCATATGATAAACTTGAAGAGAAATACTCTTACATAAATGCGTGAATTTTCTCTTATACATGTAGTCTTACGACTGACAAAGTTACGATCTTAACGCATATAAAAGCTGCAAGCTATAATAGCTGTAGTTATCTTCTGGAAATGACATACAATTATTTATTCACTGAGTCAAGATCAATAATAGTCCTTATAAATGCTATTGTCTTTAAAAATATTTTTATTTCTTAAATGCTTATTTATTTTTTAACAAGTATGAATTTTTTTGTCTGCCAATTCAAAAAACAGATAAAACAAACAAATTACTAATAAAAGCAAGTAGGATCTCTCTTCTTTATCAATGATGAGAGATGGTGAGTCATATTCCAATGCCTGAAACTATTTGCCGTTCACCTATATGTCTCTCTCCCCCCCCCCCCCACCAAAATAATAATAATAATATTAATAATCAGCAACAGCTTAAACTTTATGTGGATATCGGATGGCAGGTAGTGCTGTTATGCTCTGCTGAAATAGTTTAATCTTGTGTAATTTTAAGAAAGAAAAAAATGAATCAGCTACCGTATAAACTTTATGTCTATAAAATAAATTAATCTTGATTGCATTTGGGATCATCGTTTCTAAGGTGGTGCTACTCTTCTGTCTATTCCACCATTAGTTTTGAGACTATATCTCAGCTTCTGTTGAACATTATGGACTTAACAAAATGTATCCGTCGCTCAAATTTTCTTTCTCGTGTTAAAATTTGTGTGTATACCTACCGAAAGGTGATGCTGTTGTGCTATAACTTTCTTTGTTTCTTAAAAAGTCATAACTCAAAATCTAATGTGCATAACAAAATTTATTGTTTTCATTATTAATGTTTAAAATTCTCAGCATGTTTTCCGAAAGATGGCAGTAGCGCAGCCAGAAAATTTCGGTAGGGGGGGTCTAAAAAGAAAAACTATAAAGCATGCAGGACCATTTGAAACCCATTTATGTATATGCCCTGACTAACTCTAAGGTATGTGGGCCCCTCTTCTTTAAGGGGCCCACTCAGAATCGTATTCAGGTATTCTGCAACGTAAAGACCTTTTATGCCACTGCAAGCCTGGCCCCTAGAAAAAGCTTGCCCCGGAGCTCCAGGTAGTTTAAATCGGGCCCTATATGTGAGTTTTTTTATAGCTGTCATCATTTAAATTTTTAAAATTACAATTATTTTTTATAGAAATCATTGATCGTGTTTTCGTCCGATTTTATTTAATGAGACCCACTATTATAAAAATCTGGTACGAAGTTTATCCAGAAATTGGATATATTTGACAGCTCTTTGTAGTTTTAGTCTATGGGACTGATACACGCAACAATTTTTTCACTTCATTTGTAATTTTTTTTCTGGTTCAATAGATCGGTCCCCTTTTTTCAGGTTGTCATGGGCTACCACATCTGAGAAACCTACCATACCTAACATAATTATAATAATTAAATTAAATAATAAGGGGGAAAATACTTTGAGTTATTTTAAGATTTTTGCATATCACATTTTTTTCTTATTAAAAAGGGATGACCCTAACAGCGCGATTCAAAGTCATATCCTCAAATTTCGAAATAAAATTAACATATTCAAATGCAAAACGGGGGGTAAAATCTCTGAAAATGGACCAAAAATATCTTTACAAATCGTTTCATGTTTTATTTTTACTCTCCGATATTTAATACAAGAAAATATTAGATTTGTGAAAAATTCTGACATCGTGTTTTCGATGGACTTACACGTTTTGCGAAGTCTAGAACACGATTTGAGCACTTTATGTCTGTCTGTGTGTGTGACAAAATTTTGTGGCAAATGTATTTCAGGAGTTACAGCACAGAATTTCAGAAAATTTGATATATAGATGCACTTTGACATAAATTAGTGCCTATCAAATTTTGGGGGAAATTCTCCAACAGGTGGCGCTGTCATCCCACTTTTCTAAAATTTTAACATGATGGTATCGGACAAAATTACGTATAAATACGTAAAGAGAATTATTTTTTAATAATCATTATGAAATTAAAATAATAATAATAATTGTAACAAATAATGATAGTTAACTGGGGAAAAAATTGTATATGTAGGAGCAATGCTTTTACCCCTGAAGGGAAGTCCCCCCGAGTGAGGGGGACGAATTTTAATTTTGTGTATATTTCAAAGAAGCTCGTCCATACGATACCTTTAAAACGAATGGTTGAACCATCGACTTGCGATAATTTAAAATAAAGTTATCGATTTTTTTAATAAAAAAAAAAAAAAAAAGCTTTTTTGTTAAAGATGTCATATAGAGAATAAAATTGACTTTCTTTGGATATTTAATGTTATACTATTATTTATTATATATTTAGGGTGTAAATCGTCTCCAATCATCGTCGAAGCTAATTTTAATAAATTACTTTTGCTGATGAATTTGTATAAAAAAATATATAAGAAAGTCATGCGGTGGCCGCAACATGCTAGGTTTTTTTTTTTTTTTTTTTTTTTGTTCCATACGGCAGTTACATAAATAAAATATGAAAAATTTACATTGTGCACATAATTGTGTATATAATTAGGAAAAGGTTAACAAGAAACCAACAAAATCTTGTATTGCTTGGCCATCATAAAACTTTCCTCCATATCATTCTAATGTATCTAGTTGTGTTTCTAAAGACTTAATAACTACCCCCAGTTTCTGCCTTGTTCTTCTATTATTTTAAATTTAATTTTCTTTTTTTCAGCTTTCAGTTAATTTTTTGCGAGATTTTGTTTTATTTGAATGTTTTGACAATTTTCCCGTAAACTTGGTCGACAGAAAATGCCGGTTTCGAACCAGGGCTTTCTCAAATATCTAAAAGCCCTCGTTCGAACCCAGGTCACGCTCTTCGGTTTCGCATTTCGGAGTCTTCAGTGGCTTTCTCCAAAACTCGCGTGAACACGGTCTAGAATCTTTTGAAACGACCAAATGGAGGGTACTCCAACATCAACACCATTTATCCCTCTTTGTTTAGCGAGTTCCTTCGTTATAATTATTATTATTATTATTATTTTCTTCCTTCCTTTTTATTGAATGATGTGCAAGAATTTCGTTCCCCCAGTAACGCGTGATCAATTGCATATAATTTCACAAAATGTCTCATTTAGTTACACTGTGATCATTTGGAGCAAATAAGATTATGAAATATTAGGTTTTCTACCATATTTTTTTGAAAGATCTACCACAGAATATATCACGTGGAATTTGCCGAATTTTATATCAGTGATACTTACGTAAAATAATAACAAGAATGATATCAACTGTTGGTCTAACTTTTGTGTATATATCTTAACAAGTGTTGTTGCAATGTTACAAATTTTTGAAAACTATATCTCAGAATCTATAAGATGTAATTGAACAAAAATAGCTATGCCAGTAGTTTTATAAAAATAACTGTTTTTTTTTTTCTTTTCTGGCGAAGGATGTGCCAGAAAGTACTTTATTCATTATGTTTGAAAGATATAAATGAAAAATTTGTAATGACCCCCTTCATATCATAATAGTTTAATATTCAATTCAAATCCCAAACTGAAAAACTGTAAACTACAGTCGGCAGCAAAAGTATCCGAGCACTAACAATAATCCCTGTTTAAAAAAAGTACACTTAATACTGCTTTGTTAAATAAATTCTTGTCGATTCATGTTCTTAGTCAGTCTAAGAACATGATTCGACAAGGATTTATTTAATAAAACAGTGTTAAGTGTACTTTTTTGATATCGGAATTATTGGCTAGAGCTCCGATACTTTTGCTACTGACTGTACCTGTCATTTTTCTCAAGGATAATTTTAAAATCTCATGCAACAATACAGTAAGTTTAAGTTTTCCTCACAATGGAAAGGACAAAAAAAAAGTAATTAAATCACATTGAAGATATTTACTTTCAACCACAAATTTTGGTTGAAATCAAAAGTTTATCCAAAACAGTAAGAGTTTCTTTTAAAATTAAGTGTTTTACTACCTATACCCCTTTCAGGATTTTGATTAAATTAAAATTGTACATAAATCTTAAATAGGAAAATTCGTTAAACATTATTTTAATTAAAAACAAAACAAAACAAAAAAAAAAACTTTTAGATTATGAAGCATATATTTCTTTCTTTTCTTTTTTTTTTTTTTTTTAGATCCAGTCAAGAAACATTTAACTCTAAACTCAGTTTTAAACTTCTAAATTTGTACATGGGTTGAACTTATTGAAGATGAAAAATGCATAATACGAGTATAATTCCTTACAATTATATATTTGAAAAAATATTAAATAAATAAGTGCATAAATAAACTATTTTTTAAGAAATACCAAATAAAAAAAGAACTTTAAATCTTATATTTGTAAATAAATTTAACTTTTTTTAATTAATGATTAATTTATTAAAATTCGAGATTAATTTTGTTTGAGTTTTTCCACTTTCTGTTGATTTAGATCTATATATTTAACTATTGATTTACAACATTTAAAACTAGACTTATCGTCCTTTTGAATGAGCCCGTTTCGCGCTCCTTTGTCTAGCCGTACAGTGTTTGTCGTTGTTTTCTCCGAAACTCACGTGACTACGGACTAGAATCATTCAGAAAGACCGGAGGGCATTCCACTCAGAACTATAGTCTGTTCAACTTAAACTGATACCGAAAATAAACAAAACCACATGTTGTTTGGCGACATGGATAATGTCACTGTTACTGTTGGCGCTAGCCAAGGCCACTCATTTCTCCCCTTCTTTTGTTAGAATTTTCCCACCTCTTCTTTTGTTATCTTAACACTTTTTCTTACTTTAATGGGTCTTTCATTGTTGTACGTCTTGTAAGGTACAAGTTTTTGTCATAAACTCCAAAATACAAAATGAAGTGGTGGGGGATAGTTTTATCTTTTAAAGAGCTATTTTTTGTTTGAAGGGGGGATTGGTTAAAGGATAAATATTAACACGTTCTTTTCATGAATAACAAAAGTTGCCATTTCCGTGAGAAAGACACAAATGTGGTATACCTTTGTAACCCATTTGTTTACTTCGGGTATCACTAGAAGATAATCGGACTTAACCCTACTCAAATACAATTTTTTTGAACATTTGTAATTTGAATTTATAATTAAACCATTTAAAACATGAACAGAAAAGTGCTTACCTTTTTTGTCTGAAAAACTAAATCAAAATCTGTAACTGGCTAAGAAACTTTTAAATTGTTTCATTGATTCTGAACTTCTCGGAGAAGTCTTCTCCCAAACTGACCCTCGTCTATAATCCCTTTTTCTTAGAAATTCTAGATGTATTTAAACAAAGAAAAATTTCAGGAATACTTACCAACGGCGACCTATGTGGGGAGTCGTCTGGTCTGAAGAATGAATAATAGCGCACAACACATGTTGCCGCAAAGCCGACATAACGCGAGAGATCAAAAACAGGGATTTCAACTCCAATTTTAAGAGATCATTGTTCCCATGTTTCCAGTTTCAAAATAATTTGTCACCTTCCGTGAAAAGGTAATTTAGTGCTTTGACGCTAGAATCAGATATTTTCTGAAAACTGTTACACCCGAGCTTGCCGAAAAACATTCTTTCAAAAAATGATAATGTAATTCGCCCCTTGGATACTTTCTGAAGAAATTTAAGTGGAAATCAAGAATATATGTATTGTGAAACAATTTTGCTAGCATACTCATATATAGGGTTAGAGTGGATTTATGAGATATATACTATGTTAATTTAATATGTTTAAAGAGAAGAGAGAATGTAATAAGACAATAAGGCTTTTATAAAAGAAGAAAAAATCTGGAGTGACTCCACGCGATTTTCCAAACTTTAAGTAATTAATGGCTGTATAAATAAATTAAAGTAAGAAAAGTCGTTAAATAAACAAAAATGAAAATTATAATACAATGTTTAAGCATACTGTTTAATTTTACACTATTTCTCTTCAAATAGTTTGAGCCCATAGATCATAATCATAACGAATTTTTTGTTGTGTCCCTGTAAAAATCAATAAGGGTTTAATTCACCAAAATCTATACAGTTCGTGCGATTGTGACCTATAATATGTGTACAAATTTTCAGCTCAATCGAATAAAGCGTTTAGGCACCATCACACTTTAAATAATTTGAGCTCATAAGCCATATACTGATAAAGAATTTTTCGTTGTGGTGTCCCTGTAAAAAAACTACAAGTGCTAGATTCTACAAAATTCCTACCCGCCGTGTGACGGTGATCTATAATAGGTATATAAATTTTCAATTCAGTCCAATAAGGCATTTAAACGCTATCGTACTTAAGTAATTTCTACCCATAGGCTATAATTAGAATTTTTCTTTGTCTCCGTAAAAAAAAATGGGCTAAATTTACCAAATTCATTTGGGTTCGTGCTACGGTGACCTATAACATACGTATCAACTTTCAGCTCATTTGAACTTAGTCCCTATCGTGTTCACTCACATATATCGACTCACATTACAAAGCCGTTATCGCACATAAAAAATTCGGGCCCATAGGTCATAATGATAAAGAATTTTTCTTTGTGTCATTTTGGTAAAGCTGTACGTGCTAGATTCACCAAAATCTACACTGTTTGTGTGATGGAGACCCATAACTTGTGTATAAATTTTCACCTCTATTGAATAAGGCATGTAGATGCTATAAGTTCTATATTTTATTTCACTAAAGATTTTTTCTGAATTTTATTATAATTATTTAAATTTATGCCTCCACCCCCTTCTTTTTTTACATTAGTCTTTTTTTACATTAGTCCCGCAATTATGCGGGACTCTGAACGACGCCCTGCTTCCTTTCCGCCGTCCGGACTTATCTCGTCAACGCATGCAATAGCTTTCTCTGTTGCACTTAGGATTTTTCAAGGAGTTAAAATTTTATTTTATTTTTTTAACTCCTGGTGCTTCACTCTGAAAAATCTCTGCTCACGCGTGGAATAAAGCACTCACGTTGAAGTTGACTTTAAAAAAAGTTGGGCTCATGGGACAGAATGATAAGAAATTTTTCTTTGTGTCTCTCTAAGAAAAAAAATCTGGAGTGGCTCCACTCGACTTTCCGAACATTGAGTAATTAACAGTTTTGTAGATAAAGTAAAGAAAGAGGAGTTGTTAAACAAACAAAAGGGAGAAAACTATAATAGAGTGATTGAGTATTTTTCTCCATATATTACACGATGTTTTATTTAACGCTACTGATCTTTGAGCCCATAGATCATAATGATAAAGAATTTTTCGTTGTGTCCCTGTAAAAACCTATAAATGCTAGATTCACCAAAATGCTTATAGTTAGTGCAACAGTGATTTATAATATTCATATAAATTTTCAGCTCAATTGAATAAGGCGTTTAGATGCTATCGCACTTTTAAAAATTTGGTCCCATAGGCCATAATGATAAAGATTTTTTCTTTGTGTCCCTGTAAATAAACTGTAAGTGCTAGATTCACCAAAATCTATACAGTGTGTGCAACTGTGACCTATAACATGCGTACAATTTTTTTGTTTATATTAATAAGGCGTTTAGACGCTATCACACTTTTAAAAATTTGGCCCCATTGGCCATAATGATAAAGAATTTTTCTTTATGTCCCTGTAAGAAATCTAGAAGTCCTAGATTCTCCAAAATCCATACAGGTTGAGTATCTGTGACCTATAATATGTGTAAAAATTTTTTGCTCAATTGAATAAGGCGTTTAGATGCTATTGCACTTTTAAGATTTTGGTCCCATAGGCCGTAATGATAAAGAATTTTTCTTTGTGTCCCTGTAAAAAAACTATAAATGCTAGATTCACCAAAATCTATAGGGTTCGTACTATGGTGATTTACAATATACGTACCAACTTTCAGCTTATTCGAACAAAGCGTTTAGACGCTAGCGTGTTCACTCACAGACATACACACATACATACACACACACATACACACACACATACACACATACATACACACATACATACATCATCGCAAAAATAGTGAAAACGGACTCGTTGGACCTTGAAACGTATAGAAACATCAAAATCTCAAATTCGGATTTTTGACATGATTACAATACTTTCCTCACTATAGTGTTCGGAAAGTAAAAAACTATGAGGACTAAATTCATCAAAATCAATAGGGTTCTTGCTAAAGTGATTTATAACATACGTACACACTTTTAGCTTATTGAAACAAAGCTTTTAGATGCTATCGTGTTCACTCGCAGGCACACACATACATACTTATAATACATACATCACCGTAAATATAGCAAAAGTGAACTTAGGGAACATCAAATCGTGTAGAAAATTCAAACTTCAAATTGTTGCAGTCGGATTATTTGGCATAATTACAATACTTTCCTTACGTACGTATGTTTGGAAAGTAAAAATATGTCGATTTTTCTAGAAATTTCTGGTCGAATTTTTATACGTAATGCCAGGGCCTTCTTGACTTCATGTAAGGCCTGAGGCACACATGCTTTCTTAGACCCACGCCAGTACTTGATGATGTGAAAATAGTTGAAAAAGTGACCAAAATTTTTGTACACAGAACAAATAGTGATCAAATAATCACAAAAGAAATTAGTTTTAGGGCCCCCTGCTATTCAGGGTCAGGGGCCCGGGCCCCAACTGCCACTGCGATAATCAGGCCCTGCATAATGCATAAATTTCCGAATAAAAAATCTTAGTTCATAGGGGGGGTCCGGACCCGCTGGACCCCCCCCCCCCCCGTCGCTGCGCCACTGAAAGATGGTGCTGTTACATTGTAAATTTTGTTTAAATGCCTGTGTATATTGGCCGAAAGAAAGAGCTGGTATGTGAATGCTGAAATTTCTTTGTTTATGAAAAAGCTTATTTCAAAATCTAATGTGTATAACTAGATAATTTTTTAATTTCAGTGTATATTAAACGAAATGATGTTTATTATCATATGAAAAGGAGTGCTGTTATGTTATAAATTTTCTTTAATTTTACTTGTTTATGAAAAATTATACCTAAAAATCTAATGTGTATAACTACACTATTTTTTACCTTACTTATGTTTAAGTTTTTCTGTATATCGGCAAAAAGGTACCACTGATGTGCTGTAATATTCATTGTTTCTGAAAAAGCTATACCTCAAAATCTCATGTGAATATCTACATCATTTTTAATTTTGCATATATACTGAGGGAAAGTTTTTTTTTTTTTTTTTAGAAATCATTTTAAAAGAAAAAACCTCAGTGTAGGCAAAATAATATATATATAAATAATTGTAAAATTAAAGCAATCATCATCAGCGACAAAGGGCGCTTATATTAATGAATAATTTTCGATTAATTTTAGACTCAAAATGTTTAAATCTCTGCAAAATGTTTAATGAATTTCGCATGTTTAATTTATTATTAAATATAATGAACGAATCTTCCAGAAAAATGCAAACCATGGATAAAATTTCCCTTTTCTTTATCTCAGTACATTGTAGGGACTGTGATGCACAGCCCTGGAAAAAATGTTAAGGCCTAGCGAAAAACTTTATTTCACAACCGCTGATATGAGTTTTATGCAAATTTAAATATAACACAAGAAAAGACAATTTTAATTATATCTGTAAAAATTTTGCAAAAAATTAAATTATTTCTTATTTTAAAATTTATTTTCCTTTTTCATATATGTAAAAAACTGGAAAAAATATTAAGGCCGCATAAGATAATATTTAAAAAAAAAACTAATAATCTATAAACTTCGCTTTCTTTTCAGTTAATTTAATCATTTTGAGATAATAAAATTAAAAAACTTTAAGTCTGGGAAAAAACTTCAAAATATTTGCGAATACATATTGAAATTTTATGCATTTTCAAACACACTGCAATGAATGACAGTTTTAAATAAATCTGTAAAAATATTTAAAAAATTAAAATTACTTTTTATTTTACAATTAATTTCTTCTTTAATACATGTAGAAAACTGGAAGAAATGATACACATAAAATCGTATTAAAATAACTGTTAATAATCCAAAAATTTGCCCTTTTCAAGTAACTGAATCATTCTCGAGGTCATAGATTTAGAAAGTTTCTTCAAAGGGTCCTTTGGTATGCTTTTCCAGCTCTTTGCAATGTCCATTTTCAGTTCACCTACGGTGTTATAAGTTTTTCCATTTCCATAAATGTTACCAACCACAACCAGAATGCCCCATAAATTTTCTATTGGTTTCAGGTCAGGGTTTCTTGATTGCCATTCAAGTACTTGGACATGATTAGCTTGAAGCCAAGATTTTGTGAAGCTTGATATAAGATAAATGCAAGATAATGATTGGTGCATTATCTTGCAAAATCCTGCCTTCAATCTAATCATGTCCACGTGTTAGAATGGCCATCAAGAAGCCCTGACCTGAACCCAATAGAAAATTTATGGGGCATTCTGGTTGGTGACATTTATGGAAATGGGAAAACTTACAACACCGTGGCTGAGCAGAAAATGGCGATTGAAAAGAGCTGGAAAAGCATACCAAAGGACACTTTGAAGAAGCTTTCTAAATCTATGACCTCGAGAATGATTCAGATAATTGAAAAGAAGGGCAAATTTTTTTATTATCAGCAGTTCTTTTGTGTATCATTTCTTCCAGTTTTCTACGTGTATTAAAGAAAAAAAAATGAATTTGAAAATAAAAAGTAATTTTAATTTTAAAAATATCTTTATATAGTTATTTAAAATTGTCATTCATTACATTGTGTTTGAAAATGCATAAAATTTCAATATGATTTGTAAATATTTTGAAATTTTTACCCAGACTTTTTAAAGTTTTTTAAATATCTATATCTATATAAATGAATGTTTGTCTGTATGTCCTTTATAAAATCGTAAACGGCTTGACCGATTTCGATCATTCTTTTTTTGTTTTTTTCCCTATAGCTCAGGGATGGTTTAGAAAAAAAAAATTGAAAAAATTCGCCCCCCAGGGGGGGGGGGGAGGGGGCAAAACGTGAATTCAAAAAATCCTTCATATCTCAAACAAAACTAGTTGGCATAGGTGGACTCTGCTCAGTTCCCCATCATATTTATGTTCTCAGAAATTTCTAGTGCGAGACATATTATAATCATGTTAAAAGAAATGAATTTGACCAAAGCTTGATACAGTGACAGAAAGAAATCCCCGCCTAATAAGCTATCCACCGTTCACTTCGATATATTTATCTTATTCTAATCTATTAATTTATTTTATCGGCGTCAATTCCGTTGTTTAGTTTTCATGCTACTATTTCCAATGCAATAATCCTCAAAATTCATATTTATATGAAAAATTTACAATTTCGCTATGTTAATAAAATCGTAAATTACGAAATTTTCCCAGTAGAATATTTGTATTCAATCATGTCCAAACAAATATCATAAACGTAATTTTGAAGTTGTCTAATGTATTTAGGATCCTCAAAATGGAAGTTTATGCTCAATTTTGGCTTATTATGACATGTTAAGTAAATCGTAAATTCCAAATAACTTACGAATTTTTTAAATTGGAAAATTCATAGTCTATGATATTCATGCCAGTATCCTAAATAATATTTCGAAAGTGGTTTGACATCTTTATGATGAAAATATCCCTCAAGATGGACGTTTATGTGAAATTTTGCTCTATTCAGCCATGTTAAGAAATTCGTAAATTTCCTATAACTTACGAAATCTTTATATTGGAAAATTCATTGTCATTAATATTCATGCCAGTGTCCTAAATAATATTTCAAAAGAAGTCTGACATCTTTACGATGAAAATATCTCTCAAAATTGACGTTTATGTGAAATTTTGCCCTATACTGCCATGTTAAGAAATTCGTAAATTTCCAATAACTTGAGAAAATTTCAAAGTAGCATATTTATAGTTACTGATGTTCATTCAGGCATCAAAACTGATATTTTAAAACTGGTCTAACATTTTTACAGTAAAAAGTTTCCATTTAATGCACGTTTAAGTGAATTTTTGTCCTATTGTCCCATGTTAAGAAAATCGTAAATTTCTAATAACTTACGAAGTTTTTAAATTCGAATGTTGCAAATGAATAGGGTTCTTACCAGTGTCGAAAGTAATATTTTAAAACTGATCTGACCTCTCTGCGACAATTTGTTCTTGAGATATCGTGTACACAGACTAACAAATTAACGGACTAACGCACTAACCCACTGACAGACTAACAGACACCCTACAGACAGACACCATACAAATTTTGTCATTTTCGGATTCCTCACACCTGAAAACGTGTAGAAAAGTAAAAAAACCGAGGTCGAAAATTTTCACGATTACCTAAGTTCCCCATACCTATAGTATGATGGGGAACTAAAAACAGATATCCGTAAAATTCTTGCTTTAAAATATAGCTAATATAAATGTCTAAAAACCAATTTCTGGAATTTTTGAAATTCGGTCCCCAAGGGGCGGCGGGGAGGCAAAACGGGATTTCACATGCATAAAACGCGATTTTGGGAATTTTTTCCGAAGGCAGTGAGAACCCGGTGCGACATTTTTCCTAATCAGATTTTGTTTCGCTTTTTTTTTTTTTTTTTTTTTTTTCATGTGATAAAAATTAATGCAATTTTGAGAATTCAGTAATTATAGTGATTCATTTAAAAATAGGGTCCAGCGAAGCGGGCGAAGCCTGCTAGTTAATGATTAAATTAATTGAAAATTTAATTAAAAAATGATTAAATTAATTGAAAATAAGGTGAAATTCTTAGATTATTAGCTGTTTTTTAAATAATATCTTTTATGGCCTTAATATTTTTTCCAGCTTTTTACACATACGAAAAAAAGAAAATAAATTTTAAAATAAGAAATAATTTAATTTTTTGCAAATTTTTTTTTTAGATATAATTAAAATTGCCTTTTCTTGTTACTTCCATTACCTGGCTACTGTAGGTAATGGAAGTATTATATTCGGTCCAAAAATTCGATATTGAGATTTCACCTGATTTACATGTTTTAAGGTCTCCTGAGACCAAAAAAGTGGTTTTTTACAATTGAAAAGTGTATGTGTGTGTTGTGTGTGTGTGTGTGTGTGTATGTGTGGGGGGAATTTTCTGACTATCATATCTTCGAAACTAATAAAGATACATCTACAAAACTTCAGAATTAATACAGAACTGGTGTACAGATAAATTTTTCGAATTTTGGTGAAAATTGGAAAACCAGAAGTGGGACATCCGAAACCGGAAGTGGGACCGTTAGTCCGTGTCTCAAAAATGGCTCTAACGATTTTCTTCAAAGTTGCTATATAAACACTCTATTAGATGTCCTTTCGAATGATATAGTTGGTTAGTTCAGGAAAATTGATAGGCGTGCTATATAAATAGCTAAATTTCAGGTACTGCGAGTGAATTCCTTTTACAACGGCTGTATGGATTTTTTTCATGCAATATTAACCCTCTTTTAAATATCCTTTTGTACGTAATTGTTGTTTTCCGGTCAACAACTGAATATGCCAAGTTTTGGTAAAAATCGGTGTCTCAGAAACAATTTTCTTGAAAACTATTACATAAACCCATTTTAGATATCCTTTCTCATGCTTTATGCGGTTATTACAGGAAAATTAATAGTCATCCTGAACCTGATCAGGTAGATCAGTTTTAGATATCGGAAATTGGTGTATAAAATAAATAAATAAAATAGAAAATAAAATAAATAAAAGTAAAACTCTACATTTTTTTTTCTCTGCTATGTAAACTCTATTTTATACGTTTTCATGTGTTTACCGCAAACGTGTATTAACTTTCTCTTACTAGAAAATTTTTAGTTGTCTATTTCATTAGCTCAATTCTATGTCTTCTGATCACATTATCTCCAAAAAGTGCATATAATACGTGTAATAGTGGATAATGGAAGTCGTGTGGTTGTTTCACACCAGATTTTGTTTTGTTTAAATTTGCATAAAACTCATATCAGCGGTTGTGAAATTAATTATGTTTTTCGCTTGGCCTTAACATTTTTTCCAGGGCTGTATGTCCTTTCATTAAATTATCCTTTTCCATTATTTCAATGTTCAGTAACATTGTGATCAGTTCTGCTTCCATCCGCTTTTGGGGAACACAATTCTTTCTTTTTTGAAACAGTGATAGAGTTGAATTGTAGCTTGTCATTTACACGAGTTGATCTGTAACTTACTATAACATGCTGTACATTGGAAATAAATTCAGAGTGTTACATATAGTCCTAAATTAACTAAAAAAATTCAAAAGTAAAAAATATAGGCATTAAAAAAAATAAGTTAATGATTTCTTTAATCAAGCAATAATACCCGAAAAAATCATCGTCAAACAGTGACAAAAATTTAACAAGTGGATCATATACTAAATAATATAACGCTAAATGGTTTAGTTGTAAAGAATTTCTCTCTGTTCTAAATAGTTAGTGCTATCGTTGTTTATTTTGTGTGTCTAGGAGTCCAGCACATGTTTTCTTTCAAAATAATGGCAAATTGTTATTAAGTTGTCGAACGTTAAAACAGATTTTTCACATATTATAAACGATATAATATTAAATATTGTGTATTTCAATGTGATACCAAATATTGTGGATTTCTGTAATATTGTTCAACTTTTCTCTTGTGTTATGTACAAGTATTATTAATATTCCAATTCAATAAAAGGCAAAGTTCCGAATAGTCGGGTAGAATCCCGCAGGGGTTAATGAGCGAAGCCTTCCTCGGGGGTTGGTGCGCTTAGCGAGCAGGAGGCAGATCCCCCTAGTGTTATAAAAGGAAATAAATTTATTTACACATAAATAATAAATATATTTCTTTTTATGTCGAAAAAAATGAACGTGTAACAATTTTATCTTATTAGTGCTAGAGGCCTATTTCAGTCGGTACAGTTGTCGAATTTTTATAATACACTCTTAATAGTGCTAAGGGCCTATTTCAGTCGGTTTATTGAATGGGGATTTATTGAATGAAGTTCCCCCCCAGGCCCAACTTTGACATGAGTGCCCCCCAAGGTACCCCTATTTCAGTCGGTACAGCGTTGTCGAATTTTTATAATACAATCTTAATAGTGCTAAGGGCCTATTTCAGTCGGTTTATTGAATGGGGATTTACTGAATGAAGTCCCCCCAAGGCACAACTTTGACATGAGTCCCCCCCAGGCCCAACTTTGACATGAGTCCCCCCCCAAGGTACCCCTATTTCAGTCGGTACAGCGTTGTCGAATTTTTATAATACACTCTTAATAGTGCTAAGGGCCTATTTCAGTCGGTTTATTGAATGGGGATTTATTGAATGAAGTCCCCCCAAGGCCCAACTTTGACATATGAGTCCCCCCCAGGCCCAACTTTGACATGAGTGCCCCCCAAGGTACCACTATTTCAGTCGGTACAGCGTTGTCGAATTTTTATAATACACTCTTAATAGTGCTAAGGGCCTTTTTCAGTCGGTTTATTGAATGGGGATTTATTGAATGAAGTCCCCCCAAGGCCCAACTTTGACATGAGTCTCCCCCCAGGCCCAACTTTGACATGAGTCCCCCCCAAGGTACAACTTTGACATGAGTCCCCCCAAGGCCCAACTTTGACATGAGTCCCCCCCAGGCCCAACTTTGACATGAGTCCCCCCCCCAGGCCCAACTTTGACATGAGTCCCCCCCAAGGTACAACTTTGACATGAGTCCCCCCCAAGGCACACCTTTGACATGAGTCCCCCCCCAAGGCACACCTCCCCCTCATTGGGAAAAAGAGAAAAAACGTTGTTTTGCGGCTATAAGACAGTTTGGACTTCCAACGTTATTTGTTGCAATATCTGCAGCTGAAACACATTGGTTTGATTTAATGAAAACTTTATCATGGAATTTAGATCGTCACGAATTAACTAAAGAAGAATTTGTCGATATTAACAAGTTTAGCAGTAGGCCTCTGGCACTAAATTAAAATCTGTCAATGTCAGATTTTCATGTTTTAAATAATGAAATAATGTCCTGTCTGTATAATTTTTTTTATTTATTTATTTATTTTTTTTTTAAATTGAGGAGAAGACAATTATTGTATGTATGTAATTATAAAAACTTTTACGTATTTAAAAATCTGGAGTGACTCCATTCGACTTTCCGAACATTGAGTAATTAACAGTTTTGTAGATAAAGTAAAGAAAGAGGAGTTGTTAAACAAACAAAAGAGATAAAACCATAATAAAGTGTTTGAGTATTTTTCTCCATATATTATACGATGTTTTATTTAATGCTACTGAACTTTGAGCCCATAGATCATAAAGATAAAGAATTTTCGTTGTGTCCCTGTAAAAAACCTATAAATGCTAGATTCACCAAAATGCTTATAGTTAGAGCAACAGTGATTTATAATATTCATATAAATTTTCAGCTCAATTGAATAAGGCGTTTAGATGCTATCGCACTTTTAACTAGTATGTTGTGGCCACCACATGACTTTCTTCTATATTTTCTTCTACAAATTCACTCAGTAAAAATTATTTATTAAAATTATTATTTAAAAAAATTATCCTCCATGATAATGCAGATGATTTCCATATTAGAGAAATAGTATAACACTAAATATCCAAAAAAAAAGTCAATTTTATTGTCAATATTACATAAAATATTAAAAATGAAAAAAAAATCGATAACTTCATTTTAAATTATCGCAGATCTATGGTTCAACCATTCGTTTTAAAGGTACTGGCGAGCTCTTTTGAAAGATACCCATCATGAAAATTTACACCCCTTGAGGGGGGAATGCCCCCGTTCCCCAGGGATGGGGGAGAAGGCGAGGCTCTTACAGATGCAAAAAATTTTTCCCAGTTGACTATCTCTATTATAAATAATTCTGGTAAATTTCATAATGATTATTAAAAAATAATTATCTTTATGCACATTTATACAAAATTTTGTAATATACCACCATGTTAAAAATTTAGAAAAAGCGGAATGGCAACGCAACCTGTAAGACAATTTTTACCAAAAGTTGATAGGCACTAATTTATATCAAGGTGGAACTACATACAAATTTGTATGAAATTCTGTGAAGTAGTTCCTGAGATACAGTTGCCACAAAAGTTTGTCACACACACACACACAGAGACTGACAGACATTTTCTAAAAAATGGTCAAATCGTGTTCTACAGCTCTCAAAATGTGTAAATCCATCAAAAACCCGAGGTCGAAAATGTTTACGAATCCAATACTTTCTTCTATTGAATATAGAAGAAAGTAAAAATTTGGTCCCACAGGCCATAATGATAAAGAATTTTTCTTTGTGTCCCTGTAAAAAAACTTAAGTGCTAAATTCACCAAAATCTATACAGTTCTTGCAACTGTGACCTATAACATGTGTACAAATTTTTTGTTCAGATAAAATAAGCGTTTAGACGCTATCGCACTTTAAAAAATTTAGCCCCATAGGCCATAATGGCAAAGAATTTTTCTTTGTGCCCTGTAAAAAAACGGTGAGTGCCAGATTCTCCAAACTCTATACAGATTGATTAACTGTGACCTATAATATGTGAATAAATTTTTTCCTCAATTGAATAAGGTGTTTAGATGCTATAGCACTTTTAAGATTTTGGTCCCATAGACCATAATGATAAAGAATTTTTCTTTGTGTCCCTGTAAAAAAAACTATAAGTGCTAGATTCACCAAAATCTATAGAGTTCGTACTATGGTGACTTACAATATACGCACCAACTTTTCGCTTATTCGAACAAAGCGTTTAGACGCTAGCGTGTTCACTCACAGACATACACACATACATACACACACACACACACACACACACATACATCATCGTAAAAATAGCGAAAACGGACTCAGGGGACCGCAAAAGCGCAAAACGTATAGAAACATCAAAATCTCGAATTCGGATTTTTGACATGATTACAATACTTTCCTCACTATAGTGTTCGGAAAGTAAAAATCGATTATTAACTATTAAATTGACGAAAAGTATAATAATTAAGTTAAACAAAAGTCTCCTATTTCTGAGAGAAAAGTTCAAACCGTTTAAAAATAGATAAACACACACATGCGCAATGAAGCGTTGGAATGAGTCATTTTTCTTACATGCGTCATTAATGTTACTCCTGGCGTCACTATTCTTTAAAACTTTTTCTTTGTAATCGTATTCAAAATTATGCAGAAAATTATTTTTTTTATGTTCTTACAGTTAAATAAATTAAATAAGTAAGTAAATTTGAATTAATTCATTTAGTTTATTTATTGGTGAGGGTCTTTAATGTTAATTTTAATTCAGAAAGCGGGAAAGAAATCATCGAAAGATTAGGAACTGAGGACATTGATTTACGAACTAATCCAAAACACTATACGACGAAAGCCGTACGACAATGCAATCTTTTCCAATAAAGATATATAAAGATATGCGAACGGCAGTTTTCATACTTATAGAAGTACTTACAGTTATTATATGGAAAAATAGACAAAAAAAAAAAAAAAAAAAAAAAGAAGTTTGTAATGTAGAAAATAATCCTGTCGTATACTGAATTAAATTTTGTCCCCACAAAATTTATTATTATGGGTCTACTTAAGAATGAGCGACGGTCGCAAAATCGGCGATAAACACGCCAAACATGATGCTCTTTTTCTCGCCAAATCGCAAACAAGGAAAAACAACACGACGTCCTGTTGGCATCGCTGAAATTTGAAATTGCGTCAAGACCGTCTCTCATTCTTAACTAAAAATTGTGTTGGCATGTCTCCGGACAATCCTTAGGGATGTGCCCGAGGTTGTCGCTAATTGCCCATAGCGCAGCACTAGTGCGATACCCAACCAACCATTCTTAACTACACCCATTAACATTATTATTATTTTAAATGTATACAGTTTTTGCTAAGAAAAATAATAATAATGATAATGCAAAGTTCTTTTACAATTTATGCATCTATCTAATAAAATTTCTCTGTCAAGTTCAGGAAATGGAGTTAAAACTAATTTTTATTTTTCACGCAAGAGCTTCCTTTTAGAAACTTCAATTCTCTGGCTTGGCGTGCGAAATTTCGTAGTTCTAATCGTCTTAAGATAGCCAAAGAGAGTGGTTTAAAAATTTATATACTTGGCACGGCAATTTTCATTTTATTTTCGAGATAAGCTTTTCATCTTTTATTAAACTAAAGTTCTTGGCATCTAAAGTTTTTTTAGATGCCAAGGTATCGTGTCCGAAGAGACTAAACAAGGTTCAGGATATCAAATGAAAATTAAATATATCTGCTGGAAGCCAAGAGAGATTTACTGAAGATTGAACCTTAAAGTATTTTTTATTTTAACGAAAGTTTATAAATGCTGAAACATTTAAAAGAATGGTACGATAATACAGGTAATATTCATGTTATTTGGTAAGTTGCAATTTATTATTTAGAATATATGAGTTAATTTCTTTGGCAACCGACCAACTGCAATCGCTTAATTTATGTACTATATACATATACTATATGCAATAAAAAAATTTCCATCATGATAACTTCCGAAATAATGAATCAATTCGAATCTAAATTGAACAATGCACTTATCTTAGAAATACCTCCGAGAAGTTCGTTGGCAAACTTAATCAGTCACCTTAAAAAAAAAAAAAAAAAAAAAAAAAGGTTATTTAAAAATTCGAAACTTGTATAATAAACGCATGTATCAGCCGGTTTGTTTGAAACTTGGTATACACATAGCCTATATCAAGCTCTCAACCAAAATATTGATATTCTTTATTCACCCTCTTGTTTCAAAATAGCGGTTTCTGAAAAGTTAATTCAGAAGGGGGGGGGGGGAAAGAAAGAAAAAGAACCGATTTGCTTGAAACTTGATACGAACATAGCTCATATAAAGCTTTTAAACATATTTACTAATCAACTTGATTCATCATACTTTTCAAAATGGTAAACACTTGAACATTTTCCGCTCACATAGAAAACGTATTTATGAACCGATTTGCTTGAAGCTGATTATGTATTTGTATATAGCCCATATTAAGATCTTAACTAAGTTTAGTAAACAGATTGATCTTCTATCGTGTTTTAAAAAAGGATGGCTACATGGATTAAAAAAAAAAAAAATCTATTTCGACTGATCCTGAAATGTTATATTTTTATGTTTATTTTTTGCTCCAACGTTATTATTTTATCAAATATTTATTTTCTAATTATCAGCTTTCTTTCTTTCTTTTTTTTTTCCCTTAAGGAAGAAAAAAAAAAAAAAAAAAAAAAAGCCAACTAAAAAACTGCGTCAAATGCATATTTAAATTTTATGCGAATTTATACGCAATGCAGCAAATGGCAATTTTAATTGTTATCTGCTAAAAAACACAAAAATTTCAAATATTTTATAACTGAAACCATGTTTCTTTTATACATGAAGAAAGCTGGATAATACATTAAGGCCACGTAAGATATTTTGTAATAAACGGCTATAATATCATATTTTACCATGTTTTTTTATTAACTTCGATTCTTGTGTGTTTGTGTGTTTGTGTGTTTGTCAGGGACAAATCTTGCAATCGATTTTTAACTAACTTCCCGACTAGCTAGATATTTGAAATTTTCAGGACAGCTCACAACACGGTGACAATATATTTTTCTAATAATTTTAGTCAACTGCTTCAAGTTCCGCTGCCTTCGGCAGCGTTTATATGATTCGGCAGAGAATTTATTTAACTAACTTCCCGACTAGCTAGACATTTGAAACTTTCAGAATAGTTCAGAATAAGGTTAAAATGCATATTTTTAATACCTTTAGCCAACTGTTTCGGGTTCCCGCTGCCTTCGGCAGCGTTATCAGTACAAAGATTGCAATCGATTTTTTCCTAACTTTCCGACTAGCTAGACATTTGAAACTTTCAGGATAGCTCAAAACACGGTGACAATACATTTTTTTTAATACTTTTAGTCAACTGTTTCAGGTCCCCACTGCCTTCGGCAGCGTTTATATGATTCAACAGAAAATTTATTTAACTAACTTCCCGACTAGCTAGACATTGGAAACTTTCAGAATAGTTCAGAACACAGTGAAAATGCATTTTTTAAATATTTTTAACCAACTACTCCGGGTTCCTGCTGCCTTCGGCAGCGTTACCAGTACAAAGCTTGTAATCGATTTTTCACTAACTTCTCGACTAGCTAGACATTTGAAAACTTCAGGATAGCTCAGAATACAGTGACAATACATTCTTTTTATACTTTTAGTCAACTGTTTCAGGTCCCTACTGCCTTCGGCAGCGTTTATATGATTCGAACGAAAATTTATTTAACAAACTTCCCGACTAGCTAGACATTTGAAACTTTCAGAATAGTTCAGAATACGGTTAAAATGCATTTTTTTAATACCTTTAGCCAAATGTTTCGGGTTCCTGCTGCCTTCGGCAGCGTTATCAGTACAAAGATTGCAATCGATTTTTCCCTAACTTCTCGACTAGCTAGACATTTGAAACTTTCAGGATAGCTCAGAATACAGTGACAATACATTTTTTTTTTTATAGTTTTAGTCAACTGTTTCAGGTCCCTACTGCCTTCAGCAGCGTTTATATGATTCAACAGAAAATTTATTTAACTAACTTCCTGACTAGCTAGACATTTGAAACTTTCAGAATAGTTCAGAATACGGTGAAAATGCATTTTTAAAATATTTGTAACCAAATGTTTCGGGTTCCTGCTGCCTTCGGCAGCGTTACCAGTACAAAGCTTGCAATCGATTTTTCACTAACTTCCCAACTAGCTAGACATTTGAAACTTTTATAATAGCTCAAAACACGAGAGCAATGATTTTTTTTAAAAATTTATCCGATTGCTCCGGGTTCCCGCTGCCTTCGGCAGCGTTTATATGATTGAACAGAAAATTTAAAAACATGGTATATAAAAAGATCTTTTTATCTTGTAATTATTTACTACTACTTTTCTATTAATTTAATCATTCTAAAGGTCATAGAATTTGAAAATGTTTTCAGAGTCTTGTGAGATGCTTTTTTTCAATGGTTATTTTAAGCCCATCTTTGGTATTGTAAGTTTTACCATTTCCGTAAACTTCATGTACCAAAATGATCCAGAAAATATGTGTTTCGTTCAGATGAGGGATTTTGATGGAGACTGAAGTACTTGGACAGGATTATCTGAAATGCTGCGTGCAGATTGGGCTTCAGTCCTTAAAACCACTTTTTGAGAAAACTTTATTTTGAGAAAACTTTTTATCTCCTTTCCTGTAAATGTAAGAAATCTGAAAAAATTACACTTATAATCTAATGCATTAGACCATAGCATTAAACTAAGAGTGTTTTCTGAGATCGTTTTAATTTTAATGTACAAAATTCGGCCTTACAGAAATTAAGACCTTCTTCTGAAGTTCTGACATAACAGTACTGGTTATCTTACCCCTTAATCTCCAACCTGTATTTTTAGAATTAAATTTCAGGGTAACAGAAAGTCGTGTGGGTGATACACCAGATTATTTTAATTTACATTTAAATAACTTTCTGCTGTAAAAATCATAAAGAAATTGACATGTATTGTTAATATTCTAAAATAATATTTTATATAGAATATGATATGATTAACCTTCATATTTACAGGGCTACACTAAAATATTTATATACATTAAGGGCTGCAATTATAATCTTACGGCAGGATTTTCTTCTGCGTTAAGCCTTTTTAACACTTTCTAACAATGTCAGAGAGTGGTTTTAAATTCAGTTAGACAATCTGCGTACTTTTCAGTCCTTCCGTCTGTCTGCAGTGTGATAATGTAGGCAAATAATATTGAAAGTTATACGATACAACAAATACGTGCAGTTGGAAAGTGTTAATAATCAATGCGTACTGCTTAATTTTTCGTTCTTGTTTTGAAATTCATATGGGGATTTCGCTTGAAAATTCTGACTAATATCAGTAGTTTTTAAAAAGAGGTGTGAGTGAAAGTTATCTGAATAATTTGAGGTAAACTTTTCAATAATACCTTAAAAAATCTTATGCATGTAGGTACAATATTTGAAAGAGAGGTTGAGGGAGAGGTACTCCCCCCCCCCACCTCCCCCCCACCCCACACACATAAGTTTGCTTTATTCTGTTGACTATTTAATATTCCCCTTTATCTTTTAGCAAGCATTTCTCTTTTTCTCTTTCTTTTTTTAAACAAGTTTTCAACTTTTTTTTTTCCCTCCCTTTTCTATCTTAATTAAAAATTCATTTTCTTTTAAATAAGAGGGACCATAATGTTGCTATACCCGAAAAAAAAGTGAAGAAAAGAGAAATATCACACGAAAATTATCATTTATTACCGTGCAATGTATGAAAATCTACTTCCTTTCAAGGGAATTCAGAATATTTTAAAGTGAAAATGAATAATGCATTAGAAGAAAATAGAAAGCCAAAAATATGGGGTTTGGGTTGGGAGCAAAATATTTTTTCAATCGTGTTAATTTTTCCTAATTATTTTTTAGAATGATGGAATTGATCAATATCCATATTATAATGAAAATATGACATTTAAGTAATTAAAAAAAGAAAAAAAAAAAAAAAAAAAAGAAGAGGAAGAAGAAGCTGGATTTCAAAATCTACATTGAATGCCTAAAGTTTAACTGTAGATATTCCATGAAGAACTCGTTCTTTTAGTAAGAAATTTACTTTCAAAAAGTGCCAACTCGAGTCAATATTTAGCTATGTTTTGGCAACATATTACTTTATATGAAATTAAATTTGAGATTGAAGAATGTGTATGAACTACAAAACAGTTCTCAAACGAGATAAAATATATATCGTCAAATTTATATTTCTTTCTTTCTTTCCTTTTTTTTTTTCAGATAATTTAAAGGATCAATAAAGTAAGCTTAAAAATAGTAATGGAAGATCTTAATATTTGTTCCTCAGAGGATTTATCTTTGTTTTCTGGAGCACAGGGATCCTCCGTGCGTATTGAAAGGGATTTAATGAGCAATTCTTACAACAGTAAGTATATATATATTTTGAAACAGGAACTGAATGTTTTTTTAAATATATGTTTACAGGGTGTACGAAAATCTTAAACGCGACTTTTCTTCTTTAAATATTGATTTTGCATCTAATAACAAATTAGAAAGGTTTTTTTTTTTTTTTTTTTTTTCTTTAAGTATGGAATTTTTATAAAATCAATAAACAATTTCAGGGAACTCAATTTTATGAATTACATCACCATTTAAAAAAGTAAGTCTCTCAGTTAGCAAATGGGTCTCATGATCTAATAAGGTCATGCATAGTCGGCAACAAAAGTATCCGACACTAGCAATAATCCCTGTCTAAAAAAAGTACACTTAATACTGCTTTGTTAAATAAATCTTCGTCGAGTCATGTTCTTAGTCAGTCGACAAGGATTTATTTAACAAAATAGTTTTAAGTGTACTTTTTTGATATCGGAATTATTGGCTAGTGCTCGGATACTTTTGCTGCCGACTGTAAAAAAAATTATCATTAAATCATAAAAGATTGTTGACGATACATTCAAACAAAGCAACTAAAGGATTAGTCACAAATTAAAATTTAAATGTGTGTACTAATGTTTGTTTTTACTTTGTGTATAACACTAGTAACGTGGTCTGTTGATACATTTTTATTGAACGGTGAACAAGTGAACTTGTATTGAGACATTGAAAAGTTGTTTAATTCAGCTTATTTGTCATTGTTCGGAGTTTTTTTATGATAAAATGCTGAAAATTTGTACCTGACGTCATTAGGGTATGCATAAGGCACATTTTACTTATTGGAAAACTTTTTGTATGCAGATTGTATAAAAATTAAAATTTTCTTACTTCTAAAATTAAATTCACTGAAATTTTGAACTTATTCTGTACTCTTTTTTTTTCCTTTAATCTGGCATTGCAACTCATAACACAACGTGTAAAATTAATGTTAACCCCTTCGGCCCTAAATTATAAATTGAGCAAAAAAAAAAAAAAAAAAATCGATGAATGGTTAGATATTCTACATTATATGTAAGTATCTTAATTATGAAATATTACAACATTCTGCCAATTACCAAATGAATTAAAATACGTTTTAATAGTAGGACACTAAGTTATTCCTATTTTTGCATGTATTATTAGTAGGACACTAGATTTAGAGGTTAAAATTCTTGAAGATAAGGAACTTAGAGTTATGTAAAGATGCGTTCTAATACTATCACGTTAGGGCCGACGGGGTTAAAAGAATTAAATTCAGAATCTAGGTTTTTCGATTTCATTATACGTGTGGTCAGTCCTCTAAAACTTTAATATTTTCAATTCACTAATTCTTTAAAAAGAAGTGTACTTAAAAAATACCGAAAAAAGCTATACTTAAACTTTATAATATACTTAACTAGGAAAAAATAAATAGAATTCAATTTAATTATGCTAGGTATCTGGGATGTGTTTAACTAAGTTAACTATACCAGGATAGGGATTTTTTTGCTTAACAGGAGTGTGACATTTTTCTTGTATGAAGCCAAATGCTCATGTTTAGAGCCAAATTTTGGTTTAAGAAGGTTTATCTATTATTATCATCTTAGCTTAATTACATATAATAAGAGGTATTATTCTTGACAAATTCTTTTATATATAATAAATAAAAATGTTAGGCAGTAGAATAACAGCATAAATAATCTGGTGTCTCACTCACACGACTTTCTCTTACCCTGAAATTTAATATTATAAATACAGGTTAGAGATTAAGAGGTAAGATAACGAGCACTGTTATGTAAACTTATGTTAAACAATTCAAATTAGGCTTGGAAGAGTTTTATATGACAATTAATTCTGTGTGAGAAGGGCTACCGCCCCCCTCAACCCCCCTTTCATTAATGCACCTGTATTTATATAGAATTTAATTCGGTTATTAAAAAATAATTCTGTTTTTAAAAAATAATTTATTAAAATTATTATTTAAACAAATTATATTTTGTGACAATGCAGACGATTTCCATATTAGAGAAGTAGTATAACACTAGATATCAAAAAAAAAAAAAAAAGTTTAATTTATTCTCAATATTACATTTAATTTTTTTTTTTTTTTTTTTGTTGTTGTTTGTTTGTTAAAAATGAAAAAAAAAAAAAAAAACTTTATTTTAAATTATCGCAGATCGATGGTTCAAAAATTTGTTTTAAAGGTATTGGTGACCTCTTTTGAAAGATACCCATCATGAAAATTTACTCCCCTCGAGGGGGAACTTATCCCCCAGTGGGCGAGGCGAGGCTCCTACATACACAAAATTTTTTTGCCAGTTGACTATCTCTATTACGAAAAATGTATATTCGTTTCATTTGGTTTAGTGCAGTCTATAGACGTTAAACTCTATTCTCCTGCAATTTCCCCCATAGACGTAATGTATTTGAATACTTTTGAGTGTCCCTGTACACGAACCATTTGCTTCATCTCAACGAAAAGCTTACTGTAGCATCCCTTTATGGTTCACATTTAGAATACCGAGTTTGGAATTTCCTCACATCTGAAAACCTGTAAAAAAGTCAAAAAACCGAAAAGGTTGAAAATTTTCATGATTACTTAAGTTCCCCATACCTATAGTATGATGGGGAACTAAAATGGTTGTTATTGTTAATGATGTAAATTTGTGTTTATTATGAAAACAGTTAAAACACTACAAATGACTTTTTTTTTTTTTTTGTGTGTGTGTGTATAACATATCATATGTATTTATACATATGATATGTATTGAATTTTATTTTCAAATATTTCTCGAGACTGGTACACAGGAGGGGTGAATTCGATTCTAGATAGGCCTGCCAGTTATTAAAAATTTTCCGAAGATTTCTCAGAAAATCTCGTGAATATGATCTAGGATTTTTAGAAAGACTTCCTTTTTGCATGGAGGACATTCTATCTAGGTCTCGCTAGGGTGCCTAGATTATGCAATATATGCACCCTAGGTCTCGCGTGAAGGCAATTTCCCTTAACCCATACATTAGCAATCTACAAATAGTCTTATGTATTTATCTATCCCTATAGTAAAATCTCACTTAACAAATTAAGTAAAAGTACCTCATAGTTACGTACATAAATAGTTAGATACTTAACACATATTCATTTGTACATAACTCATGACGGATGTATTTATGAAAAATGTTTCATGCCTGTCATGTAAAACTTACGCATTTTTTTTTTATTTTTTTTATTTTAATGTTTTATTATTCTCATTATTATTGTTATTGCTTTTATTTTTTTTTAAATGATTTGATAATGTTTTAGCAGTATAAAATT
Source organism: Salticus scenicus (assembly GCA_963930645.1). Classification (NCBI taxonomy): domain Eukaryota; kingdom Metazoa; phylum Arthropoda; class Arachnida; order Araneae; family Salticidae; genus Salticus; species Salticus scenicus. The sequence continues at coordinate 92,352,728 of OZ005655.1, read as the reverse complement.
CTACGAAAACGAGCAAAACTAATATTTCATGTAATATTTTGTGTTTTAGATAATGCATCAGAAAATAAGCGTCTAAATATGTTTACTCATCGTTCACAAAATACAAGAAGATTCAGTCAAGCATTTATAAATAGCTTAAGGAAAAATACGGTTTCGCAAACAAACAGAAAAATACGCCATCAAAGTGTAAACGACTCAAAGAATTTGCCGAAAATATCCACACAAAAAATTAAATTAATGAACAAAGGAAAGACAAAAACTCAAACCTTTTCTCCGAAATTGCATAGAAATTTGTTACAACCAAAAAAAGAACTACGGATTTCCGCTCCGAAAAATCAAGAGAAACAGTTGAAGAGTATTCCTTTAATATCTGATGCCCCTGTTGCTAAAATAAATGGCTCTAAGAGAAAAACAACTGAAATTGTAGAAATCGAAGTTTTTATGCCAATTATAGATGAAAAGAGTCACACAATTTTTTATCCTACTTCTAAAAAGCCAATAATTAGAAAATATTTTGTCAGTAAAGAGACTCCTATCAAATCAAAAGAAGTGTATTTAGAAAATAAACTAAAAAATAAAAATTCTAATGAAACTACTAAGAAAGAACTTCCCAGTGATAAAGTTGTAAAATGTATAACAAAGGAAAAATCGCAAGAGAGTTTTTGTAAAAGTGTAAATAACTCTGGGAACAAAGCAGATGAGGCAGAAACGTCGCAAGCGAAAAAATTAAAATCTCTAAATCCTTCGAATTTAGAAAAAAGAAAAGTTTTGTCGCAAATGGATTTTTTCTTAAAAGAAAACAACATACATATTCAGAAAATGTCTACGTCGAAATTCGATATAAAAGTAAAACATACTTGTAGTATGCCTATTGTAGGTGACTCTGGAATCTTATCTTCAAAATATTCAAACAAAAATCAAAGTGATTATTACGTAAAAGGGTGTCTGAATGACATAAATCATGCAAACAAATATATCGATTCAAATCCGACCATTAAAAGAATTCTTAATGATAACTTGCTCAGCGACATTGATTCGAGTTGTTCCAGTGACATAGAATTTATAAAAGAAAATATGAATTTCCTGAAAAGAGTAGAAGAATTAAGAAGTAGCATTAATAAAAAATGTAATCTGAAAGAAAAAGCACCAGAATCAATTTCTTCCAAGATTTCCGGAGTAAAGTCAGTCTTGAATAATAACAAAGGATCAAATCGTGACCAAAAAATTGCAGCAAGAAATGAATTGAATTCTCCAGCTAATAAAAATCTGGTTAGAGATAAAAGCAATGAAAACGTTTGGAACAGATCTGTTGACGTTTCTTTGAAAAGAAAGTCTTCTATCAATGAATGGCGCAGACGATTTCAAAATGTTGCTGGTCTTAGCATGGAAGTATGGCTTGATCGGTAAAAATTTTATTTTATTATTTGACACATAATTGTATTTGTAATTATATCTAACATTTTCTTAATAATAAAAGCCCAAGTTTCAGGAAACTAACACTCTAAATTGACATCATTGTTACAATTTTTTTTTTTTTTTTTTTTTTAATATTGAAATAAGATTGAAAAAAACAAGAATAAATTTTTATTTTTGGTTTGGAGAAATGAATAAATTAATGGAACAAGATTGATTTAGCAGAAAAAATAGTGTCACAATTACAACAATACATTGAAAAAAAAAATAATAAAAAAACTAAAATAAAATAAAATAAAATGAAATGAAATCTATATAAATAAAGAGAAGTGTCTGTGTATCTGTGTGTGTGTGTGTGTGTGTCTGTCTGCGCTCTGGTGCTCACACTATTGATCGCAGAGCTTCCATATTTGGCATATAGGTACCTAGGACCCTGCAGGTGTGCACCTCATCGAGATTTTTTCGAATTTCGAATTTGGATTTTTTAAATTAATGTTTTTTTGATTTTAAATATTGCCTTTAATGCTTCATTTTTCATAAATTTAATTCTTTTGCTTCAATCGTCTGCGTATCTTAGCAACGGCTATTATGCAACTTATTTTTATTTAATTCATTCATTTAAAGGCGATTTTTTTGTTGTTGTTATATTTATTGAAAATGAAATCGTAATGCAGTAGAAAAAATTAAGTATAATTAGTTTTAAATTTAAAAACGTATTTATAAGAGTTATGTTTAATTTTTTTATAGTAGAACAACTTCTTATTTTTCATTACTTTCCGAACACTATAGTGAGGAAAGTATTGTAATCATGTCAAAAATCCGAATTCGAGATTTTGATGTTTCTATACGTTTTGAGGTCCCCTGAGTCCGTTTTCACTATTTTTGCGATGATGTATGTATGTGTGTGTGTATGTGTGTATGTGTGTATGTCTGTGAGTGAACACGCTAGCGTCTAAACGATTTGTTCGATTAACCTGAAAGTTGGTACGCATATTGTAAGTCACTATAGTACGAACCCTATAGATTTTGGTGAATCTAGCACTTATAGTTTTTTTTACAGGGACACAAAGAAAAATTCTTTATCATTATGGCCTATGGGAGCAAAATCTTAAAAGTGCGATAGCATCTAAACGCCTTATTCAATTGAGCAAAAATTTTATACACATATTATAGATCACAAATACTCAATCTGTATAGATTTTGGAGAATCTAGCACTTATAGTTTTTTTACAGGGACACAAAGAAAAATTCTTTATCATTATGCCTATGGGGCCAAATTTTTAAAAATGTGATAGCGTCTAAACGCCTTATTAATCTGAGCAAAAAATTTGTACACATGTTATAGATCACAGTTGAACTAACTGTATAAATTTTGGTGAATCTAGCACTTACAGTTTTTTTACAGGGACACAAAGAAAAATTCTTTATCATTATGGCCTATGGGACTAAATTTTAAAAAGTACGATAGCATCTAAACGCCTTATTGAATTCAGCTGAAAATTTATATGAGTATTATAAATTACTGTTGCACTAACTATAAGCATTTTGGTGAATCTAGCATTTATAGGTTTTTACAGGGACACAACGAAAATTTCTTTATCATTATGATCTATGGGCTCAAAGTTCAGTAGCGTTAAATAAAACAACGTGTAATAGATGGAGAAAAATACTCAAACACTCTATTATGGTTTTCTCTCTTTTGTTTGTTTAACAACTACTCTTTCTTTACTTTATCTACAAAACTGTTAATTACTCAATGTTCGGAAAGTCGAGTGGAGTCACTCCAGATTTTTTTTTAGTTAATTCCTTTAAAAGAAAAAACTTTTATTTATTCATTTTTTTTATTTACTGTATTTATCGGGAAAAATGGTAGTATATACATAGTAAAAAGGATTAAATTCATTAAAATTTATTTGTTTATATCTATATTTAATCTACTTTTTATTTTATTTTATTTTATTACCTTGGTCGGAATCAAATCGTAATATAGTGTAAATAGCATAAAATACATGATTCAAAACTAAAATATTTAATAGATGCTGAGATACAGTCATCTTTAAAATCGTAGTTCTTAAATAGTAGCAGATCCCGCCTGTCGTCGATAAATATTCAGATTGGAGTGCCCGGGAAAGATCTTCCTGCAGGCATGGGAAACCTAGACCTGATGCAATGCGGGCGGGAAAAGAGCTGTCGTAGACAGCGGGTACCCGAAGCGAGGTTTGGAGCAATTTCAGTTTCTTTTCTTTTCTTTCTTTCTTTCTTCTTCTTTTTTTTTTTTTTTTTTTTTGTCTATAATGCGGTGTAAAAAAATAAATATTAATCCGATTCTTTCGAAAATTCATTTAAATATAGTGACTAGCGAAGCGGGCGTAGCCTGCTAGTAATAAATAAATAAATAAAGCAAATTAATAAATATTACTCGTGATTTGGCAAAAAAAAAAAAAAAAAAAGGTTTAAATGATAATTTAAAAGAATAGTTATAATTCTATGTAAGGACCACGAATTGACGATTTGGGGGTTTTCTTTTTCGGCCATCGTTAAAAACCGCCAAATTATAGTTAAAACATTTCGTTAAATTGGAGGAAAACGTTGGGGGTAAAAAAAAGTTAAAATGAGTATAATCTATATAAATAAAGAGAAGTGTCTGTGTGTGTGTCTCTGTGTGTGTGTGTGTGTCTGCGCTCTGGTGCTCACACTATTGATCGCAGAGCTTCCAAATTTGGCATATAGGTACCTGAGAACATGCATGTGTGCACCTCATCGAGATTTTTTCGAATTTCGAATTTGAATTGTTTAAATTATTTTTTTTTCGATTTTAAATATTGCCTTTAATACTTCATTTTTCATAAATTTAATTATTTTGCTTCAATCGTCTGCGTATCTTAGCAACGGCTATTACGCAACTTATTTTATTTAATTCATTCATTTGAAGGCGATTTTTTTTTATTTGTTATATTTATTGAAAATAAAATCGTAATGCAGAAGAAAAAATTAAGTATAGTTAGTTTTAAATATAAAAACGTATTTATAACAGTTATGTTTAATATTTTATAGTAGAACAACTTCTTATTTTTAATTTGTTAGTAAATTCCTTTAAAAGAAAAAACTTTTATTTATTCATTTTTTTTTTTTTTTATTTACTGTATTTATCGGGAAAAATAGTAGTATATACATAGTAAAAAGGATTAAATTTATTAAAATTTATTTGTTTATATATATATTTAATCTACTTTTTATTTTATTTTATTTTATTACATTGGTCGGAATCAAATCGTAATATAGTGTAAATAGCATGGGCTATAAAATGCATGGTTCAAAACTAAAATATTTAATAGATGCTGAGATACAGTCATCTTTAAAATCTTAGTTCTTAAATAATAGCAGATCCCACCTGTCGTCGATAAATATCCAGATTGAAGTGCCCGGGAAAGATCTTCCTGCAGGCATGGGAAACCTAGACCTGATGCATTGCGGGCGGAAAAAGATATGCCGTAGACAGCGGGTACCCAAAGCGAGGTTTGGAGCAATTTCAGTTTATTTTATTTTATTTTTTTTATTTTTGTCTATAATGCGGTGTAAAAAAATAAATATTAATTCGATTCTTTCGAAAATTCGTTTAAATATAGTGACCAACGAAGCGGGCGTAGCCTGCTAGTAAATAATAATAATAATAATAATAATAATAAAAATTGTAATAATTTTATAATATTAAAAGTAATAGCCTTTCAACAAATAAACTAGTGTCGATTTTGATGAATTTTTTGTTGAAGTTAATTTTCATAAATAATCAAATCTAAATTACGTTACACTAGTATAATTCCATTATCTATATATATAAAAATGAATGTTTGTCTGTATGTCCTTTATAAAATCGTAAACGGCTTGACTGATTTCGATCATTCTTTTTTTGTTTTTTTCCTTATAGGTCAGGGATGGTTTAGGAAAAAAAAATTGAAAAAAATTCGGCCCCCAAGGGGGGGGGGGGGGAGGAAGGGGGGCAAAACGTGAATTCAAAAAATCCTTCATATCTCAAACAAAAAAAAAAAAAACAGATATCCGTAAAATTTTTGCTTTAAAATATAGCTAATATAAATGTCTAAAAACCAATTTCTGTAATTTTTGAAATTCGGTCCCCAAGGGGGGGGGGATGGCAAAACGGGATTTCACATGCGTAAAACGCTATTTCGCATAATCCTATATATCTCAAACAACAACAACAACAAAAAAAAAACAGATATACGTGACATTTTTGCTATAAAATATAGCTAATACAAATATCTAAAAACCAATTTCTGGAATTTTAAAAATTCAGCCCCCAGGTGGGGCAGCAGGGGCAAAAACAATTAGAAATACAGTTAGGCCTTTCAAAATTGGTACAGATAGGCTTCAATAGCCTGCAAGTCGAATGGGGATATTTTCAAAAGTGTAAAGTTATTAGGAGGGGAGAGAAGGGGGAGGGGAGAGGGGGGGACAAATAAATAAAAATAGAGTTAGATCGTTCAAATTTGGTATATAGAGGTATTCGATACTTACAAATCGATTGCGGATATTTTCGAATTTGTAAAATTATTAGGAGGGGCGAGAATGGGGTGGGGCGGTAAGGGGGGCTATGGGCAAAAACAAATGGAAATACAGTTAGAGCATTCAAAATTGGTACAGATAGGTTTTAGAGGCCTGCAAGTCGAATGGGGATATTTTCGAAAGTGTAAAATTAGGAGAGGCGAGAAGGGGGGGGGTATGGGGGGGGCAAAAAATAAAAATAATTAGATCGTTCAAAATTGGTACACAAATGATTTTCGATACTTAAAATCGAATGCGGATATTTTTGAATTTGTAAAATTATTAGGGTGGGCGGTAAGGGGGGTTATGGGCAAAAAGAAATAGAAATGCAGTTAGGCCGTTCAAAATTGGTACAGATTGGTTTTAGAGGCCTGCAGGTCGAATGGGGATATTTTCGAAAGTGTAACGTTATTAAGAGGGACGGGAGGGGGGGGCGGAGGGCAAAAAAATAAAAATAGAGATAGATCGTTCAAAACTGGTGCATAGAGGTTTTTGATATTTACAAATCGATTGCGGATATTTTCGAATTTGTAAAATTATTAGGATAGACGGGAGGGGGGGGGGAAAGGGGAAAATAACAGAAATAAGAGTTAGAGCATTTTGAGAATTTTTTCCGAAGGCAGTGAGAACCCGGTGCGACATTTTTCCTAATCAGATTTTGTTTCGCTTTTTTTTTTCACGTGATAAAAATTAATGCAATTTTGAGAATTCAGTAATTATAGTGATTCATTTAAAAATAGGGTCCAGTGAAGCGGGTGAAGCCTGCTAGTTTTTAAATAAAACACAGTTAAATTTTAAATAAACGTTTTTTTTCATTTGGCCACTGTTATTGATTTGACGAATATGGAAAATTTTAAAATTGCTTCATCTGAAAACATCATCTGCTAGACGGGCGAAAACTGTCTAGTTAATTATGATTTAAAATGGAAATAAATTTAATGAGAAAATTTATGTCTAAACATAATTTGAAATAAATAAATAAATTAGGGACTTCAAGTTAATATTGAATTGCAGAGACACAAGAATGTAAGATTAGAAATTTTTAGACAGGAGTAAGAAAATTTACACCTCAACGAAACTCGAAACTTTAAAATAAGCCTTTACAAAGCGCAATCTGAAAACAATGAATATAAGAAAGTATTGCAGTTTAATTCAATTTTTTTAATGAAACGTAAAAATGTGAAGCTATACTGCTGGAGAAAATTTTGAAAATAAGTTTGAATGAACAAGACAAAAAAAAAAAAAAAAAAAAAAAAAAAAAACGTGGGGGGGGGGGGGAGGAGAGACACGAAAGAATTTGGATAATTACTTTTAAGTTAAACGCTGGAAAAAATTACCATTTCTTTCCACAAATCCGTATCATATATTAGAGGGCAAAGCAAAATCGCGAAGAGACCTTTATCTCTGCAACCATTGGTCGCAGACATATACTTTCAATTACGAAATGTTTTTAAAAAATGTATGCATTTATGAAATGCCATATGTTTAAAGTAAAAAAAAAAAAATGTGAATTACAGACACTCATTTTTTTTATACAGCCCCCTAGTCCAGATAATCATATATAGTAACCAGTGGCGGATCCAGAACTTAACTTTAGGGGAAGGGGGGGGGGGGCTAAGATTTTTCAAGATGTTATTCCAGATCAATGAAAAGTTTACAATTATAATGTTCAATTGTGAATGTTAAGTTCTTTTTTTTTCTTGGGGGGGGGGCTTCAGCCCTCTAGCCTCCCCCTGAGATCCGCCTTTGATAACAACAGTTGACACTCATCCTAACAAATATAACACAAAAGTTTCACTTCTGTGCTTCCAAAATTGATCGAGATACTTAATTTCAAAGTTTGGGATTTCTTCAGATTTCTTCAGATTTTATCGAGTTTTATTATGGATTTTTTTAACCCATCTTTAATACTTTATATTATGTACATATACTTTATATTATATCCATACTTTATATTATGTATAGATTTTAAGAGATGAGTTAAAAAGTCTTTAATAAAGCCGGAGAAAATACAAAAATTTCCAAACTTTGAAAACAAATATGTTATATAAAAATATAAATATCTTATATAAAAATAAATATAATATAAAAAATATACATTTTATAAAGTTTACATTTTTATTATATATTACATTATTATTTATTTATTTTTATTAATAATTTAAATCAAATCAGTAAAAGAAAAATATATAGATTGAGATATGTATATATTTCTTGTAAAATAATCTATTTGCTTTATATTTTTATTTTTAACATTTAGCAAGACAGAACTTGAAATATAAAATGACCTTTCTTTTTTAGATTAAAATAATAGGAATTTTTGATTTCGATAATAACATTTACAATAAGCGAGTTTCATTGTACAATAGTGATATAGTATGTAAAGTACTATAGATACATACTTTCATTCTCTTATATTTGCGAGATTTCATTGTGTAATAGTGTATACACTGTAATTATCTGATATATACTTTGATTAAAATACATCATACATGTAGATTTATCCTGAAAACTAAATCTTTCTTCACTGTGTAATAATTAAAATTAACTAGTATGCTTATTATTCATAATCTGAGTTCAATTTAACTTCTAAATAACATTTTTAAAAATAAATTTTACTGTATATGATTGGAATGTAGCCAAGATAGATTCATTATTCGACGAAAATTACCGGAAAAATCTTTTACTGTAATTTTCAAAATGCAATCTTGCATTTTGAAAATATTTGGAATATTGCCCAAGAGAAAATTCTAAGGTAAAAGATAATTACCTTCAACTCTAACTTAAAAGTATATTTAGTGTGATAGATAGCATCTACTGAATCTTGCATTAAGTTATTATATTTAAAATAGTATATTAAGTTATCGGGTATTGGGTGTATGTACGTAACATGTATTTTATACTGTTTAATTTTGTTCCGGTAATATATATATATATATATTTGTTCAAAGTAAGCAGAGTTAATACAAAAACCTTGAATTTCTGATAAACATTTTAAAGTTTTTCTTTTTCTGAAAATATGCAGCAAAGTATATTTTCTGTTCCATTATAACTTTCGAATTTCTTTTCTTTTCTTTTTTTTCTCTTTCTCCTTTATATATATATATATATATATATATAAGAAATTATAATATATGTTTTCAGTCATAAAAGTTGTAAATAAGTAACAAAATAACCAAAACGCCAAGAATCAAAGAAGTTTATATATATATATAAACTTCTATAGGCGCACTACATACATTTCTTTCTTTAGAGTGAATGCACATAAAAGAGAGAAAGAGAAAGAGAGAGAGAAACTCACTGTCAAATTTTAGCTTTAAATTTTACACTGAGCTGTGAAATTGACAGCAAACAAACGGTAGCTTAAGGCAAATACGGCAAATAAAGTATATAAAAAAGTACGGGTTCATCGTAAAATTTACGGCTAAAGTTTGGCAACGATCTTTCAGTTTTTTTACAGTACATCTGATATTTGCTAAAAAAATTTTACGTTTAGTGTCGCTATTTTGTATGCAACGAAATTCGGGAACTGGCATTCATTTTACATTAAAAGAAGTGTATTTATTTACACGTGCATAATAAAATTAAGATAAAATTCCATCAAAAATTAAAATTTCCCATGCAAAAAAAGATCTGGTGAAATTTATTTCACTTATTTCATTAAAGTATATTATTATATAGTTAGTATTTTTTAATTTATAGCACAGCCAGAGAATTTTTTTTTTTTTTTTTTTTTTGTGTGTGTGTGTTCATATAAGATTGTACTTAATTATTAAAAGGCAAATAGTGACAATAATAGTAATTTCATTACATAAACAAATTGTTTAAGGGCTATTGTAACAATTCACAGTGTTCGGAATTTCAAAAAAGCTGGCCAAAAAGTCGAAATTAAAGAAAACAAGTGAAATTGTGATGTATATATATGTTTTCGAGGTCGCTGAATCCGAATCTGACATTGGTTTCTTGAAAACTTCAAAGGCAAACTCAAAAACAAGATGGCGGATCCAATATGGCAGACAAAAAATTAAAAAATGAATATAAGATGGATAATTCTTACATTAAGGGGTTTTTGAGGGCACTGAATTCAAATTTGACGTTAGTTTTCATAAAAAAAGTGATATTACACTCAAAAACAAGATGGCGGATCCAATATGGCGGATCAAAAATCAAAAAATTGATAGATGAAGGATAATTTTCACATTTAAGGGTTTTTGAGGGCGCTAAATTCAAATTTGATATCAGTTTTTATAAAAAAAGTGATCTTGCACTCAAAAACAAGATGGCGGATCCAATATGGCAGACCAAAGTCCAAAAAATTAAATTAAAAAGTTAAAATTAAATTAAAAAGTTAAAACGCTTTTACACATACAGGGGCAGGCGGGGGCACCCAATTCTTTAACGGCTGAATAAAATGGACATCCCTTAACACTCTCCACTTTGAATCAATGCGGGATCTTGCGAGATAAAAAAGTTTCCATACTTTGAAACTTTTGGTTATGTTATAATTGAGGTTAACTTCAAAAAGCCGCTCAGGAGATCACTTGATGAAAAAAAATACAGCATAAATATTATCTACTAACCTCCACAATTGTCGGCCATATTTTGTTGAATGTTGTTGTTGCGAAATTTTCCGAGAAACACTATTTGTTTAACTGTTAAAATGCATTAAAAGAAAAAATTGTCACGTTTTCCGCCAGCCTACACTTAGAAATATGTAGATAGAATAAATTTTCCACCTCACAGTTTCATTCAGTGGCTCCCTTTGAAGGTATTTCCGCGGTACTTACGTCTAAAAACGCGCCTAAATTTTTCGACTTTTGGCCAGCTTTTTTGAAATTCCGAACACTGTGCAATTACTGAATTGAAATTAGGTGCGCTACACACACTTCACCTCCAGAATGAACTCATCTGATCCTCTGCTAAAATATTTTTGCGGGTTTTATAGCGCCGCGCTTATTTATGTCACAAATCTACTACTAGTTCTTTATCAAGCAAATATTTCTCTAAATAAGGATTGAAAGTTCTTTTAAATCAAATTTGAAAAATTAATTTTTTGCGTACAGGGCTACATAAAGTCATTCGGATACATTATATAAAGGCTTTCAATAGAAATTCTTGAAAATGCATTTTCAAATCTGTTTTGCGATTTGTTTTAATTTATCAAATTTCAGTGCTATGTATCTCTCATCCATAATTTATAAAAAATGTACAGGACTAACTTAAAATCAGTCTAATACATTGCTTTATATTTGTTATGATTGATATAAATGCTTTTTAAATTTGCTTTATATATATCACTATAAAATATTTTACTTCAGTTTGTGTGGTCTTAAGCATTTTTTTTAAATAATTGGTTTCTTTGTTTTAGTTTTATTTTCTTCTTTCTTGTACTCCTACCTTAATAACCACATTACGAAACAAAGACAAAAAAAAAAAAAAAAAAAATTCTTTTAAGTTAGAAAAGATCTATACTAACAGATGAAAATCACTTATATATTCTGGTTTGTTAATTTTTTTTTTTTTTTCAATTTAAGCTACGATACCAAAAATCCATTCTTGATGAGTTATAGATTACCTTATTTTTCTTCACTCCAAACTTATCGAAATATGTTATGGTAAAATATCAAATAAAATTTCCTAAATTTTTTTTTTTTCTTTTTCTCTTTTTTTGGTAAGTGCTTTGAAGTAAGTTGCTGTAATGCGCTACTCTCACTCGAAAACGCTTATCGTATTCTATACACAATGCTCGTAACTATCAGAAAAATAAAAGAAACAAATAAGAGAAAAATAATTTTGATACATGTTAATATCAAACAAAAATTTGTAATAAGTTATAATCCAATTATTTAATCAAGTGTTTAGGGTATTAAACACTTTAAGCTGAAAGTGTATTTTTGTTCATAATTTTGCTATCAGTTGAGATAATTATTTCTGTGTTATAACCCTTTTTCCCATTTTCTTTTCCCTTTAACCCTTTTTTCCCTTTGTATCCAACCGGGACTTTAAAGTTCCATAAAAAAAAATTCCTCAATATAGTTTAAATTTACTACAGGATTTCATTGGAACTTCAAAATCACTAAAGTTTAAGCTTTCCCTATAGTTAAGCTAAATTTAATATGAGATGTTTCTCATGCAGCAAAGAAATATAATAAAAAAGTTTCAAACTAATTTTCCAAAAATAAGGTAATTTGGGTTATAAAGGGATAAAAGTAAATTAACTGTTTGAAATATTTTTTATATTATTTTTTATTTTTTAATGTTTATAATTTGTATTTTAATTAATTCCAATATGCATTTTTTCCAAAATTTTCATATTTTTATTTATTGAAAAGTTATGATTTTTAATGGCATCAGTGGTTATATTAAACATAAATAAACACCTCTCAGTTGCTTTGTTAGCTATATTTATTCTATTACTCCTATTAAAAAATTATTTATATATATTACCTTTGAAATAAATTTATGACTAAATATAAGATTTATTGTTTTATGGAGGGAAAAAATCGGGAATGAAAGGGTTAATATACAAAACTTCCAAATAAAAAGGTACATTTTTGTTTTTAATTTTAAGAGTTATTAAGTCAAAAACATAATATTTGCTTTGTATTAAATATATTGAGACCAGGAGATGTTTTAGATATGCATAGCTGTGTATTATCAATAACATCGAATATACTCTCTGCTACCCCACATGGAATTTCACTTTAACTTTTACAATAAATAAGTTAAAAAATTTTAATATAATTTTACTGCTTCTGAGAAGAACAGTATAATCTCAAGAAACTCTCTTAAGTGTTTCCACGAGAGCATCTAATGCTGTATTAAGCGTTCAGTATTACAGAATGAAGCTGTCAGTAAACATACTTTATTTCTGTCAGAAAAGTTGTGTATGTCCAGTACACTCCTAATTTTAGCTTCCCATCTTACACACAAAAAATGAACATCTTATACATATATATAATATGGAAATAATTGTTGTATAGTAATATATTTATAATTACAAGTATCGCCCAGTGGTCGAAATTCGACCATTTTTTTTTTTTTTTTTTTTTTTGCAAAGCGAGGCAAAGCAAAGTTATTGCCTTGTCCTAAATGGAATGCAATGGCAACACAGCTGCGGCAATTGTTTGCCGATATTCACTCTAACTAAATCAGCAGAGTTTTACTTAATATAACTATTTCTCTCTGTAGATGTTAGCCTTTCCTGAAATGAGAGAAAATCGCAACGTGAAACGCCCCTTGTTGTGTGATACAGCCCAGAAGCTAATAGGTACCATGTAAACCAAGGCCCAACCAAGTATCAAATTCTGTTAAATTAATTCGATTGGTTCATAAAGTACAGTGTTTAAACCGAAAAAAAAAAAAAAAAAAAATATTTTTCAAAAATGGTCGAATTGAGTTCGGGAAATTTCTAAACGTGTAACTTTATCGAAAACCAAAAATCTAAAACTTTTCTCAATCTTATATTTTCTACTTATATATGCAGAGGAAAGAATAATAAATCCACTTTTAAAAAAATAAAAATAAGTACTCAATTTCACTTAATTAAAATGCAAGGAAATCTCAAAACATGTAAATTCATCGAAAACCGGAAATCAAAAGTTTTTATGTATCTTCTACTTGCTTCTTCTACCCACAAAAGCTAGCAATAAAGACACTTTTTTAAAAAATAAGTAGTCAATTTCAGTTAATTGAAACTTAAAGAAAGTTCAAAACATGTAAATTCAGCAAAAAACGGAAATCGGAATTTTTTCCGTATCGTCTACTTATATATGCAGCAGTTAGTAACAAATCCATTTTCCTTTTATTTAGTATATTAGTTGAATATTTATTGTTTAAATATCACCCTTTGAAATGAAATGTTTATGTTTACATTCGAAACTGGAAGTTTGCCATTTTTATTCCTGGAGTTTTGTGATTTTAAATTAAAATTTTATCAATTTTACAGAAAAAATAACTCGATCAAACGCATGTAGACAGTAACTTATCCGCGTCTGTAATGATCGATAGATGGCGCTTTCTGAACTGCAGTTATTAGCAAATATAATAGCCACGTGTATTTATTATTGTTCTTTCTCCGCCATTACACCATGGAAAATCGATTGCATAATATGAGGATATGCAGTGGTATGATAATTTCACCTTAGCCCATCAGAGGGCGAGCATTTCATTACAATCGCGGATATATAACTATACCCAAATATCGGAATTAAAATCGGCAGATAATTTCTGTTATTTTTTAATAATTTTTTACAAAAAATCCAATGGACGATTAACATAGAAAATCTTTTTCATGGCTCCATGGACAGACAGTGACGTCATCACTTCGCTTGAGTATAGTGATGCTACATTATACAAATTACTGTGTCTATGGTTTTATTTGAGCTTTATGAAATTGCCAGATTTAACAACTTTCTACTTTAAGGTATTTTTTTATGTAAAGGAATACGTGTATAAAAGGGAAAAATGGGGGGAAATGCATAAAAAATAAATGTATTTTTAAATACCTTCTTGACATCGTAAGAAAATAATATTTGTATTCGCACCTTCCGGCTAACCATACCTTTCGAATGATACCATTTTCAACCCTCTACTCCCAAAATTAATATGTTAAAAAGGGACTACAAATTTTATGCTTGCCTATTAATATATAGATCTACTTTCATAGTTATATATTTTTTGCTACGTAATTGTAACTGTATTTATTGATGATAAATCTAAATGTTTATTTTTTCATTTATCAGTACATTAACTGTTTAAAAAGCTTAATCTTATTGCGTCTTTCATTAATATTGTGACGTGTTCAATATTCTTGAATCATGCCTACTTCATGTAAATTAATGTACAAATAGATGATATTTTCCCTTCATATCTTAAATGTATTTTAATTCACTGGGGAAATCTTTGAGTTTTGGGGACATGATAGTGATGTCATAGGATCTTACCTATCACTGTCTCAGAAACAACGCATTTTCTATTACCCTTCTGCTGTAACTGCCCTTGATGAAGATATAGCAGTATTATGCGAAATTTCCTTTTTTTTTTTTTAAATTTATGAAATATTCCAATATCTTTTGCTTTGTATAAAGCTTCACCATCGTATGCAACTGCTTACTGATTAATTCAACTCTTCATTCCTGGTGCTTGATCATTATAACAATAATTTATTATTATTATTATGTAACTAGTATATAACCCCGTCAAAAATGACGGAATGTGAACGATAAATCTTGAAAACAATGTTTAGATCATGATGGTTACCACGTGATCATTTAAATGTATTTTCAATTTTTGTTTATAAATCAAATGTGTTTCGATATTTTATAATTTTCGTTCTTTGTGAGGTCTAACTGTAATAGAGACAGTGTCCGGAGATGAGAGAAGTCGTGTAGAGCCACACCAGATTGTAAAAACGTGAGAAAAATTGCAACTTTGGCCTTTATCA
Source organism: Salticus scenicus (assembly GCA_963930645.1). Taxonomy (NCBI): domain Eukaryota; kingdom Metazoa; phylum Arthropoda; class Arachnida; order Araneae; family Salticidae; genus Salticus; species Salticus scenicus. Next base: position 92,337,310 of record OZ005655.1, on the reverse strand, counting down.
TGGTTTTGTGAGGTCTAACTGGAACGTTTCCGGCTGCAATCTTTAAGAGACAGTGTCCGGAGATGAGAGAAGTCGTGTAGAGCCGCACCAGATTGTAAAAACGTGAGAAAAATGGAGGCTTTGGCCTTTATCACGGTTCTGTGAGGTCTAATTGCAACGTTTCCGGCTGCAATCTTTAAGAGACAGTGTCCGGAGATGAGAGAAGCAGAGCTGCCAACCTAATCCGGCAAATTGTTAGTACCGCCTCTTTTTCTACACCACTTCATTTTTAGAGAAATTCTCTTCAAATGTATCTACAATGAATTAAGAAGAAAAATACTCCAAAAATTAAGTGGTGAAGAAAAAGGGGCGGTACTAACAATTTGCCGGATTAGGTTGGAAGCTCTGGAGAAGTCGTGTAGAACCGCACCAGATTTTAAAAACGTGAGAAAAATGGCGGCTTTGGTCTTTCTCATGGTTCTGTGAAGTCTAACTGCAACGATTCCGGATGCAATCGTTAAGAGACAATGTCCGGAGTTAAGTGAAGTCGTGTTGAGCCGCACCAGATTGTAAAAACGTGAGAAAAATGGCGGCTTTGGCCTTTCTCACGGTTTTGTGAGGTCTAACTGCAATAGAGACAGTGTCCGGAGATGAGAGGAGTCGTGTAGAGCCGCACCAGATTGTAAAAACGTGAGAAAAATGGAGGCTTTGGTCTTTCTCACGGTTCTGTGAGTCCTAACTGCAACGTTTCCGGCTGCAATCTTTAAGAGACAGTGTCCGGAGATGAGAGAAGTCGTGTAGAGCCGCACCAGATTGTAAAAACGTGAGAAAAATGGCAGCTTTGAGCTTTCTCACGGTTTTGTGAGGTCTAACTGCAATAGAGACAGTGCCCGGAGATGAGAGAAGTCGTGTAACGCCGCACCAGATTTTAAAACAATATACGGTATATAATTATTAACACATCACATTAGCAAGTTAATTGTGTGATACATTATTTGTATCATACAAGGATTGAAAGCGTTTGCTGACGATGACGCGAATTCAATGATTTTTCTTCACCCAAAAGTTTTCACTTCAAATGGAAAGCGTTAGCTGACGATGACGGGAGTTCAATGATTTTTGTTCACCCAAAAGTGCTCAACGCGCCTAAAGAAGTTTTCACTTCAAAAATTTTACCTGATCAATAAATATGAATGACAATAAAAAAACTGCTAGTTGACAAAAAATATAGGCCCGACAACACAACAGCAACAACACATCCCAGTGTTCCATTAAGTGCTCTATACGCAAGCGAAGTGTGACGTCACTGACCGTCCGTGTATGTAAGAAAATGATTTCCTATGTTAATCGCCCATTGGATTTTTTGTAAAAAATTATTAAAAATCGAGGAAAATTATTTCCCGATTTTAATCCCCATATTTGGGTATATATATGTATTAGTTATCATGTGCATATGTTAGATTGAGTTATTTTGCTGTCAAATTGACAAAATTTTAATTTTAAATTTCAAAACTCTGTTGTCCTTGGCGTTTTTGTATTTGGCGATCAAAAACGTACTACGAAAATATACATGCCAGATGTATATTTTCGTAATATGTGTTGTGCAAAATATTGTTTCATATTATTCCTTACTCTCTTAATATAAATTTTTAAAATAACCATGATTTTTGAAAGGAATTAAATTATATTCGCCAGATAATTTGGCGATATATATATATATATATATATATATATTTTTTTTTTTTTTTTCTGCCAAGGATGACCGATATCAAATCTATTCCGCTGCAACATATTAGTATCTTATATCAGATACTTTATTTAGACATTTGAAAACAAATTTCACTTCAAATTATGATAGAATATTTATCATTTTCCTTTTAATTAGTATATTAGTTGGATATTTATTGTGTAATATCATCCTTTGAAATGAAATGTTTATGTTTTCAATGGAATATGGAAGTTTTTTTTTTTTTTTTTTATCTAGAGTTTTGAAATTTAAAATTCAAATTTTATCAATTTTAGAACAAAAACAACTTAATCTAACGCATGCACATGATAACTAATACATATCTAAACCTAAATATGGGGATTAAAATCGGGAAATAATTTCCCTCGATTTTTAATAATTTTTTACGAAAAATCCATTGGGCGTTTAAAATAGGAAATATTTTTCTTGTATCCACGAACGGCCAGTGACGTCATCACTTCGCTTGCGTATTTAAAGTCCTCATAATAAGAAAAAACGATTCACTTCATTTTACCAAAATACTTTTTTTTAAGACTATCGTAGATCCTGTTTTCAAATTTTCTAACTAACTATCCAATAACTACAGACACTCCATGCTAACCCAAATTCACCTCTACTCGATACCTCCAACCAGCTATCTCACCCTCAAAATCGCCAAAATATCCAGGATCCAGCTAGGGACTTTCTCATTCTCAACCGAACATTTTACCTTGACTCGACATTATCACATTAGACTACTCTAATTTCAATACTCATTTCAACTGGTGACTTTTACTTGCCCAACCAAACATTCTATTCCAACTATCATTTTACACTAATTTCAAAACTAAAATCAACTGGCGGCATTTACGTACTAAACTCGGCGCCAATCATACCTTACAATGTAAACAAACAATAAAGTTTGATAAAAGTATTTAAAGGCTTTAATGCGTTTTTACAAATATTTTAAGATTTTTAAGGCTTTAATATGTTTTAGAAATATTTTAAGCGTTTTTTTAATGAAACAGTCAAAGAGTCGTTCATTCGGAATTAAAAAGTTGTCCATTTGGAATTTGTATTTTCTGAATGGCAACAGTTTTGGTTTGTTTTTATTTGGTCTTGCTTTTTTTATAATAATGAAGTTACATAATTCTATTTATAGGTTCATGTTTATAATAGCCAGTTATCCGCTATACTTAATTTAGACATTTAAACATTACAATTGAATAGTTTTTCAAGGTTTTATAGGAAATAAGAATATGTGCGATACAAAACATGTATGAAAATGATATGTATGTTTCCTGAGTTGAATTTAAACAAACGGAAAAAAAATGGCCGCCAAAAGTTTCTGTTTTGAAGCGGTACTAACCGGATTCGTTCATGGCAGATGAGGATCATTATATATATTAATGATTTAGTAGTATCATTTTGAATAATTATGATTAATTATAAATAGAATATTTTCGTCTCAATTCCATACACTTTCTTTTTGCTTTGAACATTAGCTATTCATATTATATGGAAAGAAATCGAAGAATTCGAATACTTATTTCTTGTGAAATAATTCATTGTATAACAAATAAAATCGCAATCTATGTAAAATAATGTGCACAATTTATAAAATATCCATGCGTTATAAAAGTATCGAGGTTATTTATGTTGAGAATGCCACATTAGAATATTACGGCATTAGAATTTTTAAAACGATTCTGTTAAAAATGGTTGATTAAGTTCTACCAAAGGGAAATTTTTCGTAGGCATAGACTAGAATACCTGGTAATATTTATAATTTAATTTTTTTTTTTTTTTAATTAAAATCACACAATCAACTGATTGGAAAAAATCATATTTATTGAAATTTTATTTTTCCGACTGAGTGAAAATAATGCCTGGACCGGGAGTCGAACCCCGGATCTTTGACTTAAAAGGTCAAGGCTCTACCAATTGAGCTATCCAAGCCGACAACCGGTCGGCATTACTCACTGAGACAACCTTTAGGCAGAAACATCTGGTCTATCATGTAGATAGCTCGACAGAAATAAATTATTTCTGTCGAGCTATCGGAGCAGTCGGAAAAATAAAATTTCAATAAATATTTATAATTTATTTCGGTGAATCGTTAGTACAAGCCCTTTTTTCACAACACTATTTTTAAAGAGCATTTTTTTCTTATTTCAACGTAATTACATATTGGAGAAAATTTCTGGGAAAGCAAAGTGGTTCGAAATGTTGGCAGGTAGGGGAGAGGGGGGCACATATGGACGTTTTTTGTTTTATTAAAAAATCTAACCTTTTTCATCTTTTTTTTTTCATTTTTTTTTACTAACCATAATCTTACATCTAATCTCTTCAAATACATGTACTTAAATATTAGGAAATGTGACAAAATTATTTTTAAAAAAATATTTAAAAACATGCAAAATTTGTCCACATCTGCCCCTACAAGGGGTACATTTGGACATGCTTGGGGGCACATTTGGACAAGTAAATATAGCATTATCAACAGTTTAAAATAACAAAAACAAATGACTTGAATACATATATACTGGAAATATCCACTTCTGTTGCTATAAATAAGGGCAATAAAATATTTTAATTATATTTATAATCTTAAAAAAAGGACTTTTAAAGAAAATATATATATTCTAGTGATGTTCTATGATCTTCATGATTTGAGTCGCAGTTTTTTACCTAATCAAAAATAAATTTGCTTTAAATTATGGTGAACATTTTAATAACTAAAACAAATAAATTGAAAATAATCAAATACACATTGATATGGAAAAAAAAAAAAAAAAAAAAACTTTATTCCTATTTCATTTTATAAGACTCTAAATTGACCATAAATCTTAAGTTTGCTGCTGCATGTTCAGTTCCTCCTATTATAATTGGAGGTGGAAGTTTAGTTACTATGTCTGTTTTCTCAATGGTTGACTCGTCTGTCTTATCTGGAAAATTGAAAACGTTTTGCTTTCCAACTTTCTTTCATAAGTATTTGACTTCATACTTATGAGAGAGAATCTAAAGTTTTTTCGATTCGTCCAATGTAGTAAACTGTTTTTGACTTTGTATTGAATCTTACTAGAACAAAGTCATGATAAAACAACAATTCAATTTTCTCTTGCATACATAATAGCTTCTATTGATGCGTGGGTATCATGGTTGTCCAGCAGTAAGAGTATTGGGTTAAATTAAACATTATATTTTTAGCCCACATCAGATTTTTTTTTTATTTAGCTTTAGATTAAATCCTGATAAGTTGTGAATAAAACCACACTGTAAAAAAATAACTATTACCAGCTGCAAGAAACTCTCTGTGATTGGAGAAAATAATTATTTTCTCCAATCACAGAGAGTTTCTTGCAGCTGGTAATAGTTATTTTTTTTGCAGTGTATACAATTACGCTTAACTATAATAGCAAAGATTAAAAGCTACAGTCTTTGTTATTTAAAAAATCATTTTAAGCACCTTATTGCTTTAATTTTGTGTTATAAATTCTAAATATAACACATTAGGGGCACATTTGGACAGTCCACATGTGCCCCCAAAACAATGTCCAAATGTGCCCCACAGTCACATGTTTAGAATTTTGTTAAGCCTAGCTTAGCAGAAAATTTTTTTGACAAATATGATTAATAAATCATTATGTTCATCAAACAAGCTATCTAGTTTTATATAAATAATTTTCATGATGCAATATAAATATGTATAATTAGGATTGATACACATAAAGCATAACTTTACTTTTAAGCTTCAAAACTGCTTGGTTGACATAACTGGAAAACTTTCACAGCCAATTGCTTTAAATTTTCCTGGGAAATGCATCATAGTGTTGCCAACAAAATATAATTATTTCATAATTTTCACATTTATTTAAGTTAGGGAAATTTAAGTTGTCCATATGTGCCCCTGTCCAAATGTGCCCCCCTCTCCCCTACTAACAGTACTCCTGGATAAATTATAAATGTTATAAGGTATGAGATTAGTATTGAAAATATTGTTAAAAGGAGACACTTTTATAGATGAAGAAAAAAGTTAGTTTAAATTTCATCATTGTAAGTGAAGAAATTGAAAAAGGTTATGAAACTGGCCGCTGAAATCATAACTGGGCTAAAATCACGAATTCTGGCTCAAAATTCGTGATTACATTTTTCGACCAGAATTCTAACTCGTCTAACTATATAAGTGATCCAAATACGTGTTGAATCATAGCTTGAAAATTTTAATATTTAAATAATAATAATAATAATAATAATCGAACAAACTAATACATATTATTCGTATTCATATTAGGTAATTTATTAAAGGTTAGTTTATAATGCTTTTATCAAAAAGCTTAATTTAATTTGAAAAATATTATTTCGCTGTTTTTTCATGCATATTCGGATTTTAAAGTTAATTTTTATTGGTATAAAAAATAAGGTTAGTATTTTCTTTTTCAAGCTCTTTTTCACATTTTTTCCTTCTTCTTTTCGTGACAAAATCAACTAAGAAAAACTGCTTACTTTTAAAAGAATGTTAAATAACCAGACTTAATTTCACATGCTTTCGGGTATTATTTTGTACATGAAAGCAATATAAAATTGATTCTAGCACATATTCAGGAATTATTTCTTTCATAATATGGGAATTTGGGGTTGGGTATAACAATTATATTTGTTTGGCGTGAAAGAGATTTAAGGAGAAATTAAAAATCTCGGTTTCTATATATTTCAGACAGGAAACTGCAATTCATGTGCATCCGTTTACAATTGTTATTACTTAGTACATTTTAGTATCTTTTATATTTAATTTTTTAAAAACTTAAATAAGTAAATACTAGTTTATATTTTGAACTTTTTAAACAAAATAATGCATGCAATTCTTTCTTTTTAATTATATAAACTATATTTTTAGTGCTGAAGGGAAATAATGCATTTTCAGTGTCTAAAACTTCGTTTTTTTCAAAAATAGATTTTTTTTTTTTTTTTTTTTTTAAATATTACTATTAAATTAGTGGTAGGTATTAAATTTTTTTCATTTTATATCAGATCTAATTAAAAAAAAAAATCATTAGCAACAATCACCCCTAATAATCGTTAAAAAGAATCTCAATATTTATTCTTCCACAGAAAAAAAAGAAAAAGAACGGAAAAATGCTAAATTATACGGGTTCTTAATAAAAATTTGTGCCGAAAATTAATTGAATATACTGTAATAATCTGTATATATATCATTTCTAATGTGAAATCATATAACGTATTCTATTATCCCATAATTGGGCAGTAGAATTCATTTTTCAGCAGAAAATATACGAAATTCATTTAAAATCAAATAATTTCCATTTTAGAAACACAATAAGAACACATTTGTAGTAGAATAATAGCCTATTGTGTATCATATCTTGATTTTATAGAAAAATCTTGCTTATTATTACATGTTGCATTCATATTATCATTTCAAGATTTATTTATGGGTACATCGGTATATGTGCATCAGTTCACTCCATATGTATTATTTATTACCTTGTATTTTCAAACCTTGAGCTTTTTTAAACAAAATAATGCATCGGATTTAAATTTATATAGTTTTTTTTTTTTTATATATATACTATTTTAATACCAGAAGTTACGTTCGTGTATACCTATCCACTGTCATATTATTAATTTGTAGTGACAAGTCTTAAAATATTTATAAATTCAGAAAATTAGTCTTAACAAAAAAAAAAAAAAAAAAAAAATTACTAATGAGCAATTGGTGATACTAATTGAATTCTTCTCGGTTATGAATTAAATCTCATTAAAAAAAAAAAAAAAAAAAGTCATTAAGCGTCATTTTCCACAAAAATCCTTAAAAATAACATCCATACATATTCTTTTACGAAAAAGAAAATATGTTTTCAATGTAATATGTGCTCATAATGAAAATTCATGCGTCCCTCCATTTATGCGACCTACCTCAGCGGCCGACAAATTCTGATCTCACAGCTGGACGGGAGGTGTCGAATTCGAACCCGGGTCATTCTCGTTAGCTTAATCCTTCGCACTTTTCCATAATTTTCTCCGAAACTCGCATGAAAATAGTCTTAGACCATTTAAATAATCCCTTCCATAGAGGGCACTCACCCCAGACCTAGGACGCTCAATTGGTCATTTGGCCTAAATACCCACACTCACAACTGTTTACGCAGAGTATTCGTTCCATCAAGGATTTATTTTATACAAATGAAAATCACGTGAATAGAGTCTGTCACTAAGAGAGCTCAGTTTTTACAAAAAATATATCCACAAATAGTGTTATAATTTACCGTAAGGGGGAAAAAATGTGCATATGTGACTTATAAGAAAAAAAAAAAAAAAATAGTACCGCGCAAATGGAGGGACAGGCATATCTTTCGAAAAGCAATCTATACTCGCTGTGAAAGTGTGTTTTAAATAATGAAGTCATCTAGCATAACTTAAATATAATTAAATACTAATGATTAAAATTCAGCAGAAAATTTCATAAACAGGATGGGCCAAAAATCCTTAATACATATACATTTTATATTATAATGAATAACATACGAGAGTGCAGTTGGTATTAAATGCTTCTTATGATAAAAAATTTTGTTTAAGATAATAATAATAATAAAGTTAGTTTTAAATTTCATTCATAGATGGCGCTGTACCATAAAAACAATAAGATATGAAAACTCAATGTAAGCAATGAAAGAATTTTTTTTTCCCTCCCGAAATTCACTACAATATTCAATGTGTGCGTCCTTTATTGCTCGAGCCATATCCAAATGGTAATGCAATTCAGTCCGCGTGTTTTCTAGCACATTGATTTTTGAAGATACTGGATGACATGCGTTAGTCGCGTCTTCAGTACTTCAATTTAAGTCTCAGTGAAAGCATAAATTTCGTCCCACAAGAAAGAATCAAGAAGTGTTATGTCTGATTATCGAGGTGGTCATAGCAAAACTATACAAGAAACGCTATATAAATAAAAGCATAGAGACAAGTAGCGCCATCTGAGGAAAAAAATTGGAACTACTTTTTTCATTTGCTTAATTGAAACTTTTCATCGTAAAAAGCATGGCAATGCACACTGCATTGTCGTAAGCCACTTTCTTGATTTTACATTAAAATAAAAAAAATTTAAACTGTGTCATAGACTTTTGGCTTATCCTGTATATATATGAGTATAAAGATACTGAAGATGAGGTTCCTCAACAGGGAATTTGAAACAATTCCCTGCTAGAGTTTCTGGTTAAATGCATTTTACTCTCATGTTTGTTCCTATATACGATATTTATGAATGCATCACATAAAAATATTCTAATTTTTCTTTTAGTTGTAAATATCTCCAGGCTAGAGAAGAGATCTTTAGAAAAAATCACTCGAGCCGCTGGCGAACAAACTGAAAAACTCTACTGCATTGGAGTGGTAAAAAATCTGAGATAGACTTATTTTATTCTTGCAAAATGACTCTTGAAGAAGATAAAGCATCTATGAAGATTTTTTTTTTTTTAATCAGAAATGCGTAACTAATATCTATATTTTTATGAGACTAAATAAAATAATTTCTTGAAAATAGAATTTATGGTCTTTTTTTTTTTTTTTTTTTTTTTTTTTTTTTTTCTTTTAGAAAAGTATTTTTGTAACAAATAAAAATTCTTTGTTTCTTTTCTTGTAATAGGTGCTCGCAGAAAGAGAAATTTGAAATCTATAGGTAAGAATTAGTACGGAACAAAAGCTTCTAATTCACAAAGAATGTAGCTGATCGGAATATATATTGATTAGCCCACAAAGGTTTCTTTCAACCTATAATAAAAGCATTATCACTTTTTTCGGATGGCCGTATGGAAATAGCTAATCTGGTAATGTCAGATCCTGTTGCAGGAGTGAGGGGAGTCGCTGCATATTTTAAATTTCTCAGCTTCGATACAGTTATCTTATGCTGAATGTAAGCGTAATATTATTAATGTCAGTGTCAGTTGCTTTGCTTCTTCCATTTAATTTTCAAGAAGTTACATTTTTAAGTTTCTATTCGACCCCCTCAAGACAAATTTGCTTAGTTTGACATTTTTTATATTTAATGGAATAACACATTTTCAAAGAACTGTATACCTGAATTCTTATAACTATATGACTATGTATATTGAATGTAATATAATAACTGTATATATACACTCCTCAAGACTGAAATTGCAACACTATGAAGTAATTATGCGATTAAGCTGACATTTTCAGCAAATGCAAATTTTACTGTGTGAAGCTAATGATTAAAATTTCAAAGCCACCACGCGTGCATAGGCTAAGCTGCGCCATCTGGACTGCTGCTGAAACCGTATAAATAAAGGGCTGTAGCGGCATGTTTAAAATAGTCTATGTTTATTTCCTTGTGGTAAACGTGAGGTGAGATGTAATTATGCCTCGTCGACGACAGAGATGCGAAATTTGAACAACTTATAAAGTTTGAACGGGGAAGAATCATTGGTCTTCGTGAAAGAGGATTTTCCTATCACGTAAAATCAGCTCGTATGCAGCGTAACAGTAGCGCAGTGATGCAAGTTTGGAAGCAGTGGACAGACGAAAACAGAACAACTCGAAAATCTGGGAGTGGACACCGAAAAAGGACGTCAGTGTGCAATGAAAGACACTTGGTCCGCATGGCGCTGATGGAGCGTACAGCTTCATCCAGACAGTTGGCAGCACATTGATCCACTGCTACAGGTGTATCACTGTCTGGTGTATGGACTGCGTATGGTACTGTTGTATGACTGCGTGTACGAACTCCTTTATACAGGATCTCCCTTCACGCGAAACCGTCGACGCTTGCGGCTGCAATGGGCTCATGCACATAAAGACTGGCGTACAGATAGGAAGCACGTGGCGTTTTCTGACGAATCCCGCCTTAATTTGAGGCATCATGGTGACCACATTCATGTAGTGGCCATATCAAGCGGGAGCATATATACTCAACACAACATTATACGCAACATGTTGACTATGCTGAACGAACGAGAAACTGGTCAGCTGTCCGTAGGGTTCCCCCGAATTGATAGCGTGATGTATTCCCTTCTCTAAAGGTATTCCAGGAAAAAATCCTGTTTATTCCTCCTATTGGTCAATTTTGATCAGCACGCTCAACATACTCAGCTTTTTCTAAACGGTTTCGTAAAAGTTGATCAGAACAAAATCAGGCTGAGTATGTTGGGTATAATGCTGTGTTTAGTAAAATGCTGAACGAAAGTATCTCGTGTGATATGGCCATTAGACGCTATGCCGGTGAACGCTACCTGAGTACATTATCGAACGTCATAGTGGACGAACACTCGGGGTTATGATCTGAAGTGCAATTGTGTATCATGGACGATTTCTGCTGCTACGAATTGTAGGTAATCTTAACAGCGACAGGTACATCAGAGAAGGGCTAGAGCCTGAAGTAGTTCCTTTCCTTAAAGGCATTCCTGGAGCTATCTTTCAGCGGGATAATGCTCGACCACATGTGGCAAGAAATGTGCAAGACTTCTTTTCAGCAGAAAACATACAGCTTATTTCGTGGCCTGCTTATTCGCTGGATATGATACTGATTGAATATGTGTGGGATTTCATTGGTCGGCGTCTCGCTAGTAATCCTCGTCCTGCAGCTTCAAGAGATGAACTTTGGGTACGCCTACAAGAAATATGGAATGCTCTTCCCCAAGCATACATTGAAAATCTGTTTGGCTCTATGCCACGTCGTATAACAGCACTTATTGCAGCGTATGGTGGCCCCACCAAATACTGATTTCGGACATTTAACATTGTTTTTTTACTTTCAAAATTTAATCATTTATTTGCACCAACACCAGTCATTTGTGCATAAAATTTCATTAATTTCTGACAATTCTTTCATGGTGTTGCAATTTCACTTTTGACGAGTTTATATTGAATGCTGTGAATAAGGGCCATATATTAATATAGAAATGTAAATATGTAACATACTATAAAATGATAAAATATCTGACAATATTTACGTTAAAAGCATTTTTGTGTATTTAGTATACATTCGTAATCCAAATACATATTTTAATTTTTTTTTTTTTTTTTTAAGATTTTTTTTTTAAGGAAAAAAAATTAAATCAAAAAGAAATATATATAATTTATTTTGAAATTTATTATATTTTTGAAATAGCGTTATACAAATTAGGTTACTACAGAGTTAAAAGATTTTTCATTGGTTTTATAAGATTTGCTTTAAGTTTTTATTATCAAATAATACTGTTGAATTAAAAAAAAATCAAAATCTTTTCTATAAAAAATACTATTCAAAACATATTCTAAATTTTATATGTATTTTCTACATAATTATCTGTTTAAATTCTTATTGTGTCAGAAAGACTAATATATACAGACAAATGGTCTAGGTAATTTTTTTTTCTTTCTGGTTTACAGTTTATATATTTAGAGGTACACTTAAGCGTCTTTGTCTAATGGTTATCTTGGATGAAAATAAATCTTTCTAATTGACCAAATTTGTATATGGAGTTCATATAAAAAAGAAAAAAGTGTAATTTTTTGAAAATTAACGAGATCTTATTTTGAACATTTATCTCTAATTGGTAGGGCATTATTCTACATTTCAATCTTTTTGAGACGCCCTATATGTTTAACTTTATGTTAAAAATTTAAACTCACGATGGAAGTTTCTCAATAAAATACTTTATTACTATTAGAAAAAAAAAAAACTTTTAATGAAAGAAAAAAGATTTTTCTTTCAATTAAATTATTGTTTTATTATCTATTCTATATGTATTAATCTAATTATTGGGACATTTCTTTCAAACTAAGTCTTATTCATTCATTATATATATTTTTTCTTCTTGCTTAACAGTTGTCTCTTACATGAAAACACTCATAATTGCTGACTAATACTTATACTGCCTTTTTGAAAAGTTTTTATGCAAATGGGCTGAGATCTTTTATTTTCGGTGTCATTTGTGAACTGGTGATTTCAATTTCTTTCTTTTTAGAAACACAATTCTCTCTTTGCATGGAAAGCATTACGTTTTCTTCTTTGAAGCCTTTCAGATAATATTCACTTGTGTAAAACAAAGAATCCAGACAAATGTAATATATCTTCAATTTCTGTAATCCATTTGAAGATTGGATTAAACAAGTTCTATAACACTCAAATCTAGAATTTAAAATCTCTATGTTTGGTTCGTTTCTGAGTGTCTAGGAGATAAAACAAACGTCTAAGTAAAATACATTATGTATTCAGTTTAAAGCACTTTGTTAAAACAGATGCCTAGTAAGTTAGCCCATGTACCACAACTCGATTTTTAAAGAGGGAAAATTCATATAAATATTTATTTAACTAAAATACAAATATTTACAAAATATATATGTTGCGCAAAAATTTAAAATAATATCACATAAATATTCAATAAATGCTTTGAAATCCCCCCCCCCCCTTTAATCGAAGAGGAATGAACTTGTTAACCGAATCAATTCATTCTTCTAAATATATTTTGCTGAATATTTCATATGTAAGTTGATATTATTTCATGTGTCAGTTAATGAATATTTAATTTAAACATTTCTTGACTGAACAATACAGCCAGTTCCCATTTAAGGACACTAGGGGTCCACTAAAGAAACTTCGAGATAGGAAAACTTCAACATAGCAAATAAATTCCTTGCCATATGTTAACACAGACTTCTAAAGTGAAGTATTATAATAAATATTATTATCAATCTTAACTTTAGTCTTCATATTTACGGAAAAAGGAAATGCGTGTGCGAGGAGTGAAAAGTTGTGAAACGACGGTCCTAATCAAGAAATTATAATTAAATGCAGAAGCGTGAAAATTTATGGGATTGCATATAGTGTTAACATCAACTATCATTAAAAAGAAAGAAATCTTTAGTAGAAGCCACAAGGATTTTATAGTTAACCCTGTTTCCAACGCCTAGCAGTGAGAACGAGCTCAAAGGCTTGGAAGAGTGCCAAATTGACCACTATGTTAGGATTTAGTAAACATCCAGTTTCCTTATCGCTTATTTTCTTTCAAGACAAGGGTTATCACCCCTATTTTAACACTGAACTCATTGAATCTGTATATGTGCAGTGGCTCCCATAGTCTCAAGAAATGTGATTAAAGAATTAGTGTTACTTTATTAACTGTTTATAAACCTATTTGTGTATTAGTTTGTGTAGAGGGTTCCCAAAAGTGTTCCTATGTATTACGGTGTATGAAATTTATTTGTTTAAAACCAATTTTAACACCTTTATACTGCAGACAGCATAACAAAATTAACTTACATTATTCATGTGCAAAAAATCTTTTTTCCTATTGAATATGGTAAAACTGGTATACGGGATCAACAAAAAGAAAAAAATGTTCAGATATATAATGGAATATAAGTGAAAATTGCTCAATGTAAATTTTGGTTGTTTTAGGATATTATTTTAGACTATTATACGGCGAAAATGTATTAACTTTTACTAGGCGATATACGAGGATATACAACACACTGCAAAAATTAAACCCGTAAAAGTACAGGAAAAATCTGGCAGCTGGGGTGCCAGTATTTCTCCGTCAGTTTAAAACCGTAAAATTGTATCACTGACATATATTTTACACAGGAATCCTGTAAATCAAACAGGTTTCTTGCTAAAAGTGCAGTTTTGACCTGTATATTTAACAAAAAAAAAAAAAAAAAACTGCACCGCAGCTGCCAGATTTTTCCTGTACTTTTAACATTTTTTTTTTTTTTTTTGCAGTGCAGCAATACATTTTATTCTTTCTTTATAAAAAAATAAGTTATACAGATAGTTTTTGTGAGATTCCTTCGCCCATATAATTAGAAGAGAAATATATGTTTATATAGTCATGCAGTTTTTAGAAAATATACAAGATTGCATAAAAGCAACCTTTCTTTAAGAGTAAAGCAACACTGCAAAAAAAAAAAAAAAAAAAAAAAAACTGTTAAAAGTACACGAAAAATCTGGCAGCTGGGGTGCCAGTATTTCTCCGTCAAATATACAGGACAAAACTGTAATTTTAACACAAAACCTGTTTGATTTACAGGATTCCTGCGTAAAATATACGTCAGTGATACAATTTTACGGTTTTAAACTGCATATTTGACGGAAAAATACTGGCACCCCACCTGCCAGATTTTTCCTGTACTTTTAACAGTTTATTATTTGCAGTGAAGCAGTATAAGTTTTGAGATATTTCTTTCTCCATTGCTGAAAACAAAATATATTTTTGTGTAATTGTGTAATTTTTAGTACTTACATGGCTGCAAAAACTGAATGTTTTTTATGCTTTTCATTAAAATGAAGATGTAAAAGTAGTTTTTGTAATATTTCTCCCTTTATAAGAAAAAACGCAGGTAAAATACACTAAAGATTAAATGATAAAACAAAGTAAGTATTTTTGGAAAGTGTTCTATAATCCATGCGGATAGCATGTTTTTTCTTTTAAGTACGACATGTTTGTTGTTTTTAATCATATGTTTTACTTCATCATCATTTTACCTTGGTTATGTCACAATGTTTTTTTTTTTTTCCTTTGGCAACAAGTTAAAAAAATATCTCGAATTAAAATTCATATAAAAACTGCAAAAGAAATTTTAAGAAATAAATATAGTAAATAGTGCTAAGGAAAGCAAATTCCTATTTTAAGGCAAAAATAAATTAATTAATTACTTTTTTTTTTTTTTTAAGGGAAAAAAAAAAAATATCGTTTGAAAGTAATAGAACCTTTTCAGCATAGTACCTCCATGGCGATATTTGAAATTTGGCACCGAAGTAGTTCGGAAGTATCCCGTCAAGGTATTTACGCAACTGCGATAGTAATTTTAAATCATCACCAAAATGGCAACACAAATTTTAAAGTCGCCAATATTATCCGATACCAATGAAATTTTAAGAAATGAATATAGTAACCGTTACAAAAGATCGCAAAACAGTTCCCGCATGTTTTTATGTCGAAAAATAGACCAAAAGGAAAAAAAAAAAAATGTTCTGTCGTGCAAAATTAAATTCTTTCTTTGTACAGAATTTTATATTTATTACATGCAAAACAAAATTTCGTTTTGTTTATTTATTTATGTTTTTCTGTACATTTAAATCGTTCAATAACAACTAAACTATCTATTTAAATGTACATTTAATTTCTTTTCTCGACAATAACAACGAATAATTTATAAAGTAATTTAAGACAATTATTAAAAGTTCCATAAAAATTTTCCTTATAAATTAACGAAATTTTTTAATTCTCATAAAAATTTTCATTTTTAGTTATACATACTGAGGAAAAAAAAAGCAAAAAAAAAAAAGTTTTCAGAATAAAGCCTGCGTATTTAAAAGCTTGTAGACACGCGTGGGATCTAAATTTCAAATACTTAATGCATTTTTAGCTCGTTAGGAGCACTTTAAATTGCGAAATTATGCAAAAGATGAAGATGTTAGATAAAAACGAAGAAAAGAAGTTCCTTGGGGCCAGGAATTTTGGAAGACATTTTACACTTGACTAATGAAGAAAGCAATTAACTTTGCAGAATTTTTATGAGGAGGGTGAATATTAAGTCATAGGATGAGATTAATGTTTTTTCGTCACTGTTTTTTCCTATTTAAGAGCATCATTTTGTACCCCAATAATTGAAAAAAAAAAAAAAAAAAAGTGTCAACAGTTTTTGCAAGTAGATCTTGAATTTTCTTTTACATAATTTGAATAAAAGAAAAATATTGAATATTATCATTATATTTTAAGTTATTTAAATCCAGTATTTCTGTTTCACTGTCCCCGCCTCCCTCCGATAAATGATATGTAATTTCCAATGCCCCAATTAATTCTTTTGATAAAAGCAGAAACTTTTCGAATAAACATAGAGATAATTAAATTAAGTTCTTCTGATTCAAGATTTGCTGCAAATATCAAGTACCTAATTAACCTTTTTTCAGCTTATTAGCGTCCTGTAGTGTAGTATGATTCGGCGGTTATAATTAAAGCTTAACATTTGCCGCAATGAGAATGTCCATGATCATATTTGAGAAATTTTTTTCCCCACAAATTAATTAAACTATGTGAAATGGCAAAATGTTTGCAAAATTATTTAATTTTCATAGTATACGTATATATATATATATATTAAAAAGAGTCTTGGCCTTTAATAAATAAAGTAAAAGTAAAAGGCTACAAAGTAAATAGTTCTACATTCACATTCACATTTAATTTTTTTTAGCGTTCTATACATTGTAGTCTTTTAGTATTTTTCTTTTGGTTTATGCTTTTAAAAGGTTGAATGTTATTTTCACAATAATCTTTATTACTATAAATATATATATATTTTTTTAACAATATCATAAGATATAATAAAATAATAAAATAAGTACAGTAAAGTCTCGTACAACGCGGTGGCAGAGATAACAAATAAGTAAAACAGTTTTATTTTTTAACACCACTAAATTTTTAGAGTACCAATCTACTGGTTCATACACTCGATTAAGTTTTTGTATGAAGCAATTGCTTTGATATAAAATTCATGGTGTTAAAAAATAAAATTTTAATATTCATGTTGCAAACTTGCACCCGAGTTGTACGAGACTTTACTGTATTAATGGAAAACAACTTTGTAAAACATTTTAATATGATTCCATTTCGTATAGTGTTTAAAAAGAAGTACTCTTTTTATGTTTCTTTTTTGATTTCATGGGCCCTCATGGAGTGCATTACCTCCCTTCCCTTCCCTCAGGCTGAGGACTTTGGCTAGTCTCTTCCTCCTTAAAATATCCCGTCTGTGGTCACCAAATCCCATGTTATTCTACGGGGAAATTTGCTCATAGAATTATTTATTACCTAATGTATTTTTCAAAATTCCGTTTTCACATTCGTAAAATTCACAACCATTAAATTAGCGCTCATTTTCTAAACACCGATTTTAAAAAATTTCAAATTTTATTTTTGAGTTTAAAAATACGAAAAATTAACTAAGTGCATTTATTATTAATTTTTTTTTTTTAGCTCTAAAATTAAAGAAAAAAAATTAAACAATAATTTTTTTGGAAAACGAATGATAATTTAACGGTTGGGAATTTTTCAAATGTGAAAGCGAAAATTTAAAAAATATAATAGGTAATGAATAATTCTATAAAGAATATGATTTGGTGACCAGAGAGGGGAAGTCAAAGATTACACCATCTTTGATTTTGAGTGACATTTACATCAAGTGTTTTCATATATCTTATTTTTTTAAAATATATTATCTTTTTAATATTTTATTTTTCTTCTTAATGATACTAGTGATACCAAAGATTAATTATGAAAACTAATACATAACTTTGACTGCTGTGAGATTGTACATGAAACTTAAGCATAACATTTTATTAAAAAAAAAAAAAAAAAAAAAGTTTTCTAACAATATCTTAAAACTAGTATGTTGTGGCCACTACATGACTTTCTTCCATATTTTCCTATACAAATTCACTCAGTAAAAATAATTTATTAAAATTATTATTTAAAAAAATTATAATGCAGACGATTTTCCATATTAGAGAAGTAGTATAACACTAAATATCCAAAAAAAAAAAAAAAAAAAAAGTGAATTTTATTCTCAATATTACTTTTTTTCTAAATGAAAAAAATCGACAACTTTATTTTAAATTATCACAGATCTATGGTTCAACCATTCGTTTTAAAGGTATTGGCGAGCTCTTCTGAAAGATACCCATGATGAAAATTTTTTCCCCTCGAGGGAGGACTTCCCCCCAGGGAGGGAGGCGAGGCTCCTACACATACAAAAAATTTTTCCCAGTTGACTATCTCTATTATAAATAATTCTTGTAAATTTCATAATAATTATTAAAAAATAATTCTCTTTATGCACATTTATACAAAATTTTGTCCTATGCCACCATGTTAAAAATTTAGAAAAAGCAGGATGGCAACGCAACCTGTAAGACAATTTTTACCAAAAGTTGATAGGCACTAATTTATGTCAAGGTGCAACTACATATCAATTTGTATGAAATTCTGTGCAGTAGTTCCTGAGATACAGTTGCCACAAAATTTTGTCACACACACACAGAGACAGACATTTTCTAAAAATGGTCAAATCGTGTTCTACATCTCTCAAAACGTGAAAATCCATCAAAAACCCGAGGTCGAAAAATTTTACGAATTCAATACTTTCTTCTATTGAATATAGAAGAAAGTAAAAAAGCAATAGGTGAATAAAATAAATATCATTTTAATATAATTTCTTTTCTTACACTGCATAAAAAGGGTGTATTTTTATGAATTTATTTATTTATTTATTTACTTTCAGTGATATTTATATCAAGATTTTGTTTTTATATATCTTGTTTTTCTGATTAATTACCAAAGAAAATTACAATACAACTCTATCTGAATTTTATTGTTATGAAGCTTGTTTCCTTTATAAAATTACTTCGCTTTTGTAAACCATATCTTTTTTTTTTTTTTTTTTTTTTTTTTTCTTCACCTTTTTCTTGTAATGAATTAAAAAAAAAAAAAAAAAAATCAGAAGTGGCATGATTGGCAAGTAGAAAGCAATAATCGTGAACAACACAAGTACCGATGAAGCAGTGAAAAATGTTGCGTAAAATTTTTTTTTGGGATCTTTATTTTATAGGTATCCACCATTTGCCCTAACAGCACATCTTCTCCCCAGGTTATCTTCAAGATGTCTTAAGGATGAAAAGGTATTCCAGACACATCCTAAAGATGAACTGTGGATAAGTGTGCTGTTAGAGATGAATAGTTCTTCCCTTCAGGTCCGTCCTTGGACTAATTCTGAAGGAGGTGAACCGAAGATTTCAGTTAGGTTTATGACCAAACATGACAATTCTGGGATAAGGCATTTTAGCTTCAAACAGGATTAAATATCCTGATATCCTAACACTTGGCAATTACATAATAATGTAATTTTTATTGAATTCCATTCATTCTCTTAGTTATTTTTTAATGCATTTAATAAGTTCCATGGTTACTGTCTATTTGTTTATTAGCAATACATTTAATATCTAAGATTAAAATACAAAGCATATTGTATTTTGCAGTAGTTTAAATTAAATTATGCAAGACTTAATACCTGTGGGAGGGAGCAACATCTTGGACGCTTAGTCATCTTCAGATTTTCAGTCGACAAATTTATTCGAAAAAGCATATCTTTTTTAAATAATAATCTTCTTATTTCCATACACTGTTAAAATTTGGTGTTAGTTTGAACCAAAATTTGGTACTCAAGAAGCTACAACCACCCGATAGTTTAACCTTTTACCATGATTTGGTAATTTTATGTTGAACCAAATATTGGTATTATGTTTGAAAAAAAAAAAAAAAAAAAAAAAAAAAAAATCAAAATTCGTTCAGGGATTGAGCTAAAGACCTTCGGGTGTCAAGTCAAACGCTCTGGAACTGTGCTACGATTCCTTGACCGCTAGTTCTGTTTCGTTGATTTTGATAAAAGGGACTAAATTTTCTAGGGTCTTATCTTGGCACTTGGGTGGTTGTTGCACAAAATTTGCACTTTATCCTATGTTTTTGATGACGCTTTTTAATTTAAGCTTCGTTTGGTTTCAATAGAAATTTTACTGATTCATACTTCCCTTGTGAGTAGATGTATGGTAGCTCCAAGTTTTGCTGCAACTTAAATTCAATTACAAGAAGTAGAAAACTTAAAAATGAAGTTGAACCATATTATGGTATTGCTTATAACTTTACTCCATATAGTGGTTCTAGTTTGAACTGAAAATTTTAACAGTGTATAATTAACATATTTTTAATGAATTCGCCATTGTATTTTTATGCATCTGTTGATGAAACTTATAGCTACGCTAGATAAGTGTGTCTCTCTCTATATATATGCAAATATATACAATGCGGTCTCTTATCATAACCACAAAATACCGTAGAATTTTAAAGGTATTATTTAACCGTATTCTAGATTTATTTTATGAAATACAAATTTCGTTTAAATAATCTTAAATGAAAATAATCAATACCTTTAAGACTCTTTGGTGATCAAAACTTGTTTTATGTAATGTAAGAGAATTCAATAATAATGAGATTTTTTCGTAATAACTTTTCTTATCTTTATTCTTCATGAGATTTCTGATATATGTTATATACTGAATTGAAATAATATTGAATTTAAGATACATACATTGATTTCAATTTAATATACTCTTAGGAATAAAAAGGAAAAATATTTTAACTCTTTTTTTATCAAGCTTACTAAATTAATGCCAAAAATTTCCAATGGTTTTTGAAAACATGTTTTCATCATTTATTTATTTGTGATTTTTTTTTTCTTTTTGTTATTGTTCTAAGAAAAAAACATTTTATTATGTATTGTGTATATTTCTCAAGCAAAAATAAAAATTTTCGCTAAGTTATTTATTAAATAACATCCATATTTGTATTATTAAAAGTGGATTACTAAAAGGGTTATTAAAATGAATACTTATAGAGTATTTAATTTTGTTTTTAAAGAAAAATTTTAAAAATAATATTAACTTTACTGGTAACAGAGGTTGGGGAAACATCTAATTGGAGTTTTCTTGTTAACAGTATCGTTCATGTAATACATAAATACATAGCAGTAAAGTTGAAGATTTAACATTTTTTTTAAAATTATTATTTGAATAATTTTTGTTTATTTTTCTGAAAGTACAATATAAATTTACATCACGTTTTTATTACTAAACATTGCTTCATTTTCATCTTTGCAGCGCTTAAAAGTATGTGGGCTTCATCTGCAATTTTAATTTGGTATCCAGGATTTGGTTTGACACGATGCCAAGAGGATGGAATTGTACAAATTCAACTTTTAATATTTAGAATAGGAACCATTATAGCAAATACATGTCTCCCATTAATACAGCAGAGTATTTGTACCAGCTATGCATACAAGTCTAGTCTTTCATTCTTGTTCAAAACATTTTCGAAGCTGTTTCATTAGTAAAATTTTTTTATTTGAAATTGATATGTTATGGCTTCAAAAAATCTTTCCTCGACATTATTATATTATTTTTTAAAAGTATTATTTATAAAAAATATTTTTAATAATGAAAAGAGATGTCAGAGAGATGTAACATTAAATATAGAAAGTCAGTTTTATGCTATGCAGAAAATACCTTGGAAATGTATCCCTTCCCCTCTAAAGATTTTTTTTTTTTTTTTTTTTTTTTTTTTTAATGAAAAAATTGACAAGTCTGAATTTTTCCTAGTTGACTATTACTGTTATATATATATATATATATACAGGGTGATCAATTTAAAAGTGTACTCATTGGTTTTTCTTATTACCCTTAAATATGACGGATGTGGCAACTATTCTACACTGAACTATATGAACTATAATTGTTTGAACCTTGTTTAAGTGTGGGAGACAATTTCCAACACTGTTGGACTGTTACAACTTTATTTGTGAGGTAAAACAGAAATGGAGACGCACAATTTTTTTTAATCCTGTAATAATTTTATTTATGAAAAACAAAATGTAATTAATTTTATTTTACGTTATCATTCCTACAGGGTGGTCCAAAAAACATGATAGAAAGTATTTTAAGTTCCTGATTTCAAATGTACTGATATAAGTATAATTCTTCCATATTGTAATTGCACATATATTGATATTTAAGGTGAATGCTTGATTACCGAAAATAATGAATAACCAATATGGAATCACTGACCTTGGAAGAACGATTATGTATCGTAAGAATATTTTTTGAGGTGCCATTGAGGTACGGAAACTCCTCATCTCAGTGTCGTCTCACGACTGTATCCACAAAGGGTCATGGTGTGGTGCGCCATATCGTCGAAGCGGATGAGTGGTCCGATATTCATTGACGGTATGGTCATGGGAGTGAAGTATCGAAAGTTTCTAGGGCGTCACTTTGACCCTGAAGCGGGCTGTCTCAACATGACGCGCCAATACTGGTTCATGCAAGATGGGGCTCGTCCCCATAGAACTGCTGATGTCTTTCTGTGGCTTAAAACGACGTTTAGTGAGCGTTTGATTGTATTGCACTGTTAAAAATTTCTGTAAAAGTACAGAAAAAGTATTGAGACTCTCCGTAAATGTACATGAGTTCACTGTTAAGAGCAATGAATCAAGAAACTCAGTTTGCTGTTAAAAATTTCTGTAAAAGTACAGAAAAAGTATTGAGACTCTCCGTAAATTTACATGAGTTCTCTGTTAAAAGCATTGAATCAAGAAACTCAGTTCTTAATTTACAGATATTTCCCTTTTCTAAACAACGTTTTCCCTGTAGGGATTTTGATAGTTACATTAAATAAAAAAACTATATATATTTACATAACCTTAAAATTATTTTTATATTAAAATAAATACCTATTTATACATATAGATTTATTTAACTAGAAGTTTTGAAGGCAGAAATATACTGAATAGTTTGTTTCATTTCAGTGTACTATTACGTAAAAAGGGAGAAAAAAGGGAACGTTAGGGAAAACTAGACTGTTTCTGCGGGATGTTTATCTTCGTATCTAATCATTAAGAGTTTGTTATTGTTGACTGTATTGAAGAACTTAAAGCAATTCATGTTTTCATTTGGAATTCATAATTAGGTAAGTTAAATTTTATACAATCTTTTATCCTATTTTAATAAACAACAAAAACAATGACTGTTTATGTTAGTTATATTAGCGGTTATTTTTACTTTCTTCTATATGTAATATAGAGAAACATTTGATTCGCGAAAATTTTTGACCTCCATTTTTTGATGGATTTACGTTTTGGGATGTCCAGAACACGAATTGATAGTTTTTAAAAAATGTCTGTCTGTCTGTATCCCTTTTTTGTGGACGCTGTATCTCATGAACCAATGAATGAAATGTAAACAAACTTGGTATTTAGTTGCACCCTGACATAAACTGGTGCTGATTAGATTTGGGGATCAATCGCTCAACAGGTGCTGTGATCGCATTTTTCTAAATTTTCAACATGACAATATAGGACAAAATTTCGTATAAATGTACATAATGAGAGTTATTTTAAAATTAATATGAATTACTGATAATAGTAGTAGTTAACTAGGGAAAAAAAATTTGCATGTGGGCATCGCTCTCCCCTGGGGGTTAAGTACCCCCCAGGGGAAGTAAATTTTCAATATGGGTATCTTTCGAAAGATCTCGTCAATACCTTTAAAGCTAATGGTTGAACTATAGATTTGTGCTAATTTAAAACAAAGTTATCCATTTTTTTTTTTTTTTTTACTTTTTACGAAAAAAAAACTTGAAAAAAAGTCATTTCTTTTGATTTGGAAAAAACAAACATCTTTCGGCATTTAGTGATAATTCTATCAGATAAAAATCTTCTGCATTTATAATTGAAAAGAATTTGATAATTTAATAAGTAATTTTTATTGAATAAGTTTTGTGTAAAATTATATAGAAGAAAGTCATGTGGTGGCCACATCATACTAGTTTTTAGTTTAATATCGTCTGAAATTTCTATATGTTTTCTTATATATTCGTTTTACAGCCTCTTCCTGTCATTAAAAGTGTTTGCTGGCATTTGCTGAAAGACTGAAAAATAATCTAGATTACCCTAAATCAAAATAGTAGGAATTGAGGAAAAAGTAAGTCATTTCCACATTATATAATTAATAGTTTAAATAATAATAAAATAAGTAAATTTAAAAATCGAAATACAAAATAAAGATTTTGTAGATGTTAGTTTTATCCAACAATTTTTTTAATTAATGTTTTTTTTTTTTCTTTAAAGGGAGGGGAGGACGATTTGTATTCTAAACCGTCCAATGTTATTAATTTTGCTTTCTGAAAATTTTGAAAATCTGCTTGCGCGTGTATATGTATGCCTGTATATATATGCACAAGTTAAAAAACCACAATATAAGAAAAAGAAAATTATTGTTGCTGTTGCCGAGCAATGGTAATAGAAGGGTGGGTTGGGGGACAAATTAAATTTTCTGACAAGTTAATATTTTTCAGAATACAGTTTGATATTTAAGGATTCAAAGTACAGAGTGTATATCAAATTGAGTGAGGAAATGTTTAAATTAATACGAAATTTTATCCAGGCTGTTATATGTTGCGGACTAATTTATATATCAAAATAACCGATACACATAAAACGTTACTTTTAAGTACAAAATCCAACAGTATTTTTGAATTATCCTGGAAGAATATACCATAATCATAAGCATGCCAAGACTGCGGTTACATGTTTATGAAGGGAGGCGGAACTATGGCCGAGTCCCCAGGCCTAGGACTCGAGGGTCCTAGGTCTGGGGTAGTGTGCCCTCTGAGGGGGGATGTTTTCTAAGGGGGCCCAGCCCAGATTTTATGAGTCTCGGAGAAAACTACTGAAAACTTCGAACAGCTAGGTCGACAAGCTAGATCTGGGATTGAACTCAACACTTCCCGTTTATCAGCTCTGAGCGTAGAATGGCACGGCCACTCACGGAGCAGTTCACTCTCTCAGGAGACAATAAATTGTTTTTTTTCCATATTCTAAGGGTGAAAAACTACCTAACATAACAAAACCCTAAAAACTGTATTCAAAATTTGTATTCAAAATTAATCGTAGAAGAATAGATTAAGGTTATTATTACGTGGCTATTATTTAAAATGTTTGTTTATTCCCATAATAGATGATATTTGTAGAATTCTGAAGGCATTGTAAGGAAAAATTTAGAAGTGGGGGGGGGGGGGCAGAATTTGGAAATAAAGATAGCCCCTGAAAACTTTCACCTCTGATATTCTTTTATAATCTGCTACCGGTTGTTTTCAATTTTTATTTTAATATTCTTCAAGTTTTTTCATGTTCTTTATACAACTCTCTATGCCATTAAAAATGTTTACCGTTATATCTTCTACGTGAAGACTGAAACATTATCTGAATTTTCGAAATCAAAATGCAAGAATTTGAGTAGAATTGAAATAAATCGCCTACATCTTGTATAAACAATAGTTTACATATTGAAAATTTTATAAATTTAAAAACTAAAATACAAAATAAAGATTTTATCTTTAGAGAATTCTTATTTATCAAGTGATTCAATTTTTATTTTATTTATTTATTTTATTTACAACTTTTGATTCTCTTTTCTTTCTTTTGAGGGGTTTGAGGAGAGGGGTGGAGTTAATGCTTCACCAGCGGAAAGTGTTTTCATTAAATATTTAAATTTTTGGAGATAGAATATTTAAATAATTATCATAATATTAATAATGGAAATAAAGAAGGATATTAATTAAAAGAATTTACCTGTAGCTTAAGACCACAAAAAATTACTGTAATTTGCATTTATATTAGTTTATGTAATTATTAAAGACCAAATAATATTTAGAAAATAATTTTTAAATATATTTAATAAACTGGAAATATTTCGTAATTGAATTGTGTAAAAAAGAATTTGCTGCAGAACTATGTATTACTTCATATTACTATAATAATCCAATAGGCAAAAGTGGGTCTTGGGGACAGGAGTATCTGTTCTTGAAGCTGGTAGACGGGAAGTGATGAATTCGATACGTAGTCGTGCATGCTGTCCTAGTCGTTCGGTGTTTTCCAAGGTTTTCTCTGAAATTCCTGTAAATATGGGCTAATACCCCTTAAAAGTCAACCCACGTTGGGGTTTTCGGTAATAAATTGAGGCTTACTTAAGAATGTCTAAATTATTTTCAATATTTTTTGAAAATGTCGTTATATATAATTATCAAAGTCCCACTCTACTCCTTGTACTTTGGGAATGTCTCGGAATTTCTGAAAACTTTAAGGCATTTGTTAAAAGAAAAAAAGAAAAAAAAAGGGGAACTCAGGGGCAAACTTTAAAATTTCATATAAGAAGTGCGGGGGGGGGGGATCTTTTCTTGGGGATAAAGACATTTCAAAGTAGGCCTAGAACTTACAGCAGTCAATCGGCCTTATACCCAAATACAATACAATTCATACTTGTTTTTAATATAAAATACTTCAAAAATATTCCTGTTACACTGGCATTCATAAAATGGTGCTTAAATATCTTATGATTTCATTATATAAGTGATTTTTTCCCTGTAATAATGATTTAAAATACCATGTTTATCTCTTTTTATTTTCTTTAGATGACTTTTCATTAGATTCTATTTAGATGGAGTATTTAAGATACATTTAATAAAAAAGCACCACAAAACTGGCGTTGTAAAAAATATTACTTACAAACTTTGAATAAACACCATAAAATGCAATAAACTCGCAACAATTGTTTCGGGTCGAAAAAACACACGACCCTTCATCAGGCGAACAAAGTAAGCACGAGTGAACGCACCTTTGCCGCTTTGACTGCAGCACTCGAGCTTACTTTGTTCGCCTGATGAAGGGTCGTGTGTTTTTTCGACCCGAAACAATTGTTGCGAGTTTATAGCATTTTATGGTGTTTATTCAAAGTTTGTAAGTAATGTTATTTAAGATACACTTTAAAATTCGCTTATGTATACTTAATTTTCTTTTAAGTGCCATGTAATTACAATCCTTTCTTTTCATTATTTGCTTAAAATGTCATAGGATGTAGATTTTGTTTTAAAAATTTATAGTTGAAGTGTTTTCCTACAATAGTAATTTTTCATAATTTTCCTTTTTTCTAGTTATAATGGAAATTGATCCTGATATAAGAAATGAAACAAGTTGTCTAAGAAATATGAAAATAGAAAATGCCGCAAAATACCCTCATTAGAGACATTTACAAATACCAAATATTTATCCTGTTAAAGAGTTTTTCACCATTTATCTTTTGTTAATGTCATTTAGAAAAAAAAAGATACGGTCAGTGTTATATTAGTAAAATAAAGCTTAATTTTAATCTAATTCAGTATGTTTTATTTTTTTAATTCTTTTTAATTGTATGTTTTCTTTGCAGCAAAGATGTTTTTCTTCTTAGTGAGCTTTTTGCAATGATTCTAGTAAATTACCGGGATGCTGCTTTCATGTGTAAAAGCGTAGAATTTGTTTCTTCTTTAAATCCTATTTTGTAGAAAAAAAAAAATGTTTTAAAATTTGTTTTTGTAAAAAAAAAAAAAAAAAAAAAAAAATCGAAATTTTTTTAATTCAAAATAATCGAATGGTTTCTTTTAACAAAAAGTTGTATATTTTAAAGATTTGAATTTATGAAACTAGTGACGAAAACCAAAAGAGTACCCGAGTTTCATCTGCACTGAACCCTAAATTAACCCGTTAGTAGTCGCTAGTTGGTCGATTTGCCGCCCATCCTTCAGTATTGCCAGATTTTTTTATTCAATAGCCACCAAAAATTTTTAGAAATAGCATTTGATATACATAAAACACGAATAAAATCGAAGGAACGTCGATCACATTACTTCTTAAAATTATTGGTGAGATTTAAATAAAAAGTACGCAATCTGTAATAGGTGGCGCTGTTTATAGCGACTACTAACGGGTTAATATTTAAAAATATTAAAAGCTCTATATTTCTTTATATACTATTTAATACGTACGAACATTTTCTCTCCACTTGCCGTCTATTTAAAAATATTTATATCCCAGAAACTACAATAATTAAGGAAATTATTCTACACATTGTAATGAATTAATTATAAAAACTAAAACTATTTAGGTATCAAACTTTTAATACGTTCCTATACTTCTACGATAACGTATTAGAAATCTGATCTGAAATGAGAATTTTTATTTTCAAATAAAATAACTTTTAAAAACCAATTTTATTAAAAAGAGAATATTGAAAAATGTTCAAAATTTGTTGCAGTTTGAAATAAAATTTGCATCAAATTTGTTAGTCTTGGTTTAAGTGACAAGTTACGCATTTCATTTATACGTTCCACAAATTTACTTTTTAAATAAACTACCAAAACTGTATGCCTAGTTCTTAAGAGAGACCTTTATATGGAAATGAATTAGTAATTTCTTTTCTTTAGCTAATATAAAAATCAATGTGAGTATTTAAAAATTCAAATTCATTTAATACACTACCTTTCCATAAATGACCGGACACTTTCGATTTCAGATGCGTTTTAAAATAACTCAAAAATACTTAACAAATCATCTTGAAACTTCAGGAGTGTAAAAAACATGTCACACCTCATGTAGTTCAGTTATTTGTCTGTGCCAAAAATGAAAATGGGACCAGTAAAAAATTAAAGAAAAATGAGAGCATTTGGCATCACCCAGTATAAAATAATACTCGAAATACATTCTGGCTGTAGCATATGATTATGGGGCTCATTCTCATTTTCTGTATAAATTTTTAAGTCTCAACCGCATGTAATCAGGGAGATATAAAGATTTCTTTAAAAAATTGACGAACATTTTTTTTTTGCTATAACATGCAAAGTTTTAAATCCAGTACAAAGCTATATTCGGGAAACCCAATATACAACATTAGATACAACATACTGCAATCAGAATGAAAAAAATATTAAATATCTAATGAAATGTGAGCATTTTTACTAAATAATTTTTAACTGCGCATGACTAAGTTTTAGCTAAATTTCATTGGTATAATTTAGTAGCCGAATGCATTAAACTACTTATATAAAAACCCAATCAAGTATTGTGTAAACTCAAAAAGTTCTTCGCCAAAGAAGCAACTGGTCTTCAGTTTATCTCGAAGAAACGCTAAAGTATAAGGAGTTTTGCTCACATATTTATTTTAATTCGATAAACTGTAATGCAATTTTCTGTGATTGTAAATAAATATTGAGAAAACCCTCTTAACAATTTCTTTGTTGGGGAACAGCTGAAATTCAGTTTATTCTATGACCAGAGCTGCTCCTAATCCGGCAAATTGTTACTACCGCCTCTTTTCCACACCACTTAATTTTTAGAATATTTGTTTTCTTTATTCATCGTAAATATATTTGAAGAGAATTACTCTAAAAATTAAGTGGTGTAGGAAAAGGGGGGGGGGGGGGAGGGGGAGAGGGGTACTAACAATTTGCCGGATTTGGTTGGCAGCTCTGTATGACGTAGAACTTTTTCAGTTTACACGATTTTTGTTTGGGGTTTTTATATAAGTAGCTCAAAAAATTTCACTGTTAAATTTTGAAAATGAAATTACACTGAACATTTACGCATGCGCAGTTATAAATTTAGTAAAAATACTCATATTTCATTAGATATTTAATATTTTTTTCATTCTGATTGCAGTATACAGTGTTTATTATTGTATGTCCAGTTTCCTGAAAATAACTTTGCACAGTCTTTTCATATTTTGCGTGTTATTGCTAAAAAAAAAAAAAAAAAAAAAAAAAGAAAATTTTTTTGCAATTTTTTAAAGAAACTTTTATCTCCCTGGTTATATGCGTTAGAGACATATAAACTTAATAAGTTAATGAGAAAGAGTCCTATAATCAGATGCTACTGCCATATCGTATTTCAAGCATTAATTATTACAGGGTTAAGCCAAATACTTTCATTTTACTTTAATTATTTTTACCGGTCCTCCTTTCACATCCCTGAAGTTTCAAAATGATTTGTTTAACGTTTTTTGAAATACTTTAAAAAGTGTCTGAAATCGAAAGTGTGCGGTCATTATGGAAAGGTAGTGTACCTAACAAATTTTTAGCACTTCTTCCTTTCTTTTTTTTCCCCCAATTTAGAAAGTTTACACCTTTTAAAGAGCATAATGAATTTTAAACGATTAGTGTTTTAATTACATTCCTAATTGTTTTAAGTTAATATCTAATCAAAATGTAATAGATATATGTATATTAGTTAAAATATTTATTTTTAAAGTGTATTTAAAAAGTGGATGTATTTTTTGAATGAAAGAAACTGAGGTTGTTAACACAGATCTACAAATATAATGTTGGCAAAATTTAATTTATTTTAGTTGATACCTATTTCCAATGTGCTGAAGCCGAAAATGAAGCCAATTTTCCTTTGTTACACGTAGATTTTGCAAATACAGGGTGTCTACCGACACAATACCTTCTCTTTCGTTAGTTTCTAGTATGATTCCATGATTAATTGTAATTAATCATGGAATCATACTATAAAAGTAACCGTATAATTATA
Organism: Salticus scenicus; assembly: GCA_963930645.1. NCBI lineage: Eukaryota > Metazoa > Arthropoda > Arachnida > Araneae > Salticidae > Salticus > Salticus scenicus. The sequence goes on along the minus strand of OZ005655.1, from coordinate 92,306,598 downwards.
TTGGTGGAAGAGTCATGAAAAAATAGCGCACCTTGTATTGATAAATATATGTATGTGATAGAGTAAAATCTAGTTTTGGTTTCAGCCGAGCAAAAACCATCAATATGTCATAATTATCAAATCAAAATTTTAGATTTAGACCTGTGAGATCTTTCACTATTGAGTCATATTAAATGAGGGAATTAAGTTTTTATTTTGGTATGGACTAAATATAACCGAGCAATATTAAGCAAACATATGATATATTTTGCAATTATTTCTGATCATTTTATTAGAAGTACCATATAAATTAGCTTCTTTTTTAAATTTTTTATTAAAAGTTTAATGGATGCAAAATGTACCACAACATTAATAAAAATTGTAGTTAAAAACCTGTTAAAGCGCATCATTACAAATCCTACCAAAGGTAATACAAGCTTAACCAATTTTATACTTCTGAATTTTAATGTAGATACTAAAGTCCGGTCTTCTTGTCCCATCATTTTCCGAGGAGTTCTAATCTCAAAGTTTGAAGGTGGGAGGTGCGAAGTTCGATCTCAGGTTGAGATTTTCAGCCTACCCATTCGAAAGTTTCCAAGGTTTTCTTAAAAACTTTTGTAAATAAGGAATAGAACACCTTAGAATGACCTACACATAAGGCATTCTATACAGGCCTAGAACTTTGGAGTAACCAATGTGATTTTAGCACCACAATAATATTAGTATATTTAGAAGCCTATATTCAAAACACTCTAAACTGACGCGCATTTAAAATAAATCCCAAGGCTGAACAATGAATCTACAAGTGCAAAAACATCCAACTTTAAGTTTCTTTTCCTTAAGTTGAATCTGTACTTATGTAACGTATTTACCAGATTCTTACCTATATTCATGAATATAAACTTACTGTTGGATATTTTTGTACTTATAAATTGATAATAATGAAATTTATTTTAAGTAATATGCCAATTTAGAGTGTCTTCGATACGCTTATAAACATACTAATATTTAATCGGCGTTAGGTAAAGCCGATTGGATGTGCTAGGTTTCTAGACCTGTGGGGATTGCCGTAAGTGTAGGTCTTTCTAAAATGTCTTATCCCTTATTTATACAAGTTTTGGAGAAATCCGCGGAAAATTCCTAATGGGTAGGTCGAAAATCGCAACCTGGGATCGAACCATGCGCCTTCCGCCTTCAAACGTTGAGAGTAGAGCTTCTCAGCCAATGGTGGGGCCTTCAAATATTAGGTATTTTTACATGGATAAATTTACTGAGATTTTCATAATATTATATACGAAATTTACGGAGACTTGGATGTTCTTACCTATGTAATTTTACAGAGACTTGGATGTTTTTCCGTATGTAATTTTACAGAGATTTGGATGATTTTACATATGTAACCTTACAGAGACGTGTTTTTTTTTTACAATGGTAAATTTACAGAGTCTTATATGCTTTTACATGATCGAATTTACGGAGACTTGCATATTTTGACATATGTAGATTTACAGAGACTATGATGTTTCACATATTTAAATTTACAGAGACTTGAATATTTTGATCTATGTAAATTTACAGAGACTATGATTAATGTACAGTGTAGTTTCTCTATATTTTGACAGAATCTCTGTTTTTAATCCTCCGTAAATTTACATAAGACTTAATATAATTAATTACCAATAGATTCTCTGTAAATTCACAAAAAATTTTTTAACAGTGTGGATGCAGTGAAATTCACGGGGCACGGGATAGAGGGGTCCCCATACAGTTCGGACCTAAATCCGTGCGACTTCTTCTTATGGGTTTACACCAAACAGAATCTATAGGAATCCCCTGATTCACTTGAGGGCCTGGAATCGACCATCAGAATTGAGATTGATGCACTTGATTCCGACTCACTCTAGCGCTTTATGGCAGAGTTTCAGAACTGGCTTTATAACACTATAGTCAGGGACGGTAGCCATTTCGAGCACCTTGTATATTAAATGTCATTCATATCTTTATTCAATAACATAGGTTTCATGTTCTTGCATATTTTATTTTTTCCACAACGATCGCTTACTTTCTATCATGTTTTTCGCACCACCCTGTACATTACATTTACATTGCATTATCATTTTTACATTATCACTTCATAGTCTTTTCCAGAGAAGTCCTTCAAACATCGATGAATTAAAACAGATCATAACTGAAGAAATCTCGTGAATAACACCAACAATGCTGCGAAGTGGGTCAAAAACCTGGTTCGACGTGTTCATGTTTGCATTCAAAAATTTTCAACATTTTCTGTGAGGAATGATAATAAAAAAAAGAAAAAAAAATTTAAATTAAATTATGTTTTTCAAAAATAAAATTATTACAGGATTAAAAAACTTGTGCGTCTCCATTTCTGTTTTACCTCACAAATAAAGCTGTATCAGTCCAACAGTGTTAGAAATTGTCTCCCAAACTTAAACAAGGTCCAAACAATCATACTTCAATGTTAGAATAGTTCCTTTATCCATCAGATTTAAGGATTATAAGAAAAACCCACGGGTACTCTTTTAAACGATCACCCTGTATATATGTATATATATATATACATGTGTGTGTGTGTGTATAAGTACTATTTCACATTGAAAAGTTAAAAATTAAAATATAATATAAAATACACGTACTTAAAGTATATTTATACGAAATTTTGTCCCACGCTGCCATATTAAAAATTATGAAATAATGGGATGACTTGTTGAGCAATTGATCCACAAATGCAATCAGCTTTAGATTAGGTCAAAGATTAACTAAATACCAAGTATGGTTAAATTTCGTCCTCTGGTTCGTGACATACAACAGAAACATTTTCTAAAATGTTCAAATCATGTTTAAGACACTTCAAAATGTGTGAATCCCTCGAAAAAAGTATTCACGAATCCAATGTTTTATTCTCCTGTATGTAGAAGAAAGTAACAAAAAAGTTCTCTAAATACTTAAAGAAATAGCATATCTTGTATTTGGTTACTGAAACTTATTTGGAGTGACTCCCACTCGATTTTTCGAACATTTAATAACTAACGATTGCTTAAATAATTTTAAATGAGAATATTCGTTAAATAAACAAACAGGAAAATCGTAATTCGGCTTTTGAGTATTTTTCCCAAGTTGTATGTTGTTTAATGGATCGTAATGTATCCCATTTCTTTTGTGCATCCATGTAAAAGAGCAATAAGTGGTAACTCACAATATCAAATATTTATCAGTTCTCTTTTATTCTTTAAACAATTTAAAATTACTAATGCAAATATTAAATAATTTGAACCCATAGATCGCAATGTATAAAATTTCTTCTTTGTATACCAGTAAAAAAAGTTCTACACTCATGTAAGGCTGTGCAGTTCTTACGATAACAATCTTTACGATACTTACCTATTTATATTACTGTATAATCGGATGTAGAGTTTAGATGCTAGCTCACTTCAAATAATTCGAGTCTATAGTCCGTAAGGATATTATTATTATTATTTTTTTTTTTTTGTAAGTCTTGTAGTCATCAAAATCCATACAAATCGTGGAATGGTGACTTATAATTTACCTACAAAACTTCTTTTCTCTGAACTAATCGAACTGCGTTAACACTATTTTTTGATGCGTTGCTTCAAGAAAGATGCAATATTTCTCCGTATTTCAGCATTTTTCAAGGCTGGGTTTGGTATGTGCTTAATTTTTTGATGCGTCTATCTAAGTTAGCGCTGGTTATTATGCAAGATTTACTTTTTTCTTACATGTCATTACTTTTTTAAAAATCAAAGAATTCCTATTCTGGGAGAACAGAAAAATTTAAAATTTAAGATGATTTCCAGGTTTTGTTTAGTGAGTTCATGAAAAACATAGGGCTTTAGTGAAATTATATCTATGTAATTGACCGAAAACAATCGGAAAGTGTATATCTCATTGTGCTGCCAGGTTCATAATAACACATCGTTCAATAAGTCTCGGGACTAATCTCCAGATAGCGTCGAAAATGAAATATTTCTGTGTGGGTAAAGTAAACCTAACTTTCAAAAGATACACGTTAAAGTTTCATGATATTTCGATCGTTTGTTGCCGAGATATAAAAGTTTTAGTGACCCTACTTTTGATGTTTTCAAAATGAGGGACAAAGCTGAATTTCATGAGTTGATTAATCATTGCTTTGTGATAGGCAAAAATATTGCTGAAATTTAGCAATGGCTTAACAGTTTCAACAGTATTTTTGTCCATCAAAAGTCAAAACACAATGTTTAAACAACAAACGAAATTCAGATTTGTCCCTCATTTTGTAAACATCAAACGTAGGGTTACTAAAACTTTGATATCTCGGCAGCAAACGATCGAAATATCATGAAACTTTAACGTGTATCTTTTGAAAGTAAGGTTTACTTTACCCACACAGAAATATTCCATTTGCGGCGCTATCTGGGGACTGGTTGAACGATGTGTTAATTCCTGACGACTATATTTAGCTAGAAAACTGATTTCGTTGTTTTCGATGACTGGTGTTGCTTTGCTAGTACAAACGCTCGCATTAACATCGACAAATCGATCTTTTGGAATTATTGTTGGATTCTTAATTATTTTACAGTATGATATCCAAATGCTTTTTTGATATTTTTTACTGCCTCTACTGCTTTTTGTTTTGATTGAACTCAAAACGTGAAGTATTTGTAAGTGACTTATATTCCTATTGTGTCTATAAAGTTAACACCAACAAACAACACAGGGATATCTAAACTTCAAGATCAACAAACCCGTACGCCTTGTGGCGGTGTTCATAAAGTCGCTTCATGTTTCATGAATTATATTAGAATCTCTCAAACAGTTATATAAATATTCGAATTTTAAATTAGAATTGAACAATGTCTTGTTATCAACCTCCACATTTTAATATTTTGCACAACTTTTAAAAGTACAACTAATTATATAAAATAACTACAAATGTATTACACTGAAAAAAAAAATCTGTTACGGGCATCTAGAAAATAAACTATGACTCTCGTAAAAATTGTGATCGTAAAAGTCATGTCACCCTTATCTAGTCTCCTTTGCTATCAAGTTCTAAAAATCTCTATTATAGCTCTAGAGTTCCAGTTTCCTTATCGTGGAGTCAAAAAAATTTTAAAATTTTCGAAAAAAAAAAAAATTGCAAACACAAGAAGCAAGTTTTAGTACTACAGTGGAGCACCGTTTATACGTTTTTTAAGGGGCCGTTCCTAAAAAACGTATAACTGAAAAAAGCATACAACTGAAAATTCGTTTTAACATTAATACACAATAAAGTATCATATTAATAATAAAAGTCTAATCAATTTTCATGATTTCCTTTACATTTATTCGAATAAGATGTATTTTTAATTATGTTTAAAATGTTTTTAAAAGGTTGAATAAAAATTAAATGATAATTAAAAATATAGAAATTCAGAATTTTTTTTCAAGATTACGGTTTTAACCTTTAAAGACAAAGCCATTTGTTCTCTAAACGAAAATGACATTTTTGCAAACGATTAAAAGGAAGGAAAGAAAAAAATTGTTTCTCTAAACGTAATGTCAAATAAACACGTTAAGAAAATCTTCCAAGTCGCCCAACGGAAGTGAGTAATAAATCTTCAAGCTTACAAAATGCCTATAAAGTTGTGGGCTTTTTTTCCTTTCATACCCCATTCCTGGAATCAATTAAAAGAGAAAGTGGGAAGTCTTCAAGTGGTCACTTTGTTACTACTACCATTCAACCCAGTCGCCAATTGCCCCCTTCCCCCCAGGCTATCTATGCTAGCCGCACTTTGTCACCATAGTTCTAAGAAAAAATAATCGAAAAAAATAAGAGTAAAATATAAAGAGCATTCATCTTTTTTTTTTTTTTTTTTTTTAAATCCTACAGTGAAACTCAAACTTGGGATTCTACAAGGAGAAAAAAAAAAAAAAAAAAAAAAGTATAAGTGAAATTAAGAATTTACTTGTGTCGTATAAACGAAATATTTTAACGTTAGAATTCAATGGAATGATTTGGGACCGAAGTCGAGAAACGTATAAATGAGAAAAATGTATAAATGAGAAACGTGTAAAAGGTGCTCCACTGTATAATAGTAAATCAAGCGAAAAATTTTCACAATAGAAAGGATTTATAATACTTATAATACTCATAGCAATATTCTACCATCCTGAAAAGTATAGACTAGAAATTCTCGATCATTTCGAATATTCAGTTTATCTTATGCTCATAATTTAGAAATCTATATTTCTAGATAAGGGATTCAGAAAATGACAACTCATTCGTTCTTAATGAAGACAGTATACTTTTTTCTCGGTGTAGCAATTTTAGTCGGGTATTTGTAGTCGAGCTACTATAAAAATATAGAATATACTTGGCATTAAATCATTTAAATCAGGAAATCATGTATCTATACATTTAAATGCTCTGAAATAAATGCTCTCTGTACATTGTTTCGAAAGGTAAATCTGAGTAATACGAAGAGTCTGAAGATGCTAGACATGAAATGCTTTCTAAATTTTAGAGAAATGATTTCGGCCTGCGGTTTAAGTGAAACATTCATAGTTTGTTTACATAAACAGTCAACAGTTTTGGACGCATTAAGATTTACGGATGACAATTGTATGAAGAGAATTTTTACAAAATGATGCTATTTAATATTAAATGAAATTATTATATGTTACTTGAAGATGAAAACGAAATAAACAGAACATTTTTTTTTTTTTTTGAATAAATGAAAATAAAAATAGTAAAAAAAGAAGAGGTTAGGTTCTTTTTAACCTCTTTTTGTTTAAATGAAACATTAATAATGATGGAACACGATGAAAAACTGGAATGTTGCGGCCATCACAATAATTTCTACTGTATCATTGTATGTAACAGAACTACCTATCAGTTAAAATTCGCAAAAAATAATCACACTAGCTACTCACGATAAAGTTTTTATACATGCAATTTTGTGCAATTTTAACCAATAGCTGCTAAGATACAGTCATATGGAAAATTGCAAAAAATGATTAATAGCAGCGTCATACGTTGGTCGATATACACCCAAATTGAATCAGCAAAATATTTCTTAATATAGTTCTTTTGAAAAATAGTCATACTAAAAATTTACACCCCAGAGGATAAAAATCTTTCAGGGGTAAAGCTAATTTTATATTAATTGATTATTATTATTAGAAATAATTTTTTTAAATATCGTTATATATATATATATATAAATTTCCTGATGAATGTTTAATTATCTTTTTGTGTACGGTTATGTGAAATTTCCTCTTATACTTCCATATTAAAAATTATGAGAAAACGTAACGGTTGCACCAACTGAGTGAGTCGTATATACCAAAAGTTAATAGACAACAAACAATTTACGTCAAGGTGCAACTATACATAGGAATTCTCTGAATTAGTTCTCGTCACACTTACACACAGACATCATTCAAAAAGTGATGAAATCACGTTCAGGACTTCCTTAAATATATTGTACTGTCAAAAACCTGTTGTTAAATATTTCTGAAAATTCAATACTTTTTACCTTATGAATATCGTATAAAGTACTAAATTTATTGATTAATACTGATACATATTTATGTGAAAAATAAATAAATAAATATCATAAACAAAGGATTTTCTTTTTTTGTTTCCTCATTTATCGCCAAGTAGTAATTTTTTTTAGATGCTAGAAAATTCGATAAACTGCTTAGCTATAATATTCATTCCAAACTTAAAAAAAAAAAAAAAAAAAAAAAAAACGCTAACCAATAAATAACAACAGTGTTTTACAAATATGATGCAAATTGTCATAATATAAAAATGTATTTCATGCAAGTACATTAGAATAAAAAATGTATTTGTCGAGAATATATATGAAAAAATTAAAATAAAATAAAATAAAATGAAATGAAATAAAGATCCAAACAAATAAACAAAATATCCTAAAGATGATTTCCCGATACACCCCATTTTTTTTTTAATATATATATATATAAGACATAAATAGCTTTAGAGAAATATGCTGAATCCAAATAAAAATTTTACGTTTTTTGCATGGATATTTTTATCCTATCAACGAAAGTAATAGTTTTCTCAATAGTAATACATTTCTCGTTATATTTCGAACAATGAGAAATTTCTAAGTAATTCAATTTATCTGCTTGGATAAATTTTCAAAGTACAAATAAGAAATTATACGTAAATTCTTTGCGACACTTGAATTTCTTATAGACAATTTTAAAATATTCATGTGAATGAATAAAGGATTTAATTTTCCTAAAAATGCATATAAGAAAAAAATATAGAAAAAGGAAATAAAAGAAAAGCAATTCTCCCAACTCATGCATTTATAACATTTTATTACCCATAGTAAAGGAAAAAAAAAAAAAAATCATAGATTATGGGGAAATGTTGCCAACAAGAGGGCCAGGGAATCCCCTTAAAATTAATTTTAGTCCGTAATTTTAACTATGCCCGTAATTCACAGTATGATAGGGAATTCCCCTACCTCTAAAAGAAAGTAGAAGTTTATGATTTTAAAAAAGAAATTTCAATGACTTATGTACATTAATATGTTATATACATATTTTTGTTTGGATATATCATCAATTTATTGGAATTTATGGTTGCAGAGTTTCTCCAGTTAATTAAAAGTCTGATAAGATAGTTGTTTTAAGCTTCTTTCGTTGAAAAGAGAGGTTTATGTAAATTTATTATTTTATCCCGTGAAATAAATGGGTTTTGCCTCAACACCTCCTGTAATAATGCCTCCGAGCTGAGCTCTACGTCATGGAAGATCGGCCGATTTTTTCCAATCAACACTTCCTATGATACATGTTGAATCGTGGAGATTGGATGAAATCGGCCGATCTTCCGTGACGTAGAGCTCAGCTCGGAGGCATTATTACAGGTGGTGTTGTTTGCCTTAGAATTCGAAAAATTTAATCTCCCGTAAATACATATACTAGGCGAGACATATTAATCCCGGTCGTTATATTGAATGCCCCAGCCCCTCCCCCCCCCCCCCCCCGTTCCCGCTATTCAATGTCTTTTTCTAGTCAATTTCGTCCCTTTATTACTTCCAGTGCGAGCTTTTTTTTTTTTTTTTTTTTTTTTTTTAGACACTTGACATTGTGAGTTTTTTTGCTTTTCTTCCCGTGCTATTTTTATGGGGGTTTTGCTTTTCCCCCCTCTTTTTCTACATTCTAAAGTGCGGTAAATAAATAAAATTTCTGTTTTTCAAACTTTTTTTTTTTTTTTTTTTTTTTTTAAGTATCATATAATTTATAAAATAATATTGACAATTTTGTTTGGAACCGGTATAACAATCCTTAAATACATATGCTTTTATGTAGTGATTTTTCCCCACCAGCAGTTTATTATTGAACTAGAGAGAATACAGTAATAAATAAATAAATAAACTGTATATTTACTCCATGACAAATTTCGCAAACATCATACTCTGATTGCTTAGATTTTTTTTTTTTTTTATTGTTTACACATATAATCAAATTGTATGTTTGACCCGAAGTCCACTTGTAAGTCTTCGTCGAGATGAAGACAGATAGGTTTATGTTTTTTTTTCGACCGGAAACAATTGTTACGAGTTCATTGCATTTTATGATGTTTATTCAAAACTTTGTACTTATTACTTTAAAATGCCAGTACTGTGGTGCTTTCTTATTATATTTTAAAATATCTGATTTTGTTTCGTATTCATGAAAACGAAGGATGAATGTTTTTCATATTATATTCCATGTGAAATACTTTTGTATAGATAGTAAATATGTGTTAATTTAATTTCAGTTCGGGCCTTTTAAAGATATTAAAATATAAACGAGAAATTTTATAATTTCGTTCATATAGGTAGTGTATTTCAATTATTTTATATGTCCCTGTTCCTGTATAAATTGTTCGGAAAATGTAATTATTAGAGTTTTCATTTCGCGTGCCGTAACAACTTGTGTTGAACGTATTTTTTTTACCATGAAAAACCCTGTGATTCGATAATGACATTCAGACGACTGAAAAAAAGTTAAATAATCAATAATGCAGTGTCTTAAGGAATCAGAGCTTAATTATAAATATTTTATTAAAAGGAAAGCTGATACGAGAAAGGGACGATGCCTTACAGTAATTATTCAGTAAGATTTTAGATTTTTAGTGACTTTACAGATCGATGAAACAGAAGAGAATTAATTATTTTTTAGCCAACTCAAGTGCAGAATCATATGTTGGCATTCATTTTATTCACCGCAAGAACAAATAAAAAACGAGCAGTTTCAAGATAGGTTGCCATTTATCCCTTTAATAATTTTGAATATTTTCAACAGCAGTGCCAAATTACAGTAACCAGATAATTTCGCCAAATATTTTGCCATGAGAATGAGAGATCCAATTGTTTTCAAGAAATAAAGTATACTGAAATAAATTATGATTTATCGGACAATTGGTGAAATAGCTCAATAACAATTTTAACTTATATATATATATATATATCTTGACCATATGTTCGAATTTTGTGGTTAGGTTGCAAATTATAATAATGTTTTCACATTAGACGTATTAGTAATGCATTGTATTATTATAATAATGATAATTTTGAATAATATAAATATAAGAAATAATTTTAAAAAATGTGTTGCAGCCGTCACAGAACACCTTTCTGTGTCATATAGCTTAATTTAAGTATCGTAATCATATTATTTTGAATATTTCATATATTAGATATAAATTTGTTTCATTTTTTATTTCGTTTTAATCTGACAAAACGCCCCGATTCTCCTCATAGAAAACATATAATTTGAATAATTAATTGATTTAAATACCATATTGTTTTGAATACCTGAAAGCCTATGATATAAATTTGTTTAAATTTTAACCAGAAGAATCTTAAAAAGAAAACCTTTAATGTTCATCTTAAAATCATAACACAGATAATTCATTGTTCATCAATGATACGAATCAGCATTGATAAAAATAGGCTTTTAACAAATTAATAATAATTTAAATAATTAATTAATTCAAACGCATGAGCCATATTATTTTGAATATAGTTAGTCATTAGTTATAAAATTTTTTTATTAATCTGAAAAGAAGCTCTAAAGATAATCGCAGAAAATAAAGCACAGATAAACTATTTTACATCTATACGAACCAAAATTGAATAAGAATAGTCCTTCATTTTAAATACTTTATACATATATATATAAAGTTTGATACAATTATTAAGAATAGGGGGTAAGATATATTTATTGCGTAACTCGGGAAAAACAGCCCCACTTTATACTCGCTATTCCCAAAAACTGAATAAATAGCATAAAAATTTTAAATATGATATTTCGTGCTATTTTATATCATAAAAGTCGAGTTAAGCTCTAATGCATATTATCATAAACAGCGCTTAGTTGTTTTACCATATATCACAAATTCTTCATAATGAGCCTATTATGTAATAAATTTGGACAATTTCGATTTAAATATGATTATCAACCAAACCGTGAAATGAATGTCATAATAGTGCCACATAAATAAACTTATTTCTCAAAATGAGTAGTGCATATAAGATAGCTCATATAATAAATTTTGACATTTTTGTCTTAAATACGTCTAAATTTAGTCATCATGTACATCTTGAAATAAATAACATTACAGCGTCCTGTATTTGGTAATATACACAAAATATCAATCAGTGTAGATTTATGTCGAGATTCCCATTAATACAGAATTTTAATATTCTATGCCTGAATTCACAAGGTAAACACAAAAGTTGTGTAGCATGCAGACAGGCTACCGTTTAAAATTGCGAAATCGTATTCAAGTGTAATTTATATATAATTCTAGCAAAAACATGATGTCCATTTTCTTCTCGAATCCAATATGAATTTGTTATGGATTCATCCTTTGATCTATACAACTAATTGAAAATTTGAACAAAATGTTGATGTATCGTTTAACATATATTAACATTTCATGTAACACACCTCACTGCCATGATGGCTTAAGTGAAATTGAATTGAATTTCACGACCTTCACAATTTTAAGTAACAACTAGCAGGCTTTGCCCGCTTCGCTGGACATTAAATTTAAATGAGTTGTCAAAATCCCATATCTTTATTAATAACCTAAGTTCTCGCTGTGATTGGTAGAGGTTTTCTCGCTCGCAAAGTGAGGAGTCTGGGTCTCCACTATCTTCGGCAAAACTTACCCACTTCTTACTTCCCCTTCCTCAGCGGGTGAAATCAAAGATTTGCAAAATCACACTAATGTACATAATGCGTACACTTAATCAATATCCGCACACCAAAATTCGCCATTCTAAGATAATTCAAAGCGAATTCAAACGGAAAAACATGTTTTTACACATGTTTATTGGGAAAGACTTCAGTATAACTCCACAAAGATATTTGGCGATTTTTTTGTTGACGATTATGGCTAAATCATAAATCTAAAAATCATAAACCATATATGATAAATGATAAAATCATATCTAAATCATAAATCATAAAACATAAAATCCAAAATCCAAAATAAACAACATATTAGGCTGCCATATTATATTGCAAACAGTCCAGAACGACATCGTTATCCTTCAAAACGACGCCAAAGAAAAATCGCCAAATTCAGCTGTGGGGTTATACTGAAGTTATACCATTTATTTCCCTCCGACTCCTAGAAGGGGGGGGGATTTCGAATTTCGTGAAATCCAGTTACAATAAGTGCCGGATGCAAACAAACAATTTACGCACCAAATTTCGTGACCACAGAAGTCTTTAATAGAAAATATTATAAATAAATAAATACAAAACGCACAGCTTTAGTATGGGAACCCTCTGGTGACTTTAAATATTTTAAGCCATTTTTGCGATGAACTGAATTGGCTATCTCAATTGTGCAATTAAAGATCTTGGCGAGAAACGTCCGAGCTACTTCGTTTCCGAATTTTAAAATTTGCCAAAGGGATCCAATACTAAAGCTGTTCCATACACTAAATAAATAAAATAAAATAAAATAAAATAAAAACTCTTTTCTGATATTTACAAAATAAAAATAAAAAATCTTAATAAAATGCAAATTATAATCATTTACAGTTAAGGGGAGAACATAAAAAAAACCCTCATAAGGTACATAATAACAACAAAAAATTTTGTTTTACTGCAGGAAAGAAAAGTACTGCTTAATTAAATAAAAATATTAAACTAATGCCAAATATCTCTATGAAAATATTTATCCACGTGCAAATTCCTCATTAAAAAAAAATATATATATAAAACCTTTTACCGAATCTGGGTTAAAAACGGAAAAAGGGTAAAATAAATTAGAAATATCATACCTATATTTATAAATTTGATAAAAAATCAAAGGGGCGATTTTTCTGAATCTAGAGGTGCAAACAGTTTTTCGATGCGACAATTAGATTTTTTAAAAATAACTAAAGTATGAAATTATTTAAGTGGCAACGGAAAACGTAAAAAGGAAAAAATAAATTAGAAGTATCAGACCTATCGTTACAAATTCAGTACCAAATGAAAGGGGTGATTTTTCTGAATCCTGGGGTGTAAACAGTTTTTCGATACGACAATTAGATTTTCTAAAATTAACTAAAGTTTGAAACTTAGATGGCAACACTTCATTTCAATCTTTTCATAACTTGTAGTCCGAATCACGCGAATAAAAAAGTCTTTAACTTAAAAATTTATTTTTATATTTTATTTTTCCATTCAAAGCGTTTTAGTCAAAAATATTTATGGCGCATGCGCAGGCGTTTTTTACCCACAAATTAAACACTATTCATAATTTTGAAAATTTCTATAGATATAATTTTAAGTTGGGTGAAGACCTAAGTTTCTGCCAAGCGCCTTTGAATTCCATCCAGCCGTTCTCGAGTGATGCCCGGACAAACGTGTTTTAGTCTTTTACACCCAGGGGGGAACGGGGGGGAATTTATGAAAAGTTGATAGATATAATTTTAAGTTGGGTGAAGACCTAAATTACTGCCAAGCGCCGTTGAATTCCGTCCAGCCGTTCTCGAATGATGCCCGGACAAACGTGTTTTAGTCTTTTACCCCCCAGGGGGGAACGGGGGGGAATTCCTGAAAAGTTGATAGATATACTTTTAAGTTGGGTGAAGACCTAAATTCCTGCCAAGCGCCGTTGAATTCCGCCCAGGCGTTCTCAAGTGATGCCCGAACAAAAATAGCGACATACGGACACGATGACACACACACACACACACACACACACACACACACACACACACACAGGCAAAATTTTCTGAAGTCATTTTCGGCTTTCATGGGGTGTGAAACGTGAAGATATCGCAAAATTTTTCGATTCCGACAAATTTACAGACAAAAGTCTGATTTTATTAATATAGATGTTCTAGCCATATATTGTTAGTATTGTTGTTAAAAATAATAATACTATCATTATTACTTCTATTATCCTACTACCGTAGGTAATGGATGTATTGTATTTGGTCCAAAAATGCAATATCGAGATTTCACCTGATTTACACGTTTTAAGGTTCCCTGAGTCCAAAAAAGTGGTTTTTGGCAATTGGTCAGTGTGTGTGTGTGTGTGTATGTATGTGTGGAATCGTCTGGCTATTATATCTCCGAAACTAATAAAGATAGAACTATAAAACTTCAGAATTAAGACAGGTCCGGTGTACAGATGAATTTTCTAAATTTTGGTGAACATTGAAAAACCGGAAGTAGGTCATCGGAGACCGGAAGTGGGACCGTAAGTTCGTATCTCAAAAACGGCTCTAACGATTTTGTTCAAATTTGCTATATAAACACTCTATTAGATGTCCTTTCGAATGATATAGTTGGTTAGTTCAGGAAAATTGATAGGCGTCCTGTATAAATATTTCAATTTCAGGTCTTGCAAGCGCGTTCCTTTAAAAACGACTGTACGGATTTTTTTCAAACTCGCCATATTAACTCACTTTTAAATATACTTTTGTATGTAATTATTGTTTTCCGGTTAATAATTGATTTTTTGTTGGTATCTCAAAAACGGCTCTAACGATTTTCTCTTTTGGTCACTTTTATGTTATCTGATCACATTATTTCTCACAAATGCATATAATACGTGTAATAGTGGGTAATGGAAGTCAATTGGTTGTTCCATACCAGATTTTTTTTTTGTAACTTATTGTTTTCATTGTTACATTTTTTTTCAATTCTTAGTTATATATATATATATATAAAGGGGGTGTTAAATAACAGTAAAAACTGAAGAAAATTGCACTTAATAATAAAAAGTAATTTTTGCAGGGGTTGATCCAGGTTTTAATTTTTGGGGCCCATTTTTGTGAAAAACAAATTACTTTTGTGAAATTTTTATTTATTTTTGTGAAAATCTAAATACTTTTGTGAAAAAAAGAATTGTTGCTAGAAACTTTTCATTTTAGCAATTACTCTATCTAATGTTTAATATCAAGTTAATAGCATTTTGTTAAACAAGTATAGACACTCATTAAAAATAGTACTGTAAACATGGAAAATTTTTACAAAAGTATTATATTTATAAAACAAAATTTTGTGGAAGGGCTGTTTTTATAAATCTGAATTTTGTGAAGGGACCCATTTTCTGAATTTGAATTTTGTGAAGGGACCCATTTTAAGGATTTGAATTTTGTGAAGGGGCAGCAAAAGGGTCCCAACTTTTGCCTGAATCGACCCCTTTTTTGTTTACATTAATTACGTTGTTGCACATAAATATCTACACTTCCTCTAATAATTTATAAAGATTCTACATTTATCGTTTTTTAGAATATTTTATCTTGTCAGAAGTTACTCTGAAAATATTAAAAGTTAAAAATAAAATTATTACACTGAAATAAAATTTTGCTCTTTCATTGGGCTTTTGTGTACTTTTTCTTCAGCTTTTCTTTATCCTTCAAAAGACAATATTTTTTGAATAAAACATGTTTTTTGAGCTTTGGAACACAGAAAAATTTCTATGCCATCCAATACATCTGCTGAAATAAATTCCTAAAGTATAAATAAAAGACGACACGTAAAATTTTTGCGACACTTGAATTCGCAATATACCTTTAGAAAATACTCAAACTAATGAATAAAAGATTTTCTTTTGTGGATATGAAAAGAAACAGTTATACTGAACCTTTTAGTATATATAGTTTATTGTGATATAATGTCCAAAATAATGTTGGTACTTTATTTTAGTACTTTATAGTTAAATATATGTTTCAAGTCATGGGATAATGTATTTTTAAGCCTCATATTTTTCTTAAAGAAGTTTATAGACAGACTCTTAGAAATACATAAATAAACAACTGCACTTACTTACTGTTAGATCTCCAGTCTGCTCCATCCGTATATATTATTTGTTATTATTATTATTATTTTAAAATTCTATTCTTGTGAATATTATTTTTACTGTTTATATTTTCTATAAAAGCAGTTAAAATAAATAGCTAAAAGTTTATTATAATGTACTACTTTACAATTCATTAATGTAAAAGGATTATTAATTACATAAATTATATCTTTTGTACATAAATGCCTATATTTTCATCAATAGTTCTAATAATTCATGAGATTCACAGTTTTTTTGAAACAACATTTCCTATTATGGGGGAGCGGCAATGAATGGGCCAATTTTTGGTTTACTAGTTTTATAATTTTTTCTAATCAGTTTCTTTGGCTCAAAGTAGTACGATGTTATTTATTTGGTTATATGAAAATGTAATAAAAAATGAAAGAAAATGTCTACAATAAATGACCACTTAAGGAAAAAAAATGACAAACCCCTTTATTTCCATGGGTTGAAGGACTATTAAAGGAATGGGCTACAAAATGAAACTCAATGAAAAAGTGAGGAATAACCCTCTTTCATTCACAAATGCATACTCACAAAATATTGAAATAACAAAAAAGAATGACACATGAAACATAAAACATATATAGTAAGCATAATGAAATAGTAATATACGTTAACGAAATTTTATCTATCAATCTTGATATTAAATGACATATTGTAACAACATGCAGAATTTTATTATTTATTTATACACAGCTTTGTTAACTTACTAATGTCTTCAAAGATCATAACACTGACATACGATGCGTCGGAGAAGAAAATATTACAACTATTTTCTATTTTAAGAAGGAATCTAATGTTAAATTATTTTTTATCTTGCAGCTGTAATTCAATTTGACCAGCATTTTGAACTAGATCTTTTTTTTTTTTTTTTTTTTTTTTTGACGACGTAAAAGAAAATCATTAATTTTTAAACGTAGCTTTTAACATTCTCTGAAGACAATAATTCTTTTACAGTGTTTTTGGAATTATTCTTCAAGAGCTCTTTACTGGAACAAGACCCCAACATCCAGTGGTTGCATAGCATCTTATGTGTTTGGAGTTAGACGAAAGATTTTTTTTTTCATTGTTTGTAGTTTATTTTAACTCCCAACATTTGAAAATTTTAGAATAAATTGCTAAGCCTAACTCATACCCTTTACCATCACACACACACACACACACACACACACACACACACACACACACACACACACACACACACACACACACACACACACACACACACACACACACACACGCACAAAAAAAAAAAAAAAAAAGAAAGAAAATCTAAATCAAATATTCTCCGTTCAGAAAGTTTTAGCTTACATGTGCAAAAAAATAATTTATGTTACATATACCAGCAGATAGATTTATAGCGCATATATTGGCACAGTGCTGAAAGTACAAGTTTCTAAAAAGGTTCTTACTGTTCTAGAGTAGTGATAAAACAAAGAGTAATACAGGAACATTACGTAATTCTAGATTTCGAAGCGATTATCTTGAGCATCCAATACTTTTTTGTCAACATTACTGTAGCTGCACAATTTTCTGGTGATAAAAGTTGGTGGTCTACGAGGAAAAAAATTCCGTAAATGCGTTATTAAGGTCTTTATCGTTGGCGTAGGATCGCTCACGGACAAGGTTGTTGAAAGAATAATACAAGTAGTAATCTGTTGGCGCAAGGTCAAATGAATATGGTGAATGCAACAGTGCACAATTGTGATTCCCCAATGCTGGATCCTTCTGCTGTAATGTATGGTGCCTCTTTCGTAACTGTTGTGAATAGAAGTCAGCAGTGACGCTTTGACCAGGTGGAGGGTCTCTTAATGTGCCACTTGATGACAAGTCTACCAAACAGACAGTATAACTTTTCGTAGTTGCATAGTGAGGTGTTAAGGTGTACTAAAGAGGATCATGTGGCGACAACCAATGTCCGGTACGGCTAATAATGTCATGTAGGTCTCACATTTTGTTACCTGCGAGAAAGCTGTCAAATATATATGTGTTCTGGGGCCGACTAGTCAGGAGCAAACAGGCTGTCACTGGTTATTTTTTGATGGCTGCCGAAAATGTGCGGGGAACTTATTT
This sequence comes from Salticus scenicus, assembly GCA_963930645.1. Lineage (NCBI taxonomy): Eukaryota > Metazoa > Arthropoda > Arachnida > Araneae > Salticidae > Salticus > Salticus scenicus. Next base: position 92,288,195 of record OZ005655.1, on the reverse strand, counting down.
GCTTAATTTCTATGATTTCTCTATCCCTTGCAGGTGCAGTGTGACTGTTTCAACAGAAAAATGGATCCTTTCTTGAAGTTCATGACACGTTATTTCATTGTTCGCCTCGATGACTATATTCAAGATCTCGTCATCCAACACACGTGGGTGTCTACTGCAAGGTTCAATGGCAAGGCATACATTTTTCGAATGGAATTTGTAGAACCAGTGCCTGGTCATGCGTTTGCTCACAATACTCTCCCTAAATGTCTGGCGTATTTGTCGGGAACTTCCAGGCACAATTTAAAGTTATACAACAAGCACACGCGAAGAAGCTGCTTCGATACTTCCATCCCTCTTTTATAGTGAATGAGATATGACTGCTGTGTGTGAGACATGTGCTTGTATTATTGAAAGTCATTATTTCGTAATTTCCAATCGCTTGTCAGATACGTGTCTCATTTTATAGAGGCTGTTCGCACATTTTTTAGATGATTTTGATGGAGTGTACTGAAGCAATTTCTCTCATATTTCGTATTTTATTTGTTCAGTTTGATAGCCCTTGTTCTTAACTAACATTCTACATCATAATTTCTATGATAATAATGCTTTTTATAATATCGGAAGAGGTATATTTTTCTACTCCTCTTGAACGGCTTTCCAGAGTCCACAAAGCGTTGTAGGTCGGTGTTTGGATAATGTTGATTTTAAGAGTCGAAAAACACAAAAATCCAACAGTGATACATCAGAAGATTTAGCAGGAATGTCAGTGAAGGGTATGGTTTTAATTCCCGTTTTTTGCTCCATTTTTTTCTAGAAAACCAATTGCGGATTGCGATGTGTGGTTGCTTCTTTTGTCTTGATACAGTTCAACGGATTGATAGCATTGTGGATAAAGATCTGGATTTTCATTTTTAAAAATTGGAATTAAAATATGTTCTTGATAGTATTTAGAGCTGATTTTGACATTTTTGTCACATTTTTTTTGCTTTTATCTTGCGCTTGTATGAGAAAACCAGTGGCAATCATAAATCCTTTAGAAAAACTCTCTTTTGATGCTTTGAGCCATGTAGCAATTTTTTTTCTCCACTTTTGTGATAATAAATTGACCTTTTTTTATTGCAACCACTTAAATAGACCCAAGATTCATCTGTTGTTGCAACATTTTTCCATTTTTCTCCTGATAAATGCTTTTCATAACGATTTCACTAAAAACTATCTTTGGAAAGAGTGGAAACCTATCCTTCCATCCACTGCCATTTTAAAAGCGCATGTTTGCATCTAAGCAAAAATTATAAATATCAGAAGATAAATAAAACTTCCAAAAATATAACTGTTGTGAAAATAAAATTCTCCATGCAAACGATTTTTTCTTACTTCGAAATAAAATCGTCTAAAAAATGTGCGAACAGCCTGTATTTATGAGCACATGTTTAATTTGACGTCAAAACCGGCAAGAACTGTTTTGTTTACCTTGTAAATCTACCAAAAATTTGGGAATGAAGTTTTTAGTGTGTCTATATTTATTGCTTCTTTGAAGCATAATTTCACTGTATTTAGAATTACTTTGAATAACATTGAGAACAAATTTATAAGAATAAAACAAAACATTACACTTCCTCGTCTTTTCTTTTGAGCTTTTTGTCCTCTTCCCTTATCCCACAAGCGAATATTCTCAGAATAAAACATATTTCGTGAGTATCCGAAAACAGAAAATTACATAAGCTATTCAATATATCTCCCTACATAAATTCCTAACGTATAAATATGAGTGGGAACGTAAAATTTTTGCGTCACTTGAATTCGTAATATATGTTTTGAAAATACTCTTTCTAATCAATAAAAGGCTTTCTCATGTGTATATGAAAAGAAATAGTTCAATTTAAGATTTTAACATTTATATTTTATTGCTTTATAAGATAATGTTGGCACTTTGTTGTTAAATAAATTTATCAATTCATGCAAGATATACATATATATATATATTTAACAATAACTTTAATTCTTTATTAAAGAAATTTCTAGTCGAACTTTCAGAAATACATAATTAAATAAATTTATTATCTAATTATATAGCTGGAATATGTTTATTACAGATGTACATTATTTTTAGCGAATTATATTTTGATGGGGATTGCCTACTTTTTGTGGTTTTAATTTCAATAAAAGCAAATACAGAGAACAGAAAATCTCAATAAAATGAATTATTTCAGAATTACTTAAATAGATTATTACTTCATAAATTTTACCGGCGTACTTATATAACAATGTTTTCATTGAGAGGTAAAATAATTTATGAGATTTTAAGTTAATTGTATTAGTTGAAGCATCATTTCATTATATTTAGAACTACTCTGAATGACACAAAAAATAAAATTATTAAAGTAAAATAAAACGTTGCTTTTTCATTTTGTTTGCTTTTTTTCTTTTATCTTCATTTATCCCACAAATAAAATCTTTTGGAATAAAACATATTTCGCGGATACTCGATCAGAGAGAAATGCGTAAGCTATTCTATACATCTATGCAGGTAAATTCATAAAGTATAAATAAAAGGCGACACGTAAAATTTTGCGACACTTAAGTTCCTAATGTGACTTCTTGAAATACTCTAGCCAATGAATAAAAGATTTTCTTTTATGGATATGAAAAGAAAAAAAAAAAGAAATAGCTCCACTGAAGTTTTTAGAACATATATTTTGTTGCTAAATAACATCCAAGACAATGTTGGTACTTTGTTTTTAAAAAAAGTTTTCAATTCATGTGAGATTTGTTTTTTAACTATAACACTAATGTTTTAATAAAGAAGTTTATAGTCAAACTTTCTGCAATAAATAAACGCATAAATAAACAGATAAAAAAGGAAAAAAAAATCTGAACAAATAGATTTGTTTGTTAGATATAAAAAAGCCATAGGTATAGTAATAAGACATAGACTGATCATCGTGGGGGAAAATATGATCCCTTTTCGGGGAATGACGGTCATTTTACTCTCTAATGGCTGTCTTTTCCCGAGTGAACACCACACACAGAACACAGGTATGCATACAGATATTTTAGCTTGTAAAATTTATTTATAATTTCTGTACTAAAGGTCAATGAAAAACTCCAGATACAGTTTCAAATTCATTTTTCTTTTCTTTCTTTTTATTTTTGAATAAATAGTGACATTTAAAATATTATATATGTATAAATTACTTAAAATTAATTAATTTGTTAAATAAAGAATTAATTAAAATAATTTTAACTAATTAATTAAAATTAATTTTTAAAAATTTCCTGAAAAATAACGCCAGTATTTACACCACAATAAAAACAAAACAATTGATCATGAAAATTATACTTTAAATAAATTAGTGAAATGTACCAAATACACCAAGATATGTGGAATATAACTTATGTATGGAAAGTTATCCTACTTGCTTTAATAAATTTTTTTTAAACAATTAAGTATCACGCAAATTTCATGTTCATCAACTTCCGCAATAGTTCTATTCTATTTGCCGAGGGGCCCCGGTAGCCCAGTCGGTAGAGCGCCGGCCTCGTAATTGGAAGATTGCGAGTTCGGTACTCGAGCCGGCAAAACGCCGTGTACACTAATGGTTGCTGGTGCACGTAAAATCTGTCGTGGCCGCAATGTCCTCCAAGTTCCCATCGAAAATTATAACTCTGGGGGTCACCGACGAGGGAGAGCCATCCCTTCCATTGAGGATGAAAACTGTGATGGCATGCCTCCGGACCACCTCTAGGGGTGTCTCCCAGACCGTCGTCAATTGCCCATCTGCGCAGCACTAGTGCGACGTAAAACCCAACTAACCAACCAACCAACTATTTGCCGAGTTTCATACGCTATACTCTCTAATGGCTGATGCCAAAACTTTTTCGGTGATCAAAAATCTTTGGCCGATAACATTGGGATGGTACAGTCGATAACAAAAGTCTCCGAACACTAGCAAAAATTCCTATGTAAAAAGAAATACACTTAATAGAGTTTTGTTAAATAAATCCTTGTTGAATCCTGTTTTTAGACCTAAGAACAGGATTCGACAAGGATTTATTCGGTACCAAACGAAAGGGGCGATTTTTCTGAATCCAGAGGTGCAAACATTTTTCGACACGACAATTAGATTTTAAAAACCAAGTAACTTTAAAAATGAGATAAAGAATACTAAAATTTTTAAAAGACACATTTTAATTAAAAAAGTAAGAACACAAGACAGACGTTTCGGCTAGACACTAGCTCTTCTCAGTGTCATATACATACAAAACATAACAATTACAATAAAGTCATAAAACACCAAAACAAAATTAGGTATTCTGGGGGAACAGCTTTAGCCTCGTTCAAGGCAGAATGTTGTAATTTAGTATAAGCGGCCTCTAGGAAAATACGGGACTCGTACAAATTTACGTTTGAAGCTAAAATTTTGATGTTGTCGAAATCAGGAATATGATCGCTATCAAGAGAATGAATTACGAGTTTCGATTTTAAATCTCCTGTTTTACATGAGCGTTTATGTTCCTTTATTCTAATTTCACCTGTTCTACCAGTTCCTCCGATATACGTAGAATTAAAATTTTTACAAGGGATACTGTAGATTACACCTAAACGTTTAAGGGGGGGGGGGGCAGCAGGTTTAAAGTTTGAAAGAAAGCTAGCATTTAAAGCTAGTATAAATATTGACTGTTCTAAGTAATTAATAGATTTTTAAAAAATAAATAATGTGTGAAATTTAGGTGGAAACGCTTCATTTTAATTCATTTTAGTCATTTTAAAAGGTACGTGGCTCAGTTTTACAGTCAAAAATGATATAAAAAATAAATTAAAAATTAAAATTAAAAATTAAAAACTAAAATTTTACAGAATGAAAATAATAGTCCTCCGTACCAAACAAAATTCTGTCTTTGACATATTTTTTTTTTTTTTTTTCCCTCTGCAACTTGCTTTTTGATGGGAAATTTAAAATAAAAGTTTCTGTGGTTAATAAAACTGTTAGGAGATCTAGAAAGCTTTAACCTTAGGAAAAAAATAATAATAATAAAAATAGACATTTTGTAAAAACAAACAGACAAACAACAGCAAAAAAAAAAGTTCAAATCTAAATATTTCTGAACCTTTTGATGTCTTATTTATGACTAGCAGGCTACGCCCGCTTCGCTGGTCACTATATTAAAATGAATTTTCAAAAGAATTGGATCAGTATTTATTTTTTACATCACATTACAAATAAAAAATTAAAAAAAAAAAAAAAAAAAAAAAAAAACACTGAAATCGCTTTAGATCTCGCTTCTTCGGGTACCCGTTGCCTAAATCAGCTCTTTTTTCTGCCCGTACTGCATCGGATCCAGTTTCCCACTGTCTACAGAAAAGTCTTTAACGGACACTTCAATCTGGGTATTTATCGACGATTTGTGGATTTTCTGTTATTTAAGAACTACAATTTTAAAGATGACTGTATCTCTGCATCTATTATATATTTTAGTTTTTGAACCATGTGTGTTTTAGCCCCCGTTATTTACACTATTTTACGATTTGATTCCGACCAGTGCAATAAAATAAAATAAAAAAATAGATTTTCTTTTAAAAGGAATTAAGTACATGAAAAACAAACGAATTTTAATCAGTTTAATCCTTTCTACTATAAACTACTATTTTTTCACCCAATAAATATTATAAATAATCATAATAATAACAAAAAAGTTTTTTCTTTTAAAGGAATTAATTAAAAAATGAAAATAAAAAGTTGCTATACTATAAAATTTATACATAAACGCAACAATTTATTTCTATTGCATTACCATTTGATTTTCAATAAATATAATAAATTGATAACAATAATAATAATAATAATAAAAAAAAAAAAAAAAAAAAAAAAAAAAAAAAAGAATTTCGCCTTCAAATGAATGCATTAAATAAAAATAAATAGTAAAATAACCGTTGCTAAGATACGCAGACGATTACAATCAAAGAATTAAATTTATGAAAAATGAAGCATTAAAGCAAATATTTAAAATCGAAAAAACATTAATTTAAAAAATTCAAATTCGAAATTCGAAAAAATTTTGATGAGGTGCACACCTGCAGGGTCCCAGGTATCTATATGCCAAATTTGGAAGCTCTGCGATCAGTAGTGTGAGCACCAGAGCACACACAGACACACACACACACACAGATACACAGACACTTCTCTTTATTTATATAAACTAGCAGGCTACGCCCGCTTCGCTGGTCACTATATTTAAATGAATTTTCAAAAGAATTGGATCAGTATTTATTTTTTACATCACATTATAAATAAAAACTTAATAAAAAAAATAATAATTTATACATAAATAAATAAATAAACATTGAAATTGCTCTGGACCTTACTTCGAGTACCCGCTGCCTACGGCATCTCTTTTTTCCGCCCGTGTTACATCGGGGGGTCCAGGTTCCCACTGTCTGCAAAAAGGTCTTTTCCGGGCACTTCAATCTGGGTATTTATCGACGACATGTTGATCTTCTGTTATTTAAGAACTACGATTTTAAAGATGACTGTATCTCATCATCTATTATATGTTTTTGTTTTTGAACCATGTGCTTTATAGCCCCGTTATTTACACTGTATTACGATTTGATTTCGACCAGTGTAACAAAATAAAATAAAAAGTAGATTTTCTTTTAAAAGGAATTAAATACATGAAAAACAAATAAATTTTAATCAGTTTAATCCTTTTCGACTATATACTACCATTTTTTTCCCAATAAATATTTAAAAAAAAAAAAAAAAAAAAAAAAAAAGAGGATTTTTATTTTAAAGGAACAAATAAATTTTAATCAGTTTAATCCTTTTCCACTGTATACTACCATTTTTTCCCCAATAAATATTATAAATTAAAAAAAAAAAAAAAAAAAAAAAAAAAAAAAAAAAAGAGGATTTTTATTTTAAAGGAATTAATTTAAAATGAAAAATAAAAAGTTGTTATACTATAAAAATTATACATAAGTATAACAATTTATTTATATTGCATTACCATTTGATTTTCAATAAATATAATTAAAAAAAAAATCGCCTTCAAATGAATGTATTAAATAACAAGAAAGAAAAATCATGCAGTGCGCATTGATTAGTAACACTTTCCAACTATACGTAATTGTTGTATCGAATAAATTTTAATATTCTTTGCGTACATTATAACACAACAGACAGAAGGGCTGAAAAATATACAGATAGACTAATTGATTTTAAAATTACTCTTAGGCATTTTGGGAAATGTTAAAAAGGCTTAACGCAAAATAAAATGCAGCCATTAGATTATAATTACAGCTTTTGATCTCTCTGAATATTTTAGTGTAGCCCTGTAAATCAGAAAGTTAATCATATACTATTCTATACAAAACATTATTTTAGAGTATTCACAATAAATTTCAATATTTTTATGATTTTTACAGTAGAAAGACTTTTAAATATAACTTTCAAAAAATTCTGTCCTAAAACGTAATACATTTTTGTTGTTGTTGTTGTTGTCCCTGTAAACAAACTAGTTGTACAGGACCTATAAATGTCATTTTAAATGGGGAACATTCTATAGGGATAATGTTTATAAAAATAACACTCATAGAACACAATGCTTTCGAATGCTTTTGGGTGTCCCTGTACACAAACCAGAAGAGATATTCACTCGATTTTCAATATGGAACATCCGATAGTGAACTTCAATAAAATATATCAGTTTCGAGAAATTCCATAAATAATTACAGGAGTTAGAGCGCGGGCCTACAGACAGAGAGACAGATGGACAGATACACAAACTGAAATCGTATTCACATTTAAATATGTTAAAAAGTGTTAAAAAAACTTAATGTAAATGAAAGTACAATTTTAGCAATTTTTTATTAATAGCTCTTAATATAAATGGATATTTTCTGTCACCCTGTAAATCTAATGCTAATTTTGCTATATTCTATGCAAAGCATTTTTTTGTGCACATAAATAACATATTTCAATTTCCTAAAACTTCGTTGAAAGTAAAGTTATTAAAATTTGATTTATAGAAATATCTCTTACAGAACGCAATGCTTTGGAATACTTTTGAGTGTCCCTGTATATAAATCGGTGGTGGTACTTCCTTCATTTTATACAGGAAAAATCCAGTAGGAAAGTTGAATAACATATTTCAATTTCATTAAGATATGTCTACAGTAAAGGTATGAAAATATGGTTTATAGAAATAGCTCTCATAGAACACAATGCTTTGAAATACTTTCGGGTGTCCCTGTACACAAACTAGTAGAGGTATAAACTTCATTTTCAATAGGGAACATCCGATAGTGAACTTGAATAACATATATCAATTTTAAGAAATTCCATAAATATTTACGGAGGTTAGAGATTGGACAGGCAGACAGGCAGACAGACAGACGGACGGACAGGCAGATACACAAAACTGAAATCATATTCACACTTAAAAAATGCTAGAAAGTGTTAAAAACGCTTAACGTAAACGAAAGTACAATTCTAGCAATTTTTTATTAATACCTCTTAATATAACTGGATATTTTTGTGCCACCCTGTAAAACTAATGCTAATCATGCTGCATTCTATGCAAAGCATTCTTTTGTGCATGTAAATAACATATTTCAATTTCCTAAAACTTTGTGGATAGTAAAGTTATTAAAATTTGATTTATAGAAATATCTCTCCTAGAATGCAACGCCTTGGAATACTTTTGAGTGTCCCTGTGCATAAACCGATGGTGGTATTTCCTCCATTTGATACAGGAAACATCCAATAGTGAACCTGAATAACATATTTTAATTTCATTAAGATATGTCTACAGTAAAGGTATGAAAATATGGTTTATAGAAATACCTCTCATAGAACACAATGCTTTGGAATACTTTCGGGTGTCCCTGTACACAAACCAGTAGAGGTATAGACTATATTTTCAATAGGGAACGTCCGATAGTGAATTTGAATAACATATTTCAATTTCATTAAGATATGTCTACAGTATAGTTATGAAAATATGGTTTATAGAAATACCTCTCATAGAAGCAATGCTTTGAAATACTTTAGGTGCCCCTGTACACAAACTGCAGTAGAGGTATAAACTCTATTTTCAATTTGGGAACGTCCGATAGTGAACTTGAATAACATATTTCAATTTTATTAAGATATTTCTACAGCAAAGGTATGAAAATATGGTTTATAGATATACCTCTCTTAGAACACAATGCTTTGAAATACTTTCGGGTGTCCCTGTACACAAACCAGTAGAGATATAAACTACATTTTCAATAAGGAACGTCCGATAGTGAACTTGAATAACATATTTCAATTTCATTAAGATATGTCTAGAGTAAAGGTATGAAAATATGGTTTATAGAAATACCTCTCATAGAACACAATGCTTTGATTGCTCATAAACACTTTTCAACCTTGTTGGAAAGTGTTAAAAAATAAATAGGGAAATAACCGTTGCTAAGATACGCAGATTTCAATCAAAGAGTTAAATTTATGAAAAATGAAGCATTAAAGCCAGTATTTAAAATCGAAAAAACATTAATTTAAAAAAAATCAAATTCGAAATTCGAAAAAATCTCGATGAGGTGCACACCTGCAGGGTCCCAGGTACCTATATGCCAAATTTGAAAGCTCTGCGATCAATAGTGTGAGCACCAGAGCGCAGACAAACACACACATAGACACACACACAGACACACACACACATACACACACACAGACACTTCTCTTTATTTATATAGATTATACATCCTTTGATTCAAAATTGTAATTGATGTCAGTACTGAACTTCATTACATTTCTAAACTTTAACGCTATTTTACCGAAAGGGCTTTTTTTGTCACCATCCGCGAGATTTTGAAAAATGTTTCTCACCTATTGCTATAAAATTTTGCACACTCATTTTTATGAAGGATATCTACAAAATGAATTAATATTTAGTAAAACTAACATTATTTAGACAAATCGTTTTTTCAAAAACGTTTGAACCATTAGAAAATTTTCTAATTTTTATGTTTTATATAACTTAAAAAATTCTAAATTAAAAAAAAAAAAAAAAATATATATATATATATATATATATATATATATATCGCAAAACCCTTATTTCATTTTTTGCAAAAGGTTTGTACGAACATTTTAAGACCATAAAGAAGCCAATTTCCTGGTAAGATATTATGTAAATGGTGGCAAAAAAAAGTCCTTTTGGGAAAAGAAGCGATGAAGTTTAGAAAGGCAATGAAGTTCAATACTGACTTCAGTTACAATTTTGCGCAAAGTACGCAGGTTTTGAAATGAAGTACGTAGAATCATAAATAAGGTGTCAAATTATTCAGAATTATTCATATTTCAAATTACATATATATTTATTTAAAAAAAAGTAATTTTTTTAAAGGTTAAAACTCCCTAAACCCCTTAATTTTGCAATTCAAAACCTAATACAGAACCCACCGCTTATTAAAACTCCATTTGTTCTGATCCAAAGTGATTTTATTAAGCGGCTGATTTTTGTATCCGGTGAACATTCCTGCACTGAAGGAAAAGGTATTACGTCTCTGATTTTGTAACGAAATTTAAAAGGTAACGAATAATGGAATTAATAAAAGATGGAAGAGAATTAATTGTTCTTTGAAAATAATAAATTAAACACATCCCAGGGTGTCGACAGTCGATATTTTCCCCCTGATTCTTCCACCAGTATATGTATGTAATAATTTTGATACTTAATTGAAACTTACTATTAAAAATTCCGAAAGAAAATTACTGATGGAAGAATCAGGGGGAAAATATCAACTGTCAACGCCCTGCATCCTAAGTTCCGATGCGCTTTCACTTGAGGAAATAACCGACGACTTTGCCCAAAATTCGTGCTTTTCTTATAAATTTAAAATCTTTCCGTTTAAATCTTAGATAAACTTCTTAGTTATTTCAAAATATTAACTATAAATTCTTCTTTTATTAATTAAAAATTAAGAAAATTATCACTCGTGAATCAAATCAAATTTTTAACTTATTACCGTGCTTTGAAAAATACCTTTCTTGAAGTTGTTACTAAAGACATGTAAAGGGGTGTGTATGCTTGAAGTGTACAATTTTCAATCAAGACGGATAACGGAGGGATTGTTGTGTTCTATTTTTATTTATTTTTTTTTTTTAAAAAAAATAAATAAATGTGTTGTGGCCACCTTAAAATTTTCTTCTATATTTTCCTATACAAATTCATGCAGAACAATTTATTTATTACCATTTTTTCCATTATGTATGCATATTATTTGAATCTCAGAGAGCTATTGCAAGAAATGTACAACGGAAATGCATTTTTATCCTGCAGATAACATATCCTTCCCGTTCTTGGGGATATATGAAGTACAGCAGCACTACTTATTCTCCGATATGCATCCATATGGAATCAGTATAATATGCCTCATAACGTCCTTTTCACACATCAAGTTTTGTTCTAAAAAGAACTAAAGTATACTAAAAAGAACTTGAGATATAGCCTTCGTTTAAATTGCGGAAATCACTGAATAGCAGCGTTACCTGTTGAACTATTGACACCAAATGTTGCTAAGCACTAATTTATGTCAAGGTAAATCTATATATAAATTTAAATGCAATTCTGTTCAGTAGTTCCTGAGATACAATTAGAACAAAATTTTTGTTCCACATACACAGACACACAAACACGCAGACATTTTCTAAAATGGTCAAATCGTGTTCTGGATCTATCAAAACGTGTTAATCTGTCGAAAACCAGAAGTCGAAAATTTTTACGAATCCGATACTTTGTTCTATTGAATATAGAAGAAAGTGAAAATCAAAGTGTAAATAAAAATTGTGTTTACCATGCATAAATGACAATTTTGATAATGAAGAGATTTTATTTTATTTATTTATTTATTTATTTTTTTTTTTTTTTGAGTTCATTAACCGGTGATGCTGATTCTAAAAAGGGGCAGTTTTAAAGGTAGTTTGTATTGATTAGATTCTGATCCTGGAAATTTTATTACACTAAGTGGCTGATTTTATTAACCAGTGAATTTTTAATACAGTAACCAGTTACTGTATTAAAAATAACAGTTTCAAAACCTGAACTATTATACCTTAAGTGAAGAGTTCTAAGTTAAGTATTTATAAGATCAATCAATAAATAAGGTAACGTAAAGCAATTTCCTTTATATATTTTATATCATGTAATATTTTGTGAACAACACTGAATTTTGATAAATGCTATGAATTGAAATGAAATTTTGTATTTTTATCGCGCTTTCCTCTGTTCTTAAAACGAAAGTTTGAAAGTTCCCAGTAATAGATTTTCTGTCAATACTCGAAGAGTGAAAAATTTCTTAGCAATATATTTACTTACGTAAATTTCCGATGTACAAAAGGGAAATGGCACGCAGAATCTTTGCGACTACACTTGAATTTCTAATACTAATATATTATTTATTTATCTATTTATTATTTATTCATTTACTTTTTAATATTCACATTTTTCAATAAAATATCTTCTTATGGCGAGATCGAAATAAAATATTCAACGAATGCTTTTAGTATGGCTTTTATTGTTATAATATTTTTATTATTTATTTGTTTGCTTTTTTCAGCTATTACAGTAATAATTTTTCTTTATTGCTTTGTTTATTTTTTCTCGCACTGAATGGTTTTGTGATTTTGTTGAAGGAATTTATTGAAAAGAGAAAATGAATGGTAGGTATGTTTGATGTTAATTCTATAAAATTTTAAATGAATTTGTAAATAAATGATTAATAATAACAATGACATTTTAAGGCATAACTTTTGTTTATGTATATTTTTGTATGCTCAAAATAGACAGGAATTTCGATATAAGAGTTTTGTGATATATGTGCTATAAATTCCTTTATAATTACAGTTATTATATATCATAAATACATAAAATAACTTTTCGAAAATAATTTAATAAAATCAATTTTCTCGTCTATTCATGTTTTTCGTAATTTTATGACACATATAAAATATATTTTAAACTTAATAATATAAATAAAATTTATTTATTTATTTATTTATCTAGCTACCATTTTTTATTTAAAAACTTCCTTCAATGAAATTGTTAGAAGTTCACATCGGATCATCAGTGAAGTTGTGGATCACTCATGAAAACCATTATACTTTAAAATATTTAAAATGATTTACTGAAAAAAAAAAAAAAAAAAAAAAAAACTTGCTTTTTGATGAAATATTCAAAACTAAAGCGTCTGTAATTAAGGAAGTTTTTAATTTTTCTCTATCTATTTCAAACTAGTATGTCTTCACTCGCCTAGCGGTTGATATTTTCAAATGAAACTATTTTAAAAATTGCCATTTACGTCAAATCAAAAATAGTAGTCAAATGTCGTGATAAATAGTCAATAATAATAATACTGAAAGATTATTTAAATTAAATTTTTTTTAAAAACCAAAATAAGGGAATTCCAGTCATGAAATGTAATTTAAATGTAATTATTTATTTAAATTAATTTCAGCGCAAATTCACTAAAATCGTTGCTAATTTATCTGTCGAAGGGATAACAGCTAAATACACCACATTTTTTTTTTTTTTTTTTTTACTCTACCTAAATCCAATACCGATAACAGAAAAGTACCATAATTTATTTCGGTTTAAATTTATCATCATTTATACTATTTTTAATACAACAACAACAATAATAATAATAATTATTATTATTATTACTTGTTATTTATTATAATAATTTTAATTTAATTTAATTAATTAATTTATTTATTGTTTACTTTTTTTTTCTAAGTTAGCAAAACATTTTCACGGCTTACCGTGGTGGCTGAGAAAGAATACCTACAAACCGCCAATTGGCAGTGAATAAAGACCGACAATTGGTGATCCTTACATATAGTTACATCTATTATTTTAAATTATCATTTAGATTTATTTTATTTTTCAAATCACGTGTAAAATTAGTTTTTTCAATGCATTAGTGCAATTGTGACGCCCTTTTCTCTTCTAAATCATCTTTCTTCTTTATTATTTCATTCTTTCCTTCAAATCAAGGATAAAAATTTATTTTCTTTAATTCAATAAATTATTTTAGCAAAGACATCAGTTTTGAGCGTTAGTGTCAAGAAACTTCGGCTTTTATGATTAAGAAGATGACAATTTCACTCTGAATTACTAGTAGAAGGTATATAAGTTAGCAGCTTGAATATTTAAAAGGGTTAACAAATAAGTAAGACATATTAAGGATATTCCTTTTATACATCTTACATCATTCAATATTTTCTGAACAACAACGAATTTTCAAAAGACTTGAAATGAAATTTTGTATTTTTCTCGCGCTTTCCTCTATCCTTAAAACGAAAGTTTGAAAGTTCCGAGTAATAGATTTTCCGTCAGTACTCGAAGGGTGAAAAATTTCCTAGCAATATATTTACTTAAGTAAATTTCCGAAGCACAAAAGGGAAACGACACGTAAAATCTTTGCGACACTTGAATTTCTAATGTACTTTTTGAAATATTCACAATTTCGAATAAAATCTTTTCGTATATTGAAAGGGAATATTCGACGCATGCTTTTAGTATGCCTTTTATTGTCATGCAAATGTACAAAATATTATTGAACTTTTTCCTTTTCAATTGTTGAAGCAGTGTTTTAGTTTTATTTATTTATTTTTACTTTTTGTCGCGCTGAAAGACTGTAAATTTTTTTAAATAATTTATTGAATGAAAAACTATAAATAATGTATGTTTTTGTGTTCATTCTCCGAAATTGGAAATATATCTATTAAGCGTGTATCAGACACGACGACTTAGAGCCAGGCGATTTTAGAGCCAACCACTGGTAAGCGCCGATTTTTCGGAAAAAATTGTCTGTACTCCCAGTGTGATAGCGCACACCGAACTTGCCCAACTTTTTCAGAGCTGTCTTGATAAAATTGTCTCTACACGCAATTTTTTCATAGACTCATGCAATCAGGATGCGCTATTTTGATACGTCATATTTCCAAGATGGCGGAACACGGAAATCGCTTAAAGAGAAGATTTGAACAAGAAATATTATCGTTAAGCACATTTATTTTACAGTTAAATGATAAGAATTTTGAATTAATCGTTTTTATTTTCGAATGGCCCCAGCAAAACCACAGATGACGGCCAACACGAGGCCAAGTGCTGGTTGCCAACAGTAGCTGCAGCTGGCCCGTCGGTGGCAAAAGTTACGGTGCCGCAGGGAATATGTTACGCCGGCCGTCAGTAGGCCATATTCAATCGATCCACTGTTGGCAGCCTGCAGTAAGTTAAAAATAAGTTAGTGGGTCAGTGAATGGATCGCTGCTGGCAGCTAGCAGTTTGATGAAAATAGGTAATGGGCCACTGTTGGTAACCGATATTAGGTTGGAAATTGTTAGTGGGCCAGTGCTGGACTACCTGGTGGCAAACATAATTTTTCTATGTTATTGCTGGCAGCCTGCAGTGGGCCAGCTGTGGCAAACATAAAAAATTATATTACTGCCGGCAGTTTTCATTGGTCCTTTATATTTTCCCATTAAAGGCCCGTTTCACTCACCGTCGCCGGAAGCCGAAGCCAATGTTATTCTATGGGAAATTTTCTTTGCAAATAACTTATTAACTAATACGTATTTTTAAATTTTGTTTTCATATTCTGAAAATTTCTAACTGTTAAATTGACGGACATTTTTTAAAAAATTATTTTTTTATTATTTTTATATTTTATTTTGAAGCTGCAAAATACGAATTTTCAATATGTGAAATTTTTCATTTTGCAAATTCAAAGTAAAATATTAAAAATAAAAAAAAAATACATTTTTAAAAAAAGTCCATCAATTTAACAGTTGGGAATTTCCTGAATGTGAAAACAGAATTTAAAAATATGTATTAGTTAATAAGTTATTTGTAAAGAAAATTTCCCATAGAATAACATTGCCTCAGACTTCCGAAGACGGTAAGTGAAGAGGGCCGTTAATAGGACAGCAGTGATTTAGTTATAGCTAGTATATTTATTTTATTGGTGATACCTTTAATTTTATTAATGCTTTTTTCTTTTTCTTTTTTTTTTTTTTTTTTTTTTCCCTCTCTCTTTTTTCTGATGAAGTAGCAGCCAGTTTTTTCTATGAATCCAATATTTAATTTGATTTTGTACATATTCATTTTTAAATACTATTTACAAGTATTTGATTCATACACTATGGTTGTAAATTCAGGATTTCTAGTGCAATATATAGGAAATATTCAGTTGATCCATTTTCCTTATCATAAAAGTTTAATTTTTTGTTTTCAGTGCAAACATTTCTCTGTATTACATCTTTTGGTATAAAGGAGTTTATGTTTTTTTTTTTCTTTTTTTAAGTGTTCAAATTTCAATATCTTATATAAATAAATGTAACTTTACATGTGAAAATTATAAAATATTGAAACAAAAATTGTTATAAAGAGAGCATTGTAAAAAACACCATAAACTAAAAAATAAATAAAATAAAATAAATAAATAAAAATAAAAAATTGCAGCAATTGTTTCCGGTTGAAATAGCACGAAGACCCTTCATCAGGCGAAAAAAAGTGGGCACGAGTGCAGCAAAAGTAATTTGCTGCAATCGTGCTTTTTGTTAAACTCACGAAGGGATGTGTTATTATTTCAACCTAAAAGAACTGATGCATTTTTTTTTTGGGGGGGGGGAGGGGGGCGGCAATGATTATGTTCATTTACAAAGTTTTCTATTTATTACTACAGTACAAAATCTCAAATCTGGAATCGTCCGTACCGTGGCCTTTCCGGATTTCGGACTTTTCCGGATTTTAGGTCACTTTCTGATTTACGGCAATAAAAAAACGGACATCTCCATTCCGAACGCCCTTTTAGTTAATAACTAGCTTACGCCCCCGAGGGTGCGATTTCTTAAGAAATTGGAGTATACTCTCAAGTAACATGTACAATACTTTGAACAAACACCATAAAAATTTGCAAACAAAACGCAGGCAGCAACGATTACGCTTTGTTTGCCGCACTCGTAACTACTTCGTTTGCTTGATGAAGG
The DNA here is from genome assembly GCA_963930645.1 of Salticus scenicus. Taxonomy (NCBI): domain Eukaryota; kingdom Metazoa; phylum Arthropoda; class Arachnida; order Araneae; family Salticidae; genus Salticus; species Salticus scenicus. Next base: position 92,271,171 of record OZ005655.1, on the reverse strand, counting down.
ATCATGTTTTCTTTCCATCCGAAACGATTGTTGCGAGTTCTTACATTTTATGGTGTTTACTCTTATTACTTTTAAACACAAATTCTGTGGTGCTTTTTTATTATAACACTTAAGTATCCAGAAAATCTTGAATATTTTTCTTTTCCCAATTGATAGTTTTTTTAGGAAGGCAGATGATCAAGCTTTCTTTTTTTCTCTCTGTGTGTTTATCTTGAAAGTCGCACATTTGAAACCACAGAAATTATCACTGAGAAATCGGCTGTTTAGAATTAATTACACAGCTGTCAAACTTAACCAGGCCGCCACAAAGAACTTTTTCGTGTTGTTGATAGTCCAATGGAATCTTAACTCCCTCCCCAACTCTCTTCAATGTCCTTGAGTGAATAATTTTTCGAAGTGCGATACCGAAAGATGATTTTGCAGTTTTATACAGATGACGTTATTTGAACTTAATGCGAATATTCATCATTTGACCTGTGCAGATTTATTTTCATTAGGTTTGGAAAGCAGATTCTGAAAAGGGTAAAAGAAGGGAATACAGTTTCAGCTGAAAGGAAAAAAAAAAATATATATATCGTTCGGTTGAGTAAAGAGATAACGGAATTAGGGAGAAAAAGAAGAGTGCATTTGTCTTTGTAATTGTAAATATTTGAGAGTTTTATCTGCCAATTACCTATTTAAAAAATATTTTTAGAATTCCATAAAACTCATATGTTATACAGGTTTTCGAGATTTACTACAGGACGCTTGTCATAAAAAGTTGTACAGATAACACAAATGGTTTCAGTATAAAAATGCATAAAATAATTTGGATACATTACAGTTTAAGAGAAACTTCTTATCAGCGCAAGAAAAAATCTGTATACAACGCTAAAATACAGATCAACATAAATTTTATAGATGCAATAAGAAATGGTTCCGATCAAAAATGATAAAATAAATATTTGCGGTTCATTTAACAGTGATGCACAAAATATTCTTATACGTTACGGGAAATTGAGGTGGAAAATATTTCAGTTTCGTAAAAGTGAAATTATTTTTCAAACTTGCATTTAAAAAATAATAATAAATAAATAAATAAAATAAAACAGTTTGTTATGGCTACCACTTTTTATTTTATTTTCCTATAATAGTTTATAGAAATTACATATTAAAATTATTATTTATGAAAATTATTTTCTATGATGGAGATAGGCGATTTTCATTTAAAAGAAGTACAATATACTAAATTTCGAAATAAAATCCATTTTATAGTAATATATATATATATATATATATGAAGAAATTTTTCGACATTCGGTTTTCGAAGTATTGGCATGTTTTGAGATTCTTGAACACGATTTGACCATTTTTAGAAAGTTTCACTCTGTAAGTGTGTATAAAAAAATTGTGGACGCTGTATCTCACGAACCAACGAACGAAATTTAACCAAATTTGTTATTTAACCAAACTTGATTAAAATCGTTCCCGATTACATTTGTGGATCATTAACTCAACACATGGCTCTATATTTCTTCTTCTTCTTCGTAATTTTCAATATGACACAGTATAGGAAGAAATTTTACATAAATGATTTCAAATAAATGATAATTATTATTATTTTTTTTATTATTATTATGAATTAAAAAATAAATATTTAAATAACTAACTACAAACCAGGAAAATTTTTTTGTATAAGTTGAAGAATCGCTCGCCCTTCCCCATGAGGGGATAAATTTTCAATGCTGGTATTTTTCAAAAGAAACCCATCAATAACTTTCAAGTAAATGACTGAATTAAATTTGTGGTAAATTAAAACAAAGTTATAAATTATTAAAAAAAAAAAAAAAAAAAAAAAAAAAAAAAACAAGAAGATGTAGAAGAAAGCATTTTTTCAGAAATTGGCACAAAATTGATTTTTTTTTTTTAATTATTATTATTGAGAAACACTGTTCTAAAATGAAAATCGTTTGCATGCATTCAGAAAAATGATTTTAACAAATTATTTGTACTACGCGAATTTGCATAATAAAAAATATAGAAGAAAGTTTTGTGGTGCCACATCATACTAGTTTTTGTCAAAAATTAAAAAATCAATAAATTTGCTTTAAAATATCACAGGTGTATAATATAATCGTTCGTTTAAAGATACTGGCGAATTCTTTCCAAGAATACTCATAATGGAAATTTACTCTATCTGGGTATACTTCTCCCTCAGAGGTGAAGGAAGTGATGCTTGTACATAACAAAAAAAAAAAAAAAAAAAAAAAAAAAAAAAACGCGGAAGAAGTAAACTTTTTAGACTACTATCACTTTCATAAATTTTTAAGACACAAAGGAGACAGACAGACAATTTTCAAATTATTTTCATCAGAACAACCCAAAACGTGTAAAATCTATCGAAAACCGGATGCCGAAAAGTTTCCCGAATCTAATGCTTTCTTCTTAACTACACTGAAGGAAGAAAAAATAAATAAAACATAAACTGTAGTTATAAGTGTTCTAAGAACTTTCTCCCGTCCAATTAAGATCCATAATTTTTATTTTATTAAATCAATTAAAATAATAATAACAATAATAAAATACTAGAAAGTATGCGACTATCATAATTTACTAAAACGGATCAACTGGATATTTGTTATATAGTTCTAGAAATCATTTTGTTATAACAATGGCTTTAGAGTCAAACATTTAAAAAAAATAGTATTTAAAAAATAATACAAAAACAAATTAATAATTGAATTACTTACTCATATATTCTTTTTACGCGATTTTCAATCTCGCACCCGCACCCGCAGACTACAACAACGAAGAAGAACTTCGTAAGAAATGGCGGACAGGGAGGGAATTTCAAATCAACAGAAAAAGAATCACAGCGCCCTCTATGCATACAAATTGGTTATGGCCTAATAATTTGTGGCCACAACATGAAAAACATGATGTTGGCCGTGTCGTGATAGCCTGCATAAGGCCAACTGTGTTTATGCCACTTCTGGGCCACCGACCATTTTTCTTTAGGCTTCCATCACTGCTGGCAGCCACAAACGGCCCGCCGCTGGAGTTATATGGGGCAACCGGTAACTGATGGCATGTGCAGGATGCCAGCAGTAGGCCATAACGAGCCCAGCAGTATAAGTTTTGCTGGGGCGTTATGACAATTGTTGTAACAAAGATAAAAATTGAAATAATAATACGATATTTTGCACAAATGAAAGAGAAATTTAACACTAATGATTGCGTATTTCATTCGCGCCAAGAAAAGTGATAAGTGTCAAAAGATAGACTTCTTTCATCCAAATTTTCACCCGTCTGTTGTAACCTCTACGGTGTTTTCGCCGAGGAAAAATTGGCTCTAAAAGTTGTCTCAAAAATTGGTTGTTTCAAAAATCGCTGTGTCTGATACGCGCTTTAAGGTATATTTAATAAAAATTAAAATAGTAATAATTTTTTAACACACTTATTATTATTAAAACTTAAAAACTTCTTCACACACCATAAAACTAATGAAAACATTACCGGTTTCGAAAGGACGTGGCCTTTCTTCCACAGTCTTGCTTTTGCATCCACGTGTTTGCACCTGAGGAAGAAAGGCGACGTCCTTTCGAAACTGGTTGTGTTTTCATTAGTTTATGGTGTGTGAAGAAATTTTTGAGTTTGAATATTGATTGTACACCAGTTCTTTTATTTAGTATTACACTTATAATTGTTTGAGTTTACTTTTGTGTATTAGAAAAAATGAATGTAAAATTTTAATATAATTTTTTTACGATGTATAATCTATAATTTCTTTCTAATTAAAATTACGATCTATGGGAAATATATAAAATATAAAAAAAAAACAGTCTGTCTCTTTTCTCAAATGATTTATTAAAATGAATTTTCTCGTTGAATATTAAAAACATTTTCACACTTCATTATCTTTAAAAGAATGCTTTTCGTACTTTATGAACACGTGAAATTTAAGAACAAATCTAGGATAATACATCAATGTCCAAGTGAAAACAGAAGCTCTAGTTATAACTTAAATGATAGATATAATATATATTTTTATATAAAATAGATTAAAAAATATATAACTTATCCAGTTATTAAAAGTAAAATAACAAAAAATGTATTCTTATTCTTTGAGAATACTTATAATTGTATATTAGTTCTTTCAGTCATAGTTATCAAATATCGGATAAATTGAGCTTAATTTTCAAATTTCAATAAATTCTCTAATTTTCTGAATTTAATAAATGGAAATAAGAAATTCTAGAAACATTTTCCGTGAAAATTTGTGAGATAAAAATCTTTATACTTCAATAATGCAATTGTATTTAATCATAAGTTTGTTATATTGAAATCTGTAGACTAAAGGTATAATCTTTTGTACTTCACTAATGTAACTGCGTTAGATCATAATCGCTTTATACTGAAGTGCATAGGAGCATGGATATAAATATTTGTACTTTAGTATTATAATTGTTTTAAATTATAATCACATTATATTGAACTACACGTAGTACGGATGTAAATTTTTATATACATCGGTATTGTAGTTGCCTTGATCATTATAATATTGAAATATATGGTGGATAAAGCGTTATTGGTGAAGATGTTATCCCTCATGTAAGAACCACCGACTAAAGCTCCAGTTAGCAGTGTTATTATAAGTCGTTTGCAAACTGTAATTTGTGGTGACGTAGATTAAAATTTATAGAATACATAGAATAAAATTTATATGCCTGTAAACATTTACATGTGAATAAGTATAGTTTTTCATGAAAATGTGGGACTTGGTCACACACAGCGTCCTCTACCGACAAATAATTTAATTATTATTTCCCCCCCCCCCAAAAAAAAAAAAAATAAATAAAAAAATAAAAAAATACCCCTTTACGAGAATAATTTTTTCGCAAACTGCATTCAATTCTGCCAATTTGTTCAATTTTTATGAACTTTTACGTCTACAGACTACACCCGGTATTTTTTGTTTGTTTGTTTGTTTTTGATGCTTTCTTTTTTGTTTTAAAGACTTTATCATAGATTTTATCACAAAAACTGCATTTTTTTTTTTTTTTTTTTACTTTTTAGAATAAAGTAAGCTTTTGTTTAATAAGGATTTTGTATTTATAAATTATTACAATTATTTATGATAATGAGTTTTTCTCCCTCACCCTTTTTTTATTATATGTATATATATATATATATATATATATATATACAAGGTAAATAACTTTTATAAGGTGATTTCCTTCACCGATCTTTAATTTTAATTAAATTTCGTACATAGAGAACCCAAAGAACCCATTGTTCATGCCTGATTTAAAAAAAAAAAATGATATGGGTGGGTTTGTAGTTATTTGAGATAAAATAGAATTTTTGTTAAACACTCAAATATAAGCTAATTTTTTTAAAAAATTAACTTATTTATGAATAAAATTTAAATTGTAATTTTGTATGATATACAAATTTAATAACTTTCGAGAATCTGCTACATAAGTTAAATATTTATTAAATTTAATCAACTACTTAAAGAATTTTTAAAAAATAAACTGAGATTCGTTCAAAATAACTGCTAGTACACAGGAGTTCAATTCAAACAAGTTTAACTTGTCAATCTTCTCAAATGAAAACGTATGTTAATTCTGTATTTCTTGAATACTTTTGAAAATATAAGTTTCATGTTTTTAAAACAGTGAGAAATTTTTTTGATATTGAACAGGATTTTAATTTATTTTAATTTACTAATTTTTTTATTTTGTCATATGCAGCATATTATACATTTGAAAATTAAAACAAAACAAAATTAGACAATTAACTTTTTTCTAGATTTATTTTTTCAAAATTTTAAGCAATTTTATAGCAAAAAATAAAGTATTTTATGAAAAAAAAAAAAGTGCAAAGACGATACATTGTACTCAAAATGTCCTTAATTGTAGCCCAAAAAGAAAAAAAAATTATTTTACCCTGAATGATTGAAAAACTTTTTGATGTCTAACAAATTAATGTAATTGGCTAAAAACCAGTCTTCTGACAAGCAAATCATTTCGACAAGATAAAAAAGTCAGTCTTCTGTCAAGCAAATTCATTCTGATTGGCTAAAATCTGAACTTCTGACATATTTTCTGAATGAATAAGAGTTTATTTTCCAGAGAATTATTCTGATAAATTGAATAAATATTCAATTTATATCACAGCTTCTTAAAAGTTTTTCAAATTTGTATTTCATACAAAATTACAATTTAAATTTTATTCACAAATAAGTTGAATTTTCAAAAATTCAGCATTACATTTGAGTCATTAATAAAGTTTCTAATTTAACTGAAATGCTGTAAATTACCTATCTTTTTTTTTATTGAAATCAAAAAAAAATATTTTGGATTGTTTATATGCAAAATTTTATTAAAATTGAAGGAAGAGAAGTGAGTAGAGAAGGAAATAACCTGTTAAAGGTATTAAGTTTGTACATAAAAAAAATGGCAAAAAAAGTCATTGACACAAATAATTGTAGTGGTTTAACAATACAAAATCTTTATTAAACAAAAGCTTACTTTATTCTAAACAAGCCAAAACATAGTTTGAAAGTTCTATGATAAAAAACAAAGGAGTTACAGACATTTGTTTTTTATATGCAACATTCAAAATGGCGGCAAATCAGCCATTTTGGCGTATATTTAAAAGTTCATAACATTGAACTAATTGATTAACCTGAAAATAATTCACACATCTAGAATCAGCATGAAAAATTCATTCCATAAACACAACTATTTTATCTTAATCTGTGATGGTGGGTTTCAATTTTTAAAATCTTGGTCGATTTAACATGGAATGATATATACTAGTTTTTCAGATATTAATATATTAAACTTATTTACTAGAGAGTGAAAATTTTTACAGTTTTTCTATATTCAGTTTTACTGAATTCCGATTCATTCAAAAAAAATTCTGGAACGTTCCTAGGAAATCTTGGTCAGTAATGTATTACCTAAAATTTACCAATAATGTTCCTTGAGCATATAGATAATCATCAAATAATATTAATAAAAATGATATTAAATTTCTGAAATTTGGAACGTTTCATGGAGTAAAACCCGTTATTCACAAAATCTTGCTCCAAACTTATAAAACCTAGGAACATATTCGATAAATAAGAGTAATGTTAGCAAAATTTTTACTGTGTAACTCCGTATTAGGAGGAGTCACAATCTGTCAAGTTCGATTACAGCATTTCAGTTTTTTTTTCCCCAATCCATATTAAATTTTGAGGCGGATTACAGTGAAATCAAAGTATTTGCTAACAGAATTTTTTTTTTTTTCAATGCAAACAAATTCTTTGCTAATATACTCAAAGAAAAAATTAATTAAAGTAATTAATTACCATCTCATACATTGAATTAATTTTCGTAATATCTTTATTACTCAGGTATAAGAAATAGTAAAAAAAAAAAAGAATTGTTACTAAATGACTAACCGTTTTAAAAGAGAGAGAAAGAAAAGAAAGAAAGGAAAAAAAAAAAAAAAAAAAAACAATAAAGATACATCGAGTGTCGCTTAGAAATAATTTTATGGTGAGGATTATAAGTTTAAGTGCGACACCAATAAAATATAAAGTATGTTTGTAATTAAGCATTATTAGCCTAACTTGATATTTGTATTTCGCTTTATAAAATTTAAATTACGCATAAAAAAAAAAGAAAAAGAAAAAGAAAACTCACTGCATTTAATTTTTATTAAAATTTTGCAGATTTGTCAAAAATATTCCAAAGACCTTTTGAGATTTTTAAATGTAAAATCTGTTAGAATTTGCGGCGTTAATATGAAAAAAAAAAAAAAAAAAAAAGACATTAAAAGAAAAAAAAAAAAAAAACTACTTTTACATTTTTGAATAAAAAGTATAAAACCTCCTTTCGCATAGTTGCCAAATTCAACGCATTTTTAATACAGTAATCCCTTAACATTCGCGGTTCTAACATTCGCGAGTTTTGATTATTCGCGAACATAGAAATGCGGCAAGATTTAACATTCGCGAATAAATGCCTCGATTATTCGCGATTTTTTTTTTTTTTTTTTTTTTTTTCTTTCTCTCTCTCTCTCTCTCTCTTTTGGTTTTGAAGTGTGTAAAATTTGAAGGATTTTCTTTGGTCTGTGAAATACTTATCCATCAATTTTAAGTGTCAGTTGTAAAAAGGGAGTGAATATTTCAAGAGCATTAGTAATAATCCCAATTTCCTTCAGTTATCAGTCACCCTTCCACATCCATTGTTCATGGAATCCACAGTTTGGCTTGTTTAGCAGATTAGCGCACTGTGGATTCCACGGTCACATGGAAAAAACCGGTTTATCTGAGTTTATGTTTGCTTCACTATAAGGATTGCAATGTCCACTCTATTAGTATCAGTGCTCGACGATCTTTTAACGTTATGCCGTGCGGTCAGTTCGTATGAATAGTTTGTCAAAAGCAATTGACCATTGGGCAAATCAGGATTTATTTTCATACGATTTTGCTCATCTAATTAGAAAAAATTCTTTCTGAAATATTTTGCTATGCATCCTCCAGCAAAAAGAGCTAAAAAGGTTTTGCAACTTTCCGAGAAAATTAAAATTTTGGATAGACTAAAAACAGGGGAGAGTGCATCTTCTATTGGTCGTTCATTTAATATAAATGAATCTACAGTTAGATCAATTAAAAAGAATGAAGCTGCCATTAGAGGCAGTGTTACTGCAAGTGCTCCAGCCTCTGCAAAAACTGTATGTCAGGTTCGAAATAAATCATTAGAAGAAACTGAAAGCGCCCTAAATATATGGATAGAGGATATGAATCAGAAGCAAGTTCCTTTAAGTTCAGGCTTAATTCAAGCGAAAGCGAAAATAATATTTGATGTTATTAAAGATCCTGAATCATCATTTAATTTCCAAGCAAGTAAAGGATGGTTCGAAAATTTCAAACACAGATTTAGTTTGCACAATGTTAAACTTACTGGTGAAATGGCTTCTGCTGATCATGATAGTGCGAAAAAGTTTCAGAGAGAATTCAGTGAAATTATTGAAGCTGGAGGCTATGTTCCAGAACAAGTTTTTAACGCAGACGAAACTGGATTGTTTTGGAAAAAAATGCCGAATAGAACTTTTTTGTCTAAAAAAGAATGCTCTGCTCCTGGTTTTATAGTAGCAAAGGATCGCATTTCTCTTTTATTATGTGCCAATGCTTCCGGAGATTTTAAAGTAAAGCCGATGTTTATTTACAGATCTCTGAATCCTCGCTGTCTCAAAAATAAAAATAAGAATGAGTTGCCTGTGTTCTGGAGAGCAAATAGTAAAGCATGGGTAACTAGTGCTTTATTTTTGGAATGGTTTAATTTATGTTTTATTCCTGGAGTAAAAAAATATCTTTCAAGTAAAAATCTTGATTTAAAGTGCTTTTGATTATTGATAATGCTCCTGGACACCCAGTTTGCATATCGGAAGTCCATCCAAATGTTCAAGTTGTTTTTCTACCACCAAATACAACATCGCTGATACAGCCCTTAGATCAAGGCGTTATAGCAGCATTAAAAGTTTATTACACTAGAAGATGCATGAAAAGAATTTTAGAAACAATAGAACTAAAAGCAGAAGCAACAGTTATACAAGGTTGGAAAAATTTCTCCATAGCAGATTGCATTCAAGAAATCAATGCTTCATATTTGGAGTTATCAGATGATTGTATAAATGCATCGTGGAGAAATCTTTGGCCTGAAGTTGTTCGAAAAGAGAAAAAAAATTCACCGCTTTCCGAAGAAATTACAGCAATTCTTGATCTAGCACATCAGATCGGAGGTGAAGGCTTCAGTGACATGAAAGAAGACGATTTAAACGAATTAATAAAATCACATGATATTGGGCTAACGGAAGAAGAATTAATAGAGATCATAGAAAATAAAAATGTTGAAACTGATAGTGAAGATGAGAAACAAAACCAGAAAAACGAAGGTAAGTTTGTTTCCCTCCTTTATTTTTATAGTCAATATGTATGAACACTTACCCCCCCCCCCCCCCCTTCTACTTTTACTGTTTGTTTCTAAAAGTTTTAAAATTTTCATTCTAGATAAAAAGTTTTACTCCGAAACTGTTGGCGAGATAATAAAACTGAAGCAGCAAATAATTGATAAAGTAGAGAATGACCCTTCAATTGAGAGAGCTCTCAAGTTTAAACGTGAAATCGAGGATGCAACAGATAAGTTCTGCCAAACAATCAAAAATTACTAACTATTTCTGTTCACATAACTCATAAAATAATGTATGTATATATTTATGTGTAGCAAGTGTAGATAAATTATTTTTTGCACACGATAAAAATAAATATCTTTTTTGTATTATATACTTTGCTGTTTTAATTCAGATTTTATGGAACCTAACCCCCTTTTTACTATAAGAAGATAGACTTAACATTCGCGGATTTGACATTCGCGAGATTTTCCTGGAACGTAACCCTCGCGAATGTTAAGGGATTACTGCAATTTTTGCAAAAAAAAAAAAAAATAAATAAATAAATAAATAAATAAAATTTAATATTTTTAACAAAGAAAACTTAGTAAATAAATAAATAATGATAATTTAAATGGGTAAAAGTTGTCGACTAAGCATATTGTGCATACTTGGGGGTTCGTGAGTTGTTCGAGAATGAAAAGCGAATCTTGCAGAGGCTGGAAACTTTATTTACAGAAAATTCTAGAAGAATACAGGTCTATGACCAAGTATCAGCTTCACTTTCACCAGTAAACACAGCTTAGATAACAGCTGTCAACAGCAAATTCACAGTACAAACTCTATCTGAGCATTAACCAACAGCAAGGCTGTAATCCAAAGAGGCTCAGAGCTCCTTCAATAGCAATGAAAGCAGTTTGCGAAACTCAACTGAGACTGACTCACTTGGTGCGATGAAACTCTTTAAATACCTGCGTAGAAAAATCTGGAAATTTCCAGTATCTTGACAACCAATAACGTTACAGCTTCCCTATTTGGTACATCTGTTACCGTTTAGGCTCGAAATCCGTAAATGTGCAGATTACCTAACTAATCTGCAGATGAACTAAAATGACCCGTTAAAGTGCGAAATCAAGAGTTTTCCGCATTTTAACTAGATAATCTGCACATTAGCGAATTTCCTTTCCCCACTGCTTCCCCTCTAACTTACGTTTTTTGTTTGGTTTCGCTCTTTTCCCAAATGATATGAATTCTGATAATTTAAATCACTTAATTTATAGACTTTGATGTCTGAATTAAAATTTTCTTATCAATATCCTTAAAAGGCCAATTGTTTATGGTGCGGTGAGTGGCCTTCTTAGGGAGGTGTCACCGTATTTATTTAATTGATCTAGCAGAAATTTTATTTACTTCTGAAACAAGTGTTATATCTGATAGCGTCCTCATACCAAGAATAACAAATTAAAGCAATATATTATACTTATGTACAAAAACCTTCTCTTAATATTTGAGGAATTTAATGGCATTTGAATTAATAATGATGTATTTATTTATTCATATTCGCAATTATGTACTTTATAATTAACAGTGTACAGATCTTAAGGTTAAATTTGTAAAGGCTATTCTCATACTGAAACATAAATTAATTACTATACATGTAATTTGTTTCAGCTGGAAGAACTATTAATTACTACTTTACAAAATAGTACTGCGTCCGTTCTCTTCCTATTTAATAGTTACTTCCAATTACTCTAAAGTGAATATGCCTTAAAGGAATATTGGATGCTTTGATTAGTATAATTAAATCCTAAATTTCGAACGTAATCATCGTAGTTGAAATCAGTCTCGAAGATTATTCCACTGGAAATCTTAGATATTATCAAAGATTAGAAGTCTAGCATAACTTCTATTCTTTTGTGTGGCCATTGTTCATGAACTAAAAATGCGCTTTTGTAAAGCTTCCACTTCGCTAGAAAGTTTTTAATTACCTTTACAACGTAAAATGAGCTGCAAAAGAACTTCATGTAAGTCAATGAATTCTTTTGGATCGGTATAGATTAATGGAGACGGGAACAAATCCATTGAAGTGCAGGTTTTACGAAGAAATAAATATATTATATTTTGTGGGATATGATATCCGTTATTGGAATTGAATGGATATTTATTTATTTCAAGATTAGTTATTATTTACGTTTTGTAATTATTATTATTGTGCTATCAGTTTAGTGCGGATTTAATAATTTCAACGTAAACAATAGGTATTTTTAAGTAATTGTTATTTAATGAGGTCACGTTTCAATTCGTAATTTTGAGCTTATCTTCTTGTTAATAGGAATGTTTTTTATTTTATTTATTTATTTTAATTAATTTGTTTTGTAAAATTCGCATGGGTGCGTATTACGCATTCTTTTCTTCGGAAAATATATTAATTAATATTGTATTTCAGTTTGAAAATTCTCATCAACTTTTTTTATTTACTGTTCGCTGTCGTTATAGATATATTGGTTACATATTATATGTGTCTAAAGTTTATTATATATATGATAATAGTTTAAAATATATATGATTTATTTACTTTGTTTATATTTGGTTTAAAAATAACAATAATTATAAAATAGTAATTTATTTTTCACTTAATAATATAAAACTCTTTATTTTATCTTTATTCTTTTTATCATATGGTCTTGCAGAAGATTTGGGGAATGTTGGGAGCCCGACAAATTAGTTTAACCCGCTCCACCCATTTTAAGCCGTGATGGCTTCTGCTCCTTCTTATTGTTATATTTTATTTGTTCAGATTTTGCTTTTATTTCACTTAGTTGTTAGTCCTTATGTCAAATATATCTATTCATTTCCTATATCATATATATATATATATATATATATAATTTCCTTTAAAAACAGCAGATAAATAAGTAAAATTTATTATTTATAAATCACTTATAAACTTAATTACGTTGTACAAACAAACAGAAATAATTGTTATGTTTAGTTGTATTTAGAATAAGTTGTTGAAATCTAATTTAAGAAAAATTTTAAATAATAGATAAGAATTTCTTTCAGATAAAAACCAAAGTACTATTGATATGTCATATTATTTTAACCATTAAAAAGTTTATTTTTGTTGATGCTTTATATTTGCAGTCGGTCATGAAAGTTTTGACTACTGATTTAAAAATAAAAATTATTCATTAATCGTACAAAACAAGCAATCAAAAGAAACAATGAAAATATTAATAAAGAAAATGTACTAGTGGTGGACGTTTTACCTATATTAGACACTTTTAAATTTAAATTCTGAAAATAACCTAAATCATCAATTCTATACTGATATCAGTTTTACTGAAAATGGGCGAACTTTTAAACTTTTATCGTCATCCCATGCTGCTATGAATAAGGTACTCCAAATATTGTTTGTTTTGAATTTCCTTTCTAGAAGCTAATTTTTTGTATTCACTGCCTTCCTGTTACTAAAATAAATATGAAGAATTTATTTAAGGTTCAAATCTTGATTTTTTAGTATAATTTAAAGTTTTTATGGGAAAAAAAAAAAAAAAAAAGAAAAGAAAATTCTATGACTGACAACTGGAAACTAAATTGTGGCTCCAGTAAAAATAGTTCCATGCCATACTTATAAATTATAGTTTCCTTTGCTAGCGAGTTTTGAAAACCCATATTAAAATTCTAGAGTGTTTTCCTGTTTTATTGTGTGGGATCAAACTTATTTAAAAATCTCTGGAAATAAATGCGAGCACAAGAGACGAGTTTCAGTAACTATAATTTTGTCTTATGGCCCAATTCTAGGAAATCAAGACATAATTTCTCGCAATACAAAGGATTCATAATATTCGTAATACTGTTTCGTCATCTAGAAAAACGTAGACTAGAAATTCTCTATCATTTCGTCTATTCATGTTATTTGTTTACCTTATATGCTTAGCTAGTAAATCTATATTTCTAGTTTGGTGATTCAGAAAAATGACTATTTATTCGTTCTACAGGAAGGCGGTACATTATTTTTCTCAGTGTACTACCCGAATATGTCTCAATTACCATAAGTGAATACCTCTTTCGAATGATTTGATGAGTTGGTAACGCGACTAGTTTGTTAGTCGATTTTGAGGCAAGATCCAGTGATGGACACATGCAGGTCCTGACTAAGATACTTTTATGCCAAAGGCACATTACACTATTTGTACTCCCCATCTCCATAAATTTATAATAAGAGAAGTATCTATGGTATAAAATATTTTAATAGTATAATTAAAATCATATACAAATTATGAAAATGTGTGAGAAAACTAATTTTACATACACATTAATAAAATTTAATAATTATTTTATAATTTAATAATGTTTTTAAATGCAAAAAGTGTCGTATTCATTGTTGTACTGATGTTGCATTTAACTCTCTCTCTTTCTCATATTTCTATATCTACATCTATATAAGTATACAAAAAATAGCAGAAATTGTCCTTAAAGTGTCCGTTATCAGTACAGTTACCCTATTTCATACGGATTTTAAATGCTGAAAAAATCAAATTTGTCATACTCGTACATTTTAAATATGTGCACTTGTATTGGCACGTAATTTTAAATCATAAAAATAATAACTAAAAATTCTCATTACATTTTAAATTATATATATAAATTATCTTGCAAAATTTCATTTAAAACACTGTTTTTTTTTTTTTTTTTTTTTTTTTTTTTTCATGTGACTTTATCTGTAGTTTGTTTTGTGTGTGTGTGTGCGTGTGTGTTTTATTTCATTTTAGAAACAAATAAATAAATCAGCTTTAAAATAAAATTTAAGTAAAAAATAATTATTTAACGTTAGAAGCTTTTTATTGTGAACCCCTAAAAAGCACAAAATAAAAATTTATTCAGGCAAAGGCATGCTACAAAGAAATGAAAATTTCAACACTAAGAAAATTTTAGAGAAAAATATAGACATTTCCCTCTTGCAAGAGATGAAAAATTTTTAATATTCAAAAATTTTTAAAAAGCTTTCGAGACTTCTTAGTTATTAGTTTTTGTATAATCATTCGTTAGGTCACAAATTTCAAATGTATCGAAAGCTTTTAAAAATATTTTGAACATTGAAATTTTTTCATCTCTTGCAAAAAGGAAATTTGCGTGACACGATGGCAAAGTCAGTTTCATATAAAAAGCTTCCAATAAAGTTAATTATTTTTTCAACCCTGTCTGGCGAAAACATTATGAACTAATTAATATTACATTAATGTTTAACTCTTCTAATTATTATTTTAAGTGGTCATTATTATTTTAAGAATTAAGAAAATATTTAAGAATAAACTAAACTAATGGTATACAATTGCATGAAACATGATACAGAAACAAATCATTTTATACAATGGAACGCTAGATAAACTAACACTAACAAATCCATTGGGTGAAACTCTAAAATATTTTGCTTTGTAAGAATGTTTTGTGAAATATAGTGGATGTTACATGTATTTTTTTTTTACTTAGAATATGATATAGCAATATACTTTAATCTATAGGCTTAGTTTTTCCGAAAGAAAAAAAATAATTAGAAAAACAGTAAAGGCTATGTCTATTAAATGTGTTTTCACATCTTTTAATCTTTTCTGATAATCCGCTTCAGTGAACTTAAGCTCAGGTGAAAATGATTGTCAGTGGCAAAAAATAAATCCCATAAATCCCATAAATGTTAATAGTTAATAGCATTTATGCTATTAACTATTATTGTGATGCTGTTGTTTCTAACCTAAACGTTGAGCTTAACCTATAGCACGAGAGTCGAGTTTTTGTTTATAACATTATCCTGGGTGTTAAAACTAAGGAAAATAAAAACGTCTAGAACACCAAAGAGAAGAAGAAAAAAACAAAAACAAACAAAAAAAAAAAAAAAACAGGAAGCAGACAGCATTTTCGGTAGTATTTAGCGTACCGTCTTCAGTGCATTAATATTATCCTAGGCTGTCATTTCATATGTACGGGTATTGTAAAGTTTTAATTACAAAATAATAATAATAGTATTTGAGATGAAAACTTCGGTTTTATTTGTTATTCTTAAGACTTCTGTACGTAGTCCTTATACAGAGTTATACCACTTCTCCTAGTATTTCTTGACATTTTGAAGACTATCATTGTATTATGGGAACCCTATTCTACAATTGAAGTAACCTACTACTGTCCTATTATAGGGTAATCTAACTCATCTAATTTTTATTTTTCATTTAATTTTTATTGTTTCTCTCAAGAATAAGACAGTTTCGCTTTCTCCGATATGCCTGCCTCTTGTAAAAATTTTAATAAAATCCGTGAAATATATATATATATATATATATATATATATATATATATTTCTTTAGACTTCCTTGATGTAAGGGTTTAATATTCAATGTAACTATATAGGGGAACGGTGGGGAATAAGGAATAGTCGGATAAAATGGAATATTGTCATATCTCACCTGTACAGAGCTGCAACCTATCGGAAACATGTCAAATGTTTTCACTGAGACTCAACTATAAACGGTAGTTATCCTTCACCTTGTGTCAGTGAGAAGAGCAGTTTTTGTGCCGTGCAGCTTCTTTAGTTTATCAAGATTCAGATTTCTTTTGAGGTGTATTAATCCTGGATGATAGATCTAATGCCCGAGCCCTACCCACCCGCTCCTCGATGTCTTTTCTAGTCAATTTTGTCCTTTTATTACTTCCGGTGTGAGCTGCTTTTTTTTTTTTTTCTTTAACACACTTGGCATTGTGAGTTTTTTTGGTTTTTGTGTCATGCTATTTCTATGGGATTTTAGCTTTTTTCCCCTCTCGATTTCCACATTCTAAAGGTGCGGTGTTCAAAATATTTTCTCCTTCGTCGATAGATTATCTAAAAATTATTGATTACATATAACTAAGACTAAATCAGTAATTTTTTCAAAATGGTTAATCTTCTGAAAGATATTTTAACATGATTATCCGCTTCCTTCTTTGCATTAATAAACTTAAGTGACGTCACAAGTAAATAGATTACGAATTCTGTAATCTATTTACAAAGCAGTAAAATGAGTGAAAACCTTGGGTCATTTTTGGTAAGGGATTTGAGCTAGTTAGTAGTCTGATTCCCATGAACTTATTTCTACCAACAAGTGGTTGGGGTTGATTTATTCTCCAAGATGACATTTGGGTAATAAGGAATATCATTTATTCCATATAATTTGCAATTTTTGTAAAACTTGAATGTTTTTAATTTTTTTAATACTGTCTATTTTCAATAACAATTAAATAAAATGTTTATATTAGGTGTACAAATTAATTCGGTCCGTTTTTTAGCAATAAAAAAAGTATTTATTATTAAACCAAAACAAAAAATACATTATTCAAAGTATTGACCATTATCTTCTACTATTTTTTCCCATCTCTCCGGCAATCGTCTGATTCCATCTCGATAAAACAACTCATCTCTTTCGCTCATCCATGTTTCGAGCCATTTTTGTATTTCTTCGTAAGAAGTGAACCGCTGACCGGTCAGATCATTCTGCATTCGTCGGAACAACCAGTAGTCGGAAGGGGCGATGTCCGGAGAATACGGCGGGTGCGGTAGGACGTCCCACTTTAGCGTCTCCAAGTATTGTTTCACCGGGTTAGCGTAATCGCCTTTCAACGTCTCTGGGCTTCAGTTCATAAGGAACCCATGTTCCTTCTTTTTGAATCATTCCCATCGTTTTTAGTCTCACCGATATTGCTTGCTGAGTTACTTCCAGTTGTTCTGCAAGCTGTTCTTGTGTTTGAGTCGGATCTTCATTCAGTAATTCCTCTAATTCGTTATCTTCAAATTTTTTCGGTTGTCCAGAGCGACGCCTGTCATCAACGCTAAAATCTCCATCTTTAAATCGTCGAAACCATTTCCTGCATGTTTTGTCAGTCGGAGCACTATCGCCGTATACTTCTACGAGCGTTCGATGCGCTTCGGCGGCACTTTTCTTTCAATGAAAGAAAAAAATCAACACTTCCCGCAAATGCTGCTTATTGACTTCAAAACCTGACATGTTTAATGCAATGCTGATCAGGCTATTTCAAGTAAGCGAAAGAGTTGTACACTGAAGATTCTTAACAAATATATAACCTCTCTAAAACCACCGAAAACAGCTGTCATAGCCTAGCATTTGTGGCAGCTAGCGCCATCTTTCGAAAACGGACCGAATTAATTTGTACACCTAATATTTCAATTGTTCATGATTTTCTGTAAAAAATTCTATCCTATTTCATATTATTCTTTAAGAAAAAGGGTATTCCATATTATTCGTTTGGTCCATATTACCGAAAATAACTTTTTTTTTTTTTTTTTTTTTTTTTTTTTTTTTTTTTTTAACATAACACCATAAAAGCACAGTACCAAACACTTGAAAGTTTGCAATAGTCGAATTCAAAATTACTCAAAATACTTCAGTTTATGGAGAATTAAAATAGAAACGGTATTCCATATTTATATACTTTTCCCTATGCATCCAAGTAATAGCGCTTTGTATTAATCCAAACAATAAAAACAGCCATGCTGCTTTAACTAATTGAATCATTTGTGATATAACACAAGAAATAATTCTTCTTAGTTAAGTAGTCAAAACAGCTTTAAATATAAAAACTAGTATTTTTTAGTCATTGGAAAATTTTCTTCTATATCATTCTATATAACAGTGCTACTTATTGTTTAACACGCACAAAGGTTGAACCATAGCTTTTCACAATAAAGATTTTAGATATGCAGTTTGGTGCAATTTTAATCAACAGATGTTAACCCTACAAGCCTCAAATTTTTTTAGTGCGCTACAAAAATATATAGGTTGTAATTAGTGATCAGAAGATAGGGAAAACTTATAAAAATAAAAATAAAACCGTATTTTACGAAAAAATCAACTTTTTAGCGCAACCTACCGTATGTGGAACATACATAAAAATATGATTTACTAATACGTTTACTATTGTAATATAAAAAAAAAACAACTTACCTCTGCAAAATATACACTTCCTTATAACACACAGTATTTTTTTTTTTTTTTTTCGAGTCAAAACTGTTTAATAACTATTCTTTTTTTATTTTTGAATTCAGACAAATGACTAACGTATCACTTTCATTCAAATTTCACAGTGAGTGCACTACAACAAAAGCACGAACGACATCTTTAGATAAAGATTCGTAATACTACATTGCTAAATGCCAGTAGCTTCTATCAAGATGTCAAGAGATGTCGCTACTAATAGTTTTATAGCTATAGGAACGATTAAAGTCGGTGTTCCACATATGGAACTGGGGGCCTTGTAGGGTTAAGATGTAGCCATATGGAAAATTACAGAAGGGGAATAATAGCACCGTCACCTTTCGGCTGATATGCATTCAAATTAAGTCAACTGTTGTTTTCATAATGGTTATGTCATATATCAAGTTTGATTCATTTAAATGTCATAGAAATTGAGATTTAGACTTCCAGTTCTCGGGGTAAATTGTAGCACAGCAGCGTCACCTGCTGGCCGATATGCACCCAAATTGAATCATCATAGTGTTTCTTAATGGTTCTTTCATATACTAAGTTTGGTGCATTTGTATGCAATAGAATCTGAGATGAAGTCTTCCTGTTTACGGATAAAGTTGCTGTATAGCAGCGCAAACTACCAGCCGATATGCATCGAAATTCCATTAGCATAATATTTCATAATGGTTCTCTCAAATATCAATTTTTATTCAATTATACACAACAGAAGCTGAGATATAGCCTTCTCTTAAATGGAAGAAATCGCAGGACCGCCTGATGAGCGATTTGCACATAAAGTTGATCGGCACTTATTTATGTCAAGGTGCAACTACTTATTATATATAAAATTCTGAGCAAGAGTTTCTGAGATATAGTTGCCATAGAATTTTTCTCTTTTGCACGCGCGCGCGCGCGCACACACACACACACACACGCAAAATACAAACATTTTCTAAAAATAGTTAAATCGAATTCTAGACCTCTCAAAACTTATAAACCCACCAAAAACCGTAAATGGAAATTTTTTACGAATTCTTTGTTTTCTTCTATTGGATATAGAAGAAAGTAATAAGTCGATGAACAAAGCTTAAAGTTATATTTAAAAAAAACCATTAGTAAGTATGAACCTAAATAACTATTAGTCCCTTATTTTTATATGTAGCGGCCCAAGTGAAGTAATAAATTATCCAATACGCTTTAGAATGTGAACACAAATTTAATTTAATCAATAAACACATTAATTTAACAAGCTTGTTAATAACAGTTATTAGAGAAAGAATTTTCACGAGACGCCATTATATACGCTTTTTATTTTTATCCTTCATAATTACAAGTCAGAAATTTTGTACATAACAATTAAATAAAGAAAGAAGAAAGAAAGCGTAAATAATCTGTAAATGAATATAATTAATAATATCAAAAATAAAAATTATAACTCCAGATTTTAAATGGAAGATCGGTGTTGAAAATATTACAATGTAATTTCAATATAAAAATATTACAATTATTTAAAGAATGAGATTATCAAAACATATACATCATGCACAATACAATTTATAAGGAATGTTCCTTTAATAAGGAAGATAATTTCAATCTCTTGTGCTTATTTAAATGAAAATTTTAATACTTATTTAAATCTAATTCAGTTTAAAAAATACATCAATTATCTAGCGAAAATTGAATTTTAAATTTAGAGGACAATATATTTTATTGAAAATTTCCTGAATTCGAAATAAAATAAAATGTAATAAAATTAGGTAGTTTTAATAGATTTCAAAAGTTAATTAATTTTGAGATATGTTATATCCATTTTATCAATTTTATAAAAAACTATAATTTATAATACATTTAGATTTTTTTTTTCAATACTAAAATAATGTCTTTGTAAGCAATCAGCGTTTATTTAATTATATGGAATTAGATTAAATTATTTATTAATTAAAAATAAATTTTCATTATAAATTCATGTACTTGTTTTTAATAGCAATAGTACACAAACTATTGTTTCAATTACTAAATTAATTTACGTTGCAGAATGCATTCGATAAAAATAACAAATAATTTTGAAATACATTTTTATAAAGAATCTAAAAATATATATGCAGTAGTTTGAATAGACCTGTTCATATAGAAATTGTTTACATCTTCATATTTCATTATACTCTTTATATATTTAATTTAATTTTCACACTTAATTTAAATCTTTATAAAGATAAAATAAGACATTTCTTTAGTAATTTTTGTGTTACAAATCTAATAAATTTACAGAAAATTAGACAATTTTTGTTTGTAGGAACAAATCATAACTTCATAATACATTAACAAACAATTTTAATACAATGAACTTTTATAAAAGTAGTAAATATACACATGCATAACTAATTTTACAATCAAAAACTAAACAATTTTTAAGAAACTAAAATTTTTAACACCAATAATTAACAATTTTATAAGTCATATCAAACACATTTTTTTTAAATTAACGGTTTATTACTAAATAACAATAAAAAATATTTAATAAAATTTCTCACTAAATATTTAATAAATATGCTAGAAACCTAAAAGATTTCATTTTTGCAAAAATGCTATAATTTTGTAATTTATTATTAAACATTTTGATTATGATGTACATGCATAATTAAGGTAGTATATACATATATAAAAAGAAAAATAAACTTATTCATAAAGTTTGTATAGGAAATAGCCAAAGAGGATTGTATTATATATTTCTCTCTTTAAATATGTCAATTATAAACAACAGTTTCATCTAGGTCGTTAAGATATTTTCTACTCTTAATAATTCTTTTCATGGTTAATCTCTGGGTGAAATGCATTAACTATAAAAAAAACATATATATATATAAGGTAAGGTGTAAACTCGGCTTATTTCTCAACCGATAAGTTGAATTTTGATCTATTAGTCATCACATCTGTTTGTTTGAACCAAACTTGGTTATATTCAGAATATGAAACCGAATCAAATATAGAACAGACACAGTATTGCCAGACTGAGATTTTTATCCCCATCATGGGGGGATTTTTCGAAGGCAGGGGACTTTTTTAGCTGGGGACTTTTTTGAGGATCGAATGCTTGTGGGGAATTTCGAGGTGAGTTTCGAAATGTTTGGGGAGATATCTGGGGTCAAACCTTCATGGGTCAACTCTTTTGTGTTAAACTAGTCTAACCGGATAAGTTTACAATGTTGCCAACTGTAGAGATTTGTCTCTACGCGTAGGGATTTTTTAACAGTTTTTTTTAGCATGTAGAGTCCTTTTGAAAGTTTCTTACTTTCCTGGATATCCTCAGGATATCCTGAGGATGAAAGTACATCCTATGTACATCCTCAGCTCTAAAGTAATTTTATACAGATTTAAAATTTTCCTGTTACTAGAGTGTTTTTTCCTTTTCTTTTTTCTTTTCTTTTCTTTTCTTTTTTGTTTTTATGGGACTTTTTTCAAAAAACGAGCTTCATTTGCGGAAAAATTTGGGCTTCAATCTGTTAAATATTTTATTTATTTATTTATTTTTTTTAAATTTACTTTTTAGAAGAATCAAGTTGGGAATTTTTTTTGAAAAAAAAAAAAAAAAAAAAAAAACCTGATTTGGGGAAACTGGCTGTCGACCATCTGGCAACACAGCACTGACAGTTTTAGAAGTTTGAAAAATTGGTTACAGCGTGTCGAAGTCCAAATCTGAAGTTTTGCCATTGCTATCATTATGAAGTAAAGTTTTGGATAAGGAAAGATGAGGAGAAGATAAGTTTTCGGCAAGAAAAATAAATTTTTGTACATAGATTAGGAATATAACTTCAGATTTGTTCTATTTTTTAAGCTGTTTAGTTTCCCACACATGGTTACGCTTACCCTAATAATATTTTATATTGCCCCAAGCCCCTCAACTGCATCTCTAATATATTCTTACTATGCTTTTTCGGTTCTGCTGGCTTTTAATTTTGTAATGAAAACTAATATCCTGCTTTTTTTATATTGAAGTGTTTAATTGTTTTATGTATGAAAGCAGGCTCATGGAGGGGTACAAAAAATTTCGAAATTATGCAACGAATTCATATATTTAAAAAATTTAAAAAGTTCCAGATTGATGAAAGTTTTTATTATCTGAATATTTGTCCCACATATATATTGACGTATTGTATATGGATATACTGGGTTGAGGTAAAACTTGTCCCAAACCACGAAGTAGAACCACAAAAACAAAAATTTCAGCATTTTTTTAAAAATAAATTTTAGTAGTATATTGTTAAATTAAAAAAGAGATCATTTTTTAAAAACCAATTACCGACCAATTCTGCGTTCAAAGCTGATGGCGGGAAGTTCAGGGTTCGATCCCTGATCGTCGACTTAGTCGTTCGAAGTTTTCCGTGGTTTTCCCTGAAACACGCATAAATACGGTTTAGGACGCCTTACAAAGGTCACACTTAGGCTAAGGTCCCTAAAATAGAAAAATGGCCTTAACACACCAAACACTTTAAATCCAATTTAATTTTAGTTTATGGCTAAAAATTTTAAGAAGTATAGGTATAATAGCAATTGAGCTACATGAGGTCGAAGTCGAACCATGGCAAAGCGTAGTTACACTTACCTCATTTCCCCTTATACATATATATATATATAACCTAAACTATTTAAAAAACTAATTGAAAATTGTGTTTTTTATTTAAAGTAGTATGCTATAGTCACGGAAATAAACCTTTTATAGGTTTACTCAAAATGTGTTTTTAACACCAACAAGCCATTTTTTGAAACAAAATTTACGCATACACATGTTTAAATATGTACCTTTTTTTTTTTTTTTTTTAAACATCAAGTTTGATACTTTTGAAAACTTCAGCTATAATTTTATTTATAAAAAATTCAATTCAATTTGTTGTAGCATTTCAGGTGTAGCGGTAATTTCAATTAATACTTCAACATATCATCATTAATTCGAGTAATAATTTATCGAAGCACAAAATGTAAGATATGAATTTAAATTTACGAGTGTTAATATTATAATACAATAATCTGCAAATACATTTCCTAATTAAATTCAAAGTATGCTTTTGACAAATGGTCTTGATTTATTATTAATTAGATATTAATTTCTATCAAATTAAATAAATGTAATTCATTTCCAAATGCCGAAAATAGTTTAACATTTAAGTTTAATTCACATTAATCATACCAATATTTATTCGACATTATGAAATTTATTCCATTGATGAAAGCGGTATAGATTCTCAGCTGAATAAATTAGTAAAATTGCGCTAGTTAAATATAAAATGCTATTAATATATTTAACAAATACGGTTTTAGAATATCCGTTGAGATTACATACTTTAGATTAATTAATTTTAGTATGTATTTATGCTACATGTATTATTCAAAACTTTAAAAAGCCTTTTCGTATATTGATACAAATCGGATGTTGAAATGTTTATATTATTAAAGTAAATATAATATGTAGTAATTACTATTTAGATAATCATATTTCATAAAATTTGATTCTTCATACAAGCGAATTACGAGAGACTATAACAATCCAATTAGGATTTTTCCTCTATTATCAATGATTTGATTTATTGAGATAATAAGCAACAACCATAGTTATTATTCTAACTTATATTTACGTAATATTATAGTTTTGATAATAATAATAATAATAAATACAGCGATTACTATGCATATGAATCACATTTCATGAAATTTGATTAAGTAAGTCAATCTACTCCAACATAATGCAAGAATCTAACGACACTTTTTCTCCAATTATTCTCAACATTTTAATCAATAAAGACGGGTTCTTTGATTGTATAGTTATTTAGATAGTCAATGGCAATCATATTAGATAGTTCTAAATAATTTATTATTAATATATTTTTGTCAAATTTTTTTTTAGGATTTTGCTTTTTCTGCATTTTTTTCTTCTTTTGTTTGTTTAAACTTATTGCTGAATTTGACTCAAAATCAGCATATTTATCATCTATAGAAAAAGAAAAAAAGTTTGTAAAATATAACTCTATTTTATGCACATTAGCCACTGGAAATAAGGATTCTGATTTATTTTATAGCACATTTAAACAATAAATTTCTTGATAAGGTCTTTATCAAAAGTGAAAGGATTTTAATCCAGATATTTGCGGATTTCACACTGCAATATCCAAAAATTGTTTGTGATATTTATCATTTCCGTATTAAAAATCACATAATATTTAAGACCGTTCTTTCGGCGGAGTGCGATATTTTATAGCCATTTCGTTCTTAAAACGAACGAATTGCTTCCTATTGAGAATGTTCTGTCGTTCTCTCCACGCTCCTCTGCCTCTCTTGTTCTGTACTCCTTTGTGAACAGCAAAAGCTGGATTTAGCACCCAGAGTTCAAAACCTGCTAAATGCATCTCAAATACCTACAATGAAAATAATAATAATAAACATCTAAGAATAAATAAACATTTTGGCTTTTTAACAATATCTACATATTATTTATTTATTATTAATAAACTAATATCGACACAGTATTAACAAAATGTGGATAAATATTGATAATTTGCAATGCATTTGATGAAAATTGAAAATAAATTTCATGTAGTATAGGCTGTCTATTAACAAGGATGATATTATTCGACACGAAATAAAATATAAAAAATAACAAATAATAAAAAGTAAATGTCGAACGTTTGATTCCTCTCCATACAAAATCTACTTGGAGCTAAATTTGTTGAAAAAATTATGCAGAGAAAAAAGTTTTGTATCACAATTCGTCAAAGAATAAATGAAACACAAAATGCAGTTTTCTGACGTTTTATTTTTCATAGAACAGTAAGTTTTTTTAGGTTGATTTCTTTAGAAATTGACCTATTGCAATCACTTCGTTTTTCTATATATATATATATATCTATCTATCTATAATGAAAATTTTGTCATCACGATAACTCTCGAAATAATACTCGAAATGGAACCAAATTTGGACAGTGAACTGATCTTATAAATATCTTGAATGAGTTCGTTAACCAAGTTGCTCCGACTTTTTGTTTTCAAGTGGCAGCCACTTGAAAATTTCAAACCGACATTGTAAAAAGCATATTTAAAGCAAGATTTGCTTGAATTTTGCTGTAAATACAGGCCACATAAGGGTCTCAATGAAGTTTATTAATGAAGTTTATCCGCCATTTTTAATAAAGTGGCAGATATTTTAAGTTGAGCGGGAAAACTTGAAATCAGGCTACCACTTGAAAATTTAAAATCACTACAACTTCCGAAATAATACTCCTAATCGAACCAAATTTAGACAGTGTCTTAACATATCTTATTAATATCTTAGATGAGTTTATTAACCAAGTTGCTCGGCCATTTTGTGTTCAAGTGGAGACCACTTGAAAATTTCAAATTCAAATTGCAAAAAGCGTATTCCGAATTTGTTTGAAATTTGATGTAAATGTAGACCACATAAGGGTCTCAATGTAGTTTATTAATGAAATTTATCCGTCATTTTTAATAAAGTGGTAGATATCTTAAGTTAAGCGGGGTCACTTGAAATCACGCTACCACTTGAACATTTGAAACCATGATAATTTCCGAAATAATACTCCAAATGGAACCAAATTTGGAGAGTGTCTTAACTTAACTTATAAATAACTTAGATGAATTTGTTAACTAAGTTGCTCCGCCATTTTGTTTTCAAGTGGAGACCACTTGAAATTTTCAAATTCAAATTGTAAAAAGCGTATTCCGAATTTGTTTGAAATTTGATGTAAATATAGACCACATAAGGGTCTCAATGAAGTTTATTAATGAAATTTATCCGTCATTTTTAATAAAGTGGCGGATATCTTAAGTTGAGCGGAACAACTTGAAATCAGGTTACCACTTGAACATTTGAAACCATAACTTCCGAAATAATACTCCAAATGGATCCAAATTTGAACAGTGTCTTAACTTATCTTATAAATATCTTAGATGAGTTTGTTAACCAAGTTGCTTCGCCATTTTGTTTTCAAGTGGATACCACTTGAAAATTTCAAATTTAAATTGTAAAAAACGTATTCCGAAATTGTTTGAATTTTGATGTAAATACAGACCATATAAGGATCTCAGTGAAGTTTATTAGTATATATCTGCCATTTTTAATAAAGTGGCAGATATCTTAAGTTAAGCTGGACCACTTGAAATCAGGATCCCACTCTAAAATTTAAAATCACGATAACTTCTGAAATAATACTCCAAATCGAACCAAATTTGGACTGTGATATTATCATATAATTATCTAGAATGTTTTCACTGGGCAACTTGTCCCGACATCTTGTTTCTAAGTTCCAGCCACTTGAAATCACACTTGAAAATATGCCATCACGATACTTTTTAAAATACTAAACTGATTCAAATAAAAGTTGGATAGTGAACTTATGGTTCAAATATCTAGGATAAGTTCACTTGGTGACTTCATCCGCAATTTTATTTCCAAGTGGCGGCCACTTGAAAATTTGTCATTATGGTAACTTTAGTAATACAGAATCAATTTGCATCAAATTTGGGTAGTGGATTTATCCTTCAAATATCTCAGAGAAGTTCGCTGGGCATCTCACTCCGCTTTTTTTTCCAAGTGGTGCCACCTGAAAATTTCTTATGACGATAATTTTAGAAACACTGATTTAATTTGAACTAGATCTGGATAAGGAACTTATACAAGTATACTGGATGATTTCGCTGGGCAAGTTGTTTTGCCATTTTGTTTCCAAGTTGAAACCACTTTGACTGCCACTTGAAAATTTGCCATAAAAATAATTTTTGATACACGGCACTGATTTAAACCACAATTGGACAGTGAATCTATTGCTTCAAATATCTTGGATATGTTTGCTTGGCAACTTGTTCCGCTGTATTGTTTCCAACTGTGGCCACTTGAAAATTTTTTATCACGGTAACTTTAGAAATACTTTATCTATACAAATCAAAGTTGAAAAATGGATTTATCATTCAAACAACAAAAATCTAGAAATATCACGTAACTCGTGAACCAATCACGTTATTGCGTCCAACTTTGGTATATCGATAATAAGTATTTTCTCGCCAAAAATTTCGCCATAGGGGAAAAGTCGCCAAATTTGGCGCCAAATCCATTGCCTGCGTTACTGGATCTTTTTAATGCGTTTTTAAGGAAAAATTAGGCTATTTTAATGCTAAAACAAACTAGAAATGCAGAAAACTAACATTTTATCAACTTACTAAGCCTCTTTGAAAGACTTTCTAAAAAAAAAATATTTTGAAATTTGCAACGATATCTTAGATGAGCAAGTTTCTCTGCCATTTTGATCGAAGTGCCAGCCACTTAATTTTTCAACACGATGACTTTGGAGATTTTGAATTAATTCGAACTATATGTGTACAGTAGACGATTAGACTTATCTCACAAATACATTTCATATATTTGTCAACTTAACTCACCATTTTGTTTCCAAGCGCCGGTCACTTGAAAATTTTAAATTCACATAAAAAGGTATTTATGAACCGATTTGCTTAAAACTCCATATGGACATAGCCTACATCAATATTTCTATCAAGTGCATTAATAATTTGTAGCCGCCATTTTGAAACAAAATGACGGCTACTTGATGAGGAAAAAGAAATCAACCTACCCTTCCGAATAAGCCGGAAGGACTTGTTTTTTTTTTTAATACATACATTGCTATTCTCTCTCTCTCACTCTCTCTCATTTTCTACTCTACAATTTCTAAATTAGCATTAAATATTAAGGTAATTCACTTTTGTGATTTAATTAATTAAATTTGCAATTATTTGTACTGCAATTTTTTTTTTATTTCCTGTAGTGTTTTTTGCCTTTTAAAATTAAAATTTGCATAAGTTAAATCAGGAATATCCAGATACTAAGGGAAATATCTAGATCTTATCTTAATATTTATGTGTATTTTTTTTTTTTTTAAAACCAAGAACATCACTATAAAAAACCGCATATTTGTATCTTTAAAACTGAGTGAGTTATACTTAGCAGACCAATACCACTTCTATAGCGATATTTTAAAAAATCGCGCCCTGCCTTAAAGTGTCACTCTGAAGATAAAATGTAATTCCTCAAACATGTGTAATGGTCTGAAGAAGCGCAAAAAAGCGAGAATTGCTGTTCAAATTAGGAAAATATTCCGACCGTTAAGGATTAATTGGAATTTCAACGCTATACATAGGTACCATGTACCAAATAATGTAAATTTGGTTCATAATTTAAAACAATAAGATGTATGATAATATTTACACAAAAACTATTTTTGGATGTTTAAGTAGATTTGTAATCTCTTCACACATTCTTTTTTTTTTTTTTTTAAATAATAAGATTGCTAGTTTTTATTTCAGAGAATAGAAAACATAAATACAGTAACCGCCGCTTATTAAATTCACTGGTTAATAAAATCAGCCGCATAAACTGATCAAATTGCCAAGACCGGAATCAAAACAATACAAGCTAATTTTAAAACCGCCTAAACCTTTTTAATTAATAAAATCAGCATCGCCGGTCAATAAACTCAAAAATATCTCATCAGCAGCAAAAATGTCATTTATGCAAGCTGTAAAGCAACGGAATAAGCACCGCAAATTCCTAGCTTTTCTCTTACTAAATTAAACTGTATAAAGGCGGACGCCAAGACTACTTATTTACACTTTAAAATTATTAAAGTAGCATCTTTTATGCTCATATAATAATTCCCTATAACATTAAACATAAGAAAATTATTCCTACGGTAAAAAGTAGTTCACTAAAATTAAGAACTCAAACTATATGAAAAAATGCAACTAACATCGTTGCTAACTTTATTCTATTCTATTTCTTGAATTAAAAAAAAAACAAAACTGTGGATGCCACGCGCATCACATAATCTTTACATTTTAACAAATTTTGAAGATAGCACGCGCTCATATTTTACATAAAAATTAAAAGCATTAAATTCATTTAACTCTTTTTTTCTTTGACATGTTGTTCAGCACGTGAACTTACAAAAAATAGAGGATAAATAATAAACGAATTTATACACTGAAATTGAAAATGGTTCAGTTATAACATCCTCCCACCTTTTGATTATAGGTTATAATCAAAACCAAATGTTGCAGGTGTAGTTCTCAATACATTAGTCTTTCAGGGACTTTAATTCTCCTTCCCGCTTTGCTATATCTGACTGGTTCCTCTTCTGAAGTTACAACGGGTTTAACAGTTTGAGCAGAGGTTTCCTTTGAATGGTATGCTTCTTTCAGTTTTGAACTATTATTTGATGATGTTACTTCTAAAGGATATAATCTTTGAATAGGTCGTAAAAGTTCATGTTGCGAAGTTTGAACCTTTACAAGTCGAACTTTCTTATCTTTGCCAGGAATAAGTTCTGTGATACGGCCTAGTGGCCAGTGGATTCGTTTCTTGTTGTCAGATCCAATTAATACAATATCTCCGACAGCGATACCCTTTTCTGGCTGTTTTCTATTTGCTCGCTGTATGAGAGCACCCAAATATTCGGATCTGAATCGATCTCTCAAAGCTCTGAGTAGGGACTGCCTGTATCTGAGCCTCTTTGATAGAGAATTTTGTTCAACTGCATCAACATCTGGAAGCTGAATTTCGTGAACATCTTGAAGAAACATAGATGGGGAGATAGGCTTTACAGTCGCATCTTCAGAAAGGTATGTTAGAGGCCTTGAATTCACTACACTTTCAACATCAGCTAAAAGAGTTGTCATTTCTTCGTACGTAAGACAGGCGCGTCCTAAGACTCTTTTAAGAAGATCTTTTATTACCCTAATCAGCCTCTCCCAGAAGCCACCCCACCACGCCGCCGTTGGCGGGTTAAACTTCCAGTCTATGGAGTTGACAGACCCATATTTTTGTATACATTGCCAATCTAAGCTTCTCAATAAATTAGCTGCGCCAACAAAATTTGTTCCGTTATCACAGTAGATAACAGAGCATCTTCCTCTGCGAGCCACAAATCTTCTCAAACCCATCAAAAATGCATCTGTGGAAGCAGAGGTCACTAGCTCTAGATGAACAGCTCTATATATAGCACATGTGAAAATCAAAATCCAACTCTTCTTATCGTTCTTAAGATACAAAGGACCAGCCATATCTATGCCTGTAACTTGAAATACGGCAGAATCTTTTACTCGGTTTTCAGGTAGAGGAGCACTAGATGTCCATAAAGCCCTTGAATTAAACCTTTTACAAATCACACAGCTGGCTAACACAAGCTTTACACTCTTTCTTCCGTTGAGGATCCAATACCTTTCTCTAAGCAAATTTAAGAGGATTTGTAACCCCGCATGACAGTTCTTTACATGAATATAAAAAATAAGTCGCTTAACAACTTCATGCCTTGAAGGGAGAATTATGGGATGGAGAAAATCTTCACTATCTTTCCTGTAAGTTATTTTAGTTTTCAAACGAATGACATCTTGCTCATCCTTACAGGTTTGTAATGTCTTCAATCTTTCATCACTTTCCGAAGAGAAAGATTCTTTTTGAACCATACGTAGAGTTTTTATCTCAGCTTCCCGAAATTCAGTAGCCGTCAATTCGCCTTTACTCTTCTTATCAGGATTTAAACAATTATGCTTAAAGCGAAGAATCCAAGCAACTAAACGTATGATTTTTTCATAACTTGAAAAGTAGCGGTAATACCAGTTATTGTTGGATGGAAATTCAGGTTTCGTCAACATACAAGTAGACTTTGACCTTTCTTTCTGAATTTCTTCCTCATTCCAATCTTCATCGGAAGTGTTCATGTGGTTTCTAAATTCTGCTGAATCTTTCATCCAATGTGGGCCCTCCCACCATCTGATTAAAGCTAATTGCTTAGCCTTACAGCCTCTAGACGGCAAGTCTGCTGGATTCTTCTCACTTGGTATATGTTTCCATGATGAAGGACTGCTTAATTTCTGAATCTCTTGAACCCGATTTCGGACAAACACAGACCAGCTCTCATTTCTTGATATCCAAGCAAGCACTGTTGAGGAATCGAAAATTTTATGAACTGCTGATAACATACTTCGCTTGGTAATCCTTTCTGTGTTGAAATCGCTTAGCCATTTCATGTTGACTTTTAATGTATCGGAAACCTTATCCCAAATCAGACCCAATACTTGAGTTTCCTTCTGGTTCGATGTTTCAGCGTGATCACCAGTGTATTCCCACTGCCTTAAATCGAAACCAGCATTTGCCATTATTTTCTTTGAGTCCGAGATAAATTTCTTCAGATCTTCTTCACTGTGCACACTAGTGGCGACATTGTCTACATAGAAACTATGCAAAAGCCTTTGCTTGAAATTTTCCTCAAAACTTGCACTATTTTTGATGTGATATTCAATTACTGATGATAAAAGAAAAGGGCTACACTTTACACCGAAAACGACTCGTGCATGCCTGAATACTTTAAGTTTCTTCTCTTTTAGATCTTTCCACCATAGAAATCGTAGGAAATCTCTATCCTTTTCACAAATGCTAATTTGAAGAAACGCTTTTCTAATATCAGCGGTTACACCAAATTTTCTTTCTCTGAAACGTAGAAGAATATCTGGGATAAGCTCAATCAAATTTGGGCCACACTGCAGACACTGATTTAAAGATGGATGGTTAGTCAACTTTGCTGAAGCGTCGAAAACCGGACGGATAGGTGTTGTAGTACTGGTCTCTTTAATAACTGGGTGATGAGGTAAATAATTACCATAAGAGTTCACTTTGGTAGCAGGAACTTCTTCTATGATCCCCTCATTCAACCAGTCCATAAATATATTTTCATATTTTCCGTACATGTTCTTAGATAATAACTTAGAAGTTGTACTTTCCAAACGTCTTACAGCCAAACTCAAGTTATCTGGTAATGCAGATGTGTCGTCAGCCCAAGGAAGACAAATTTCGTAACGACCATCCTTGTTAATTTTTACTGTCTCTAAGAAATGTTCCTTTGTTTGACGGTCAATCTCATTTTTAGATTTCTTTTCTATAGTATCTGTTATTCCGATCAAGTCCAATCTCCATAAGTTTGAGATATCAGCTTCATTTACGAACAAAGACGTCACCATCATTGCTAAATTATCTGTTGAGACCTCGGTGTGAGGCGCTTTGCCCATCAATGTCCAACCAAGGTATGTTTCTATGGCAACAAGACCAGATGTCAATACTTTTCTTTTGCCAGTTAACATCTTTCCCATAATATCAGCCCCAATCAATATTTCGATAACTTCACGGCAATGACTTACATCAGATAATTCGATTCCATATTCTTTCAACTCTTTAATCCACGGACCATTAGTGACCGGTTGAATGTTTTCACATATAGTAATTTGATCCATCACTTCAAAATTACAGGTGAACTTCTCCTTCATATCCTTAACCTTTATTCTATAACAATTATGTTGGCATTCCTTTGTTGTAACTCCGCCAAACAATGAATGCATCATTTTTTCTTGACGAATGGGAGTATAATCCATCTCTTCTGCTATACTTTTCAAAATATAAGATTTTTGGGATGCTGAATCTAATAATAAACGAACTGTTTTTTGCTTGTTTTCGGAGATGAGTTTCACTTTTAAGGTTTGAAGGAATACTTTAGCACTTTGCTTATTAAAATTTGCCATGTTTACTTCGCTACTGACTGAATTTTCTTCAACCTTTTCTTGTGCAGTTTTACCTTGAGAATCACGCAAATCGCACATCAAAGGCACATGCTTCTTAGAACAGATAATGCATCTTAAAACTGCTCGACATTTTTTAGCTGTATGATTAGGTAACAAACAAGCGAAGCAGCAATTCTTATCCTTTATAATCTTTTGTATCTCAGATAAACTCAATTTTCGAGCTGAAAAGCATTCCGAGCTCAAATGCTTGCCTTGGCAAAAAATGCATACCCTTTTGAAATCTAAAGTAGAAGACGTTGTCAATAAACCTGCAGCTGTCGATAACTTATTTCGCATATAGTCTGCACTTGCACCGTTTTTCCTTTTAGAATATCTATTATCTTCACGCTTTGTCAAACCGAAGCCCGCTACAGCTAAAGATATTCTCTCTTCACCTTCTACTTCCGTTTTCAAAAAATACATCAGATTATTCAACCTTCCTTTAGCATCCGTATTAGAAGAAGAGAGATTCGAGCGATTCCAGGCCTTCAAAAAGTCTGCTGGGAAACAAGACTCAACCATAGGGTATAGAATGGAGGCATATTTATCAGTGGTAACACCTAATGTTTCTAGCGCCCGTAAATATGACTCAAGCTTATCATATAATGAAGTTAATGCAAATCTACCTTTTGTTTGCACAGATATTATCAATTTCAATAACTCTCGTACATACACTTCTACTAGAATATCTTCCCTGCCAAAACGAGCCTTTAAACTTTCCACTGCCTTTGAATAATTGGCGCCAGTTGGCGGGAAACTTTCAACAACTTCTCTTGCGCGTGAACCAGCGATTGTTGCTTGTACTAAATACTGGAACTTGTCCTCTGGGGCAATTTCATCATCTTTATCGATTTGTTCAAATTGGCTCCAAAAAGGCAACCAATCCTTAATTTCTCCGCCAAATTTCCTGAATTCCAGCTTAGGTAAAGTAAATTTTCGTCTCATAGTACTATTTTCATAATTACTTAAAATAGCATCAGTTTGAATTTGCCCAGATGATTGTATTCTCGCCAATTCTAAATCATGGTTCAATCTTAATTTCTCTTTCTCCAGTTCTGCTTCTTTTTCCAGCTTTAATGCCTCAGCTTCTTTTTCTAGCTTTAACTTCTCAAGTTCTTTTTCTTTTTCAGCTTGTTTTTCTTCTTTCAGAGCTTGTTCTTGTTTTTCTTCTTTCAAAGCTTGTTTTTCTTCTTTCAAAGCTTGTTTTTCTTCTTTCAATTTTCTTTCCGCTATAGCATTTTCTAAGATATCCTGAACAAAGTCGGGATCCTTTTCATATTCTTTACTATTCAAAATCAGCTCCTTTAAGCTTGCTATTGTGAACGTCGAAGGCAAAGTCTCTCCAATCTCTTCGGCTACCCACTTCAAATCTTCTTTTTTAAACCCTTTAACGGCTTTAAACATCTTTTTAATCTTAATATAATCAAAATAATTTTACTTCACTTGAACGGTCCTGTCGCTATGGACTCCAATATTTTTATGTAAAGCAACGGAATAAGCACCGCAAATTCCTAGCTTTTCTCTTACTAAATTAAACTGTATAAAGGCGGACGCCAAGACTACTTATTTACACTTTAAAATTATTAAAGTAGCATCTTTTATGCTCATATAATAATTCCCTATAACATTAAACATAAGAAAATTATTCCTACGGTAAAAAGTAGTTCACTAAAATTAAGAACTCAAACTATATGAAAAAATGCAACTAACATCGTTGCTAACTTTATTCTATTCTATTTCTTGAATTAAAAAAAAAACAAAACTGTGGATGCCACGCGCATCACATAATCTTTACATTTTAACAAATTTTGAAGATAGCACGCGCTCATATTTTACATAAAAATTAAAAGCATTAAATTCATTTAACTCTTTTTTTCTTTGACATGTTGTTCAGCACGTGAACTTACAAAAAATAGAGGATAAATAATAAACGAATTTATACACTGAAATTGAAAATGGTTCAGTTATAACACAAGCTAAACAATTTTCTTATTTACACATTTTTTTTTTTTTTTTTTTTTATTTTTTTTTTTTATGAAAAAAAAAAAAAGAAATAAAACACAGTATAGTGCGACCACGTTTCCTACGACTAGCAGTGAGGCCGAGTCGAAAAGTTTGGAGGGATGCAAAATTGGCCGAGAGATAGTTATTTGGCAAACATCCAGTTATTCGGTGTTCCCTTATCGCTTGTTTTCTCTCAGTCACCCCTATTTTAACACTGGACTCGTTTAATCCGCACTTGCGCAGAGTCTTCCATGGTCGCAAGAAATGGTTAAAGAATAATCATTCCGTTATCTCTCTTTATCGAAAATTTTACATTTGCAGCACAGAAATTAATTACACACGCCCCATCACTTGTAGCTGTAGTAATTTCAAGGAGCGTCTTCTTCGAAGCGCGGTAATAAGTTACAAATATGATTTGATTCGCAAGTGATATATATGTATATATATTTAAATTATTAAAAAAATAATATCTAGTTCTTATTTTTAAATAACTAAAAAGCAAGAGTTTAAATGGTTGGTTGGTTAGTTGGTTGGGTTTAACGTCGCACTAGTACTGCGGTGTGGGTAATTGGCGACGGTTTAGGACGCACCTCTAAGGATGGTCCGAAGACATGCGAGGTTTAAATAGAAAGCGTTTAAATTTAAAAGAAAAGTGTGAACTTTTGACAAAGTATTGATGATTTTCCTCAAAGGAAAGCGCATCGAAGCTTGGGATGCGTTTAACTCCTTACCGGCCCTAATGCTCTAAAGCACTTTAAACGTTGTTGCCAAATTTAGGGACTCTGTTATTCAACCATCACCAATAATTATGAGGAGTAATATTTGATAGATATAATGTACAAATAACTTTCGAAGTGATTAGACAACCATTATAGTTAAAATTTAGTGGTGGATATTGAATAAAAAAGTCCAACGCAGACAGAAGGAGTAATTATTTAATTACTCCTCCGTCAAAGGGTTAATTTATTTATTTTGAAGGAAAAATTAATTAATTATCTGTCAAAAATTAATTAATATTATTTATTAATTCCTTATACGTTACATTTTGGAATCTCTTTCAAAATTCAGGGAAGTAATCACTTTTTCTTGAGTGCAGGAACGTTCGCCGGATATAAAAATCAACCGCTTAATAAAATCACTTTGGCTCAGGACATATGTGATTATAATAAGCGGCGGGTACTGTATACGCAATTATGTAATTTATTTTCAAATTTGTTATTTCTTTTTTCAAAACGATGTTCTAATTAAATCTAAGTCACAGACGATCTTTTTTTCATTTAACTGTAATTTACTTGTTTTAAATATTTATGTTTCTTTTCTTTTCTTTCTTTCTTTCTTTCTTTTTTTTTTTTTTAACTACCTAGTGATATGAACGGCATAAAATTTTTTAACTAAAATGTTTTAAAATCTTTATTCAAAACACTTTCTTCTATGTTCTAAATAATATGTTCTTTATGTCTGTTTAAATTTCTATTATATCAAATTATAAAAACAATCTCTCTTAATTACATTTAAAAAAAATATCTATCGATTTGTGTACTTCTTTCTTTCTTTCTTTTTGTAAAAATTATGCTTCTCAAATACAAAACCGCATAAAAAGAAACTGAAGAGTGGATGCCTCCAGATGAGTGGATTAACAGACCACTGCTTGTTTGTTTATGACTTATTCGAATGTATTTGGGATTTTATTTATTTATTTGTTTATTTATTGATAGCTGTTACCGTACGCTTTCATCTAAAAACTTCCATTACCAATTTTTATACGAACCCTGTTTTCACTAAAAATACACCCTTTTAAATCACACGGGAAAATGGCATAAGTAAATTTTATCGCTGCATCATAATTCATTTGATTTTAAAAATAGAGTTATGCATTTTTTTCCCTTATGATTTTTGTAGAACTTAAAACAAAATTTTCCAATTGATCAAATTTTTCTAAAAGATCGTGTGAGAATTTAAAAGGTGCAACTTTTTTAAAATAAACAGGTGGATATATTTCTTTTATGATAGTCTCCTTTCCTTCTTTATTTTGAACATTTCTTTCAACTTAAACTGTCCATTTACTCTAATAAGTAAATAATTAAAGCATGTTTCAATCTTTTTGTGATACCCTGTATATATAAAAAAAAACAGTAAACTATTGAAATTCAACGTGGAACATCATAATTGCATCTTTAAATATAGTTATAATGTTGCTCATAAGTAAAATAATTCTATTAAAAGGGAGAAATTTTTCGTAAAATAACAAATCATTTAAAATTTTAAGACTACGGTTTTTGAATTAGTAAATAGAAATTATCAGCATTAGCGATGCATTAAATTGGATACGATGTTACATGTATAATACAGTGTACATGTTATAAATATATGATTGTAAAATTCCACAGGGAGATACCAATAAAAATTTAGCATTAATGGAAAAGCAAATTTGAAGAAAAAATAAACTTTTTTATTGTGGAAAAGAAAAGAAAAAAAAAAAAAAAAAAAAAAAAAACTGAAAATTTTCTTCTAGAACTTTGAGAGCATCGTAAAGAAATCCTATTACTGCAAGGAAAGCAGATTAAGACTTCACTTTTAAGAACTTTTTCGAAGGATTCTTTTTTATTACTTTTTCTTACCCATGTATGGTAGAGAAAATATTGTTTTGAGACTAAAATTTCGAAATTGAGTTTTTGCTATATTTACAGTTACCTGAATACAAAAAATCAGATTTTATGCGGGTGGTCTATGTCTGTATGTGTCAGATTCTGATATCAACATGCATAAAATAAATAAATAAATTAAAATAAATAAATTAAATCCAAATACACTAAATATAAAAAATACATACTAACCCTGGACAATAGGTCTAATACATCGTATCATATTATAAATCGTATTTATCGTAATATAACTCAATACATATTTCACTTCCTTCTTCGACTCGTTTTAATAAGCATTTTTTATATGCATGAGCAAATTTTAATATTTTATAATTTTTAATTTTTCGCTTGAAAGCCTCATTTCATCCCCCCCCCCCAAAAAAAAATAAATAAAATAAATCATTAAATTCATTTTGCCATGTTTTTATTAACTTCGATTCTTGTTTGTATGTTTGTTTGTCCAGTACAAATCTTGCAATCGATTTTTAACTAACTTCCCGACTAGCTAGATATTTGACATTTTCAGGACAGCTCACAACACGGTGACAATACATTTTTCTAATAATTTTAGTCAACTATTTCAGGTCCCGCTGCCTTCGGCAGTGCTTATATGATTCGACAGAAAATTTATTTAACTAACTTCCCAACTAGCTAGACATTTGAAACTTTCAGAATAGTTTAGAACACGGTGAAAATGCATTTTTTTAATGCCTTTAGTCAACTGTTTCGGGTTCCTGCTGCCTTCGGCAGCGTTATCAGTACAAAGTTTGCAATCGATTTTTCACTAGCTTTTCGACTGGCTAGACTTTTGAAACTTTCAGGACAGCTCACAACACGGTGACAATACATTTTTCTAATAATTTTAGTCAACTATTTCAGATCACGCTGCCTTCGGCAGCGTTTATATGATACGGCAGAAAATTTATTTAACTAACTTCCCGACTAGCTAGAGTTTTGAAACTTATAGAATAGTTCAGAACACGGTGAAAATGAATTTTTTTAATACCTTTAGCCAACTGTTTCGGGTTCCTGCTGCCTTCGACAGCGTTAGCAGTACAAAGCTTGCAATCGATTTTTCACTAACTTTCCGACTAGCTGGACATTTGAAACTTTCAGGCTAGCTCATAACACGGTGACAATACATTTTTTAATACTTTTAGTCAACTGTTTCAGGTCACTACTGCCTTCGGCAGCGTTTATATGATTCAACAAAAAATTTATTTAATTAACTTCCCGATTAGCTAGACATTTGAAACTTTCAGCGTAGTTCAGAACACGGCGAAAATGCATTTTTAAAATATTGTTAGCCAATTGTTTCGGTTTCCTGCTGCCTTCGGCACCGTTAGCAGTACAAAGCTTGCAATCGATTTTTCACTAACTTCCCGACTAAGTAGATATTTGAAACTTTCAGGATAGCTCAGAACACGGTGACAATACATTTTTTTAAATACTTTTAGTCAACTGTTTCAGGTCCCTATTGCATTCGGAAGTGTTTATATGATTCAACAGAAAATTTATTTTACTAACTTCCCGAGTAGCTAGACATTTGAATCTTTCAAAAT
This sequence comes from Salticus scenicus, assembly GCA_963930645.1. Lineage (NCBI taxonomy): Eukaryota > Metazoa > Arthropoda > Arachnida > Araneae > Salticidae > Salticus > Salticus scenicus. The sequence goes on along the minus strand of OZ005655.1, from coordinate 92,231,367 downwards.
AGTTCAGAAAACGGTTAAAATGCATTTAAAAAATATTTTTAACCAATTGCTTCCGGACCCTGCTGCCTTCGGCAGCGTTACCAGTACAAAGCTTGCAATCAACTTTTAACTAACGTTCCGGCTAGATAGCCATTTAAAATTTTTATAATAGCTCAAAACACGATAGCAAGGAATTTTTTTAATACTTTTATCCAATTGCTTCGAGTTCCCGCTGCCTTCAGTAGCATTTATATGATTCAACAGAAAATTTAAAACATGGTATATAAAAGTTCTTTTTATCTTGTAATTATTTTTACTTATTTTAATTTCATATTATTGCACGCGCTCTCTTTATATTTCTACTTCAAAATTATTAAAAAAAACTTTTTCGATATCGCTTGTAACGATACTGATTATTATTAATTTTCTTTTCTTCTTCTTCTTCTTCTTCTTTAAAAAAAAAAAAAAAAAAAAAAAAAAAAATAATAATAATAATAATAATAATAAAATAAATAAAATAAATAAATAAATTTCGATAAATTTTAGATTTCGATAAATGTCCAACTATCGAAAAATGATTTCGACAAATGTCCAACTATCGAAAAATGATGCCGCAAAAATCCCAGATTGTGACTAATAGTCCTCAGTCCTAATAAATAAATAAAATAAAATAAAATAAAAAGTGTAGGATGGCCGGACTTGGTATTTTTAAATCTGCATCTTATGGAGATGCTAACTTGAAATTTTTATTTGAGACTGGATAATTTATTCAAGCACGGTGACATGAAAATTTATTCAAATACATAATGTTTAACATCCTTAGACTGTATTAAACCAAATGAAATTAATATATACTTTTTATGTGCACAAAAACATATTTCATATAGAGTATAGTCTTAAAAAAAAAATATTTTTAGTTAAAATATATATTTAGTTTAAAATATATATATATTTCTTTTAGTTTACAGGGACACACAGAAGGTTTATGATCTATTAGTGTTTCGTTTGAAATTGGTTCGAAGTGCATTTGAAATTTTACCATGAATTACTTTCTGTTTAAATAAATTATACTGATTGGTGCATGTATTATTTACAGATAAAATACAGAGCTACTCAAAATGAGTAGGACAGGATTTAAATGATGACATGGGAATTTTTCTGAATCATTTATTTTATTTTATTTTTTTTTTAATTTAATAACAGTCTTTAAGGTTTTATGAATAGAATACAATAATGAAATAGTAAGTTGATGGAAGCGGAGGCGTTCTTCACGCAAAAATGTATTTCGAGCAAAAGTTTTTTAAAAACAATTTGCCAATTTTCAATTGTTATTTAAATTACTTTGTAACTATTATATATAAATATTTTATCTTTTACCTTAACCTGTAAAATTTTAATTATATTAATGTAAGGCAGCAGAAAGTTCTCTGAGAGCCACGGCAAACCATTTTTTTTTTTAATGGAAAAAAATAGTTCAATTTCTGATAGTATGCACACACACACACACACACACACACACACAAAAAGAAAGATGTATACTTTTTTGTCATTTTTTAAATTTTTTTTCTCTTACTATATGTAGAGAAAGTATCGTTTTTGAGTCAAATTTTCGAAATTTGAGTTTTTGTTATATTTGAACGTTTTGAGGTCCACTGAATACGAAAATCATGTTTTTAGCCGTTGGTCTGTGAGCCTACGAGTGTGTCTGCTGACAGCATATCGCAAGAACAACTAGTAGCAGAAAGTCCAAACTCAGTGTAATATGTAACATATAGGAATGCTATACTAAACTTTTCGTTGAAATCAAGTATATGGTTCGTGTACAGGGACATCCAAGAGAATTCAAATACATTATGTCTATATGGGGGAAATTACAGTTAAGTAGACTTTGGTGCATCTATAGACTGCACTAAACCAAACGAAATAAAAATACATATTTTATATTCGCAAAAGCATGTATTGTGTGTAGATTGTGCTATGCATATCATTCATCATTCGTTTACATGGCTACTCAAAGTATTTGGATGTATTTGGACTATACTTGGGAAATGCTAGAATTGTAATTCATTTTGTGTTAGATATTTTTTTATAGTCTAAATTTCAGTAAATAATAATGTTAATAGTGCATATCATTTATAGACAATATAGAGGGCTACCAAAATTTGAGCTGAAAGTTCTTTTCTGTTGAATGTAAATGGCGGAAGTCCTTTGCTGCATTTTACTATGTCGACGAATACTAACTCCGGACGGAAACTTAGTTTTTCTCACCCATGCTGTAAACATAGTATTTTTTGAAGTTCTATTTTCATTTCTGGTTTTTTGTATAATATCACGTTTTGAGGTGCCCTGAATACGAAAGTCAAATATTTAGCAGTTGATTTAGATTATTAACAGCCTTGACTTTTCTTTTTAAATAAATGTAGGCGTTGCAATTAAACAAAGGGTTGAGGGGGACGGTATCCCCCCCTCACACAGAATTTCATATCAAAAGTTTTGCTAAACCTATTATAGATTATTTTAAGAGTACATTGAACTTTATTACTTTACCTTATTAATCTTAAGACTTAATAAGTAATCTGTCTTTATATTATTAAAATGCAAAGTAAGAGAAAGTTGTGTGAGTGACAAACCAGATTATTATTATTATTATTTGTTATGTTTTATTTTTATTGATTTTTGGATTCAGGGGACCTCAAAATGTGTAAATATAACAAAAATTCATTTTCGAAAATTTGACCCCAAAACAATACTTTCTCTACCTTATGCGTAAGAAAAAGTATCTATCGCCATTTTCTAGTAAAATAATAATAAAAATAATGCAATTTTCCCTTTTATATTATGCTATTATAAGAGGTTTAAATACCATTCCATAATTTAAAATCTTTAGTAAACTAAATCATACAAAAAGAAAATAAATAAATAAATAAATAAATAAATAAATAAATAAAACTAAATAAGTTAGACACTTCCAGGCTTAGGATTGAATGCTTCAGGAAAAAGAAAGAAATTACTTACGATTACTCAATAAATGTAAAAGTTTAAGATAGAATTAAAAGCATTTAAAACGTATAAAAATATGTTTTTAAGTTTGATTATTTTTATGCAAGAAAGTCTAAATTATAACTAAAAATATTTTTACCCATTGTCGATTATTAAAAATATCATTAAATATATCTCATTCCTTTCATAGAAAGTAAATAATGGAAACATTTTACATTTCGGATATTTTAAGGTTATTTATTTACATTTTGATTACGAGCTAAAACCATTCTTTCGAAACTTTAATTATGATTATTTATTACAGAATTATGTTTTGTTGAGAAACCATTTCCTTTCATCTGCTATAGAAGTAATTAAACATACCTAATTTTAAGTAACTATTTCTTTCATTAAAATTTGTTTGAATTTTTTACTTTCAAATACATTGAAAAATATGTTGACACAGAATAAAATATTACGGATATTATGCTAACAGGAAATTTATTCGTCTAATTCACGAAAATTTGAATCACTTGAAAATAATAAAATAAATTCTGAATGGGGAAAATTGAATGCTTACTATATTTGAATAAAAATTTCATTGTCCTTTTATTAAGTATTTTTTCAAAAGAAGAGAATAAATTAATATTATAAATTATGAGTATTTGTTGATAAATAACTTATAAATATTTGAGATTAGTTCTCAATAATTAATATAACTGAAAAATTTCAAAGAAACATAAATACCCTGATAAACCCTTGAATGCTTTTAAATTCTTTTCATTCAGTATTTTTCATAAAATATGTATTAAATATCAGTTTATAATACAAATGGAATTTTTAGATAGTTTTGGTTCACTTTTCGTAAGTTAATATTTACGAAGTTTTAGAAAACAGAATTCATTTAATGTGAATTTTTTTTTTCCGTTTAAAAATTTTTCTTAAGCATATGAAACTATTAAATATACTGTTAGAAAACTGGTATAACTTTTAATCATTTTAGCATAAATTTTTATTATAAATAGAAATAGGTTAAGGAAATTTAAATTTACACTGAGAAAAATTTCTTTAACTGACATCTAGAATCTAAATTGTGGCTCTAGAAAAAATAGTTCCATGTCATCCTTATAAATTCTAGTCCCCTTGGAAAGCGAGTTCTAGAAGCCCCTATTAGAATTCTGGAGCGTGTGCCTATATTATCGACTGCAAAGTTATTTAAAAATCTCTGCAAATAAATGAGACTACAAGAGGCGGGTTTTAGCAACTATAATCTTGGTTTATTACCCAATTCTAGAAAATCAAACGAGAATTTCTCGCAATACAAAAGATTCAGAATATTCGGAATATTCAGATTATTGTTTCACCATCTAGAAATGTGTAAGTTAGAAATTCTCGATCATTTCGTCTATTCAGTTCATTATTAAGCGCATAGCTTGGAAATCTATATTACTAGTTAAGGGATTTAGAAAATGGCCACTTATTCATTCTAGAGGAAGGCGGTATATATTTTTTCTCAATGTATGAGTGAAACATTTGAATGTTTTGAGGCAGTTTTTATTTATCATTTCTCTTAACCAAATTAATAAATTAAGTGCTATTATTGAATGTAGATACAATTTTTTACAATTTAATCTCAGTTAAAAATCATTACAATTTAACATTTTAAACTTAGTTTTTAATAATTATTAATTAGAGAGAAATTAAATAAACAAAAATTTCCGAATAAAAAATTTAATAGTTTTGAAAAATTTAACTTATCTTCTTCCAAAACCAAAGTAATAAATGAAATATTGTTATTATTCGTTTATAAATAATAATAATTTAATAATCAGAAACAAATTAATAAGAATTAAATAAAAGAAAATTCGTAAATGAAAAATTTTAATGTTTTTAAACAGTTTTTTATCATCTTTTTCAAATGTGATAAATTAATATTATTTTCGGGTGTAAATAAAACAATTTTAAATATGATCTCAATTCTTATTAGTAAATAATTACAAAACTTTAAGAAAGAGTAATTTCTTGAAAGTTATTCATCCTTAAAGTTTTTAAAACAAATAGTCTGTAAAAAGAAATCGAAAAGTTTATCCCTATAACACAGAAGTCATTTATTTTCATTAAGAGAAGCAATTTATTTTCCCCGCACAACAGTAATTTCTTGTATGAGTCCCATTACCAAAATTAAATTAATTATTAATGGAATTGCACAGAACGAAAATTACACTCACAGCTTCTTTAATTATTCTCTAATTACTCATAGTAAATGAACATACTGAAACTCAAATGGGGATTGCTGAAGTATAAAGTTTTCTGACAGGTATGCAATTAAGTTGAAAAAAAAATCCATTGTTTTGATCTCTTGATAAATTATTTTTGGCATCCTGCCTTGGTAATTTCACACTAAAACCTACAAAATACTCGTCCTAAAAGAGAAAAATTGTAATGAAGCATGTATTTTGTCTTGATTACTAATTTTTGGCAAGATATTATTGGTAAAAGAAATTATTTTTGTTTCATTTTACATAAGATTTTTTTTTTTTTTTTTGTAAATGACTAAAATCTTTTACAATAAAAGGTTATGGAAAACAAAAGAAGTGTTGATAAAATAAGATGAACATCTATATTATCTCCTGATTGGTTATTTTTTAATACACAAACAGACACACACAGACACACACACACACACACACACACACAAAAAAAAAAAAAAAAAAAAAAAAAACAATCGGCTTATTATTATTATTTTGTTTTAAATTTTCCTCAGAGATGATTTTAGATTAACAACCTCAAAACAAACTAAGGTAAACCATTTTTTATTAGCGTATTTTAGATGTAATAGATAACCTTTCATAGATAAAAACGAAGGAAAAACCAGAGAAGTGTTGACTATGTTAGATAAAAGTTTGTATTTTGTCTTGAACGCTAATTTTTGGTAAGAAATCATTAGCAAAAGAAATGATAATACGATTATCATTATTGTTATTTCACTTTAACGTATTTAAGCCACGAAAAACTAAAATATTTCATAATAAAATGCTACAGAAAATGAGGGAGTTGTTGATTATACAAGTATGCTGAATTATCTCTTGACTGAAAATTTTTAGCAAGGCATTGTCGGGAAAAGAAAAGGTGTTAATATCTTGTTTTCATGTTACAATAGAATATTTAAGTCACAAATAACTCAAATTTCTTATCATAAAAGACTACTAGAAAGGAGAGAAGAGTAGATTTTTCAGCTTGTGTTATGTCTTGACTGCTAATTTTTTGTAAGATATTATTGATAAAAGAAGTGGTGTTATTATTTTGTTTTCATTTTACATTAAAATAGTTTAGCCATTGATAACTAAAGCGATTTATAATGAAAATCTAAATAAAACCTGAAAAGTATTGACTGTACGTACAGAATCATGAGAACGAGCTGGCTACTCCGTTTCAGCTCTGGTCCAATCCTTTGTTGCAAGAATCGCATGATTGTAATCAAACGAGGTACGATGTTTGAGTACTTGGTTTAAAAATTAGGCTTCATTCATGTAACAACTAAATTTTCAATAAAATGTCAGAACTTTTCTTTAAGATTTAAACTCTTCTCTTCCCCCCACCCCTTCCACATTCCCCAGAAATATGAAGGGAAATGTCATGTTTGCTCTAATTGGATGGCTTTTTATAAATATTAAGCATGCTTTTATTTATTTATTTTTTTTTTTTTTACCTGAAAAGTATTTTTCAAAAATATTTGTATTTTTAAATGTTCATATTTCTGTTTCATTTTTTATGTTTATAACATCACCCGCGAAAAAAGAAAAAAAAAAAAAAAAAATTGCATGTAAGTGTGATTTTTCATGGAAAATAAAAATTTTTACTATAAAATAAGAGTTCCCATTTGAAATTTTCAAGTTGTTTTAAAACGGGATGAAAAATTGTCAGTGTTGGCATTATCGGATAACTTTTTATCCGATATTAATGCACTTTCATATTAATTTTTAAAAATATTACTGTACATTTCTTTTTTTTTTAACTTTCTGATCTGAAAAGCATTTCTCGAGATGTTTAACCGGTCCTATTTTTCTTGTTACACCTTGTATATACAGGGTGGCCATAATTAAGCTAACAGTGCTTACAGTGTTCTGCAGCACGATCTAACTGCAATAATAGCCCCAAACTCCGTAGGAAGATTAAACATGACGGGGTACGAAAAATTCTGAAATAAATAAATACAAAAATAATCTAGATTAATAAAATCAGACTTTTGTCTGTAAATTTGTCAGTATCAAAAAATTTTCCGATATTTTCGCATTTCACACTTTATGAAAGCCAAAAATGACTTCAGGAAATTTTGTCTCTGTGTGTGTGTGTCATCGTGTCTGTATGTCTGTAACGCTATTTTTGTCCGGGTATCACACGTGAGAACGGCTGGACGGAATTCAACGGCGCTTGACAGGAATTTAGATCTTTACTCAACTTAAAATTATATATATAACTTTTTTTTTTTTTTTTAATTTAACCTCCGTTCCCCTATTGGGGAGGGGGAGTCAAAAACATGTTTGTAAGCATAACTCGGCTATAAATTACTTCACAGTAAAGAAGTTGCACATGGGAAAACTAGACATGAGTTCAAATAAAACATTATCTGCGATTTAGGATTTTTCGATTTTTAAGAGGAGGGAGGAGGAAAAACAATTTTTGTCGGGAAATTTCGCTAATTCCGGACTTTTGAGTAGAACTCTATCGAATATGGAACAAAGGTGTTGAAAAAAGCATGCGACTTCTTTAGTATATTTCAAAAAACACATTTTTTGTTTTCGTGATTTACGATTTTTTTTTTGGAGGGGGAGGGCGGGGGCGGGGGGGGGGGTACTAGAGGGTAAAATCTGGACATCCCTTTTAGCGCTAAATTTGTCCTGAGAATTTATGGGAGTTGTGGTCACGAATTTTGGTGCTTGGATTGTTTATATGTATCCGACACCTAAAGTAACGGAATTTATCGAAATTACCCTCGTTTCCTCCTTGGGGCGGGCAGAAGTTAAAAACACCTGTGTAAGCATAAGTCTGCTCCAAATTACTTTACAGGGAAGAAATTGCACATGAGAAGACTACACATGAATACAAATAAAATATTATCTGCGATTCAGGAAATTTTGATTTTTAAGGAAAGGGAGAGGGAGAATCTATATTTGGCGGGAAATTTTGCAAATTCCGTATTTTTGAGTAAAACTCTACCAAAAACTGAAAAAAGATGCTAAAAACAGAAATGCGTCTTCTTTAAGATATTTCCAAAACACGTTCCTGATTTTTTGCGATCTGCCAATTTTTGGGGGGGAGGGGGGGGGAGTATGTGTTTCGAATGGCAAATTCGAGACACTCCTTTTAGCGCTAAATTTGTCCTGGGAAATTTATGAGAGCTGCGTTCACAAAGTTTGGTGCTTGGATTTTTTTTTTTTTTTTTTTTTTTTTATGTGTCCGACCCCAAAAGTTCCCTCCCCCCTTTCCTATGGAATCTGCGGGATTTCGTAAAACTTCGAACTTAACCGCTGGGAAAGTGGAAGTAAGAAAAGGGTAAGTTGCTCCGGACTCCTCACGTTTCGAGAGGGAAAAACCTCTACCTAACACAGCGGGAACTTTAAAACTTAGGTTATTAATAAGGATATGGGATTTTGACATCTCATTTAAATAGTGCCCAGCGAAGCGGGCAAAGCCAGCTAGTAAAAATTAATAAATAAATAAAAATAAATAAATTCAAAAATTACCAATATGTGTCGCTTCTTTTTTATATGAAACTTTCTGCGAAGACAAATTAGCGAGGTGTCTCTAATTTCGAAACAGTAAATGAGGCAAAAGCTGTGTTTAAAAAAAGCATAATCATCAATTTTAAATTATAAATTGCGAAAAAAAGCTTCACTTAGAAAAACAGTGTCCCATATTCCCCTAGCTGTAAATTTTGGAACCTAAAATAAATAAATAAATAAATAAATAAAAATAAAAAATGAAAATAAATAAAAATAAGTTAATTTATTTTTGCAGATTCCTTCGTTTTTCTTCTTATTTAATATTTCTACAAACTTTCGTCTCGTGTCACTTTTCGTGTCAGTCACGATTAGATGTCACAACAGAACACTGTAAGCAATTTCAGTTTAATTTTGACCACCCTACATATATGTGTGTGTGTGTGTGTGTGTGTGCGCGCGCGCGCATATTTGTTTTTAATACTGAGATTGTTTTTCAGTTAATAATATAATATACGATGCAAAATTAAATGATAATAATAATAAAAAAATACCATTATAGTTTTAACAATGCGAGGTAATGGTGTAGAGTTTAATGACCTATTGTCTGCACTAGGCATCTAGACCAGAGGGGAAAATGCCCTCTATGACCGGGCATTCTATCTAAAGGGTTCAGGTCTTCTGATGATGTAAGAAAAAAGGATTTACAGAAATAATCAGGATACACAATACTGATACGTTTTTTCTAGCATAAGTCAAAAGCAACCTTCATTAGCACCCCACATCTATTACTTTTAATGAAATTTTATGAATTATACATTACATTTCTGACAAAGGTGAAAATCTTTTGGATAAAAGATTTGATATTTAATATATACATTTATCTTTAAAAGTATTAAATATATATATAAATTATTTCCTACAATTTGCCGAAAACGTGAATCACGAAAGTAGTTTCACTTTACAGTCTAGACAGCTTCTTTCAAATTACATAAGGTACATTTTAATATTTTTTTTTCGTCTACAACATAAAATAAAACTAACTGTTACCATTTCTACTTATTTTATTGTGTACAGCAACATATTTCATAAGCTATGTCTGATTCCTTTGTCAGTCCAGTTCAATAAAATAATAAATGACTCTAAATTTAAGCAACAAGGAAATACCATTACAACCCTGATAGATCTAGAAAATGTTCATTTTTAAGGGCCTAGGAAAAGTTTATGAGTCCCTTGAGCTTTTAACAACGAATCAGAAAACACATACTATGGACCAATCAATATTCAATTCCCTTGTGCGATTCGTCACCTGGTGTATACCCGAACCTGACATCACAAAGAGGGCTGTCGTTACAAGAATGGATGATTTCAAAAATATTCCCCGTTCCGAATTTTATTGAGCTTACATATATGGGGACTAGAAATATGTTCGAATATTTTCAAATTGTTGATAGCTAAGAGAAATTCTTTTGACAATATCTTGTTCGATTTATTTCGTATCTAGACATCTTTTATTAGTTTGAAGTTTTCAGCTTGAGAGTAAAGAAAAGCTATTAAGGAAAAAAATAGAAGATTATTTAAAGAAGTAAATAATGTGCATCTCTTAATCTTTAAGAAAAAAAAAAACTATTTCTACAGAAATTTAAATGCTTTTGACTTTTTTTTACTGTATCTGAGACTCAAACATTCATAATTTTAATGAATTGTTGTAATATGCTCGAAGAAAATGGCCAAATGTTTTAAATATATGTTCAGTTTACATTAGCATTACATTAGCAATTTTTTTTTTTTTTTTTAAGTTTGAGAAGAGATATTAAAATAGATTAAAAATCAATTAGAATATTTTTAATCTGTAATCGTTCATATCTATTGAAAGGGTAAATTTTTGTAAATATGCTAGCCTTTGCTAAATTTTCTTATTTATCCAGTAGCATTGTTACCACCTACCTAATTTTTATGCCCCCCGCCTTTAATTTATTTTTATTTATTTATTTATTAATTTTTTTGACGACTAACGTTCTTTGTATTTAATTGTAGTTATTTTTTAGAAATAAATATTCTATAAAAAAGTGGAGTGGAAAAAGGGTGGGTACTAACAATACCATGGAATAAAAATGTTGGCAGCTATGAATATGTTTAAAAAGTATGTACTATAAGATAACAAAATCATAGTCTGCATTTTAAAATTGTTAAAACTTTAGTTAATATACATATATATTTACTTCCATTACCTGACTACCGTACGTAATGGAAATAGTGTATTCGGTCCAAAAATTCGATATCGAGTTTTCACCTCATTTACACGTTTTAGGTCTCCCGACTCCAAAAAAGTAGTTTTTGGCAATTGGTTAGAGTGTGTATGTATCTATTTTTTAATCTTCTGGCTATCACTTCTCCAAAACTAATTAAGATAGAACGACGAAACTTCAGAATTGAGACAGAACTGGTGTACAAATGAATTTTCCAAATTTTGGTGAAAATTGGAATACCGGAAGTGGGACATCGGAAGTGAGACCGTAAGTCCGTATCTCAAAAACGGCTCTAATGATTTTCTTAAGAGTTGATATATAAACACTCTATTAGATTTTTTTCGAATGATATAGTTGGTTAGTTCAGGAAAATTGATAGGCGTCCCATATAAATAACTCAATTTCAGGTCTTCCAAGTGCATACCTATAGAAAAGGCTGTAAGGATTTTTTTCGAACTCGCCATATTAACACCCTTTTAAATATCTCTTTGTATGTAATTATTGTTTTCCGGTCAATAATTGAATATGCCAAGTTTTGGTAAAAGTTGTTATCTCAAAAACGGCTGCAACGATTTTCTTGAAAATTGTTACATAAATCCCTTTTAGATATCCTTTGTCATGTATTACGTGATTATTACAGGAAAATTAACAGTCATCCTGATTAGGTAGGTCAGTTTTAGATCTCGGAAATTGATGTTTAAAAAAATAGCTCTACCATTTTTTTGTTCTTATTTTTTAACTCGCTATGTAAGTTTTGTTGTATATGTCTTTACACGCTTATTAAGTTTCTCTTACCGGAAATATTTAAGGTTTATACTTTGTTAGGTCAATTTTATGTCTTCTGATCACATTATCTTTTCTGCTCACATCTCGAAAAAAGGTATATAATTCGTGTAATAGTGGGGTCATTCCATGTCAAATCAACACAGCTAAATACTTGATCCCTTGAGATTTTTATGAAACTGGGCTCATTTATTTGTTTTATAGAGAAATGAATGTATACCAATAAATAACTCCTTACCTTTTTCAGCTTTTTATATACAGGGCAGCGAAAATGGGTAGAAAATGTAAATTTTCAAAATTAAAAAAAAGAGATACAAATGTATCTATATTTTGTTTTCTAATTAACTTAGAGTTATAAGATTGGTATCATTAGAAATCTTATAATACAGGATTTCAAATGTATATATTTAAAAAAAAATTTATTTTTAGGTAAAACACTTCCTTTGACCTTCAATATCTCAAAAAGTACATTTTAATTTTCTTTTAAAAATTTTATGTTATTTTTGCTTTTATTATCTATAATTATTGTAAATTTCAACATGGAACATCCATGGGATGCTGAGTTATAAATTAATATGCAACCCTCCATCAGTATTTTCATACTAACATAACATAAGTTTCACCCACATTTTATTCCTTAATTAGCTTAGAGATATAAGATTAATATCATTAGAAAGCTTATAATACAGGCTTTTAAACGATATATCACATGTATCTATATTTTAAAAATTTCCCTTAAAAGTAAAACATTTTGACTTTTGACATTCACTATCTCGAAAAGTATAATTTTAATTTTCTTTTAAAAATTATATGTTATTCTTAAGTTTATTATCTATAATTATTGTAAGTTTCAACATTTGGGATAGCCATGGGATATTGCGTTATAAATTAAAATGCAACTCTATCAGTATTTTCACACTAAGATAACGTAAGTTTTACAAACAAATGGCCGTCCCATGTTGAAATTTACAATAATTATAGATAATAAACGTAAGAATAACATATAATTTTAAAAAGAAAATTAAATATGTACTTTTTGAAAAATTGAAGGTCAAAGGTCAAAATGTTTGACTTTAAAATGAAAAATTTTAAAAATATGTAAAACTTATGTTATTGTGAAAATACTGATGGAGGGTTGCATTTTAATTTATAACACAGCATCCCATGGCGAAATAATAAAAGTAAAAATAATATGTAATTTTTAAAAGAAAATTAAATATGTATTTTTTGAGATATGAAACTCAAAGGTAAATTTTTTTTACCTTAAAATGAAAAATTAAAAAAATATATACATGTGCTATATCACTTGAAAGCCTGTATTATAAGCTTTCTTATTATATCAATCTTATATCTCTAAGTTAATTAGGGAACAAAATATGGGTACATTTGCAGTAGAAAATTTTGAAAATTTGCATTTTTCATCCATTTTTGTAACCCTGTATACCAAAAACTAAAAAAGATAGGGACTTATTAATTGGTATTAATTCATTTCTCAGTAGGGAAAACAAATGAGTCCAATTTCCTAAAAATCTGAGGGGGTCAGTTTTTTTTTGTGTTGATTTGACATGGAATGACCCAGTAGGTAATGGAAGTCGTATGGTTGTTTCACACCAGATTTCTTTAGATCAGATTATTTTGGGATTAAGAAAAAAAAAAAAAAAAAAACATTTTTTAACAAAAAAATATAACGTTAAAACTTATTTGTTTAGCCTATGTTAAAATTATATACAAACGTGCGAATATTTAGATGTTTAAGCATTAAAAATGATTTGCCTAAATTTTGCCTTTTCTTTTCTTTTTTAAATAAGATATCTGGATGTTATGCCTTCTAAAAAAGAAACAAAAGCTTTGCATTGAAAGCCATTATTTCATTAATGCTCAATTTTTCAATTTGCAATTATTTTGATTCATAGAGAATAATTTGAAGAGAATAATAATGTTGAAGCAAAATTGTAATTTACCTGTGTATTCCTCGTGAATCCATATCCTATAAACCTTTCATCATAAAGAGGAACATTCGATCTCGCAACATAAAAAGGTTCATAAAAAAATTCATAATTCGTTATTTTATATACTGCTTCAAGTTTATTGGAATCTGGTATTTTTTCCCAGAGGGAATGGTTTGTAGCAAATTGGTTATGAATGAAAACTTTGGCATGGAAAGGCCTGCTTTGCCTTTTCTTTATAGTATCTAGAAGTTCCGTTTTAGTTTTTGGCACTGAAAGTCTTTCTGACATTTCATACGTAGGCACAACGTAAACACATTTCGGACAAGATAATGCATGCTTTGAAGTTCTTAGGAAGAAATCAAGTTGATGTGCTAGTCCGGGCATAGGTCTAATGTCTATATCTGTCAGAAAGTGGAATGGAGTTCTTACACCATGCCTTGCAACATTTCGCAGATGGTTCTGAGGATGCAAAGCCTGTTGCCACCAACGTTTAAAACTTCCAGTTCTATATCGAAGTAACAATGGAAGAACTTCATTCTTCCTAAGACATGAAGGTAATACTTGGTGTTCTCTTAGAGAACCGAATGACGATACATCTGGAGACATATCGCGATGATAAAGAAAGTGGAATGTGGCATTTGTACGAATGACTTGCGAACAAAGTCTCAAATAAGCTATGTACACTTTAGCAATATAAAAATCGATACCGGGTACAAAAACGGCTATAGACATTGGCGCCTTCCAGTTATCAGAAACTTCCATTAGAAGATTTAGGCGGTCTACAGAACATTGAGTAGCTAATGTAACCTGAACTGAATCGCCATAAGTACCATACGCATTGCCTGTAACAACGTAATCATGTATTATGTAAGTTCGCTTGCTGTCTGTTCTGGAAGACGATTGATTAAAGTTGAAAACAAAACTCGACAGTAAGTTGCCTATAAGAAGTCCTCCTTCAGGTTTCGGTGGAATGTCGTCTAAGGAAAATCTGTGCAGTGGTTTGTCACTTTTACTTCTGACAGTGAGAGAGATGATTATCATGGCGATGAAATTGCAGAGAGTAAAGATGACAATAGCAGTCACTGATAAGAAGAAGGACTTACGACTGCTCGTCGGACGAAAGAAGTGCCGCATAATGTGCAGACACCTGTAAAAAGTATTATAATAATTACATAAATATTAAAAAGTCTTAATCGGAGTAGCCAACCCTCCGAATTTTTGAATACAACTTTTTCTTTCTTTCTTTCTTTTTTCTTAAAAAAAAAAAAAAAAACAAAAAAAAAAACCTTATTTTGTCTTATTTAATCATCAAAGAATTTTTGTTATTAAATAAAGCAAATATTTTTATTCAAAATTATTGGTATTCAAAAATCCAGAAGATTGGTAACTTTTACTAAATTATCTTAAGAAAACACTTCAACTAGATTCACCCGCTATGTAATTCTATAGGATTTTCATTGCTTTGTATTTTAAAGATACCTTATGTAAAAATTAAAGTTCTTTGAATTATTTTATTTAAACATATAACCTGTTATATTAGTGAACAATAAAAATAATAAAATAGTAATAATAAAAAACTTGTAATGATAAAAGAAAAATTAAAAGTTTATTTTTGAGATTGAAAACTAAAGATCAGAGTTTACTTAACGAAATAAAAAATGTAAATTTATATAATTTTAAAAATTATGACTAAGATAAAAGACGACATGTTGAAAGAGGGAAATTCAAACTCCATTTTCCAATAAGTTGTCCTTAAAATACGAAGCGATAAAAATCCCGTAAAATTACATGAGGAGAAAGAAATGATAAATCCTTAAATTACATGCAGCCTTAAGAAAGAAAGAATAATAATAATAATAACTGTGAACGCCGCACCTCTGATTTCGAGAGTATCCCAAAACAAGAACTGAAAAGTTTGGAACGAAAGTGTGGCAACAGTGTGTGCGTATGTGAATCAAGATGGACTAGCGTTCCATTCTATATGTTGGTTTTAAAATACTTTATTTGATGTTAATTTATGTGTTCGTTATGTATTTTGTGCCGTAAGTAAAAGTAAAATCTTTAAAAGTAAACACAGCGTGATCAGTGTCTTAATGTGTCTGAAGATGCTTTTACAGGAAGAAAAGAACCAGGTGCGAAAAAGAAGTCGCCACAATTGGCGCAGTCGACAGGCATATGTGAAATAGCTAGTGCACGTATGGATTATTTCATGATAGTGATGAAAAAAAAAAAAGGGTATGTTTTTTTTTTAATGTTCCATCAAGAGTCATATTTTGTATAAGTTTATGTTAAATAATTAGGATTAAGCATTTAGATATTTTGTTCCGATTTTGTATTCCAACAAGGTAAAGAATAGGTAAATGAAAATTGAATATTTCGTAATGTTGAAATAATAATAATTCTAGTGTTTGAAAAATGAAAAATAGAAATATATTTGTTTATTTGTATTTAAAAAGCCGGAAAATAGTAAAAAGAATGGTGAAAAGAATATATTTTTATGCTATTCAAGACCATTGTTATTAATTTCTGTGTGTTCTTTTTATTCATCACGTGATTTAGAATAAATAAGATTTCATTAAAGCAGATTGTGAAAAAAAAAAAAAAAAACAAGTTCTGTTTTGATTTATTTGTTCTGTTTTATTGAATGATTGTTTATTTGTTAGACGGTGATAATGATTTATCTTTATTATTATTGGAATATTAATGAAATATCTCAGTAAAAAAAACTAGTGAATTATTCTTGTGAACGTCCGGTTTTGTTTATTATTTTTTTACTTTGAGGAATGAATCGGAAATTGTTTTTTTTTCTGTTTAAAAGTAAGTTTGATTAAAGGTTGCTATAGCAACATTATTTCTAATTTATTGAAAGCTGGTTATGTAATAAAGTATATTCTGGTTTATTTAATGAAAGAGTTGATTGTGTAAACATTTTTTTTTTAATTTGTTATTTCGATACATATTATTTTTTTTTCTCCTTTTATGTATGCATTTTGACTTAATGATTATTTTATTTAATTTGGGGGAAAATGTTGTTTAAGATAAAAACTAAGATGTCAAATTTGGCGTTCTTAGGAACGAAAACAATAGGGTTTGTGATTATAAATATAAGAAAATTTATTTTATTCACGGAAAATTTGAACTTGATTTGATTTCATCCATCCGAAGATGGCATTTTTGGGTAAAGGGAATAAAAAAGATTTGCAAGAAGTTGCTACTGAGCTTGGAGTGGAAGGAGCTCAACATTTAAAGTTATATGAGTTAAGAGATGCTATTTTGGCTTCAAAGAATTACGATGAAGAATTTGTTAAAGAAACATTAGCGAACGTACTTGAAGCACCGAAGAGGAAAGACGAGATGGAGGAACGCATAAGAAGGGAAGAAATAGAGGAACGTAAGAGGAAAGAAGAGATGGAGGAACTCATAAGAAGGGAAGAAATAAAGGAACGTAAGAGGAAAGAAGAGATGGAGGAACGCATAAGAAGAGAAGAAATAGAATTGGAAAAAATGCGTTTGGAAAATGCAAGAATAGAACTTGAGAAGAAAGGAATTACAAATGAAACTTCTGAGAAAATGCGCGTAAAATTACATAACATCTTACAAAAATTTGATCATAAAACATGCGAAATTAGTCTGTATTTAGTTCTTTTTGAGCGGCAGGCAAAACGTGCCGAAATTAAAAGAGATGATTGGGTTTCTCATCTCATTGGGCTACTGCCATACGAAATCGCGGAAGTTATAGCTCGGGAAGACGAAGAAATCACGAATGATTACGGAAAAGTAAAAGAGTTATTGTTAAAGAGATATAAACTTACTCCTGAAAGATTTCGACAACTTTTCATTAAGCATACTAAAAAAGCTGATATCACATGGAGAGATTTTGCTTACGAGTTGAAAAACTATTTTACTGAATGGATTCGGGGATTAGAAGTTAACACATTTGAAGAATTATATGATTTGAATATTACAGATCAAATTAAAAGGAAAGTACCTCCAGAAATTAAAGAACATTTCATCGATGAATGGTCATTGTTTAAGTCATCTGAAATTATTTCCAGTAAATTAGATGATTATGAAAATGTCAAAGTGACTTTCAATAAAAAAACGAAAGAAATTTCTCATAAAGAAAATTGGAATCTTCCATCCAAAGGGGCGAATTTCGGAAATAACCATAGAGATGAGAAAAGGGTTTTACTAAGCCACAGCAAGAACAAAGAGACATTCGTCCGAAATTCTCCTGCTATTTGGGTGGAAAGGAAGGCTATATGAAAAAATCCTGCCCCAAATTGAATTCAGCAAGTCCATCTAACGTGAAAACAAACAAAAAGAGTCAAGAAAGTAAGGGCCTTAATAAGGTCAGTGTTAATCTAAATAGCGCTTGTTTCGAGTGGGAATTTCCAGTCAACGAGAAAGATGGCGAGCTTCTGAAAGTGGATTTAGGAATCGGAGGCCAAAAATTTCAAGGCATCGTGGACAGTGGTGCAGAAATCACCGTACTACGAAAATCAGTTGTACCTGAGGAACACTTACAGTCAAGTGGGAAAATTCTTTTGAGACCTGCTATAGGTAATCCAGTGGAAGCACAACTTGTGTCAGTTCCGCTAAGTCTTCATATAGATGAAGAAATCATTCCATATGTTCAAGTGCATGCTGCAGTAGTAGAAGGGCTGCATGAGGAAGCTTTAATCACTCCCAGGGTATATGAATGGTTGAAGGAACAAAAGCGTTCTTATTTGGGAGATGATACAGGAATCACTTCAGTAAAAGAAGCTAATGAACAATCCTTGTTCAGTGTGGAGGGAAGGTCTCCCGAAAAAATTTCTTTAGGGGATAAAGTGAATATCCCGAAGAAAGAAGTCGTTGAACAATCCTTGTTCCATGTGAAAGGAAGAAATCCTGGAAATTCAGGGGTTGAGGTTAATATCACCCCAGTGGAAGAAAACAATGAACCGTCCTTGTTCAAAGTGGAGGGAAGGTCTCCCGGAAACTATTCTTCAGAAGAAGAGGTTGAAGTAATCACCATAAATGAAGTCGGTGAACAATCCTTGTTCAGTGTACCTGAGAATAATTCAAACGACAATTATCTTGGGGATGAGGCAATTAGTACCCCACTCCCAGAAGATAATGTAAAGTGTATGTTCTGTATGGAGGGAGAAAGTCACGAGACTATTCGAAAGGCAAAGCTAAACAACAGCGAGTCGCATCATCCAGAAACCAAAGTCTTTAATAACTCAGTAGTTAAACAGACATTGACCGAAACCGATAGTAAGGATGAAAGAAATGAAAATATCCCTGTTCCACAAGCACAAGTGTTTAGGGATGAGCAGTTAGCCTGTCCTACATTGGAAAAGTGCTTCGAAGAAGCTAGGCAACATAAAAATGGTTACTGGATTGAAAGAGGTTTATTATATCATATGGGTAAAGTAGGCGGACAGAAATATATTCAATTGGTCGTACCGGCAAGCAGAAGAAAGGACACTTTGAAATTAGCTCATGAAACTCCTACTGGTGGACATCTGGCAGCTAAGAAGACCAGAGACAGAATTGCAATGTCTTTCTGGTGGGAAGGAATGCCAAAAGAAGTCAAACAATTATGTGCTTCGTGTCATGATTGTCAAATGCACAGGAAAGGAAAAGTAAACGATAGAACACCTATCGAAGCTGTTGGAAGACCAGAACTCCCATTTCAAGTGGTTAATGCCGATATTTTAGGCCCAATAGAGCCAAAGTCATCACGTGGCCATCAGTATGTACTGTGCGTTATGGACCAGCATAGTCGTTGGCCGGAAGCAATACCTCTGAAGTCTTTAACAGCAAAGGCAGCCTGTGATGCATTTATAGAAATATTTGTACGAACTGGAATTCCTCGAGTAATTGCAATGGATAACGGAAGAAATTTTGCCGCACAGCTGACAAAAGAGTTTTTAAAATGATTAGGATGTGTTCCTAAATTTTCCACTCCAGGTTATCCACAATCGAATGGTTTGGTCGAAAGATGGATAGGAACTATGAAATCCATGCTACATCATGCAATTAATTCACAAGGTCGAGGCTGGGATAGACAGTTGCCATTCTTGTTATGGGCATACAGAGAAGTGCCTAACGCTACAACGGGTGTTGCCCCATTCCTACTAGTTCATGGGCGACCACCTGTAGGACCTCTAGCCATCCTCAAATCAAGTCGGGAAGATGAAGTCGTACTTCCTCAAGGGATTGGAGAATCTGTAGCTGACTACCTGTTGAAACTCCGGAAACGTTTAGAAGACGCGGCACAGTATGCGGATAGCATAGCTCAAGAACAGCAGCAGAAATATGTACATTATCATAATTTACGGTCAAAAGATACCGAATTTTCTGTTGGGGATGAAGTTGTAGTGTTAATCCCTGATTCAACAAATCGTCTTTGTTCAAAATGGAAAGGACCAGGAGAAATAGTAGAAAAGAAGTCTCCACATTCTTTTTATGTCAAACTACCTGATGGAAGTGTTCGACATCTTCATCAAAATAAATTGCGTAAATATATTCAACCTGTCAGAGCTGTAGGAATTATTTACGAAACAGATGAAGAGTTTGGAGATATAAAACATGCGCCCGTAGAATCACGGCAAGTAACAGATGAAGAACTAAAAGCTGATATAAAATCAAATTCGATATCAGCAAAGCAACATAAACAGCTGTTGAATTTGATTAAAGAATATCTAACAATATTTGATGGGGAATTAAAGAAAGCCAAAGTTCCTCCACATGTTATCCAGTTAAAGTCTGGAGTAGAGAGGAAACAACCTCATCTTTATAAAGTTCCAGAAACATTAAGATCTAATATAGAAAAACAGATAGCAGAATTATTGGAAAAAGACCTGATAGAACCCTCTTCAGCAGAAATAGCATATCCATTGGTATGTGTAGCCAAGAAAGATGGAACTGTCCGACTTTGCGTGGACTACAGAGAGCTGAACTCAGTTAGTAAAATTCCATCTTTTCCTATGCAGAATTCAGAAAATCTTAGATTTAAAGCTGGTGGAGCTCGTTACTTGACAACTTTAGATATCCTTAAGGGATATTGGGAAATACCCTTAGCAGAGCAAAGCCGAGAATTAACCAATTTTGTATCTCCAAAGGGTCAGTATCAGTGGAAGGTGATGCCATTTGGGTTATCTGAAGCACCAGCAACATTCCAAAGAATAATGAATCAAGTATTACGACCTCATAGTGACTACGCCGAAAGTTTTCTTGATGATATTATCATATTTTCTTCAACCTGGGAAGATCATCTTAATCATATTAAATCCATTTTAGAAACTCTGAAAAAATTGAATTTTTCGGCAAATTTAAAGAAATGCTCGTTTGCGATGTCGAAAGTAAAATATTTAGGACATGTCGTAGGCTCAGGAGAGCACGGCCCAGATCCGGACAAGATATCAGTTATTAAAGATTTGAAAGCCCCTAAAACAAAGAAAACATTGAAGTCACTCCTAGGATTATTTAACTATTACAGAGACTATGTGCCTCGGTATGCCAATATAGCAAAACCTTTAACGGACTTAACTCGAAAAACTGTGCCAAACGACCTTCCATGGTCAGAAGAAGCCGAAAGCGCATTTAATTCGTTAAAGAATTGTTTGTGCTCTATGACATCTCTGTATACACCTGATATGTCGAAACCTTTTGAAATCGATACTGATGCTTCAGTGACCGGAATTGGAGCCTGTCTAATGCAGAGAGATGAGCAGAATAAACTGAAACCTATAACTTTCGCAAGCCAAAAACTGACCCCTGCTCAATCAAAGTGGAGCACTATTGAAAGGGAAGCTTATGCTGTAATATGGGCATTAGGTAAATTCGAAATGTGGACTTATGGAACCACTATTATCTTACACACGGACCATAACCCTTTAAAATATTTGACAGAAACAGTTCCTAAGAACGCCAGATTACAAAGATGGGCATTGGCTCTATCTCGCTATCAAGTGACTATTGCTCATAAGCCAGGAAGCAGTAATACTATTGCAGATGCTTTATCACGCATTCATGAATAAAGTCATAAGTTAGTTTAATATTGTATTTGTTATTACATATATATATATGTGTGTGTTTATTTTGTTTCTTATATTCAAGTATATTAATTCATTAAGATTATTTAAAGTGCATAAGAAAATCCATGTCAGGATAAATGTTTATTCATATATATTATATATATATATTATTTCTATTATGTGTTTAAATGTTACTTATTTTATACCATAGAAAATATTTAAATTTCAAGTGAAATATAAATGTTATTGCTCTTGATGGAACATTGCATATTAGGTCAAAGATGAGACAATAATTAAGAATTTAAAAGGACAATTAGACTTTCATGAACATTTATTTAAAGATGAAACAATAATTAAGAATTTAAAAGGACAATTAGACTTTCATGGACAGTTATATAAATTATCCACAAATTTTTGTTAGTAGTTTCACTGTGAAGGCCATTGTCCCTCAAGTGAAACTGGAGGGAAGGTGTGAACGCCGCACCTCTGATTTCGAGAGTATCCCAAAACAAGAACTGAAAAGTTTGGTACGAAAGTGTGGCAACAGTGTGTGCGTATGTGAATCAAGATGGACTAGCGTTCCATTCTATATGTTGGTTTTAAAATACTTTATTTGATGTTAATTTATGTGTTCGTTATGTATTTTGTGCCGTAAGTAAAAGTAAAATCTTTAAAAGTAAACACAGCGTGATTAGTGTCTTAATGTGTCTGAAGATGCTTTTACAGGAAGAAAAGAACCAGGTGCGAAAAAGAAGTCGCCACAATAACAATAACAATAACATAATTGACAACACACCAAAAAGTGTCAAGCATAATATATATATATATAAAGCATTTGAATATGGACTCTTGAGTATAAAATGTTAATATTCCAGAAACTAAAAGGTAAATATCATTCTGCTGGCATTTTATTTTATTTTATTTGTTCGAAGTTATGGAATAAATATAGGATATATTGTGTTAAGCAAATTGTGAAATTGCATTTCAGGCTTTTTTTTTTTTTTTCTTTCATTAAGTTAGGGAATGAAATTGGTTAATTATTTAAAATAAGAATACAAAATCCCGAGTAGAACTTGTCTTAGGCAAAATTCAGAGCAAAACTTTTCTTAATCAGTTCATTGGTGATTAGAATTGGTTCATTAGGTGGTCTTAGAATATTTTACATATGACTAGAAAACTCTACTTTTGAATTAAAAAACACTTTTAAAAAGTAACAAATAATCTGCTTATTTAGTAAAAAAATTTTCACCTTGACCATAAAGGATACAAAATTTTAAATTGAATTTGAATTTAGGGGCACTGAAAGTTTGGAAGGTTTATAGTATCTTCGACGAAATTAATATTTCAAGTGCCACATTGATCATCAAAGAATAATTCTATTATAGCAGTGGACGTTATTTCATAGAATAAGATAGATAATACAGTCATTGCGTAAGATCTTAACATTGTAATATATTATTGAAAATATCATATTAATTAAATAAATAACGCTTTCATCTTATCTCTCTGCAAGGGGAAAAAAAAAGTGAGAGAGAGTCATACCTCTGGCAATGTGCCAGTATAACACAGACATAGTAGATTATTTGTTGGAGTGAGAGTTATTTTTTTAACAGGAAATGAAGAAAGCAGTGAAATATTCTCGCCAGCTTTCATTTAACGACTTAAATAAATAATATTTATCAATTTCGTTGGTTCCATATTAGTCAAATAACCTTTTGAAATAAGTATCGCTTTGATTATTTAACATATTTCTAATATTTTGTTGTATTATTCTAAATCGACTATCGTGGTGCAATGGTTTAGTTTAAATATCAGTACAGTCTGCCTGTGAAATTAACTTCGTAGGTTACATATATCCTTTTGAAATAAGTAATAGCTTTGATTATTTTACACCTTTCTAATGTTTTATTCAAAGTATTATTCAAAACTGAATATTATTGTGTATTAGTTTAGTTTAAATATTAGCATAGTCTATGCCTGTGATACGTCGAAGATACTTAATACCACCGTTTAACGAAATAATATTATTGCGATATTAATTTAAATAGCCATCATAAGATAGATTAGAGGTGATTATTTGATGTTGATTATTTCGTCATGGGGATGGGGAATGGGCATACACTCGCTAGTTTTCTATTCGCATTGCGTATTGGTATACAGTAAGTTTCGGCAGACGATGGAAGATGTTTAGATGTGTGGCAAGGGAGGGGGAAGGATGAAAAGTGTTTTTTTTTTTAAATTTAAAATTGTTTATAGCAGCTGAAAGAGCTGGAACTGAAAATGCGTAATCACATATGTCATATTTAATAGTGTTGGTGAACATTTATTTATTGTGTTTTTATCAAGAATATTGTTTGAGTTTAATCAAGAATAATTTGATTAAAAAAATTAAATATTTATTTTTTAATTTTTTTAATTTTCTAGGTTTTTTTTTTTTTTTTTTATTTTCCATCTGATATTTCTCGAGATTCTTTTTAATAATTTAAAATGAGTAAAGGTATCAAGACTAGTTAATTATGGTCGTATAATAAAATTAAATGTCTGAGAAAACCAATCACTTTATGCTGATTTTGTAAGCAAAATTAAAATTTTAAAACAACTATTTCTAATTTGTGAAAAATTATTCAAAGTATCCGTTTTCTGAATATAATTGAAGAATATTAATTTTCTTGTCAATCTGGAATGTTCAAATTCTTCCGAAAATCAAAAGAGACAATTACTTGATAATTTAAAAGTTGGGATGTTTTAAAAATATTTTTTAAAGATTTATTATTATTATTTATTTATTTCTTATTTATATGGTTTATAATATAAGCATTCTTTGTTACAGAAAACAGCACTCGTGTACATGTTATTTGATACTATTTGAAATATTCTGTCTTCGTGTTCAAACAAAACTTGATTTAACAGAATCTTATGCTTAATGACTTGTGACGATTTCAACGTTCGTGCAAAACTTTTTAAACTTTGACTACCACTGTTTCATATAAGCGTTTTTTTTTTCTTCCTTTTAATTGCAGAAATTATAATGTTAAATAAAGTGATGATTACTCTTTGAAAGCATTAGGACTCAAAAGCATGAACTGCCCTAACAGCACAGTTAGGCTTAACTCATCCAAAGTACATTTTAAGGACGATTCTGGGATGCCTTTTCATCCAGAAGACATCTTGAAGATATCCTGGAGAGGCGATGTGCTGTCTGGGTGTATACATTATGCAGGACACATGTATCTATTGTACATTCCGAAGGATTAGAAAGACATTAGTCATATATCAACTAAATAGTAATAGGTTATAAAAATAATATGATATAAGAACCTATTACCAAAAGTAGTATGGAACAAAGTAACCCATTACTAAAAAGTAACTGTTTATCCCACCTCTATTCTATTACAATTCTTATTATAAATACAGTTTTAACCAGGAATTTTAATCGAAAAATATAATTTAAAAAGCACTTTTATTTCATAGCTAAATTTTATTCTTCTAGAAATCATTTCTGAAGTTGTCATAAAAGTTCCCGATAATGACAGAATCTATCCAGAGATTCATTAATGCTTGTTTAGAGTACTACCACTATTTTTGAACAGTAATTTCAAGCTTATTTATAAAAGTAATTCTGCGTTAAAATATAGAGTGTACTGTTATTCCAAAACGGTGGTGTCTGTTTCCTCCTGCGTTAATTTGGCTTTCAGACATCACTATTTCCGAATATTAACTTTCATCTTATTTTAGTGCAAAGTTTCTGTGAAAAATAGTCAAAAATACAGTTATAAATTACAATGATTGCTTGCCTTAGTTAAAATCTGTATATTTTCATTGTAATTTGGATTTTTAACTCAGCATAAATGTATTGAAGTATAATTTGCCAAAAAACTCTTGAATAAACATTTTTTCTGCAAATATTATTTTCTAAATAAAGATTATAGAAACATGTTTTACTTTTCCGACTCTTGTGGATTATTTTATATAGTTCCATCATCTATAAAACAGAAGTGCCGACAGTTCATCATACTACCTCACAAATGCTCAACTTTTTGTGCCCAGCGTGGCGTGTCTTCTTAATGGTCAACATGCTCGATGGCACAATGACTGAACTTCGAGGTGATATATAACAGTTTTCTTTTTAATAATGTGACTATAAATAAACATAGATATGATATATATCGAGGTGAAAATACAACCGGACATGCTGAATCTGGAGTCTTCTATCGATTCTAAATGCCGTGAAGAGTTGTATACTCCCCATACATTCTATTATATTCGTTTGCCGTTATTCATATGTTATAGTCAGTGTAAGTTCAGAATTTATGAGTAATATATTTTTAGTTTTTATCTACGCCTGAATAAAGATATGATATTATTACAGAAGCAATGGCCGTGTGTTTTGTGCTTATTTCACATTCACGTTATTAGTATGAATAGAAATGGGAATAAATTGTACAATTTATTAAGCATATAAAATGCGTATGCAAATATATTTTCCTGATAAAAGATTTTTTTGGGGTGACCTGGTTAAAAAAAAAAAATAGTTTTTATAAATGAAGAAAAGAGAAGCAAAATACTAAATGGATTTTGTGTTATATATTTTATTCAGTGACTTACTATACTGCCATTTTTATCAAAGACGATAAAGCAGGTTACATACATCAACTAGATGGTTTTATACCATTTCTATTTTTATATTTAAAAGATAAATCAGGAATTAGTGTGTCATTTTCTATTAATGGCAGAGAGGCTGTTTTTCAAATCATATGATAAATTTGAATGTTACAAAGATAGTCGAGAAAAAAAAAAAAAAAAAACTACTGTTTATATAATGTGAAGAAGATGATGCCAAAACCGTATTTGCATAAATGTCTCATATCTAAAACATGGAAAACAAATCTTAAAAGACTTTTTGAAATGTGAAAGGTTCAGTTTTGATTTATGGTATATATGGATGCACTATCAGCTCGAATATATGATCATAAATTTACATTATGATTTTTATTTGCCAATAGGATTTTTTTTTTTTCGCAAGAAAACAGTAACGATACCCTTAAAAATTTTTATTAAAATCACACAATCAACTGTGGAAGAAAATCATATTTATTGAAATTTTATTTTTCCGACTGAGTGAAAATAATGCTTGTCCCGGTCCAGGCATTATTTTCACTCAGTCGGAAAAATAAAATTTCAATAACTATGATACCCTTTAAAATTCGTAAAATTAAAAAATCTTGTTAATAAAATATTTTTATAAATACCAGAATGATTAATAAAACATTTTTGTTCTTTTTAAACTTTGTTGGAGCATTCATATATATTACATAGGGAGTAAGAAAAAAAAAGAATATAAGACTACTTTTCTGAAATGGAATCTGAAAGCCTATCAAATAAAATGTTATCTTTCAAAGACCAAGTTTTTTTTTTTTTTTTTTTTTTTTTAATATTGAGTGATAGTCAATTCTACTATTTATTTAATATGTAGTAGACGTTATCAAAAATGAATTTACATAAAGGTCTGAGGGGGCCGCGATGGCCTGGTTGGTAGAGCGAAGATTGCGTAATCGATGGATGGTGGGTTTGATACTGTCGTTTTCGATACTTCGATTGACCATCGTGTACATTAATTGTGGCTGATGCACGTAAAATCCGCTGGGGTTGTAACTTCCTCCAAGTTCTGTAAAAATTACACCATCAAATCAAATTGTGATGCCATGTCTCCTGACCAACCCAAGGTTGAATTCTAGACTGTTGCCATTACACCATTGTGTAGTTTTAGTGCGAGATAAAACTCACACACTCATTCATAAAAGTTTCAGTATCTAAAATATGGAAAACAACACAGCAATTTAAATAAAATACGTTTATAGAAAGAAATTATACTTAAATAGTACAAGTGTTTCGAAAATTAACAAAACTTTTTTTTTTTTGTGATATAATTGATCAGTATAAGTTAACTGATCAATATAAGTTGAAACTCCCGAAAAATAGATCATTTTTCGCATTTTCAAATAGTTTACATTTCATATTAAATTATAATGGATTTAAAGATAGCATTAACAATTAATTATGCTTCTGTTAGAATATTATTATTTTGTTGTTACAAACTCTGGTATCCGTATTTATTTAAAATTCTTTCGTATTCATTTTAATTATTTTTACTAAATGCACCCTTAAGTATATAATATTTTGTATTCTAAGTATATAATATTTTGTTGCAATACATTTGTCAATAGTGTAATTTAATTCTTTTCGTAAATTTTCTTAGCAACTTTTGATATTTTCCCTAAACAGAATGATTAATTTGCTTTTCTGTGAATACTTCTCCATTTTAATGTATTTTTGGTATTTATTTCAACTGGTATTTTCGTACGATCAACACTTGTTTATTTGTCATTTGCAACTAGTTGACATAAATGAATCTTCTTACAGAACGTTCTTTGAAAGAAAATGAAATTCGGAAGACAATTTTCCTTAACGAATCGGGTTGCTTTTAGATGAAATACTAATTTGCTTTACAAAGAAAAAAAATTTCTGATTTGTTTGTCTAAATAATAATCTAATATATATATATATATATTAGATTATTATTTAGAGAGTAAAATTTGTTTATGAAAATCAAACATTATCCTCATTATAAATAAATAAAATTAACTTCTTTGATTTCATTTTTTTTTTTTTTTTTTTTTTTTTTTTTAAGCAATTCCAAATATTCAAAGCACAAACTTAAAATACTGAGTGTTTTTTTTTTTTTTTTTTAATAATTGCAATAATTTTTACAGTTCAAATTTTATTGATTAAATGTATAAATCTACAACATATTGCATGATGGTGATGAAAAACATTTCAAACCAATTTAAATTGAAAGTGGATTTCTTTTTAATATGTTTGATATGTTTAATAACAACCATTCTTTACTTTATTATTATTACTAGATTATTATTATTACTAGATTATTATAGATTTTTTTAAAAGGAATTAAATAAATAAAAGAAAAAGTAAATTTTAATTAAACTTAAATTTTAATCAATTTTATCTTTTCTACTATAAACTACCATTTCCCCCGATAAATACTATATATATTTCTCTTTTTTTAAAGACGATTTTTCTTTCAAAGGAATCAATTTGTAAAATGAAAAATACAAAGATTCCATACTATAAAAATTATACATAAACATAACTGTTATTTAATTTAAAATTTAGTTTACTTAATTTTTTCTACTGCATTACAATTTGATTTTCAATAAATATGTATAATAATAATAATAATAATAATAATAAAAAAAAAAAAAAAAAAAAGATTTCGCCTTCAAATAAATGAATTAAATATAAGCGAAAAATAAATAGCATAATAGCCATTGCTAAGATACGCAGACGATTGAAACGAAAAAAAAAAAAAATTAGAAAAATGAAACGTATAAGTGATTATTTAAAATCAAAAAAGTTAATTTAAAAAATTCAAATTTGAAATTCGAAAAATATCTCGATGAGGTGCACACCTACAGGGTCTCAGGTACCCATCTGCCAAGTTTTGTAGCTCTGCGATCAGTAATGTGAGCACCAGAGCGTAGACAGACAGACAGACACACACACACACACAGAGAGAGAGAGAGAGAGAGACACTTCTCTTTATTTATATGGATTAACAATATTAATTATCTCTTTTAGTAAACCGACATTTTTCTTAAATTTTCTTATATAGGCTAGGAAAATAATTCCTTTGTTTTCTGTTTGACAGGTTTAATAACAACAATTTCTTTATAATATTGTTTTAAATATCTTCTTATGCAATTACATTATGCCTTATTTATTTACAGAATAAGATGAAGAATTGTTAAAAATTTATAAAAAAAAATTATTAATTTTTAAAAATACCTAATTATCAACTGTTTGAAAAGAAATTCAAAACTAACTAACCCACCTTTCCCATATATGTATAAATTATCTGGAAACTAGTCACGCGAAAAAGTAATGTGTTTAAACCAAAGTTAAAGTTTTACCACACCCAGGATACACCCATGTTTTAATATACATAATGTATATTTTAGTGCAAAATAAACATTATGAGCGCAAACTTACTTTGAAAGACTTTACTTACTTTGAACTTGCTTTGAAATGAATGGACTAAATTATTATTATTTTCTTTTTTTAATAGATAGATAAAAATATTTTGGTTAAAACTTGTTGAGACTCAGTAGTATTTAGTGTGATTGTATGCATGTTCTCTATAGTTTTTGGTGCACATAACGCATAGGATGCACAAAGAATATATATACATTACGTCTATGGATGGCATCTCTTTACATACATTTTAACAAGGTTACACTGCTTTTCAACATATGAAATTAACATGCATTATTAGGGTACAGTCGGTAACAAAAATGTCCGAACACTAGCAAAAATTCCTGTGTAAAAAAGTACACTTCATATGGCTCTGTTAAATAAATCCTTATCGAATTATGTTCTTAGACTGACTAAGAAGAGGATTCGACAAGGATTTATTTAACAAAACCATATGAAGTGTACTTTTTTTTACATAGGAATTTTTGCTAGTGTTTGGACACTTTTGTTACCGGCTGTACTTAAAAGCATATTTTCTGTAAAGAAAGAAGGTGCTCCGTCGTATATTATATGAGAGCGTGGTACAGTCGGTAACAAAAGTGTCCGAATACTAGCAAAAATTTCTATGTAAAAAATGTATACTGTTTTGTTAAATAAATCCTTGTTGAATCATGTTCTTAGACTGACTAAGAACATGATTCGACAAGGATTTATTTAACAAAACAGTATTAATTCTACTTTTTTTATATAGGAATTTTTGTTAGTGTTCGGATACTTTTGTTACCGACAGTAAATACTGGAGGATAAAATCGAGTGTTACACTAATGTTTAAATATACAAAGTGTGTATTTTGGCACTGGCTACACATAAATATTTTAAGGTCAGACTTACTTTAAAATGTGATTAAGATAACTTTTTTTTTTTTTTTTTTTACTTTTACACTAAATTTTTAAATAAACATAAAATACATGTTAGATCGGTAAATGTTAAAACATTAAACCGGTAAATGTTTGCATCTCTACGTATTTCATTATTATTACTAATAAGAATCCAGATATATTATTATTACTAATCAAAATTCAAGAAATTATTCGTTTGAAATAAGATTTTGCTTTGTAAAGAATTTTTAAATTTTTGTTGATTTACTTCAATTGACTGGATTCATTCGTATCCTTGGAAACATTGTTCTTCAGATTTAAATAAAATCTTCAAAGTTTTTTTTTTTTTCTTGTATTGAAAATCCCATCTGTATTTCCTTTTCGAGCTGTTATCTCTTTTATAAATATGGACAATTAATTTCTAAAAAAGTTTCGAAGTTTCTAAAGATACAGATTTTATTTTTACCCTTCGAAGGAGAAAATTTACCACATCGAAATAATTCTGGCACAAATCCTCGTAAAAAATTAAGTTATTAGCACTGGACAAAGGGAAATGTTATCTGCTATCAAATGATTTGTTTTAAATAGGTTCGAGAGCTATATTTAATAAAGATTTGGGTTAGTTTTGAACTCTTATTAAGAACATATATTTTCGATAAAATATTTAAATTATAAGTTTAAATTTCCATTCAATAACGATAATTTTGCATAATTTGAACGAAAATATTTTATCACAGTATGTAAACTATATAACCTAATTATGTTGACTTTTAGTAAACCATTTTACTTACTATGAAATTCATATACAGTCGGTAACAAAAGTGTCCGAACACTAGAAAAAATTCCCATGTAAAAAAAGTACACTTCATACGGTTTTGTTAAATAAATCCTTGTCGAATCCTCTTCTTAATCAGTCTAAGAACATGATTCCATAAGGATTTATTTAACAGAACCGTCTGAAGTGTACTTTTTTTACATAGGAATTTTTGCTAATGTTCGGACACTTTTGTTACCGACTGTGCATATATGTCTGGTAATATTAAATATGTGAACGATGCTAATTTAAGAAATAATATTCATGATAGTGTATAAAACAATTTGCTAAATTATATTTATAAATATTTTCTTCCTGCAAAACTTTTTTTTTTTTTTTTTTTTTTTTTTTTTTAATGAGTAAATCTGGATTCTTAAGAGGAAACTTTCAGTTTTGTTTCTGATAAAAATAACTAATCACATGTTTTAATCTGCATACGTTCAGATACTCAATTTACTTTGTATTTAATAATATGTAAAACAATATATGACTAACATTTTTTTTTCTAATTGCTTTATAATTTGCGACAACTCTCTTTTATTACAGGTTTGTGGTTAGATTTAGATAGGTTTAATAAAGAAATATTGAAAAGTGAACAAATACAGAAGTCAGGATAAAATGGATTGTTTTATACTCTATATGGTTATTCCTGGATATGTTTTGAAATTTATTAGACAGTTACACTAAAATTAAAAAGCTAAAACGCATAATTATTATTTTTTATTTCCTTTCATTTGCACCATTCAACATATTACATATCATACATTCAATATATTACATATATATACAGCGTGTAAAAGCTTTAAGGTCAATAAAAATTATGATGCATGTTAAAAAAAAAAAAAAAAAAAAAAAAAAAAAAGGCACATCAATAAAAGTTGAATTCTAATGTTGAATTTCTAATTACTATTAAATATGAGAAAGAAATTAAGCAGACAAATTTTATCGCAAATTATATTAAACAGAGATATGTTATTGTAAAGCTTCAATAAAATTCAAAATTCAAAAACAATTCATTTCAGCCTGTGTAAAAACTTTAACGATACAGAAAAAACTATTGCAGAGTGGGGCAATTGAAGTGTAACATACAAACTAACGTCGTGTATAAAGCAATTTTTTTCTATTGATTTATTTATTTATTTTTTTATTTTTATGTAAAATTATCTTACACTTGAAGGATCGTAACATTACACAGAATTTTCGATATAACCTATTTTATTTTTATTTACTAGTTTAACACGCTCATTCATACTTTCCACTGCGGCACGCATCTCATATTGTAGAATTTTGTTTCATACTTTTGTTAAATCTTTTCTAAGTTTAATCTAAACTGTTGTACATAGAAAAACAGGCTTTGTTCTCTAATATACTCTACAGTTAATAATATAATTAATTAAGATCAGGGCTGTAAGGGGGGCCCATTCGGTTGTCGTTAAAAATGAAGGAACGTTTTTCTCCAATCACACTTGGGTAGCACGGGATTTATGTAGGGTGCAGATTTCTTTGGTAAGGTGAAAGTCATTTTTTAAAACGAAATTGTGTCCATGGCGTTAAACAATCTTTCAAAATTAATTCTTGGTACTTTTGAGCATTGGTTTTTCCACCTTCAAGAACAAAAACAGGAGGGATACGATCAGTGGCAATTACTCTGGCCCAAATCCTAATAGAAGCAGTTTTCTGTCTTCTGCTGACTCTTAGCAGGTCTGGATTCACAGAAAATTTTCTTGACCAAAACTCTGACTGTTTTTTGAGATGTAGTTCAACCGTGAATAATTTCTCATATGAGAAAGAACGCATTGTTTTTCAATTTGTCATGTGCAAGCCTCTGCTTCAGCGCTCTTGCTTTTATGACTGTAATTTTCTTTTGTTGCACTGAGAAAAAAAAAATATACTGCTTTCATATAGAACGAATAAGTGGTCAGTTTCTAAATCCCTAAACTAGAAATATAGATTTCCGAGCTATGCGTATAAGGCACGCCAATAAACTGAATGGACGAAATGATTGAGAATTTGTAATGTATACATTTCTAGATGGTGAAACAATATTCTGAATATTCTAAATAATCTGAATCCTTTCCACTGCGAGAAATTCTCGCTTGATTTTCTAGAATTGGGTCATAAACCAAGATTATAGTTGCTAGAACTCGCCTCTTGTGTACACATTTATTTGCAGATACTTTTAAATAAGTTAATCTCGAGAATATACGCAAATGCTCTGGAATTCTAATAGGGATTTCTAGAACTCTCTTTGAAAGGGGACTAGAATTTATAAGGATGACATGGAACTATTTTTCTAGAGCCATAAACTAGATTCTAGATGTCAGTTGCAGAATTTTTCTCAGTGTGTATATTTTTTATAGGTTCGTGTATTCAACTTATTGTTAAGAATTCGTCTAACTCTTCTCAGTGAAATGCTCATCTCAGCAACCATTTTCTTTGCACTCCAGCAATGACTTCTCTTCAGTTTTTCTCGTACATTCTTCAGGTTCACTGTAGTCATAGCTATAGGTCTACGACCACCATCATGTCTTTTTCTTACAGATACAGACTCTCTATATATTTTTCTTGCTCTCTATATAAAAGTTCTATTGACGTTTTCATGTTTTAACTGTTTTAATAACTCCTATGGTCTTTTTCGCAAAGAACAAAGCATTATTATATTCTGCCTTTTTTCATTAATCTTTCAAATGTGTTGTTATATTGCAAAAGGATTTCTTTTAAAGAATATTTCTTGCTGTAAAAGAGTGCAGCTTCAATATAAATTAAGATGTTCCTATTAAAAGAAAATTATAAATTAGATTTTATTAAAAACAAGAGTTCTACACTTCAATTGCCCCACCCTGTATTAACCCGTTAACGCCCGAATTAATTTTGCAAAATATTATTAGTTGATCATTTCACTTCTAAATTAATATAGACAAATGAGAGTAAAATATATTAACTTAAACAATTCTTCTGATAGTTTTAAATTTAAAGCCTATCCTCATTTATTGACGTTTAGTGTTCTAGCGAGAAAACTTCGAGATAGAAAAACTTTGAGATAACAGATTAATTTCCGATTATATGTTGACAAAAATCTTGAAAGTAAAGTATTATAATATATATTATTACTAAACTTCATTTAAGTTAATATACCTGCTTAAAAAGCAAATATATGTGCGACGAATGAAAAATCATAAAATGACTATCCAAATTATGAAATAATAATTAATAGTAGGCACATAAAACTTTAAGGGATCATTTAGAGTGACGCTACAAACTATCACTAAAAAGCAGAAATCATTCCAAGGAACCACAAAAAATATACGTGCCATTTTATTAGCTGTCCTCAAATGAGGACACTGCGCGCTAACGGGTTAATACATTATTGAGCCCATTTAATTCTCAATCCTTTTATTCATTATGGAATTTCCTCATTTTAATGGATATAATAAATCTCTGGCACAAAACAAGATCACTTTTAAACCTTCATTAATTACAGATCTTAATTCAATGATCAAAGAACAGGCGTCGACTAAGAACACACTTGAGATTCTCTTATAGGATCGAGATCAAAACTTCGAGATGGCCAATCTAAAATTTGAGTATTTTCCCTCTGAAATCAGAATTTCACTATCCGACTTTTCTGAATCGGAGCATTATCCTGTTCAAAAGTCCATATTCTCTGGCCAAATCTATTGCATTTGGTAATAAGTAATCTTAAAGAATTTTTTCATATGTCTCTGAGTTCACTTTTGTTGAAATGAAAGCTAAAGATCCAACTCCAATTTAAGAAAAGAACCTCCTTGTCATAATTGATGCCCACCGAATTGACGTCCGGAATTTTTTCATTTTTTTTTTTTCCCAAATCGTTTCAATAATATCTCCAGTCATCAGATAAGAACCATCTAAGTTCCATTTTTTCTCATCAGGGGAAGTTACCTGGAGCCTTTAATCGTCCCAAGTCATTACGTTTGGAGCGAATGACAAATATTGCACTGATAATAATGGAAGTTTAACAAGTTTCACTGCATACTGAAAATTGACAGTCTTTTAACACGTTGAGCGCCATGCCAGCCATTCTAGATTCTAGACATTTTGTCATATATCTCTAAGTACTGAAGGAATCATCTTGAAACTTTAGGAGTGTGCAGAACATGTTATACTTCAAACATTTCAGTGAAAGTTTTACCCCGAAAGTAAAAGCAGTATCAATAAAAAATTAAAACCTTGAGCGCCATGTCAGCCATCGGTGGCTGACAGTGTTAAATATGATATAAAGCCGCGTCAACCATCGGAGGCGGATATAAAATAGGATATAAAACTAAATATATTACATTTAATGATTGAAAATTTATTAAAAATTTGCATACATTTTATTTCTTACAGGAGGAATCATTATGGAATTTTAATGAATTTTAAGAATTTGCGTGGCGCTCAACGTGTTAATAATGTTAAAAATAACTTTATCTACAAGCACTTTTTTTTTTTTTTCTTTTAATAACATCCGTACTTAAAAATTCTTCTGTGCAAGCAAGTTGCAAAACTCTTCTTTCATCTCTGGATAATAAAATTTTGAATTTACCCCCAATCCTTCTTTTAGCACAATTATCCTTCAAATTTGGGAATTGTTTACAAGAGTTTTAGGCCTTCCAGTCCTCTTAGCTACAAACCGGCTGCTCAATTTTGATGACAAAAAAGCAACAACTGGTTCTATTTTAAATTCTGTTAATTGGTTAGATCTTGGCATTATCAGAAAAAGGAAAAAGTAATTCTTGAAAATAATTACTTTCTACAAACCTTCTAACGTTCATATTCTAAAGCATAGCTGCTGATAATTCCAATTTTTGTATGCCGATATTTTTTATAGAAAATTTTACCTTATTTAATCATAGAAAACTGCAGCAAAAAAAACCCCAACTTTTTTTTATAAAAAAAATATACCGCAAGACGAAGCAAGACACTTTGGTCCCGCCGTTTTGGTCCCGCCACTTTGGTCCCGCCATTTTGGTCCTGCCGTTTTGGTCCCGAGGAAATTTTGGTCCCTAGCCATTTTGGTCCCGAGACATTTTGGTCCCGCTAAATTTTTGCAATTTTTTAAATATATATCAGTTTTTTTTAAAATATAACATATTTATTGATACGGGAAAATTGAAGTGCTCTTAGAATATCTTTAATTAAGGAATATCTTACAGATAAATATATAAATTTTCGACATTACGATTGCTGCCTAGCTTTTGAGATTCAGAGAATTTTGTACTAATTTTTTACGAACATTTTATTCATTTATTTATTTTATGCAATTGCACTTTTTTTTAATTGAGATTTTTTTCATTTGATTTCGATTTAACTTACTTCAATTGTAATTTGATTTTTAATTTACTATCAGTGACAAAATTTTGTGATTTTAAATTTATTGTTAATAATAACAGCAGTGCCTTCTTATTAAAAAAAGAATCCCGATTTTATTGTATTTATTGATAAAGTTTGAATTATTTTAAAAATAATAAATTACAGAAAAATTTTGTTTAATGAAAGGGAAAAAGAAAGAAAGAAAACCTTACGATATTAAATATAATTATAATTTGCTTTTTGTGGCAGAATGCTATTTCTTTCAAAGAACTAATTGTTGACCTGCTCCCATCATAGACTCTTCTTCATAAGCATAAGCTTGGGATCATTTATGAAGTTCTTGAATTTATATATGAATTTATTCATAAATGTATATATATATGTGTGTATATGTGTGTGAAAGAGAGAGAGAGATACGTTTCGTTCGATTTGATTGTGATTTAATTTTTATCATTAATCTAAGAGGAATTTATTTTAAAATCTTATGTTATATTGATAATAATAATAATAAAATGCCTGTTTGTTTGTCCGTGATACTTAATTACGCTAACCGTGTATATATGTGTATAAATTATTTTTCTTTCAATTACAATGGTTTTATTTTAAAAATGAAAAAATGTAAAGAGTCCAATATTTAATTAACTGCGCGCATTGCAAGCATAAATGTTCAGAAAATGTTCATGTACAATTTTTTTTTATCTTTTTAGTTTAATATTATGTTTTAAAAAAAATAAATAAACAAATAAATCTGTTGGATATGTTTCTATGACTAAAAACAATGTCTGCATTCAAATCTCTGTAGCACCTTGAGATTCGTTTCACACCTGTTTCTCCCACAGACAATAAAAAAGGATTTCCACTGTTTTATTTCAGCGCATTTGAAGAAAAAAAAAAAAAAAGGTGGAAGGGGCTATTAATTGACATTTTCTTAAGCAATATTGTAAGGGGTTATAATGGAATAAAAATGCTTTTCCAATTCTATGTGATATGTAACTATTTTCTGTGCTTGACAAATATATCCGGATTGACAGAAAAGAAACTGACTTAAGTTTAGCAGATCTGTACAAATTATTCCTGAGATCATTATTTAGGTTCCTCGTATCTTCTTTTATTATTTAACTCTAACACTTAGGAGATGCTTCGATAAAGCATTGGCTTCCTACAAATTTTGTATTCGAGCACTCTAAATATGAATGCGATAATTAAAAGCCGCATTACAGTATTTTATATTAAAAACCTTGTATTTTATTTAAACTAAAATTTTGCAGACTTAGATAAATTAACAATGCTTAGATCTGCGCTGATAACTAATACCTTTATCATTCAAAATTCGATATGGAATGATAAATTTTCTGTTCCATGTGTCCTATAGTTACATCATTTTCAACAAAGGTTGTAGATATGCAACTCTCCAATTGAAAACGTTCGTCTAAGTTCTCTTTTGCCCGACGTTTCCTCATGTACGAGTATTTGTTGTCCTTTTTCATCTATCGTACAAAGAAAAAATCTAAATCTCAAAATTTTAGAAGTTTTTTCAGTTTTATTTGTTACTACAACTTTCCGTTACAAAATAATAATAATAATAATAATAATAATAATAATGATAACAATCTTCCTACCCCCATGTTTTCAAGTCAAATGACAAAAATTATAAATATGAAAAAGAATTTCGCTTTTTTTCTGTAATACTTTGATTATTCCTGATATCGGGACCAAAATGGCGGGACCAAAGCGGCGGGACCAAAACGGCAGGACCAAAACGGCGGGACCAAAATTTCCACGGGACCAAAGTGGCGGGACCAATTCGGCGGGACCAAAGTGGCGGGACCAAAACGGCGGGACCAAAGTGTCATGTACCCACTGCAAGAGTACAAGATAAGCGTCACAATGCGATGCAATTTTTAATACGTGTTAAGAAAGGTTTTATCTCTCTATTACAGCTGTTGGAATACTTGTGTAATTTTAATTTTTTTTTTCTTGAAAATATCAGAACAAACTTTTTGTCTGTATAAGTCTTGAGCACAGGATTACAAGCAAATGATATATCACATGTACATAAAAAAAAAAAAAAAAATTGTGCACATGGAAAAATACCCTATAAGGAAAATAATTTTGCTGTAAAGTTCCATTCTGTTGGGAAAATATATATATATATAACTATTATAAAAATTAACACAAATTTTGGCGCAGTTGTGCTCATAATTACAAAACCTTTAAATATTAAAACGCTAATTGTTCGTCATTTCACATATTTATATTTTATGTAAAAGCTGCTAAACTTTCATTAAGTTCTAGCAAACCATCATGGGCGCGCAAGATTATATATCAACAAAACATTCACTATGACATAAAAAAAAAAAAAATGGTTTTAATTATAAAAAGTCGAATTATTTTAATGGCTACAATAGAAAGATAAAATCATTTATAACATCTGTTAAAATTTACAAGTTTTAAAAATAATTATTTTTTGAATTATTGTAAATAAAGTTATGCGACTATATTTTTAATGATATTATCAAAAGTACAGGTACTTTCAAAGTACTTGACTCCTTAAAATGAATTCTTTCCAAAAATCGGGCGATTTTAATGATTTTTTCAAAACATTGTGACGAGAAAAATTGTGTTTATCAGTGGTCACACATTAAATTTGCGAAAAAGTGAGTAAGCAAAAAGGATCTACTCGTCCTGCGGAGCAACATAAAGTTTCAATTTTCAGGTCTATGTTGATTAAAATTGTAGAAAACTTCTTATGTATAAAACCTTTATTATGAGAAATTATGACTAAACTTTGTGAATGTTAAACAGAAACAGTACGTGGCAGTTTTATATAAAATGATGTAGAAAAAAGTATTGTGATGGATATAGCATACTAGTTTTTCCTTTACTGGATATGCAAAGAATATTACTTAATGATTTCTTAAAGAAAATTTCTAGAAATAAAAATGAATAATACGAAATATTACAAAGGACAAATATTAGAAAGAATAAAACTAAATAAATACTTTTCGCCTTGAATTTAATATGACTTAAAAGCTTTCAACTATGACATTTTAAATTTCGGAAAATCTCCAGTCTCCAGGTAATAGGATTATCAATAGTCATAACATACATCATATTATATCTTAAATGGATCTTTACATTTATTAATAACACTTGCTTAATTATTTCAGAGATTTTTACCTCCTTATATCCGAATCCACAATAAATCAAATCCTATGATAGCAAGCTTCTATTTTATGATTTTTTTTTTTTTTAAATTAACCCTTTCAAGAACGTTGAGATTATTTTCACCAATTTTTAGTTCCCAATTTTAGAATTTATAACGGAATTTTTCAACGGAATATTAATTTTAAAACTTACTAAAATAATTCATTGATATCATTGAGCAGCTCTGCCAAAGAATATAGAAGAGAGAGTAGTAGAAGTTCTTTGGCTCTGCGCTCAAAAAGTTGGTAGACGGGAAGTCCGGGTCCGATCCCAAGTTGCACTCCTCGACCTCACCGTTCGGTGTTTGTGATTTTCTCCGAAACTTGACTTAATACGGACTAGGAACCATTAGAAAGGCAATCCCCCTCCCCATGGAGGGTACCCCGCTTTTAGGCCCAGGACCCTACACCGAGAAAAAATTTTGTAACTGACATCCAGAATCTAAATTGTGGCTCTGGTAAAAATAGTTCCATGTCATCCTTAAAAGTTCTAGTCCCTTTTGAAAACGAGTTCCTTAAGTCCCTATTAGAATTCTAGAGCGTTTACATATATTATCGAGGGGTTAAACTTATTTAAAAATCTCTGTAAATAAATGCGAATACGAGAGGCGAGTTTTAGCAACTATAATCTTGGTTTATGACCCAATGCTAAAAAATAGAGCGAGAATTTCTCGTAATACAAAGAATTCAGAATATTCAGAATATTGTTTCACCATCTAGAAATGTATAGACTAGAAATTCGCGATCATTTCGCCTATTCAGCTTATTGGTGTGCTTTATACGCATAGCTCGGAAATCTATATTTCCAGTTTAAGGATTTAGAAAATGACCACATATTTGTTCTAGATGAAGACGGTATATTTTTTT
Organism: Salticus scenicus; assembly: GCA_963930645.1. Classification (NCBI taxonomy): domain Eukaryota; kingdom Metazoa; phylum Arthropoda; class Arachnida; order Araneae; family Salticidae; genus Salticus; species Salticus scenicus. The sequence goes on along the minus strand of OZ005655.1, from coordinate 92,190,533 downwards.
CTCAGTGTTGTGTAGGGAATTTGACTTATCCCAAAAAACAACACACCAACTCCTTTTATATCGTTTTTTTTTGTACTTATGCTCGTAAATTCTGGTGCTTTTCGATATTAATTGATCCCAGATCTCTAGTGTAGGCAATTGGACTTATCCCAAACGCTAACGCACCATTTACCACCAGAATTTACGAGCATAATTACCAAAAAAAAAAAAAAAAAAAAATTGAAATTATGCTCGTAAATTCTTGTGCTTTTCGATATCAATTGAGAGTAATGAAATTTCTCATGAAAGGGTTGAGTAAAATCCATTTTTATTATATACGATTATCACGACAGTAATGAACAGTTTGTCATTTACAGTTTTTTGTTATTTATGCTTTTTTTATTTACTTTTTTATGAAAGAATGTCAGTAATACCACTGTTTCACGCACTTTAACACTTTCTTTAATGAATCATCTTAAAACTGGTAATACGATTAAAAGAAGACTATCAAGTAAGGAATTACAGAAATATGAGTAACATAAAGTATTTTCTAGCAGCAAACAGTGATAATCATGCTTAGCCAAGAAATAATCATCTTCTTGAAATGCAGAAAGTATTATATCTTGTTAGTCTTGCTATTTTTGTATGTGATTGCATTTGATATATTTCATCAAACTGTCGTCTTGAAGTGACAAAGTTCTAAAAATATTTCAGTGCTTCTTCTTCTTTTTTAATGGTTTGTCTTCATAAAAAATAAAATCAGATCATTACAAAATATTATCTCTCAAATCAGAAAATCATTTCGAAGAAAAGCTCAAACCAGTTTCCAGAAAATCACATGATTTTTTCATTTTTATTTTAAAGCAAATACATTTGTCACACTCACACACGCAAAAAAAAAAAAAAAAAAAAAAAAAAAAAGACTTTTTTCTATACTTGTAGTGTGAAGTTCTGACATATTCCTGGACAGAAAAACGGAGTTAGGATTAAAAAATACATTCCACATGCACGTTATTTTGATCAAATGACTTTTTGAAAATTTTGATTTAAACTTTTAAATATTTTATTATGTGTGAAATTCACTAAATTTCAGTCTGCTGTTTCACTCGTTTATTTTTGAAAAACAGACTGAAATTTAGTGTATTTAGCACATGATAAAATATTAATAAATAAATAAATAAATAAATAAAAAATAAAGTTTAAATCAAAATTTTCAAAAAGTCATTCGATCAAAATAATACATACGTATATGCAGAATGTATTTTTTTTTTTAATCCTCTGTTTTGTCGTCCAGGAATATGTCAAAACTTTACAATACAAGTATGGAAAAAGTCAATTTTTGAAAATTTCTTTTTCTTCTTCTTCTTTTTTTTTTTTTTTTTTTTTTTTTTCTACAAAAGTATCTGATTTAAAGGAAAAAGGTAAAAAGTCATGTAATTTTCTGGAAACTGGACTAGAGGTCTAATTATTTTACGTATGTAAAAGTAAAAACTTTTTTTTATCTAATGTCAGAAAGTATGTCCGAAATTTAATTTCTCATTTAAGAACAACCTTTGCATATTCTCTCTCTCTCTCTCTCTCTCTCTCTTTTTTTTTTTTTTTTTTTTTTTTTTTTTAATACAGTAAATAAAATACTTTATTCAAATTTTGAGCATATAAAGGAGCAGCATATAAACAACATTTTATAAAATTTTCATTAAAAATTTGGAAAGAGCCGTTGGGATCTGGCTTCCTGAGACGTATCAGAAAAGTGGTTGATATGATAACTCATGATCTGAAATGAGTCTGAAATTAAAAAAAAAAATATTTTTTTTCTGTTAGCAGATAAGTGTAGCTAGTGCTTGAACGAAGGATTAAAAACAATTGAAATTTGAAGTTTTGAAAGAATTTTATGAAAAAATAGCACAATTTTCGGTACATTTTACCCTCATTATAACCTTGTAATAATAATTGTAATAATACAAGAAAAATAAAAGAAATAAAGTATTTCGTTTAAGTACTAGTCAATTCTTTCTTAAAGCACTGTGCAAAATTTCAATAAGATTGGTATATTAGTTTTTGATTAATTATGTCTCCCGAATTAAAATATATATATATATATATATATATATATATATATTAAGCGACTAAAAGAATAAAAGGAATCTAATGTGGGAAATTTTGAAAGGCTTTCTCTCCTACACTTGTATTCCGATTCACTTGAAACTTTGGGGAAATATTCTAGACATACTGTACTATTAGATAAAATTATATATATATATGTATAAATGATTTTTGGAAATTTTAAAACCCATGTAATCTTTTAAATAGAAAGGAAAAAATTATAAATAATTTTGATGTTAAACTGTGAATAACTTTTATTTTTGTTTTTTATTCTTAAGAATTTTATTTCTTACTTTTATACTTGAGAAATTATTTCAATAGTTTTTTAGTTAAGCGTGAAAGAATGTCACATTCCAAATGAGGGTTTGTATTTTAAATTTTAGCAAACAGTGGTTATTAAAGAATTAGAAACTCAATATATATCTTTTCCAAGGGGATATCGTGTTTGAATTTACCCGAATCTTAAAAGTTATATTAATCTACCATATATTAATCAACATCTACACACAGATAGGTAATTTTGAAGGAAACATTACATGAAAACAAAACAAACCAAATATTTAAAGACTGAAAGTTATTTCAATATTTAAAATGTAAAAAACTGTTTTTATGCATAATTTACATTTACCTTATTTTTCACATTGCACCTAAAGTTAATTAATGTTTCAGGACTATAAATAAAAACTCACTTTGATAATTTAAACGTCAAAAAGACTCATAAACATAATTTTTTCAAGTTTTTCTGGACAGTTATTAAAGAAATGAAACATGCATAGTTAATGATAGTGAAATAAAACTAATTAGCTGTTCATAAATGATGCAGAAAACATCACATTGAATTTTCGAGTACATTAAAAATATCTTTTCTAAAATATGTGACCCTTATAACTGAATATTTTATTCGCCAAATATTTCACTTTCAAAGCACGAAATCCCATTCAAGCATACATATCATAACTGTAACTGTGACCACGATATTCAAAAAGTAAAGACCAAAAGTTAATTTCGTCAGTTGCCATGCTTGGACTGCAAAGAACCTTGCTATTCATTTCAATTATAAAATTCTATTTATACCTTGAGATTTGAGTATCGAAATGTACTTGAATTAACCTACACGCATACATAAATGATATTCGAAAAGCAATAATAATGAAATTTTAATTATATTGTTAAAAGAGTTGCTTATAATTCTATATGCAAATAATGAATAGTTAATCTTTTGTATTATCTTTAGTGTTCATTATATGACAACATAGAAAATCGAAAATATACTTTTTTTTTTTTTCTTTTTTTTTTTTTTTTTTCATTATCACTGATAAGTACGAAAATACTACAATTATTTAATAGGTGTAATAGATATTTTTATATTCACTGAGAAAAAATTCTGTAACTGACATCTAGAATCTAAATTGTGGCTCTAGGAAAAATAGTTCCATGTCATCCTTATAAATTCTAGTCCCCTTGAAAAGCGAGTTCTAGAAGCCCCTATTAGAATTCTAGAGCGTTGGCCTATATTCTCGAAGGCAAAGTTATTTAAAAATCTCTGCAAACAAATGAGACTACAAGAGGCGGGTTTCAGCAACTATAATTTTGTTGTATGAACCAATTCTAGAAAATCAAGCGAAAATTTCTCGCAATACAAAAGATTCAGAATATTCGGAATATTCAGAATATTGTTTCACCATCTAGAAATGCGTAAACAAGAAATTCTTGACCATTTCGTCTATTCAGTTTATTGGTCTGCTTTATGCGCATAGTTCGGAAATCTATATTTTTAGTTAAGGGATTTAGAAAATGGCCACTTATTCATTCTAGAGGAGTATAAATTTTTCTCAATGTTCTGGTTGCAGTAGGCTGCGACTCATGTAGTATGTCAAGTTTTTTAAAAGAGATATTGCTTTGGTTTTAAAACTCTGCATGTTATAATGAAAAAACGTACGAAAAATTGTGGATGTTATTAAAGAAACCTTTATATCTTTGTTAATATAAGTGAAATTTTTTATATAAATTTATATCTATAATTAAAAGAAGGCTTATAACCATATACTACAGCTGCAAATTAATTTCAAACATTATTTTTTACAGGGTGATTCCAAAGATTATATTTTTTGGATAATTTGTGACTGATACCCTTTAAAACCTTTTATATACTGCATTGTGAAGCAGATAAAAAATGTATTTGAAATATATTTTTTTAGTTAGTTAAGAGTATTTTACCATGTTTTTATTAACTTCTATTCTTGTTTGTTTGTTTCTTTGTCCGGTACAAATTTTGCAATCGAATTTTAACTAACTTCTCTACTAGCTGGATATTTGAAACTTTCACAGTAGCTCAGAACTCGGTGACAACACAATACTTCGAAGTCCGATTTTCGAATTTTTGATTAGTTTTCTTATAATTAATTAAAATATGAAAATAATAAACTCCTAATAGCATATAAATAGCCATTAAAATATTAGCTATAATTTAATTGTTGTCAAAAAAAAGAAAAAAAAAAAAAAAAACGAGTTCATTTTCTTTCGACATAAAAATAAATACATTTAATTAAACGTGAACGTTAAAAAATTATAAAAAGTTAAATTATGCATCTCACAAAAATTGACGTCATATCACTTTAAAAATTTTATGCTCATTGATAAGAGCTCTATGATTCATCAGAAAATTTAAAACATGGTATATAAAAAGTTTTTTTTTTATCTTATAATTATTTTAAAGATATATGCAATAAAAATTATTCATACCACCATACCATAGTAATTCATGAGAATTTTTTGAGGTGGAACTTAAGTGTGTCACTGGTACAAAGTAAGGCTCCTATATATACGAGCTGGCGCATCAGGCATTTTGTTGCCTTAGGCTTAGGGTTGCCACATGTACCCAGCGCGTTTCTCTGATAAACAAACCACAAACATTTTTTTTAATCGTCTTGCGTTACTTTACAGTAACTTATTTTATTATCTTTCATAATTTTAGTTAAGTAAACTATGATATGGAAACAATGCTGTCCCCTTCAGAGGCAAAAAAATGGCGGTGATGCGCCGGCCTATTATTTTATTTAGGGGTTGGACCTTAAAAAAGTGTTAAAAAAGTTTTTTTTTTAAGTTCCTTATATTTTTTCTAAGAATGATGGGGTATTCTTGAAGTAATATAGGAATTAATTATAACACACGACAAGATCGTGAAAAACAACGAAAGCACTCTATAAAATCCTTTCTGGAATAAAGACGGCTACATTTAGCATGTAGTGCCATCTAGTGAGTTTAAAGTGAAGTAGTTAAAGGATTAAGCTTTTGGGACAAAACTTTCGCTGCAATATATGTGGAATAGCATGATGTTTTCACCCCTAAAGTTTTATGAGGATTCAGGAAATGTTTCTTTAGATATTTCACAAAAAGTTCTAGGTTCAAAAATGCGCCTTCACTTATGTCAATGACTTTATATATATATAACTTTTGCAAATAACACAAAGAATAATTTGCGAAATTCGAAATGAATATAAAAGATATTTTTATTCGGTTACTATACACATACACTATTTTTTCATTTATTTTAGCCTTTTTTATTTATTTATTTATCTATGAGCGACTATGAAAATTAAACTGTGAAAATTAATCCCAGTTGTTGAAATAATTGTCAAAGCAAATATTCTTATTCTATAAGAATCTTAAATTTCGTTTCTATGTTAAATTAAACAAATTTACAAATATTAGCTAAAATGATTTTTAAAGATGTGTAAGAACATTTTTCAGATATATTTTAAAATGAATTGTTGTCCCTTACATTTCTCGATTTCTGTTAAATTAGTAAAATTTATTTAACTTTTACGCACATTGTTTTTATGGTAAACGGGCTTATGAATGTCAGTCCTAAATTTTAAGATAATAGTTTCTCCTTTCATTTAACTAAACATGTAAGCATATTGATTTTTTTTTTTTTTTTGAAAGTTTTGCATTTCTTTGAAAGTCTTGAAAGATAAAGTTCACAACCATTGCGTAACTAAAGCCAGGATTTGGTATTATTTATCTTTTTAAATTTCAAAACCTTTGTACAATTTTTCTTGCAAAAGTTGTTGTCGAACCTTATCTTTGAATGAACAAGACAATCTAATTATAAACAGCGATGCTTTTTCTTTTAATTAAATTTGCAAAATGAAGATAACGATATATTTTATCACAGTATGTAAACTATATAACCTAATTATGTTGACTTTTAGTAAACCATTTTACTTACTATGAAATTCATATACAGTCGGTAACAAAAGTGTCCGAACACTAGAAAAAATTCCCATGTAAAAAAAGTACACTTCATACGGTTTTGTTAAATAAATCCTTGTCGAATCCTCTTCTTAATCAGTCTAAGAACATGATTCCATAAGGATTTATTTAACAGAACCGTCTGAAGTGTACTTTTTTTACATAGGAATTTTTGCTAATGTTCGGACACTTTTGTTACCGACTGTGCATATATGTCTGGTAATATCAAATATGTGAACGATGCTAATTTAAGAAATAATATTCATGATAGTGTATAAAACAATTTGCTAAATTATATTTATAAATATTTTCTTCCTGCAAAACTTTTTTTTTTTTTTTTTTTTTTTTTTTTAATGAGTAAATCTGGATTCTTAAGAGGAAACTTTCAGTTTTGTTTCTGATAAAAATAACTAATCACATGTTTTAATCTGCATACGTTCAGATACTCAATTTACTTTGTATTTAATAATATGTAAAACAATATATGACTAACATTTTTTTTTCTAATTGCTTTATAATTTGCGACAACTCTCTTTTATTACAGGTTTGTGGTTAGATTTAGATAGGTTTAATAAAGAAATATTGAAAAGTGAACAAATACAGAAGTCAGGATAAAATGGATTGTTTTATACTCTATATGGTTATTCCTGGATATGTTTTGAAATTTATTAGACAGTTACACTAAAATTAAAAAGCTAAAACGCATAATTATTATTTTTTATTTCCTTTCATTTGCACCATTCAACATATTACATATCATACATTCAATATATTACATATATATACAGCGTGTAAAAGCTTTAAGGTCAATAAAAATTATGATGCATGTTAAAAAAAAAAAAAAAAAAAAAAAAAAAAAAAAGGCACATCAATAAAAGTTGAATTCTAATGTTGAATTTCTAATTACTATTAAATATGAGAAAGAAATTAAGCAGACAAATTTTATCGCAAATTATATTAAACAGAGATATGTTATTGTAAAGCTTCAATAAAATTCAAAATTCAAAAACAATTCATTTCAGCCTGTGTAAAAACTTTAACGATACAGAAAAAACTATTGCAGAGTGGGGCAATTGAAGTGTAACATACAAACTAACGTCGTGTATAAAGCAATTTTTTTCTATTGATTTATTTATTTATTTTTTTATTTTTATGTAAAATTATCTTACACTTGAAGGATCGTAACATTACACAGAATTTTCGATATAACCTATTTTATTTTTATTTACTAGTTTAACACGCTCATTCATACTTTCCACTGCGGCACGCATCTCATATTGTAGAATTTTGTTTCATACTTTTGTTAAATCTTTTCTAAGTTTAATCTAAACTGTTGTACATAGAAAAACAGGCTTTGTTCTCTAATATACTCTACAGTTAATAATATAATTAATTAAGATCAGGGCTGTAAGGGGGGCCCATTCGGTTGTCGTTAAAAATGAAGGAACGTTTTTCTCCAATCACACTTGGGTAGCACGGGATTTATGTAGGGTGCAGATTTCTTTGGTAAGGTGAAAGTCATTTTTTAAAACGAAATTGTGTCCATGGCGTTAAACAATCTTTCAAAATTAATTCTTGGTACTTTTGAGCATTGGTTTTTCCACCTTCAAGAACAAAAACAGGAGGGATACGATCAGTGGCAATTACTCTGGCCCAAATCCTAATAGAAGCAGTTTTCTGTCTTCTGCTGACTCTTAGCAGGTCTGGATTCACAGAAAATTTTCTTGACCAAAACTCTGACTGTTTTTTGAGATGTAGTTCAACCGTGAATAATTTCTCATATGAGAAAGAACGCATTGTTTTTCAATTTGTCATGTGCAAGCCTCTGCTTCAGCGCTCTTGCTTTTATGACTGTAATTTTCTTTTGTTGCACTGAGAAAAAAAAAATATACTGCTTTCATATAGAACGAATAAGTGGTCAGTTTCTAAATCCCTAAACTAGAAATATAGATTTCCGAGCTATGCGTATAAGGCACGCCAATAAACTGAATGGACGAAATGATTGAGAATTTGTAATGTATACATTTCTAGATGGTGAAACAATATTCTGAATATTCTAAATAATCTGAATCCTTTCCACTGCGAGAAATTCTCGCTTGATTTTCTAGAATTGGGTCATAAACCAAGATTATAGTTGCTAGAACTCGCCTCTTGTGTACACATTTATTTGCAGATACTTTTAAATAAGTTAATCTCGAGAATATACGCAAATGCTCTGGAATTCTAATAGGGATTTCTAGAACTCTCTTTGAAAGGGGACTAGAATTTATAAGGATGACATGGAACTATTTTTCTAGAGCCATAAACTAGATTCTAGATGTCAGTTGCAGAATTTTTCTCAGTGTGTATATTTTTTATAGGTTCGTGTATTCAACTTATTGTTAAGAATTCGTCTAACTCTTCTCAGTGAAATGCTCATCTCAGCAACCATTTTCTTTGCACTCCAGCAATGACTTCTCTTCAGTTTTTCTCGTACATTCTTCAGGTTCACTGTAGTCATAGCTATAGGTCTACGACCACCATCATGTCTTTTTCTTACAGATACAGACTCTCTATATATTTTTCTTGCTCTCTATATAAAAGTTCTATTGACGTTTTCATGTTTTAACTGTTTTAATAACTCCTATGGTCTTTTTCGCAAAGAACAAAGCATTATTATATTCTGCCTTTTTTCATTAATCTTTCAAATGTGTTGTTATATTGCAAAAGGATTTCTTTTAAAGAATATTTCTTGCTGTAAAAGAGTGCAGCTTCAATATAAATTAAGATGTTCCTATTAAAAGAAAATTATAAATTAGATTTTATTAAAAACAAGAGTTCTACACTTCAATTGCCCCACCCTGTATTAACCCGTTAACGCCCGAATTAATTTTGCAAAATATTATTAGTTGATCATTTCACTTCTAAATTAATATAGACAACTGAGAGTAAAATATATTAACTTAAACAATTCTTCTGATAGTTTTAAATTTAAAGCCTATCCTCATTTATTGACGTTTAGTGTTCTAGCGAGAAAACTTCGAGATAGAAAAACTTTGAGATAACAGATTAATTTCCGATTATATGTTGACAAAAATCTTGAAAGTAAAGTATTATAATATATATTATTACTAAACTTCATTTAAGTTAATATACCTGCTTAAAAAGCAAATATATGTGCGACGAATGAAAAATCATAAAATGACTATCCAAATTATGAAATAATAATTAATAGTAGGCACATAAAACTTTAAGGGATCATTTAGAGTGACGCTACAAACTATCACTAAAAAGCAGAAATCATTCCAAGGAACCACAAAAAATATACGTGCCATTTTATTAGCTGTCCTCAAATGAGGACACTGCGCGCTAACGGGTTAATACATTATTGAGCCCATTTAATTCTCAATCCTTTTATTCATTATGGAATTTCCTCATTTTAATGGATATAATAAATCTCTGGCACAAAACAAGATCACTTTTAAACCTTCATTAATTACAGATCTTAATTCAATGATCAAAGAACAGGCGTCGACTAAGAACACACTTGAGATTCTCTTATAGGATCGAGATCAAAACTTCGAGATGGCCAATCTAAAATTTGAGTATTTTCCCTCTGAAATCAGAATTTCACTATCCGACTTTTCTGAATCGGAGCATTATCCTGTTCAAAAATCCATATTCTCTGGCCAAATCTATTGCATTTGGTAATAAGTAATCTTAAAGAATTTTTTCATATGTCTCTGAGTTCACTTTTGTTGAAATGAAAGCTAAAGATCCAACTCCAATTTAAGAAAAGAACCTCCTTGTCATAATTGATGCCCACCGAATTGACGTCCGGAATTTTTTCATTTTTTTTTTTTCCCAAATCGTTTCAATAATATCTCCAGTCATCAGATAAGAACCATCTAAGTTCCATTTTTTCTCATCAGGGGAAGTTACCTGGAGCCTTTAATCGTCCCAAGTCATTACGTTTGGAGCGAATGACAAATATTGCACTGATAATAATGGAAGTTTAACAAGTTTCACTGCATACTGAAAATTGACAGTCTTTTAACACGTTGAGCGCCATGCCAGCCATTCTAGATTCTAGACATTTTGTCATATATCTCTAAGTACTGAAGGAATCATCTTGAAACTTTAGGAGTGTGCAGAACATGTTATACTTCAAACATTTCAGTGAAAGTTTTACCCCGAAAGTAAAAGCAGTATCAATAAAAAATTAAAACCTTGAGCGCCATGTCAGCCATCGGTGGCTGACAGTGTTAAATATGATATAAAGCCGCGTCAACCATCGGAGGCGGATATAAAATAGGATATAAAACTAAATATATTACATTTAATGATTGAAAATTTATTAAAAATTTGCATACATTTTATTTCTTACAGGAGGAATCATTATGGAATTTTAATGAATTTTAAGAATTTGCGTGGCGCTCAACGTGTTAATAATGTTAAAAATAACTTTATCTACAAACACTTTTTTTTTTTTTCTTTTAATAACATCCGTACTTAAAAATTCTTCTGTGCAAGCAAGTTGCAAAACTCTTCTTTCATCTCTGGATAATAAAATTTTGAATTTACCCCCAATCCTTCTTTTAGCACAATTATCCTTCAAATTTGGGAATTGTTTACAAGAGTTTTAGGCCTTCCAGTCCTCTTAGCTACAAACCGGCTGCTCAATTTTGATGACAAAAAAGCAACAACTGGTTCTATTTTAAATTCTGTTAATTGGTTAGATCTTGGCATTATCAGAAAAAGGAAAAAGTAATTCTTGAAAATAATTACTTTCTACAAACCTTCTAACGTTCATATTCTAAAGCATAGCTGCTGATAATTCCAATTTTTGTATGCCGATATTTTTTATAGAAAATTTTACCTTATTTAATCATAGAAAACTGCAGCAAAAAAAACCCCAACTTTTTTTTATAAAAAAAATATACCGCAAGACGAAGCAAGACACTTTGGTCCCGCCGTTTTGGTCCCGCCACTTTGGTCCCGCCATTTTGGTCCTGCCGTTTTGGTCCCGAGGAAATTTTGGTCCCTAGCCATTTTGGTCCGGAGACATTTTGGTCCCGCTAAATTTTTGCAATTTTTTAAATATATATCAGTTTTTTTTAAAATATAACATATTTATTGATACGGGAAAATTGAAGTGCTCTTAGAATATCTTTAATTAAGGAATATCTTACAGATAAATATATAAATTTTCGACATTACGATTGCTGCCTAGCTTTTGAGATTCAGAGAATTTTGTACTAATTTTTTACGAACATTTTATTCATTTATTTATTTTATGCAATTGCACTTTTTTTTAATTGAGATTTTTTTCATTTGATTTCGATTTAACTTACTTCAATTGTAATTTGATTTTTAATTTACTATCAGTGACAAAATTTTGTGATTTTAAATTTATTGTTAATAATAACAGCAGTGCCTTCTTATTAAAAAAAGAATCCCGATTTTATCGTATTTATTGATAAAGTTTGAATTATTTTAAAAATAATAAATTACAGAAAAATTTTGTTTAATGAAAGGGAAAAAGAAAGAAAGAAAACCTTACGATATTAAATATAATTATAATTTGCTTTTTGTGGCAGAATGCTATTTCTTTCAAAGAACTAATTGTTGACCTGCTCCCATCATAGACTCTTCTTCATAAGCATAAGCTTGGGATCATTTATGAAGTTCTTGAATTTATATATGAATTTATTCATAAATGTATATATATATGTGTGTATATGTGTGTGAAAGAGAGAGAGAGATACGTTTCGTTCGATTTGATTGTGATTTAATTTTTATCATTAATCTAAGAGGAATTTATTTTAAAATCTTATGTTATATTGATAATAATAATAATAAAATGCCTGTTTGTTTGTCCGTGATACTTAATTACGCTAACCGTGTATATATGTGTATAAATTATTTTTCTTTCAATTACAATGGTTTTATTTTAAAAATGAAAAAATGTAAAGAGTCCAATATTTAATTAACTGCGCGCATTGCAAGCATAAATGTTCAGAAAATGTTCATGTACAATTTTTTTTTATCTTTTTAGTTTAATATTATGTTTTAAAAAAAATAAATAAACAAATAAATCTGTTGGATATGTTTCTATGACTAAAAACAATGTCTGCATTCAAATCTCTGTAGCACCTTGAGATTCGTTTCACACCTGTTTCTCCCACAGACAATAAAAAAGGATTTCCACTGTTTTATTTCAGCGCATTTGAAGAAAAAAAAAAAAAAAAAAAAAAAAAAAAAGGTGGAAGGGGCTATTAATTGACATTTTCTTAAGCAATATTGTAAGGGGTTATAATGGAATAAAAATGCTTTTCCAATTCTATGTGATATGTAACTATTTTCTGTGCTTGACAAATATATCCGGATTGACAGAAAAGAAACTGACTTAAGTTTAGCAGATCTGTACAAATTATTCCTGAGATCATTATTTAGGTTCCTCGTATCTTCTTTTATTATTTAACTCTAACACTTAGGAGATGCTTCGATAAAGCATTGGCTTCCTACAAATTTTGTATTCGAGCACTCTAAATATGAATGCGATAATTAAAAGCCGCATTACAGTATTTTATATTAAAAACCTTGTATTTTATTTAAACTAAAATTTTGCAGACTTAGATAAATTAACAATGCTTAGATCTGCGCTGATAACTAATACCTTTATCATTCAAAATTCGATATGGAATGATAAATTTTCTGTTCCATGTGTCCTATAGTTACATCATTTTCAACAAAGGTTGTAGATATGCAACTCTCCAATTGAAAACGTTCGTCTAAGTTCTCTTTTGCCCGACGTTTCCTCATGTACGAGTATTTGTTGTCCTTTTTCATCTATCGTACAAAGAAAAAATCTAAATCTCAAAATTTTAGAAGTTTTTTCAGTTTTATTTGTTACTACAACTTTCCGTTACAAAATAATAATAATAATAATAATAATAATAATAATGATAACAATCTTCCTACCCCCATGTTTTCAAGTCAAATGACAAAAATTATAAATATGAAAAAGAATTTCGCTTTTTTTCTGTAATACTTTGATTATTCCTGATATCGGGACCAAAATGGCGGGACCAAAGCGGCGGGACCAAAACGGCAGGACCAAAACGGCGGGACCAAAATTTCCACGGGACCAAAGTGGCGGGACCAATTCGGCGGGACCAAAGTGGCGGGACCAAAACGGCGGGACCAAAGTGTCATGTACCCACTGCAAGAGTACAAGATAAGCGTCACAATGCGATGCAATTTTTAATACGTGTTAAGAAAGGTTTTATCTCTCTATTACAGCTGTTGGAATACTTGTGTAATTTTAATTTTTTTTTTCTTGAAAATATCAGAACAAACTTTTTGTCTGTATAAGTCTTGAGCACAGGATTACAAGCAAATGATATATCACATGTACATAAAAAAAAAAAAAAAAATTGTGCACATGGAAAAATACCCTATAAGGAAAATAATTTTGCTGTAAAGTTCCATTCTGTTGGGAAAATATATATATATATAACTATTATAAAAATTAACACAAATTTTGGCGCAGTTGTGCTCATAATTACAAAACCTTTAAATATTAAAACGCTAATTGTTCGTCATTTCACATATTTATATTTTATGTAAAAGCTGCTAAACTTTCATTAAGTTCTAGCAAACCATCATGGGCGCGCAAGATTATATATCAACAAAACATTCACTATGACATAAAAAAAAAAAAAATGGTTTTAATTATAAAAAGTCGAATTATTTTAATGGCTACAATAGAAAGATAAAATCATTTATAACATCTGTTAAAATTTACAAGTTTTAAAAATAATTATTTTTTGAATTATTGTAAATAAAGTTATGCGACTATATTTTTAATGATATTATCAAAAGTACAGGTACTTTCAAAGTACTTGACTCCTTAAAATGAATTCTTTCCAAAAATCGGGCGATTTTAATGATTTTTTCAAAACATTGTGACGAGAAAAATTGTGTTTATCAGTGGTCACACATTAAATTTGCGAAAAAGTGAGTAAGCAAAAAGGATCTACTCGTCCTGCGGAGCAACATAAAGTTTCAATTTTCAGGTCTATGTTGATTAAAATTGTAGAAAACTTCTTATGTATAAAACCTTTATTATGAGAAATTATGACTAAACTTTGTGAATGTTAAACAGAAACAGTACGTGGCAGTTTTATATAAAATGATGTAGAAAAAAGTATTGTGATGGATATAGCATACTAGTTTTTCCTTTACTGGATATGCAAAGAATATTACTTAATGATTTCTTAAAGAAAATTTCTAGAAATAAAAATGAATAATACGAAATATTACAAAGGACAAATATTAGAAAGAATAAAACTAAATAAATACTTTTCGCCTTGAATTTAATATGACTTAAAAGCTTTCAACTATGACATTTTAAATTTCGGAAAATCTCCAGTCTCCAGGTAATAGGATTATCAATAGTCATAACATACATCATATTATATCTTAAATGGATCTTTACATTTATTAATAACACTTGCTTAATTATTTCAGAGATTTTTACCTCCTTATATCCGAATCCACAATAAATCAAATCCTATGATAGCAAGCTTCTATTTTATGATTTTTTTTTTTTTAAATTAACCCTTTCAAGAACGTTGAGATTATTTTCACCAATTTTTAGTTCCCAATTTTAGAATTTATAACGGAATTTTTCAACGGAATATTAATTTTAAAACTTACTAAAATAATTCATTGATATCATTGAGCAGCTCTGCCAAAGAATATAGAAGAGAGAGTAGTAGAAGTTCTTTGGCTCTGCGCTCAAAAAGTTGGTAGACGGGAAGTCCGGGTCCGATCCCAAGTTGCACTCCTCGACCTCACCGTTCGGTGTTTGTGATTTTCTCCGAAACTTGACTTAATACGGACTAGGAACCATTAGAAAGGCAATCCCCCTCCCCATGGAGGGTACCCCGCTTTTAGGCCCAGGACCCTACACCGAGAAAAAATTTTGTAACTGACATCCAGAATCTAAATTGTGGCTCTGGTAAAAATAGTTCCATGTCATCCTTAAAAGTTCTAGTCCCTTTTGAAAACGAGTTCCTTAAGTCCCTATTAGAATTCTAGAGCGTTTACATATATTATCGAGGGGTTAAACTTATTTAAAAATCTCTGTAAATAAATGCGAATACGAGAGGCGAGTTTTAGCAACTATAATCTTGGTTTATGACCCAATGCTAAAAAATAGAGCGAGAATTTCTCGTAATACAAAGAATTCAGAATATTCAGAATATTGTTTCACCATCTAGAAATGTATAGACTAGAAATTCGCGATCATTTCGCCTATTCAGCTTATTGGTGTGCTTTATACGCATAGCTCGGAAATCTATATTTCCAGTTTAAGGATTTTGAAAATGACCACATATTTGTTCTAGATGAAGACGGTATATTTTTTTCTCAGTGTTGTGTAGGGAATTTGACTTATCCCAAAAAACAACACACCAACTCCTTTTATATCGTTTTTTTTTGTACTTATGCTCGTAAATTCTGGTGCTTTTCGATATTAATTGATCCCAGATCTCTAGTGTAGGCAATTGGACTTATCCCAAACGCTAACGCACCATTTACCACCAGAATTTACGAGCATAATTACCAAAAAAAAAAAAAAAAAATTGAAATTATGCTCGTAAATTCTTGTGCTTTTCGATATCAATTGAGAGTAATGAAATTTCTCATGAAAGGGTTGAGTAAAATCCATTTTTATTATATACGATTATCACGACAGTAATGAACAGTTTGTCATTTACAGTTTTTTGTTATTTATGCTTTTTTTATTTACTTTTTTATGAAAGAATGTCAGTAATACCACTGTTTCACGCACTTTAACACTTTCTTTAATGAATCATCTTAAAACTGGTAATACGATTAAAAGAAGACTATCAAGTAAGGAATTACAGAAATATGAGTAACATAAAGTATTTTCTAGCAGCAAACAGTGATAATCATGCTTAGCCAAGAAATAATCATCTTCTTGAAATGCAGAAAGTATTATATCTTGTTAGTCTTGCTATTTTTGTATGTGATTGCATTTGATATATTTCATCAAACTGTCGTCTTGAAGTGACAAAGTTCTAAAAATATTTCAGTGCTTCTTCTTCTTTTTTAATGGTTTGTCTTCATAAAAAATAAAATCAGATCATTACAAAATATTATCTCTCAAATCAGAAAATCATTTCGAAGAAAA
This sequence comes from Salticus scenicus, assembly GCA_963930645.1. Lineage (NCBI taxonomy): Eukaryota > Metazoa > Arthropoda > Arachnida > Araneae > Salticidae > Salticus > Salticus scenicus. Next base: position 92,173,993 of record OZ005655.1, on the reverse strand, counting down.
GCTCAAACCAGTTTCCAGAAAATCACATGATTTTTTCATTTTTATTTTAAAGCAAATACATTTGTCACACTCACACACGCAAAAAAAAAAAAAAAAAAAAAAAAAAAAGACTTTTTTCTATACTTGTAGTGTGAAGTTCTGACATATTCCTGGACAGAAAAACGGAGTTAGGATTAAAAAATACATTCCACATGCACGTTATTTTGATCAAATGACTTTTTGAAAATTTTGATTTAAACTTTTAAATATTTTATTATGTGTGAAATTCACTAAATTTCAGTCTGCTGTTTCACTCGTTTATTTTTGAAAAACAGACTGAAATTTAGTGTATTTAGCACATGATAAAATATTAATAAATAAATAAATAAATAAATAAAAAATAAAGTTTAAATCAAAATTTTCAAAAAGTCATTCGATCAAAATAATACATACGTATATGCAGAATGTATTTTTTTTTTTTAATCCTCTGTTTTGTCGTCCAGGAATATGTCAAAACTTTACAATACAAGTATGGAAAAAGTCAATTTTTGAAAATTTCTTTTTCTTCTTCTTCTTTTTTTTTTTTTTTTTTTTTTTTTTTTCTACAAAAGTATCTGATTTAAAGGAAAAAGGTAAAAAGTCATGTAATTTTCTGGAAACTGGACTAGAGGTCTAATTTTTTTACGTATGTAAAAGTAAAAACTTTTTTTTATCTAATGTCAGAAAGTATGTCCGAAATTTAATTTCTCATTTAAGAACAACCTTTGCATATTCTCTCTCTCTCTCTCTCTCTCTCTTTTTTTTTTTTTTTTTTTTTTTTTAATACAGTAAATAAAATACTTTATTCAAATTTTGAGCATATAAAGGAGCAGCATATAAACAACATTTTATAAAATTTTCATTAAAAATTTGGAAAGAGCCGTTGGGATCTGGCTTCCTGAGACGTATCAGAAAAGTGGTTGATATGATAACTCATGATCTGAAATGAGTCTGAAATTAAAAAAAAATATATTTTTTTTCTGTTAGCAGATAAGTGTAGCTAGTGCTTGAACGAAGGATTAAAAACAATTGAAATTTGAAGTTTTGAAAGAATTTTATGAAAAAATAGCACAATTTTCGGTACATTTTACCCTCATTATAACCTTGTAATAATAATTGTAATAATACAAGAAAAATAAAAGAAATAAAGTATTTCGTTTAAGTACTAGTCAATTCTTTCTTAAAGCACTGTGCAAAATTTCAATAAGATTGGTATATTAGTTTTTGATTAATTATGTCTCCCGAATTAATATATATATATATATATATATATATATATATATTAAGCGACTAAAAGAATAAAAGGAATCTAATGTGGGAAATTTTGAAAGGCTTTCTCTCCTACACTTGTATTCCGATTCACTTGAAACTTTGGGGAAATATTCTAGACATACTGTACTATTAGATAAAATTATATATATATATGTATAAATGATTTTTGGAAATTTTAAAACCCATGTAATCTTTTAAATAGAAAGGAAAAAATTATAAATAATTTTGATGTTAAACTGTGAATAACTTTTATTTTTGTTTTTTATTCTTAAGAATTTTATTTCTTACTTTTATACTTGAGAAATTATTTCAATAGTTTTTTAGTTAAGCGTGAAAGAATGTCACATTCCAAATGAGGGTTTGTATTTTAAATTTTAGCAAACAGTGGTTATTAAAGAATTAGAAACTCAATATATATCTTTTCCAAGGGGATATCGTGTTTGAATTTACCCGAATCTTAAAAGTTATATTAATCTACCATATATTAATCAACATCTACACACAGATAGGTAATTTTGAAGGAAACATTACATGAAAACAAAACAAACCAAATATTTAAAGACTGAAAGTTATTTCAATATTTAAAATGTAAAAAACTGTTTTTATGCATAATTTACATTTACCTTATTTTTCACATTGCACCTAAAGTTAATTAATGTTTCAGGACTATAAATAAAAACTCACTTTGATAATTTAAACGTCAAAAAGACTCATAAACATAATTTTTTCAAGTTTTTCTGGACAGTTATTAAAGAAATGAAACATGCATAGTTAATGATAGTGAAATAAAACTAATTAGCTGTTCATAAATGATGCAGAAAACATCACATTGAATTTTCGAGTACATTAAAAATATCTTTTCTAAAATATGTGACCCTTATAACTGAATATTTTATTCGCCAAATATTTCACTTTCAAAGCACGAAATCCCATTCAAGCATACATATCATAACTGTAACTGTGACCACGATATTCAAAAAGTAAAGACCAAAAGTTAATTTCGTCAGTTGCCATGCTTGGACTGCAAAGAACCTTGCTATTCATTTCAATTATAAAATTCTATTTATACCTTGAGATTTGAGTATCGAAATGTACTTGAATTAACCTACACGCATACATAAATGATATTCGAAAAGCAATAATAATGAAATTTTAATTATATTGTTAAAAGAGTTGCTTATAATTCTATATGCAAATAATGAATAGTTAATCTTTTGTATTATCTTTAGTGTTCATTATATGACAACATAGAAAATCGAAAATATACTTTTTTTTTTTTTCTTTTTTTTTTTTTTTTTTCATTATCACTGATAAGTACGAAAATACTACAATTATTTAATAGGTGTAATAGATATTTTTATATTCACTGAGAAAAAATTCTGTAACTGACATCTAGAATCTAAATTGTGGCTCTAGGAAAAATAGTTCCATGTCATCCTTATAAATTCTAGTCCCCTTGAAAAGCGAGTTCTAGAACTATTAGAATTCTAGAGCGTTGGCCTATATTCTCGAAGGCAAAGTTATTTAAAAATCTCTGCAAACAAATGAGACTACAAGAGGCGGGTTTCAGCAACTATAATTTTGTTGTATGAACCAATTCTAGAAAATCAAGCGAAAATTTCTCGCAATACAAAAGATTCAGAATATTCGGAATATTCAGAATATTGTTTCACCATCTAGAAATGCGTAAACAAGAAATTCTTGACCATTTCGTCTATTCAGTTTATTGGTCTGCTTTATGCGCATAGTTCGGAAATCTATATTTTTAGTTAAGGGATTTAGAAAATGGCCACTTATTCATTCTAGAGGAGTATAAATTTTTCTCAATGTTCTGGTTGCAGTAGGCTGCGACTCATGTAGTATGTCAAGTTTTTTAAAAGAGATATTGCTTTGGTTTTAAAACTCTGCATGTTATAATGAAAAAACGTACGAAAAATTGTGGATGTTATTAAAGAAACCTTTATATCTTTGTTAATATAAGTGAAATTTTTTATATAAATTTATATCTATAATTAAAAGAAGGCTTATAACCATATACTACAGCTGCAAATTAATTTCAAACATTATTTTTTACAGGGTGATTCCAAAGATTATATTTTTTGGATAATTTGTGACTGATACCCTTTAAAACCTTTTATATACTGCATTGTGAAGCAGATAAAAAATGTATTTGAAATATATTTTTTTAGTTAGTTAAGAGTATTTTACCATGTTTTTATTAACTTCTATTCTTGTTTGTTTGTTTCTTTGTCCGGTACAAATTTTGCAATCGAATTTTAACTAACTTCTCTACTAGCTGGATATTTGAAACTTTCACAGTAGCTCAGAACTCGGTGACAACACAATACTTCGAAGTCCGATTTTCGAATTTTTGATTAGTTTTCTTATAATTAATTAAAATATGAAAATAATAAACTCCTAATAGCATATAAATAGCCATTAAAATATTAGCTATAATTTAATTGTTGTCAAAAAAAAGAAAAAAAAAAAAAAAAAAACGAGTTCATTTTCTTTCGACATAAAAATAAATACATTTAATTAAACGTGAACGTTAAAAAATTATAAAAAGTTAAATTATGCATCTCACAAAAATTGACGTCATATCACTTTAAAAATTTTATGCTCATTGATAAGAGCTCTATGATTCATCAGAAAATTTAAAACATGGTATATAAAAAGTTTTTTTTTTATCTTATAATTATTTTAAAGATATATGCAATAAAAATTATTCATACCACCATACCATAGTAATTCATGAGAATTTTTTGAGGTGGAACTTAAGTGTGTCACTGGTACAAAGTAAGGCTCCTATATATACGAGCTGGCGCATCAGGCATTTTGTTGCCTTAGGCTTAGGGTTGCCACATGTACCCAGCGCGTTTCTCTGATAAACAAACCACAAACATTTTTTTTAATCGTCTTGCGTTACTTTACAGTAACTTATTTTATTATCTTTCATAATTTTAGTTAAGTAAACTATGATATGGAAACAATGCTGTCCCCTTCAGAGGCAAAAAAATGGCGGTGATGCGCCGGCCTATTATTTTATTTAGGGGTTGGACCTTAAAAAAGTGTTAAAAAAGTTTTTTTTTTAAGTTCCTTATATTTTTTCTAAGAATGATGGGGTATTCTTGAAGTAATATAGGAATTAATTATAACACACGACAAGATCGTGAAAAACAACGAAAGCACTCTATAAAATCCTTTCTGGAATAAAGACGGCTACATTTAGCATGTAGTGCCATCTAGTGAGTTTAAAGTGAAGTAGTTAAAGGATTAAGCTTTTGGGACAAAACTTTCGCTGCAATATATGTGGAATAGCATGATGTTTTCACCCCTAAAGTTTTATGAGGATTCAGGAAATGTTTCTTTAGATATTTCACAAAAAGTTCTAGGTTCAAAAATGCGCCTTCACTTATGTCAATGACTTTATATATATATAACTTTTGCAAATAACACAAAGAATAATTTGCGAAATTCGAAATGAATATAAAAGATATTTTTATTCGGTTACTATACACATACACTATTTTTTCATTTATTTTAGCCTTTTTTATTTATTTATTTATCTATGAGCGACTATGAAAATTAAACTGTGAAAATTAATCCCAGTTGTTGAAATAATTGTCAAAGCAAATATTCTTATTCTATAAGAATCTTAAATTTCGTTTCTATGTTAAATTAAACAAATTTACAAATATTAGCTAAAATGATTTTTAAAGATGTGTAAGAACATTTTTCAGATATATTTTAAAATGAATTGTTGTCCCTTACATTTCTCGATTTCTGTTAAATTAGTAAAATTTATTTAACTTTTACGCACATTGTTTTTATGGTAAACGGGCTTATGAATGTCAGTCCTAAATTTTAAGATAATAGTTTCTCCTTTCATTTAACTAAACATGTAAGCATATTGATTTTTTTTTTTTTTTGAAAGTTTTGCATTTCTTTGAAAGTCTTGAAAGATAAAGTTCACAACCATTGCGTAACTAAAGCCAGGATTTGGTATTATTTATCTTTTTAAATTTCAAAACCTTTGTACAATTTTTCTTGCAAAAGTTGTTGTCGAACCTTATCTTTGAATGAACAAGACAATCTAATTATAAACAGCGATGCTTTTTCTTTTAATTAAATTTGCAAAATGAAGATAACGATATATTTTATCACAGTATGTAAACTATATAACCTAATTATGTTGACTTTTAGTAAACCATTTTACTTACTATGAAATTCATATACAGTCGGTAACAAAAGTGTCCGAACACTAGAAAAAATTCCCATGTAAAAAAAGTACACTTCATACGGTTTTGTTAAATAAATCCTTGTCGAATCCTCTTCTTAATCAGTCTAAGAACATGATTCCATAAGGATTTATTTAACAGAACCGTCTGAAGTGTACTTTTTTTACATAGGAATTTTTGCTAATGTTCGGACACTTTTGTTACCGACTGTGCATATATGTCTGGTAATATTAAATATGTGAACGATGCTAATTTAAGAAATAATATTCATGATAGTGTATAAAACAATTTGCTAAATTATATTTATAAATATTTTCTTCCTGCAAAACTTTTTTTTTTTTTTTTTTTTTTTTTTAATGAGTAAATCTGGATTCTTAAGAGGAAACTTTCAGTTTTGTTTCTGATAAAAATAACTAATCACATGTTTTAATCTGCATACGTTCAGATACTCAATTTACTTTGTATTTAATAATATGTAAAACAATATATGACTAACATTTTTTTTTCTAATTGCTTTATAATTTGCGACAACTCTCTTTTATTACAGGTTTGTGGTTAGATTTAGATAGGTTTAATAAAGAAATATTGAAAAGTGAACAAATACAGAAGTCAGGATAAAATGGATTGTTTTATACTCTATATGGTTATTCCTGGATATGTTTTGAAATTTATTAGACAGTTACACTAAAATTAAAAAGCTAAAACGCATAATTATTATTTTTTATTTCCTTTCATTTGCACCATTCAACATATTACATATCATACATTCAATATATTACATATATATACAGCGTGTAAAAGCTTTAAGGTCAATAAAAATTATGATGCATGTTAAAAAAAAAAAAAAAAAAAAAAAAAAAAAAAAAGGCACATCAATAAAAGTTGAATTCTAATGTTGAATTTCTAATTACTATTAAATATGAGAAAGAAATTAAGCAGACAAATTTTATCGCAAATTATATTAAACAGAGATATGTTATTGTAAAGCTTCAATAAAATTCAAAATTCAAAAACAATTCATTTCAGCCTGTGTAAAAACTTTAACGATACAGAAAAAACTATTGCAGAGTGGGGCAATTGAAGTGTAACATACAAACTAACGTCGTGTATAAAGCAATTTTTTTCTATTGATTTATTTATTTATTTTTTTATTTTTATGTAAAATTATCTTACACTTGAAGGATCGTAACATTACACAGAATTTTCGATATAACCTATTTTATTTTTATTTACTAGTTTAACACGCTCATTCATACTTTCCACTGCGGCACGCATCTCATATTGTAGAATTTTGTTTCATACTTTTGTTAAATCTTTTCTAAGTTTAATCTAAACTGTTGTACATAGAAAAACAGGCTTTGTTCTCTAATATACTCTACAGTTAATAATATAATTAATTAAGATCAGGGCTGTAAGGGGGGCCCATTCGGTTGTCGTTAAAAATGAAGGAACGTTTTTCTCCAATCACACTTGGGTAGCACGGGATTTATGTAGGGTGCAGATTTCTTTGGTAAGGTGAAAGTCATTTTTTAAAACGAAATTGTGTCCATGGCGTTAAACAATCTTTCAAAATTAATTCTTGGTACTTTTGAGCATTGGTTTTTCCACCTTCAAGAACAAAAACAGGAGGGATACGATCAGTGGCAATTACTCTGGCCCAAATCCTAATAGAAGCAGTTTTCTGTCTTCTGCTGACTCTTAGCAGGTCTGGATTCACAGAAAATTTTCTTGACCAAAACTCTGACTGTTTTTTGAGATGTAGTTCAACCGTGAATAATTTCTCATATGAGAAAGAACGCATTGTTTTTCAATTTGTCATGTGCAAGCCTCTGCTTCAGCGCTCTTGCTTTTATGACTGTAATTTTCTTTTGTTGCACTGAGAAAAAAAAAATATACTGCTTTCATATAGAACGAATAAGTGGTCAGTTTCTAAATCCCTAAACTAGAAATATAGATTTCCGAGCTATGCGTATAAGGCACGCCAATAAACTGAATGGACGAAATGATTGAGAATTTGTAATGTATACATTTCTAGATGGTGAAACAATATTCTGAATATTCTAAATAATCTGAATCCTTTCCACTGCGAGAAATTCTCGCTTGATTTTCTAGAATTGGGTCATAAACCAAGATTATAGTTGCTAGAACTCGCCTCTTGTGTACACATTTATTTGCAGATACTTTTAAATAAGTTAATCTCGAGAATATACGCAAATGCTCTGGAATTCTAATAGGGATTTCTAGAACTCTCTTTGAAAGGGGACTAGAATTTATAAGGATGACATGGAACTATTTTTCTAGAGCCATAAACTAGATTCTAGATGTCAGTTGCAGAATTTTTCTCAGTGTGTATATTTTTTATAGGTTCGTGTATTCAACTTATTGTTAAGAATTCGTCTAACTCTTCTCAGTGAAATGCTCATCTCAGCAACCATTTTCTTTGCACTCCAGCAATGACTTCTCTTCAGTTTTTCTCGTACATTCTTCAGGTTCACTGTAGTCATAGCTATAGGTCTACGACCACCATCATGTCTTTTTCTTACAGATACAGACTCTCTATATATTTTTCTTGCTCTCTATATAAAAGTTCTATTGACGTTTTCATGTTTTAACTGTTTTAATAACTCCTATGGTCTTTTTCGCAAAGAACAAAGCATTATTATATTCTGCCTTTTTTCATTAATCTTTCAAATGTGTTGTTATATTGCAAAAGGATTTCTTTTAAAGAATATTTCTTGCTGTAAAAGAGTGCAGCTTCAATATAAATTAAGATGTTCCTATTAAAAGAAAATTATAAATTAGATTTTATTAAAAACAAGAGTTCTACACTTCAATTGCCCCACCCTGTATTAACCCGTTAACGCCCGAATTAATTTTGCAAAATATTATTAGTTGATCATTTCACTTCTAAATTAATATAGACAAATGAGAGTAAAATATATTAACTTAAACAATTCTTCTGATAGTTTTAAATTTAAAGCCTATCCTCATTTATTGACGTTTAGTGTTCTAGCGAGAAAACTTCGAGATAGAAAAACTTTGAGATAACAGATTAATTTCCGATTATATGTTGACAAAAATCTTGAAAGTAAAGTATTATAATATATATTATTACTAAACTTCATTTAAGTTAATATACCTGCTTAAAAAGCAAATATATGTGCGACGAATGAAAAATCATAAAATGACTATCCAAATTATGAAATAATAATTAATAGTAGGCACATAAAACTTTAAGGGATCATTTAGAGTGACGCTACAAACTATCACTAAAAAGCAGAAATCATTCCAAGGAACCACAAAAAATATACGTGCCATTTTATTAGCTGTCCTCAAATGAGGACACTGCGCGCTAACGGGTTAATACATTATTGAGCCCATTTAATTCTCAATCCTTTTATTCATTATGGAATTTCCTCATTTTAATGGATATAATAAATCTCTGGCACAAAACAAGATCACTTTTAAACCTTCATTAATTACAGATCTTAATTCAATGATCAAAGAACAGGCGTCGACTAAGAACACACTTGAGATTCTCTTATAGGATCGAGATCAAAACTTCGAGATGGCCAATCTAAAATTTGAGTATTTTCCCTCTGAAATCAGAATTTCACTATCCGACTTTTCTGAATCGGAGCATTATCCTGTTCAAAAGTCCATATTCTCTGGCCAAATCTATTGCATTTGGTAATAAGTAATCTTAAAGAATTTTTTCATATGTCTCTGAGTTCACTTTTGTTGAAATGAAAGCTAAAGATCCAACTCCAATTTAAGAAAAGAACCTCCTTGTCATAATTGATGCCCACCGAATTGACGTCCGGAATTTTTTCATTTTTTTTTTTTTCCCAAATCGTTTCAATAATATCTCCAGTCATCAGATAAGAACCATCTAAGTTCCATTTTTTCTCATCAGGGGAAGTTACCTGGAGCCTTTAATCGTCCCAAGTCATTACGTTTGGAGCGAATGACAAATATTGCACTGATAATAATGGAAGTTTAACAAGTTTCACTGCATACTGAAAATTGACAGTCTTTTAACACGTTGAGCGCCATGCCAGCCATTCTAGATTCTAGACATTTTGTCATATATCTCTAAGTACTGAAGGAATCATCTTGAAACTTTAGGAGTGTGCAGAACATGTTATACTTCAAACATTTCAGTGAAAGTTTTACCCCGAAAGTAAAAGCAGTATCAATAAAAAATTAAAACCTTGAGCGCCATGTCAGCCATCGGTGGCTGACAGTGTTAAATATGATATAAAGCCGCGTCAACCATCGGAGGCGGATATAAAATAGGATATAAAACTAAATATATTACATTTAATGATTGAAAATTTATTAAAAATTTGCATACATTTTATTTCTTACAGGAGGAATCATTATGGAATTTTAATGAATTTTAAGAATTTGCGTGGCGCTCAACGTGTTAATAATGTTAAAAATAACTTTATCTACAAACACTTTTTTTTTTTTTCTTTTAATAACATCCGTACTTAAAAATTCTTCTGTGCAAGCAAGTTGCAAAACTCTTCTTTCATCTCTGGATAATAAAATTTTGAATTTACCCCCAATCCTTCTTTTAGCACAATTATCCTTCAAATTTGGGAATTGTTTACAAGAGTTTTAGGCCTTCCAGTCCTCTTAGCTACAAACCGGCTGCTCAATTTTGATGACAAAAAAGCAACAACTGGTTCTATTTTAAATTCTGTTAATTGGTTAGATCTTGGCATTATCAGAAAAAGGAAAAAGTAATTCTTGAAAATAATTACTTTCTACAAACCTTCTAACGTTCATATTCTAAAGCATAGCTGCTGATAATTCCAATTTTTGTATGCCGATATTTTTTATAGAAAATTTTACCTTATTTAATCATAGAAAACTGCAGCAAAAAAAACCCCAACTTTTTTTTATAAAAAAAATATACCGCAAGACGAAGCAAGACACTTTGGTCCCGCCGTTTTGGTCCCGCCACTTTGGTCCCGCCATTTTGGTCCTGCCGTTTTGGTCCCGAGGAAATTTTGGTCCCTAGCCATTTTGGTCCCGAGACATTTTGGTCCCGCTAAATTTTTGCAATTTTTTAAATATATATCAGTTTTTTTTAAAATATAACATATTTATTGATACGGGAAAATTGAAGTGCTCTTAGAATATCTTTAATTAAGGAATATCTTACAGATAAATATATAAATTTTCGACATTACGATTGCTGCCTAGCTTTTGAGATTCAGAGAATTTTGTACTAATTTTTTACGAACATTTTATTCATTTATTTATTTTATGCAATTGCACTTTTTTTTAATTGAGATTTTTTTCATTTGATTTCGATTTAACTTACTTCAATTGTAATTTGATTTTTAATTTACTATCAGTGACAAAATTTTGTGATTTTAAATTTATTGTTAATAATAACAGCAGTGCCTTCTTATTAAAAAAAGAATCCCGATTTTATTGTATTTATTGATAAAGTTTGAATTATTTTAAAAATAATAAATTACAGAAAAATTTTGTTTAATGAAAGGGAAAAAGAAAGAAAGAAAACCTTACGATATTAAATATAATTATAATTTGCTTTTTGTGGCAGAATGCTATTTCTTTCAAAGAACTAATTGTTGACCTGCTCCCATCATAGACTCTTCTTCATAAGCATAAGCTTGGGATCATTTATGAAGTTCTTGAATTTATATATGAATTTATTCATAAATGTATATATATATGTGTGTATATGTGTGTGAAAGAGAGAGAGAGATACGTTTCGTTCGATTTGATTGTGATTTAATTTTTATCATTAATCTAAGAGGAATTTATTTTAAAATCTTATGTTATATTGATAATAATAATAATAAAATGCCTGTTTGTTTGTCCGTGATACTTAATTACGCTAACCGTGTATATATGTGTATAAATTATTTTTCTTTCAATTACAATGGTTTTATTTTAAAAATGAAAAAATGTAAAGAGTCCAATATTTAATTAACTGCGCGCATTGCAAGCATAAATGTTCAGAAAATGTTCATGTACAATTTTTTTTTATCTTTTTAGTTTAATATTATGTTTTAAAAAAAATAAATAAACAAATAAATCTGTTGGATATGTTTCTATGACTAAAAACAATGTCTGCATTCAAATCTCTGTAGCACCTTGAGATTCGTTTCACACCTGTTTCTCCCACAGACAATAAAAAAGGATTTCCACTGTTTTATTTCAGCGCATTTGAAGAAAAAAAAAAAAAAAAAAAAAAAAAAAGGTGGAAGGGGCTATTAATTGACATTTTCTTAAGCAATATTGTAAGGGGTTATAATGGAATAAAAATGCTTTTCCAATTCTATGTGATATGTAACTATTTTCTGTGCTTGACAAATATATCCGGATTGACAGAAAAGAAACTGACTTAAGTTTAGCAGATCTGTACAAATTATTCCTGAGATCATTATTTAGGTTCCTCGTATCTTCTTTTATTATTTAACTCTAACACTTAGGAGATGCTTCGATAAAGCATTGGCTTCCTACAAATTTTGTATTCGAGCACTCTAAATATGAATGCGATAATTAAAAGCCGCATTACAGTATTTTATATTAAAAACCTTGTATTTTATTTAAACTAAAATTTTGCAGACTTAGATAAATTAACAATGCTTAGATCTGCGCTGATAACTAATACCTTTATCATTCAAAATTCGATATGGAATGATAAATTTTCTGTTCCATGTGTCCTATAGTTACATCATTTTCAACAAAGGTTGTAGATATGCAACTCTCCAATTGAAAACGTTCGTCTAAGTTCTCTTTTGCCCGACGTTTCCTCATGTACGAGTATTTGTTGTCCTTTTTCATCTATCGTACAAAGAAAAAATCTAAATCTCAAAATTTTAGAAGTTTTTTCAGTTTTATTTGTTACTACAACTTTCCGTTACAAAATAATAATAATAATAATAATAATAATAATAATGATAACAATCTTCCTACCCCCATGTTTTCAAGTCAAATGACAAAAATTATAAATATGAAAAAGAATTTCGCTTTTTTTCTGTAATACTTTGATTATTCCTGATATCGGGACCAAAATGGCGGGACCAAAGCGGCGGGACCAAAACGGCAGGACCAAAACGGCGGGACCAAAATTTCCACGGGACCAAAGTGGCGGGACCAATTCGGCGGGACCAAAGTGGCGGGACCAAAACGGCGGGACCAAAGTGTCATGTACCCACTGCAAGAGTACAAGATAAGCGTCACAATGCGATGCAATTTTTAATACGTGTTAAGAAAGGTTTTATCTCTCTATTACAGCTGTTGGAATACTTGTGTAATTTTAATTTTTTTTTTCTTGAAAATATCAGAACAAACTTTTTGTCTGTATAAGTCTTGAGCACAGGATTACAAGCAAATGATATATCACATGTACATAAAAAAAAAAAAAAAAATTGTGCACATGGAAAAATACCCTATAAGGAAAATAATTTTGCTGTAAAGTTCCATTCTGTTGGGAAAATATATATATATATAACTATTATAAAAATTAACACAAATTTTGGCGCAGTTGTGCTCATAATTACAAAACCTTTAAATATTAAAACGCTAATTGTTCGTCATTTCACATATTTATATTTTATGTAAAAGCTGCTAAACTTTCATTAAGTTCTAGCAAACCATCATGGGCGCGCAAGATTATATATCAACAAAACATTCACTATGACATAAAAAAAAAAAAAATGGTTTTAATTATAAAAAGTCGAATTATTTTAATGGCTACAATAGAAAGATAAAATCATTTATAACATCTGTTAAAATTTACAAGTTTTAAAAATAATTATTTTTTGAATTATTGTAAATAAAGTTATGCGACTATATTTTTAATGATATTATCAAAAGTACAGGTACTTTCAAAGTACTTGACTCCTTAAAATGAATTCTTTCCAAAAATCGGGCGATTTTAATGATTTTTTCAAAACATTGTGACGAGAAAAATTGTGTTTATCAGTGGTCACACATTAAATTTGCGAAAAAGTGAGTAAGCAAAAAGGATCTACTCGTCCTGCGGAGCAACATAAAGTTTCAATTTTCAGGTCTATGTTGATTAAAATTGTAGAAAACTTCTTATGTATAAAACCTTTATTATGAGAAATTATGACTAAACTTTGTGAATGTTAAACAGAAACAGTACGTGGCAGTTTTATATAAAATGATGTAGAAAAAAGTATTGTGATGGATATAGCATACTAGTTTTTCCTTTACTGGATATGCAAAGAATATTACTTAATGATTTCTTAAAGAAAATTTCTAGAAATAAAAATGAATAATACGAAATATTACAAAGGACAAATATTAGAAAGAATAAAACTAAATAAATACTTTTCGCCTTGAATTTAATATGACTTAAAAGCTTTCAACTATGACATTTTAAATTTCGGAAAATCTCCAGTCTCCAGGTAATAGGATTATCAATAGTCATAACATACATCATATTATATCTTAAATGGATCTTTACATTTATTAATAACACTTGCTTAATTATTTCAGAGATTTTTACCTCCTTATATCCGAATCCACAATAAATCAAATCCTATGATAGCAAGCTTCTATTTTATGATTTTTTTTTTTTTTTAATTAACCCTTTCAAGAACGTTGAGATTATTTTCACCAATTTTTAGTTCCCAATTTTAGAATTTATAACGGAATTTTTCAACGGAATATTAATTTTAAAACTTACTAAAATAATTCATTGATATCATTGAGCAGCTCTGCCAAAGAATATAGAAGAGAGAGTAGTAGAAGTTCTTTGGCTCTGCGCTCAAAAAGTTGGTAGACGGGAAGTCCGGGTCCGATCCCAAGTTGCACTCCTCGACCTCACCGTTCGGTGTTTGTGATTTTCTCCGAAACTTGACTTAATACGGACTAGGAACCATTAGAAAGGCAATCCCCCTCCCCATGGAGGGTACCCCGCTTTTAGGCCCAGGACCCTACACCGAGAAAAAATTTTGTAACTGACATCCAGAATCTAAATTGTGGCTCTGGTAAAAATAGTTCCATGTCATCCTTAAAAGTTCTAGTCCCTTTTGAAAACGAGTTCCTTAAGTCCCTATTAGAATTCTAGAGCGTTTACATATATTATCGAGGGGTTAAACTTATTTAAAAATCTCTGTAAATAAATGCGAATACGAGAGGCGAGTTTTAGCAACTATAATCTTGGTTTATGACCCAATGCTAAAAAATAGAGCGAGAATTTCTCGTAATACAAAGAATTCAGAATATTCAGAATATTGTTTCACCATCTAGAAATGTATAGACTAGAAATTCGCGATCATTTCGCCTATTCAGCTTATTGGTGTGCTTTATACGCATAGCTCGGAAATCTATATTTCCAGTTTAAGGATTTAGAAAATGACCACATATTTGTTCTAGATGAAGACGGTATATTTTTTTCTCAGTGTTGTGTAGGGAATTTGACTTATCCCAAAAAACAACACACCAACTCCTTTTATATCGTTTTTTTTTGTACTTATGCTCGTAAATTCTGGTGCTTTTCGATATTAATTGATCCCAGATCTCTAGTGTAGGCAATTGGACTTATCCCAAACGCTAACGCACCATTTACCACCAGAATTTACGAGCATAATTACCAAAAAAAAAAAAAAAAATTGAAATTATGCTCGTAAATTCTTGTGCTTTTCGATATCAATTGAGAGTAATGAAATTTCTCATGAAAGGGTTGAGTAAAATCCATTTTTATTATATACGATTATCACGACAGTAATGAACAGTTTGTCATTTACAGTTTTTTGTTATTTATGCTTTTTTTATTTACTTTTTTATGAAAGAATGTCAGTAATACCACTGTTTCACGCACTTTAACACTTTCTTTAATGAATCATCTTAAAACTGGTAATACGATTAAAAGAAGACTATCAAGTAAGGAATTACAGAAATATGAGTAACATAAAGTATTTTCTAGCAGCAAACAGTGATAATCATGCTTAGCCAAGAAATAATCATCTTCTTGAAATGCAGAAAGTATTATATCTTGTTAGTCTTGCTATTTTTGTATGTGATTGCATTTGATATATTTCATCAAACTGTCGTCTTGAAGTGACAAAGTTCTAAAAATATTTCAGTGCTTCTTCTTCTTTTTTAATGGTTTGTCTTCATAAAAAATAAAATCAGATCATTACAAAATATTATCTCTCAAATCAGAAAATCATTTCGAAGAAAAGCTCAAACCAGTTTCCAGAAAATCACATGATTTTTTCATTTTTATTTTAAAGCAAATACATTTGTCACACTCACACACGCAAAAAAAAAAAAAAAAAAAAAAAAAAAAGACTTTTTTCTATACTTGTAGTGTGAAGTTCTGACATATTCCTGGACAGAAAAACGGAGTTAGGATTAAAAAATACATTCCACATGCACGTTATTTTGATCAAATGACTTTTTGAAAATTTTGATTTAAACTTTTAAATATTTTATTATGTGTGAAATTCACTAAATTTCAGTCTGCTGTTTCACTCGTTTATTTTTGAAAAACAGACTGAAATTTAGTGTATTTAGCACATGATAAAATATTAATAAATAAATAAATAAATAAATAAAAAATAAAGTTTAAATCAAAATTTTCAAAAAGTCATTCGATCAAAATAATACATACGTATATGCAGAATGTATTTTTTTTTTTTTAATCCTCTGTTTTGTCGTCCAGGAATATGTCAAAACTTTACAATACAAGTATGGAAAAAGTCAATTTTTGAAAATTTCTTTTTCTTCTTCTTTTTTTTTTTTTTTTTTTTTTTTTTTTTCTACAAAAGTATCTGATTTAAAGGAAAAAGGTAAAAAGTCATGTAATTTTCTGGAAACTGGACTAGAGGTCTAATTTTTTTACGTATGTAAAAGTAAAAACTTTTTTTTATCTAATGTCAGAAAGTATGTCCGAAATTTAATTTCTCATTTAAGAACAACCTTTGCATATTCTCTCTCTCTCTCTCTCTCTCTCTTTTTTTTTTTTTTTTTTTTTTTTTTAATACAGTAAATAAAATACTTTATTCAAATTTTGAGCATATAAAGGAGCAGCATATAAACAACATTTTATAAAATTTTCATTAAAAATTTGGAAAGAGCCGTTGGGATCTGGCTTCCTGAGACGTATCAGAAAAGTGGTTGATATGATAACTCATGATCTGAAATGAGTCTGAAATTAAAAAAAAAAATATTTTTTTTCTGTTAGCAGATAAGTGTAGCTAGTGCTTGAACGAAGGATTAAAAACAATTGAAATTTGAAGTTTTGAAAGAATTTTATGAAAAAATAGCACAATTTTCGGTACATTTTACCCTCATTATAACCTTGTAATAATAATTGTAATAATACAAGAAAAATAAAAGAAATAAAGTATTTCGTTTAAGTACTAGTCAATTCTTTCTTAAAGCACTGTGCAAAATTTCAATAAGATTGGTATATTAGTTTTTGATTAATTATGTCTCCCGAATTAAAATATATATATATATATATATATATATATATATATTAAGCGACTAAAAGAATAAAAGGAATCTAATGTGGGAAATTTTGAAAGGCTTTCTCTCCTACACTTGTATTCCGATTCACTTGAAACTTTGGGGAAATATTCTAGACATACTGTACTATTAGATAAAATTATATATATATATGTATAAATGATTTTTGGAAATTTTAAAACCCATGTAATCTTTTAAATAGAAAGGAAAAAATTATAAATAATTTTGATGTTAAACTGTGAATAACTTTTATTTTTGTTTTTTATTCTTAAGAATTTTATTTCTTACTTTTATACTTGAGAAATTATTTCAATAGTTTTTTAGTTAAGCGTGAAAGAATGTCACATTCCAAATGAGGGTTTGTATTTTAAATTTTAGCAAACAGTGGTTATTAAAGAATTAGAAACTCAATATATATCTTTTCCAAGGGGATATCGTGTTTGAATTTACCCGAATCTTAAAAGTTATATTAATCTACCATATATTAATCAACATCTACACACAGATAGGTAATTTTGAAGGAAACATTACATGAAAACAAAACAAACCAAATATTTAAAGACTGAAAGTTATTTCAATATTTAAAATGTAAAAAACTGTTTTTATGCATAATTTACATTTACCTTATTTTTCACATTGCACCTAAAGTTAATTAATGTTTCAGGACTATAAATAAAAACTCACTTTGATAATTTAAACGTCAAAAAGACTCATAAACATAATTTTTTCAAGTTTTTCTGGACAGTTATTAAAGAAATGAAACATGCATAGTTAATGATAGTGAAATAAAACTAATTAGCTGTTCATAAATGATGCAGAAAACATCACATTGAATTTTCGAGTACATTAAAAATATCTTTTCTAAAATATGTGACCCTTATAACTGAATATTTTATTCGCCAAATATTTCACTTTCAAAGCACGAAATCCCATTCAAGCATACATATCATAACTGTAACTGTGACCACGATATTCAAAAAGTAAAGACCAAAAGTTAATTTCGTCAGTTGCCATGCTTGGACTGCAAAGAACCTTGCTATTCATTTCAATTATAAAATTCTATTTATACCTTGAGATTTGAGTATCGAAATGTACTTGAATTAACCTACACGCATACATAAATGATATTCGAAAAGCAATAATAATGAAATTTTAATTATATTGTTAAAAGAGTTGCTTATAATTCTATATGCAAATAATGAATAGTTAATCTTTTGTATTATCTTTAGTGTTCATTATATGACAACATAGAAAATCGAAAATATACTTTTTTTTTTTTCTTTTTTTTTTTTTTTTTTCATTATCACTGATAAGTACGAAAATACTACAATTATTTAATAGGTGTAATAAATATTTTTATATTCACTGAGAAAAAATTCTGTAACTGACATCTAGAATCTAAATTGTGGCTCTAGGAAAAATAGTTCCATGTCATCCTTATAAATTCTAGTCCCCTTGAAAAGCGAGTTCTAGAAGCCCCTATTAGAATTCTAGAGCGTTGGCCTATATTCTCGAAGGCAAAGTTATTTAAAAATCTCTGCAAACAAATGAGACTACAAGAGGCGGGTTTCAGCAACTATAATTTTGTTGTATGAACCAATTCTAGAAATTCAAGCGAAAATTTCTCGCAATACAAAAGATTCAGAATATTCGGAATATTCAGAATATTGTTTCACCATCTAGAAATGCGTAAACAAGAAATTCTTGACCATTTCGTCTATTCAGTTTATTGGTCTGCTTTATGCGCATAGTTCGGAAATCTATATTTTTAGTTAAGGGATTTAGAAAATGGCCACTTATTCATTCTAGAGGAGTATAAATTTTTCTCAATGTTCTGGTTGCAGTAGGCTGCGACTCATGTAGTATGTCAAGTTTTTTAAAAGAGATATTGCTTTGGTTTTAAAACTCTGCATGTTATAATGAAAAAACGTACGAAAAATTGTGGATGTTATTAAAGAAACCTTTATATCTTTGTTAATATAAGTGAAATTTTTTATATAAATTTATATCTATAATTAAAAGAAGGCTTATAACCATATACTACAGCTGCAAATTAATTTCAAACATTATTTTTTACAGGGTGATTCCAAAGATTATATTTTTTGGATAATTTGTGACTGATACCCTTTAAAACCTTTTATATACTGCATTGTGAAGCAGATAAAAAATGTATTTGAAATATATTTTTTTAGTTAGTTAAGAGTATTTTACCATGTTTTTATTAACTTCTATTCTTGTTTGTTTGTTTCTTTGTCCGGTACAAATTTTGCAATCGAATTTTAACTAACTTCTCTACTAGCTGGATATTTGAAACTTTCACAGTAGCTCAGAACTCGGTGACAACACAATACTTCGAAGTCCGATTTTCGAATTTTTGATTAGTTTTCTTATAATTAATTAAAATATGAAAATAATAAACTCCTAATAGCATATAAATAGCCATTAAAATATTAGCTATAATTTAATTGTTGTCAAAAAAAAGAAAAAAAAAAAAAAAAAAAACGAGTTCATTTTCTTTCGACATAAAAATAAATACATTTAATTAAACGTGAACGTTAAAAAATTATAAAAAGTTAAATTATGCATCTCACAAAAATTGACGTCATATCACTTTAAAAATTTTATGCTCATTGATAAGAGCTCTATGATTCATCAGAAAATTTAAAACATGGTATATAAAAAGTTTTTTTTTTATCTTATAATTATTTTAAAGATATATGCAATAAAAATTATTCATACCACCATACCATAGTAATTCATGAGAATTTTTTGAGGTGGAACTTAAGTGTGTCACTGGTACAAAGTAAGGCTCCTATATATACGAGCTGGCGCATCAGGCATTTTGTTGCCTTAGGCTTAGGGTTGCCACATGTACCCAGCGCGTTTCTCTGATAAACAAACCACAAACATTTTTTTTAATCGTCTTGCGTTACTTTACAGTAACTTATTTTATTATCTTTCATAATTTTAGTTAAGTAAACTATGATATGGAAACAATGCTGTCCCCTTCAGAGGCAAAAAAATGGCGGTGATGCGCCGGCCTATTATTTTATTTAGGGGTTGGACCTTAAAAAAGTGTTAAAAAAGTTTTTTTTTTAAGTTCCTTATATTTTTTCTAAGAATGATGGGGTATTCTTGAAGTAATATAGGAATTAATTATAACACACGACAAGATCGTGAAAAACAACGAAAGCACTCTATAAAATCCTTTCTGGAATAAAGACGGCTACATTTAGCATGTAGTGCCATCTAGTGAGTTTAAAGTGAAGTAGTTAAAGGATTAAGCTTTTGGGACAAAACTTTCGCTGCAATATATGTGGAATAGCATGATGTTTTCACCCCTAAAGTTTTATGAGGATTCAGGAAATGTTTCTTTAGATATTTCACAAAAAGTTCTAGGTTCAAAAATGCGCCTTCACTTATGTCAATGACTTTATATATATATAACTTTTGCAAATAACACAAAGAATAATTTGCGAAATTCGAAATGAATATAAAAGATATTTTTATTCGGTTACTATACACATACACTATTTTTTCATTTATTTTAGCCTTTTTTATTTATTTATTTATCTATGAGCGACTATGAAAATTAAACTGTGAAAATTAATCCCAGTTGTTGAAATAATTGTCAAAGCAAATATTCTTATTCTATAAGAATCTTAAATTTCGTTTCTATGTTAAATTAAACAAATTTACAAATATTAGCTAAAATGATTTTTAAAGATGTGTAAGAACATTTTTCAGATATATTTTAAAATGAATTGTTGTCCCTTACATTTCTCGATTTCTGTTAAATTAGTAAAATTTATTTAACTTTTACGCACATTGTTTTTATGGTAAACGGGCTTATGAATGTCAGTCCTAAATTTTAAGATAATAGTTTCTCCTTTCATTTAACTAAACATGTAAGCATATTGATTTTTTTTTTTTTTTTTTGAAAGTTTTGCATTTCTTTGAAAGTCTTGAAAGATAAAGTTCACAACCATTGCGTAACTAAAGCCAGGATTTGGTATTATTTATCTTTTTAAATTTCAAAACCTTTGTACAATTTTTCTTGCAAAAGTTGTTGTCGAACCTTATCTTTGAATGAACAAGACAATCTAATTATAAACAGCGATGCTTTTTCTTTTAATTAAATTTGCAAAATGAAGATAACGATATATTTTATCACAGTATGTAAACTATATAACCTAATTATGTTGACTTTTAGTAAACCATTTTACTTACTATGAAATTCATATACAGTCGGTAACAAAAGTGTCCGAACACTAGAAAAAATTCCCATGTAAAAAAAGTACACTTCATACGGTTTTGTTAAATAAATCCTTGTCGAATCCTCTTCTTAATCAGTCTAAGAACATGATTCCATAAGGATTTATTTAACAGAACCGTCTGAAGTGTACTTTTTTTACATAGGAATTTTTGCTAATGTTCGGACACTTTTGTTACCGACTGTGCATATATGTCTGGTAATATTAAATATGTGAACGATGCTAATTTAAGAAATAATATTCATGATAGTGTATAAAACAATTTGCTAAATTATATTTATAAATATTTTCTTCCTGCAAAACTTTTTTTTTTTTTTTTTTTTTTTTTTAATGAGTAAATCTGGATTCTTAAGAGGAAACTTTCAGTTTTGTTTCTGATAAAAATAACTAATCACATGTTTTAA
This sequence comes from Salticus scenicus, assembly GCA_963930645.1. NCBI lineage: Eukaryota > Metazoa > Arthropoda > Arachnida > Araneae > Salticidae > Salticus > Salticus scenicus. The sequence goes on along the minus strand of OZ005655.1, from coordinate 92,152,285 downwards.
TCTGCATACGTTCAGATACTCAATTTACTTTGTATTTAATAATATGTAAAACAATATATGACTAACATTTTTTTTTCTAATTGCTTTATAATTTGCGACAACTCTCTTTTATTACAGGTTTGTGGTTAGATTTAGATAGGTTTAATAAAGAAATATTGAAAAGTGAACAAATACAGAAGTCAGGATAAAATGGATTGTTTTATACTCTATATGGTTATTCCTGGATATGTTTTGAAATTTATTAGACAGTTACACTAAAATTAAAAAGCTAAAACGCATAATTATTATTTTTTATTTCCTTTCATTTGCACCATTCAACATATTACATATCATACATTCAATATATTACATATATATACAGCGTGTAAAAGCTTTAAGGTCAATAAAAATTATGATGCATGTTAAAAAAAAAAAAAAAAAAAAAAAAAAAAAAAAAGGCACATCAATAAAAGTTGAATTCTAATGTTGAATTTCTAATTACTATTAAATATGAGAAAGAAATTAAGCAGACAAATTTTATCGCAAATTATATTAAACAGAGATATGTTATTGTAAAGCTTCAATAAAATTCAAAATTCAAAAACAATTCATTTCAGCCTGTGTAAAAACTTTAACGATACAGAAAAAACTATTGCAGAGTGGGGCAATTGAAGTGTAACATACAAACTAACGTCGTGTATAAAGCAATTTTTTTCTATTGATTTATTTATTTATTTTTTTATTTTTATGTAAAATTATCTTACACTTGAAGGATCGTAACATTACACAGAATTTTCGATATAACCTATTTTATTTTTATTTACTAGTTTAACACGCTCATTCATACTTTCCACTGCGGCACGCATCTCATATTGTAGAATTTTGTTTCATACTTTTGTTAAATCTTTTCTAAGTTTAATCTAAACTGTTGTACATAGAAAAACAGGCTTTGTTCTCTAATATACTCTACAGTTAATAATATAATTAATTAAGATCAGGGCTGTAAGGGGGGCCCATTCGGTTGTCGTTAAAAATGAAGGAACGTTTTTCTCCAATCACACTTGGGTAGCACGGGATTTATGTAGGGTGCAGATTTCTTTGGTAAGGTGAAAGTCATTTTTTAAAACGAAATTGTGTCCATGGCGTTAAACAATCTTTCAAAATTAATTCTTGGTACTTTTGAGCATTGGTTTTTCCACCTTCAAGAACAAAAACAGGAGGGATACGATCAGTGGCAATTACTCTGGCCCAAATCCTAATAGAAGCAGTTTTCTGTCTTCTGCTGACTCTTAGCAGGTCTGGATTCACAGAAAATTTTCTTGACCAAAACTCTGACTGTTTTTTGAGATGTAGTTCAACCGTGAATAATTTCTCATATGAGAAAGAACGCATTGTTTTTCAATTTGTCATGTGCAAGCCTCTGCTTCAGCGCTCTTGCTTTTATGACTGTAATTTTCTTTTGTTGCACTGAGAAAAAAAAAATATACTGCTTTCATATAGAACGAATAAGTGGTCAGTTTCTAAATCCCTAAACTAGAAATATAGATTTCCGAGCTATGCGTATAAGGCACGCCAATAAACTGAATGGACGAAATGATTGAGAATTTGTAATGTATACATTTCTAGATGGTGAAACAATATTCTGAATATTCTAAATAATCTGAATCCTTTCCACTGCGAGAAATTCTCGCTTGATTTTCTAGAATTGGGTCATAAACCAAGATTATAGTTGCTAGAACTCGCCTCTTGTGTACACATTTATTTGCAGATACTTTTAAATAAGTTAATCTCGAGAATATACGCAAATGCTCTGGAATTCTAATAGGGATTTCTAGAACTCTCTTTGAAAGGGGACTAGAATTTATAAGGATGACATGGAACTATTTTTCTAGAGCCATAAACTAGATTCTAGATGTCAGTTGCAGAATTTTTCTCAGTGTGTATATTTTTTATAGGTTCGTGTATTCAACTTATTGTTAAGAATTCGTCTAACTCTTCTCAGTGAAATGCTCATCTCAGCAACCATTTTCTTTGCACTCCAGCAATGACTTCTCTTCAGTTTTTCTCGTACATTCTTCAGGTTCACTGTAGTCATAGCTATAGGTCTACGACCACCATCATGTCTTTTTCTTACAGATACAGACTCTCTATATATTTTTCTTGCTCTCTATATAAAAGTTCTATTGACGTTTTCATGTTTTAACTGTTTTAATAACTCCTATGGTCTTTTTCGCAAAGAACAAAGCATTATTATATTCTGCCTTTTTTCATTAATCTTTCAAATGTGTTGTTATATTGCAAAAGGATTTCTTTTAAAGAATATTTCTTGCTGTAAAAGAGTGCAGCTTCAATATAAATTAAGATGTTCCTATTAAAAGAAAATTATAAATTAGATTTTATTAAAAACAAGAGTTCTACACTTCAATTGCCCCACCCTGTATTAACCCGTTAACGCCCGAATTAATTTTGCAAAATATTATTAGTTGATCATTTCACTTCTAAATTAATATAGACAACTGAGAGTAAAATATATTAACTTAAACAATTCTTCTGATAGTTTTAAATTTAAAGCCTATCCTCATTTATTGACGTTTAGTGTTCTAGCGAGAAAACTTCGAGATAGAAAAACTTTGAGATAACAGATTAATTTCCGATTATATGTTGACAAAAATCTTGAAAGTAAAGTATTATAATATATATTATTACTAAACTTCATTTAAGTTAATATACCTGCTTAAAAAGCAAATATATGTGCGACGAATGAAAAATCATAAAATGACTATCCAAATTATGAAATAATAATTAATAGTAGGCACATAAAACTTTAAGGGATCATTTAGAGTGACGCTACAAACTATCACTAAAAAGCAGAAATCATTCCAAGGAACCACAAAAAATATACGTGCCATTTTATTAGCTGTCCTCAAATGAGGACACTGCGCGCTAACGGGTTAATACATTATTGAGCCCATTTAATTCTCAATCCTTTTATTCATTATGGAATTTCCTCATTTTAATGGATATAATAAATCTCTGGCACAAAACAAGATCACTTTTAAACCTTCATTAATTACAGATCTTAATTCAATGATCAAAGAACAGGCGTCGACTAAGAACACACTTGAGATTCTCTTATAGGATCGAGATCAAAACTTCGAGATGGCCAATCTAAAATTTGAGTATTTTCCCTCTGAAATCAGAATTTCACTATCCGACTTTTCTGAATCGGAGCATTATCCTGTTCAAAAGTCCATATTCTCTGGCCAAATCTATTGCATTTGGTAATAAGTAATCTTAAAGAATTTTTTCATATGTCTCTGAGTTCACTTTTGTTGAAATGAAAGCTAAAGATCCAACTCCAATTTAAGAAAAGAACCTCCTTGTCATAATTGATGCCCACCGAATTGACGTCCGGAATTTTTTCATTTTTTTTTTTTCCCAAATCGTTTCAATAATATCTCCAGTCATCAGATAAGAACCATCTAAGTTCCATTTTTTCTCATCAGGGGAAGTTACCTGGAGCCTTTAATCGTCCCAAGTCATTACGTTTGGAGCGAATGACAAATATTGCACTGATAATAATGGAAGTTTAACAAGTTTCACTGCATACTGAAAATTGACAGTCTTTTAACACGTTGAGCGCCATGCCAGCCATTCTAGATTCTAGACATTTTGTCATATATCTCTAAGTACTGAAGGAATCATCTTGAAACTTTAGGAGTGTGCAGAACATGTTATACTTCAAACATTTCAGTGAAAGTTTTACCCCGAAAGTAAAAGCAGTATCAATAAAAAATTAAAACCTTGAGCGCCATGTCAGCCATCGGTGGCTGACAGTGTTAAATATGATATAAAGCCGCGTCAACCATCGGAGGCGGATATAAAATAGGATATAAAACTAAATATATTACATTTAATGATTGAAAATTTATTAAAAATTTGCATACATTTTATTTCTTACAGGAGGAATCATTATGGAATTTTAATGAATTTTAAGAATTTGCGTGGCGCTCAACGTGTTAATAATGTTAAAAATAACTTTATCTACAAACACTTTTTTTTTTTTCTTTTAATAACATCCGTACTTAAAAATTCTTCTGTGCAAGCAAGTTGCAAAACTCTTCTTTCATCTCTGGATAATAAAATTTTGAATTTACCCCCAATCCTTCTTTTAGCACAATTATCCTTCAAATTTGGGAATTGTTTACAAGAGTTTTAGGCCTTCCAGTCCTCTTAGCTACAAACCGGCTGCTCAATTTTGATGACAAAAAAGCAACAACTGGTTCTATTTTAAATTCTGTTAATTGGTTAGATCTTGGCATTATCAGAAAAAGGAAAAAGTAATTCTTGAAAATAATTACTTTCTACAAACCTTCTAACGTTCATATTCTAAAGCATAGCTGCTGATAATTCCAATTTTTGTATGCCGATATTTTTTATAGAAAATTTTACCTTATTTAATCATAGAAAACTGCAGCAAAAAAAACCCCAACTTTTTTTTATAAAAAAAATATACCGCAAGACGAAGCAAGACACTTTGGTCCCGCCGTTTTGGTCCCGCCACTTTGGTCCCGCCATTTTGGTCCTGCCGTTTTGGTCCCGAGGAAATTTTGGTCCCTAGCCATTTTGGTCCCGAGACATTTTGGTCCCGCTAAATTTTTGCAATTTTTTAAATATATATCAGTTTTTTTTAAAATATAACATATTTATTGATACGGGAAAATTGAAGTGCTCTTAGAATATCTTTAATTAAGGAATATCTTACAGATAAATATATAAATTTTCGACATTACGATTGCTGCCTAGCTTTTGAGATTCAGAGAATTTTGTACTAATTTTTTACGAACATTTTATTCATTTATTTATTTTATGCAATTGCACTTTTTTTTAATTGAGATTTTTTTCATTTGATTTCGATTTAACTTACTTCAATTGTAATTTGATTTTTAATTTACTATCAGTGACAAAATTTTGTGATTTTAAATTTATTGTTAATAATAACAGCAGTGCCTTCTTATTAAAAAAAGAATCCCGATTTTATTGTATTTATTGATAAAGTTTGAATTATTTTAAAAATAATAAATTACAGAAAAATTTTGTTTAATGAAAGGGAAAAAGAAAGAAAGAAAACCTTACGATATTAAATATAATTATAATTTGCTTTTTGTGGCAGAATGCTATTTCTTTCAAAGAACTAATTGTTGACCTGCTCCCATCATAGACTCTTCTTCATAAGCATAAGCTTGGGATCATTTATGAAGTTCTTGAATTTATATATGAATTTATTCATAAATGTATATATATATGTGTGTATATGTGTGTGAAAGAGAGAGAGAGATACGTTTCGTTCGATTTGATTGTGATTTAATTTTTATCATTAATCTAAGAGGAATTTATTTTAAAATCTTATGTTATATTGATAATAATAATAATAAAATGCCTGTTTGTTTGTCCGTGATACTTAATTACGCTAACCGTGTATATATGTGTATAAATTATTTTTCTTTCAATTACAATGGTTTTATTTTAAAAATGAAAAAATGTAAAGAGTCCAATATTTAATTAACTGCGCGCATTGCAAGCATAAATGTTCAGAAAATGTTCATGTACAATTTTTTTTTATCTTTTTAGTTTAATATTATGTTTTAAAAAAAATAAATAAACAAATAAATCTGTTGGATATGTTTCTATGACTAAAAACAATGTCTGCATTCAAATCTCTGTAGCACCTTGAGATTCGTTTCACACCTGTTTCTCCCACAGACAATAAAAAAGGATTTCCACTGTTTTATTTCAGCGCATTTGAAGAAAAAAAAAAAAAAAAGGTGGAAGGGGCTATTAATTGACATTTTCTTAAGCAATATTGTAAGGGGTTATAATGGAATAAAAATGCTTTTCCAATTCTATGTGATATGTAACTATTTTCTGTGCTTGACAAATATATCCGGATTGACAGAAAAGAAACTGACTTAAGTTTAGCAGATCTGTACAAATTATTCCTGAGATCATTATTTAGGTTCCTCGTATCTTCTTTTATTATTTAACTCTAACACTTAGGAGATGCTTCGATAAAGCATTGGCTTCCTACAAATTTTGTATTCGAGCACTCTAAATATGAATGCGATAATTAAAAGCCGCATTACAGTATTTTATATTAAAAACCTTGTATTTTATTTAAACTAAAATTTTGCAGACTTAGATAAATTAACAATGCTTAGATCTGCGCTGATAACTAATACCTTTATCATTCAAAATTCGATATGGAATGATAAATTTTCTGTTCCATGTGTCCTATAGTTACATCATTTTCAACAAAGGTTGTAGATATGCAACTCTCCAATTGAAAACGTTCGTCTAAGTTCTCTTTTGCCCGACGTTTCCTCATGTACGAGTATTTGTTGTCCTTTTTCATCTATCGTACAAAGAAAAAATCTAAATCTCAAAATTTTAGAAGTTTTTTCAGTTTTATTTGTTACTACAACTTTCCGTTACAAAATAATAATAATAATAATAATAATAATAATAATGATAACAATCTTCCTACCCCCATGTTTTCAAGTCAAATGACAAAAATTATAAATATGAAAAAGAATTTCGCTTTTTTTCTGTAATACTTTGATTATTCCTGATATCGGGACCAAAATGGCGGGACCAAAGCGGCGGGACCAAAACGGCAGGACCAAAACGGCGGGACCAAAATTTCCACGGGACCAAAGTGGCGGGACCAATTCGGCGGGACCAAAGTGGCGGGACCAAAACGGCGGGACCAAAGTGTCATGTACCCACTGCAAGAGTACAAGATAAGCGTCACAATGCGATGCAATTTTTAATACGTGTTAAGAAAGGTTTTATCTCTCTATTACAGCTGTTGGAATACTTGTGTAATTTTAATTTTTTTTTTCTTGAAAATATCAGAACAAACTTTTTGTCTGTATAAGTCTTGAGCACAGGATTACAAGCAAATGATATATCACATGTACATAAAAAAAAAAAAAAAAATTGTGCACATGGAAAAATACCCTATAAGGAAAATAATTTTGCTGTAAAGTTCCATTCTGTTGGGAAAATATATATATATATAACTATTATAAAAATTAACACAAATTTTGGCGCAGTTGTGCTCATAATTACAAAACCTTTAAATATTAAAACGCTAATTGTTCGTCATTTCACATATTTATATTTTATGTAAAAGCTGCTAAACTTTCATTAAGTTCTAGCAAACCATCATGGGCGCGCAAGATTATATATCAACAAAACATTCACTATGACATAAAAAAAAAAAAAATGGTTTTAATTATAAAAAGTCGAATTATTTTAATGGCTACAATAGAAAGATAAAATCATTTATAACATCTGTTAAAATTTACAAGTTTTAAAAATAATTATTTTTTGAATTATTGTAAATAAAGTTATGCGACTATATTTTTAATGATATTATCAAAAGTACAGGTACTTTCAAAGTACTTGACTCCTTAAAATGAATTCTTTCCAAAAATCGGGCGATTTTAATGATTTTTTCAAAACATTGTGACGAGAAAAATTGTGTTTATCAGTGGTCACACATTAAATTTGCGAAAAAGTGAGTAAGCAAAAAGGATCTACTCGTCCTGCGGAGCAACATAAAGTTTCAATTTTCAGGTCTATGTTGATTAAAATTGTAGAAAACTTCTTATGTATAAAACCTTTATTATGAGAAATTATGACTAAACTTTGTGAATGTTAAACAGAAACAGTACGTGGCAGTTTTATATAAAATGATGTAGAAAAAAGTATTGTGATGGATATAGCATACTAGTTTTTCCTTTACTGGATATGCAAAGAATATTACTTAATGATTTCTTAAAGAAAATTTCTAGAAATAAAAATGAATAATACGAAATATTACAAAGGACAAATATTAGAAAGAATAAAACTAAATAAATACTTTTCGCCTTGAATTTAATATGACTTAAAAGCTTTCAACTATGACATTTTAAATTTCGGAAAATCTCCAGTCTCCAGGTAATAGGATTATCAATAGTCATAACATACATCATATTATATCTTAAATGGATCTTTACATTTATTAATAACACTTGCTTAATTATTTCAGAGATTTTTACCTCCTTATATCCGAATCCACAATAAATCAAATCCTATGATAGCAAGCTTCTATTTTATGATTTTTTTTTTTTTTAATTAACCCTTTCAAGAACGTTGAGATTATTTTCACCAATTTTTAGTTCCCAATTTTAGAATTTATAACGGAATTTTTCAACGGAATATTAATTTTAAAACTTACTAAAATAATTCATTGATATCATTGAGCAGCTCTGCCAAAGAATATAGAAGAGAGAGTAGTAGAAGTTCTTTGGCTCTGCGCTCAAAAAGTTGGTAGACGGGAAGTCCGGGTCCGATCCCAAGTTGCACTCCTCGACCTCACCGTTCGGTGTTTGTGATTTTCTCCGAAACTTGACTTAATACGGACTAGGAACCATTAGAAAGGCAATCCCCCTCCCCATGGAGGGTACCCCGCTTTTAGGCCCAGGACCCTACACCGAGAAAAAATTTTGTAACTGACATCCAGAATCTAAATTGTGGCTCTGGTAAAAATAGTTCCATGTCATCCTTAAAAGTTCTAGTCCCTTTTGAAAACGAGTTCCTTAAGTCCCTATTAGAATTCTAGAGCGTTTACATATATTATCGAGGGGTTAAACTTATTTAAAAATCTCTGTAAATAAATGCGAATACGAGAGGCGAGTTTTAGCAACTATAATCTTGGTTTATGACCCAATGCTAAAAAATAGAGCGAGAATTTCTCGTAATACAAAGAATTCAGAATATTCAGAATATTGTTTCACCATCTAGAAATGTATAGACTAGAAATTCGCGATCATTTCGCCTATTCAGCTTATTGGTGTGCTTTATACGCATAGCTCGGAAATCTATATTTCCAGTTTAAGGATTTAGAAAATGACCACATATTTGTTCTAGATGAAGACGGTATATTTTTTTCTCAGTGTTGTGTAGGGAATTTGACTTATCCCAAAAAACAACACACCAACTCCTTTTATATCGTTTTTTTTTGTACTTATGCTCGTAAATTCTGGTGCTTTTCGATATTAATTGATCCCAGATCTCTAGTGTAGGCAATTGGACTTATCCCAAACGCTAACGCACCATTTACCACCAGAATTTACGAGCATAATTACCAAAAAAAAAAAAAAAAAAAATTGAAATTATGCTCGTAAATTCTTGTGCTTTTCGATATCAATTGAGAGTAATGAAATTTCTCATGAAAGGGTTGAGTAAAATCCATTTTTATTATATACGATTATCACGACAGTAATGAACAGTTTGTCATTTACAGTTTTTTGTTATTTATGCTTTTTTTATTTACTTTTTTATGAAAGAATGTCAGTAATACCACTGTTTCACGCACTTTAACACTTTCTTTAATGAATCATCTTAAAACTGGTAATACGATTAAAAGAAGACTATCAAGTAAGGAATTACAGAAATATGAGTAACATAAAGTATTTTCTAGCAGCAAACAGTGATAATCATGCTTAGCCAAGAAATAATCATCTTCTTGAAATGCAGAAAGTATTATATCTTGTTAGTCTTGCTATTTTTGTATGTGATTGCATTTGATATATTTCATCAAACTGTCGTCTTGAAGTGACAAAGTTCTAAAAATATTTCAGTGCTTCTTCTTCTTTTTTAATGGTTTGTCTTCATAAAAAATAAAATCAGATCATTACAAAATATTATCTCTCAAATCAGAAAATCATTTCGAAGAAAAGCTCAAACCAGTTTCCAGAAAATCACATGATTTTTTCATTTTTATTTTAAAGCAAATACATTTGTCACACTCACACACGCAAAAAAAAAAAAAAAAAAAAAAAAAAAAGACTTTTTTCTATACTTGTAGTGTGAAGTTCTGACATATTCCTGGACAGAAAAACGGAGTTAGGATTAAAAAATACATTCCACATGCACGTTATTTTGATCAAATGACTTTTTGAAAATTTTGATTTAAACTTTTAAATATTTTATTATGTGTGAAATTCACTAAATTTCAGTCTGCTGTTTCACTCGTTTATTTTTGAAAAACAGACTGAAATTTAGTGTATTTAGCACATGATAAAATATTAATAAATAAATAAATAAATAAATAAAAAATAAAGTTTAAATCAAAATTTTCAAAAAGTCATTCGATCAAAATAATACATACGTATATGCAGAATGTATTTTTTTTTTTTAATCCTCTGTTTTGTCGTCCAGGAATATGTCAAAACTTTACAATACAAGTATGGAAAAAGTCAATTTTTGAAAATTTCTTTTTCTTCTTCTTCTTCTTTTTTTTTTTTTTTTTTTTTTTTTCTACAAAAGTATCTGATTTAAAGGAAAAAGGTAAAAAGTCATGTAATTTTCTGGAAACTGGACTAGAGGTCTAATTTTTTTACGTATGTAAAAGTAAAAACTTTTTTTTATCTAATGTCAGAAAGTATGTCCGAAATTTAATTTCTCATTTAAGAACAACCTTTGCATATTCTCTCTCTCTCTCTCTCTCTCTCTCTTTTTTTTTTTTTTTTTTTTTTTTTTTAATACAGTAAATAAAATACTTTATTCAAATTTTGAGCATATAAAGGAGCAGCATATAAACAACATTTTATAAAATTTTCATTAAAAATTTGGAAAGAGCCGTTGGGATCTGGCTTCCTGAGACGTATCAGAAAAGTGGTTGATATGATAACTCATGATCTGAAATGAGTCTGAAATTAAAAAAAAAAATATTTTTTTTCTGTTAGCAGATAAGTGTAGCTAGTGCTTGAACGAAGGATTAAAAACAATTGAAATTTGAAGTTTTGAAAGAATTTTATGAAAAAATAGCACAATTTTCGGTACATTTTACCCTCATTATAACCTTGTAATAATAATTGTAATAATACAAGAAAAATAAAAGAAATAAAGTATTTCGTTTAAGTACTAGTCAATTCTTTCTTAAAGCACTGTGCAAAATTTCAATAAGATTGGTATATTAGTTTTTGATTAATTATGTCTCCCGAATTAAAATATATATATATATATATATATATATATATATTAAGCGACTAAAAGAATAAAAGGAATCTAATGTGGGAAATTTTGAAAGGCTTTCTCTCCTACACTTGTATTCCGATTCACTTGAAACTTTGGGGAAATATTCTAGACATACTGTACTATTAGATAAAATTATATATATATATGTATAAATGATTTTTGGAAATTTTAAAACCCATGTAATCTTTTAAATAGAAAGGAAAAAATTATAAATAATTTTGATGTTAAACTGTGAATAACTTTTATTTTTGTTTTTTATTCTTAAGAATTTTATTTCTTACTTTTATACTTGAGAAATTATTTCAATAGTTTTTTAGTTAAGCGTGAAAGAATGTCACATTCCAAATGAGGGTTTGTATTTTAAATTTTAGCAAACAGTGGTTATTAAAGAATTAGAAACTCAATATATATCTTTTCCAAGGGGATATCGTGTTTGAATTTACCCGAATCTTAAAAGTTATATTAATCTACCATATATTAATCAACATCTACACACAGATAGGTAATTTTGAAGGAAACATTACATGAAAACAAAACAAAACAAATATTTAAAGACTGAAAGTTATTTCAATATTTAAAATGTAAAAAACTGTTTTTATGCATAATTTACATTTACCTTATTTTTCACATTGCACCTAAAGTTAATTAATGTTTCAGGACTATAAATAAAAACTCACTTTGATAATTTAAACGTCAAAAAGACTCATAAACATAATTTTTTCAAGTTTTTCTGGACAGTTATTAAAGAAATGAAACATGCATAGTTAATGATAGTGAAATAAAACTAATTAGCTGTTCATAAATGATGCAGAAAACATCACATTGAATTTTCGAGTACATTAAAAATATCTTTTCTAAAATATGTGACCCTTATAACTGAATATTTTATTCGCCAAATATTTCACTTTCAAAGCACGAAATCCCATTCAAGCATACATATCATAACTGTAACTGTGACCACGATATTCAAAAAGTAAAGACCAAAAGTTAATTTCGTCAGTTGCCATGCTTGGACTGCAAAGAACCTTGCTATTCATTTCAATTATAAAATTCTATTTATACCTTGAGATTTGAGTATCGAAATGTACTTGAATTAACCTACACGCATACATAAATGATATTCGAAAAGCAATAATAATGAAATTTTAATTATATTGTTAAAAGAGTTGCTTATAATTCTATATGCAAATAATGAATAGTTAATCTTTTGTATTATCTTTAGTGTTCATTATATGACAACATAGAAAATCGAAAATATACTTTTTTTTTTTTTCTTTTTTTTTTTTTTTTTTCATTATCACTGATAAGTACGAAAATACTACAATTATTTAATAGGTGTAATAGATATTTTTATATTCACTGAGAAAAAATTCTGTAACTGACATCTAGAATCTAAATTGTGGCTCTAGGAAAAATAGTTCCATGTCATCCTTATAAATTCTAGTCCCCTTGAAAAGCGAGTTCTAGAACTATTAGAATTCTAGAGCGTTGGCCTATATTCTCGAAGGCAAAGTTATTTAAAAATCTCTGCAAACAAATGAGACTACAAGAGGCGGGTTTCAGCAACTATAATTTTGTTGTATGAACCAATTCTAGAAAATCAAGCGAAAATTTCTCGCAATACAAAAGATTCAGAATATTCGGAATATTCAGAATATTGTTTCACCATCTAGAAATGCGTAAACAAGAAATTCTTGACCATTTCGTCTATTCAGTTTATTGGTCTGCTTTATGCGCATAGTTCGGAAATCTATATTTTTAGTTAAGGGATTTAGAAAATGGCCACTTATTCATTCTAGAGGAGTATAAATTTTTCTCAATGTTCTGGTTGCAGTAGGCTGCGACTCATGTAGTATGTCAAGTTTTTTAAAAGAGATATTGCTTTGGTTTTAAAACTCTGCATGTTATAATGAAAAAACGTACGAAAAATTGTGGATGTTATTAAAGAAACCTTTATATCTTTGTTAATATAAGTGAAATTTTTTATATAAATTTATATCTATAATTAAAAGAAGGCTTATAACCATATACTACAGCTGCAAATTAATTTCAAACATTATTTTTTACAGGGTGATTCCAAAGATTATATTTTTTGGATAATTTGTGACTGATACCCTTTAAAACCTTTTATATACTGCATTGTGAAGCAGATAAAAAATGTATTTGAAATATATTTTTTTAGTTAGTTAAGAGTATTTTACCATGTTTTTATTAACTTCTATTCTTGTTTGTTTGTTTCTTTGTCCGGTACAAATTTTGCAATCGAATTTTAACTAACTTCTCTACTAGCTGGATATTTGAAACTTTCACAGTAGCTCAGAACTCGGTGACAACACAATACTTCGAAGTCCGATTTTCGAATTTTTGATTAGTTTTCTTATAATTAATTAAAATATGAAAATAATAAACTCCTAATAGCATATAAATAGCCATTAAAATATTAGCTATAATTTAATTGTTGTCAAAAAAAAGAAAAAAAAAAAAAAAAAACGAGTTCATTTTCTTTCGACATAAAAATAAATACATTTAATTAAACGTGAACGTTAAAAAATTATAAAAAGTTAAATTATGCATCTCACAAAAATTGACGTCATATCACTTTAAAAATTTTATGCTCATTGATAAGAGCTCTATGATTCATCAGAAAATTTAAAACATGGTATATAAAAAGTTTTTTTTTTATCTTATAATTATTTTAAAGATATATGCAATAAAAATTATTCATACCACCATACCATAGTAATTCATGAGAATTTTTTGAGGTGGAACTTAAGTGTGTCACTGGTACAAAGTAAGGCTCCTATATATACGAGCTGGCGCATCAGGCATTTTGTTGCCTTAGGCTTAGGGTTGCCACATGTACCCAGCGCGTTTCTCTGATAAACAAACCACAAACATTTTTTTTAATCGTCTTGCGTTACTTTACAGTAACTTATTTTATTATCTTTCATAATTTTAGTTAAGTAAACTATGATATGGAAACAATGCTGTCCCCTTCAGAGGCAAAAAAATGGCGGTGATGCGCCGGCCTATTATTTTATTTAGGGGTTGGACCTTAAAAAAGTGTTAAAAAAGTTTTTTTTTTAAGTTCCTTATATTTTTTCTAAGAATGATGGGGTATTCTTGAAGTAATATAGGAATTAATTATAACACACGACAAGATCGTGAAAAACAACGAAAGCACTCTATAAAATCCTTTCTGGAATAAAGACGGCTACATTTAGCATGTAGTGCCATCTAGTGAGTTTAAAGTGAAGTAGTTAAAGGATTAAGCTTTTGGGACAAAACTTTCGCTGCAATATATGTGGAATAGCATGATGTTTTCACCCCTAAAGTTTTATGAGGATTCAGGAAATGTTTCTTTAGATATTTCACAAAAAGTTCTAGGTTCAAAAATGCGCCTTCACTTATGTCAATGACTTTATATATATATAACTTTTGCAAATAACACAAAGAATAATTTGCGAAATTCGAAATGAATATAAAAGATATTTTTATTCGGTTACTATACACATACACTATTTTTTCATTTATTTTAGCCTTTTTTATTTATTTATTTATCTATGAGCGACTATGAAAATTAAACTGTGAAAATTAATCCCAGTTGTTGAAATAATTGTCAAAGCAAATATTCTTATTCTATAAGAATCTTAAATTTCGTTTCTATGTTAAATTAAACAAATTTACAAATATTAGCTAAAATGATTTTTAAAGATGTGTAAGAACATTTTTCAGATATATTTTAAAATGAATTGTTGTCCCTTACATTTCTCGATTTCTGTTAAATTAGTAAAATTTATTTAACTTTTACGCACATTGTTTTTATGGTAAACGGGCTTATGAATGTCAGTCCTAAATTTTAAGATAATAGTTTCTCCTTTCATTTAACTAAACATGTAAGCATATTGATTTTTTTTTTTTTTTTGAAAGTTTTGCATTTCTTTGAAAGTCTTGAAAGATAAAGTTCACAACCATTGCGTAACTAAAGCCAGGATTTGGTATTATTTATCTTTTTAAATTTCAAAACCTTTGTACAATTTTTCTTGCAAAAGTTGTTGTCGAACCTTATCTTTGAATGAACAAGACAATCTAATTATAAACAGCGATGCTTTTTCTTTTAATTAAATTTGCAAAATGAAGATAACGATACAAAACATTTATATGTAAAAATGAGCAGTTTCCATGGTGAAAGTTACGAAATTTGTTAAAGAATATTAGAGTGAAAGGAAATCATTAATTATTTTTTTCTAATTAATATTAATTTTCCCGCATTATAAAAAGATAGTGCTAGCTGAAGCAGTTTAGAATAAACTTATAATAGGCGGCATCAATATTCGCATGCTTTTGAAGCATGTATAAAAAACATATAATCATAGTAAAAAAAAGAAGAACCCCCCCCCCCTAAAATATACATAATTAAAAATAAGTTAACTAACTTATTTAAAAAAAATTCAATTAAGGTCATTAAGGCGTTCTATTCAAGCGGTACATTCATAAATGCAAGGAACTTTCAATAATATTTTTTGAGACGCTTTTTCTTTTTCTGATTCATAAAAGGAGAAAAAAAAATATATATACGAAACTTTTCGACAAGAGTTGCAAATTTCTTTTCTCCGTGACCGAAACGATACATTGGTCACGGTTAATTAAGCTCAGCGGAAAGTTATTTTTAGTTGTCATGAGTTGTTTGAGTTATGAAAAAATAGTTTCTGATTAACAGTAGTTTATATAAGCTTGGTTACGTGACCGAGTCTTTGATCTTATTCATAAAGTTATCACGAATTTCTTTTAATATTTGTCCTGTTTTTTAATATGTGAATGACGTGCTATCAATATCTTTAAATTTTAAATTAAAAACTCATTAAAAATTAATAATGTAGCGAAAAAATTAAGAAATTAAAGGCATAAATAGTATAGTAATTTAACTTTAATTTGCTTAAGCTGGAGATTTTTTAAGCTTTATCTAACACATTATGAAACATACAAAAAATGTATTTTAAATACAGGGTGCGCAAAAAGTCCGTAAATACTTTAAAAATTCCTAAAAACCCGAAAAATAACCAAAGTAAAAAACGGTTTGCAGATTTAACATCGATAAGTCATGGGATTTTTTTTTTTAAGATAAGAAAAAAAAAAAAAAAAAAATCAAAAACAGCGATAGGTGGCGTTTCGTACATAAGTGAAAGAAAAGACACGCAAATAACAAAAATAATGTTACCAAATCATTTATTATAGCGAAATGTGTTCCCCATGTTCACCACCACAGGTGATAACACATTGCAGGCGTGTCATAAATCCAGCAACGGCAGAGTGCAGCATGTCCGGTTGTATTCATCACAGCTCTCGGCGGATTGCATCTACCAATTCCGACAGATTGGATGGATGGAATGGATATACCCAGCATCTTAAATATCCCCATAGCCGGATCAAGAGCGTAAGTATTTATAATCGCCTGTCTCATTTTCTTATTTTAAACTAAGTCGTTCCGCACCAGCGCCATCTGTCGGCTGTTTTTTGAATTATTATTTTTTCTTATCTGAAAAAAATTCCCATCACCTATCAATGCTAAACCTGCAAATCTTTTTTTATTCTGATTGTTTTTTCGGGTTTTATGAATTTTTAAAGTATTTACGGACTTTTTGCCCACCCTGTATATATTTTTTAATTACTTAAGAGTATTTTTTAAAGATATAGGAAATAAAAAATGTGCATAACAACTTCATCATAGTAATTACTGAGAATTCAGTGATGCGGTACTTTAGTGTACCATTGGTACATAGAGGTCGAAAAAGATACGAAAACCTTAAAAAAGGGTAAAAAAAAGTATTTACTTGTATTTACTTTTATGTACTTTATATATTTTTAAAGATTGATGGTAGCTTTTGACGTAATATAATAAATAGTTATAACACATGTAAAGATCATAAAAAATGTCTAGTAAAAACAGCGACAGCATTCTATAAAATCATTTCTTGAATAAAAGCGACTGCATGTAGCATCTAGCGTTATGTAGTGAGATTAAAATAAGGTATATAGGTTCTGTTTTTATAAATACTCCTATGACATTTCTTCCGTAAATTCGATTTTATACTCTTTTTAAAAGTAATGGTACATCAAAGTACCGTTAGTAGATAAAGGGTTAAATACAAGAGTTTGAAATCTAGCAGTATAATGCGTCAAAAATGTGATTGTAAAGTATAATGTTGAAACGGACAAGTTTCTGCCTTTCCATGGACGATTGGTGCTTAATCTTTGATAAGTAAAATTAAGTCAGTGTTACTCTGTCACTAATCATTCGATTCATAGACTACGAACTGAAAGCAAGTATATTTTTATATTTCCTATTTTTATTTCAAACAAATAAGTGTATCTTAAGAGAAGTATTATAATATTTCAATTAAAAAATAGAAAGGTAATAAAAATTAGTGAAAGCAGGAACATCTTGAATTTTCAAAACTGGCAGGGGTAGACAGTATATTAGACGACTGTTTAGTTTTAAACTTAAAAAACTTCTTCACACAGCATAAAATTAATGGAAGCACTTCCAGTTTCGAAAGAACGTGGCCTTTCTTCTTCGGGCGCAAAATACGTGCTATTGCCTTGGAGGCAAAAGCAAGACTTTTTAGTTACCTGAGATTAAACACAATGATCATTTTTCAATAATTATCTTCGAAAAACCCTTTTTCGTCTCATTTCTTCCCAATGCTCAATATTAACAATCTTCCTGAGTAGAAAATGTTTACTTTCTTTACTTGCATTTATCTCGTTTAATACATTTGATTTGATTCTTCCACATTTTCCAAGAAAATCAATGTCTTAAAATCCTTTAATGTTTCTCGAAGGTATAATATTTCTAAAGATTGATAAAGCCCTGTTTAATAAACCTAAACTTTCTATAACTTAGTTTAATGATATTTGTCTTAAATCTGTCGTTTTAAACTTCTTAATCTTCGATTTATTTTTATTTAATTATTTTCTTTTATCTCTAAAATTCTTTCCCGTTTTCGATTAAAATTCTCTTTCAAACTCGATTCTGGGCTAATGCTTATCTTACTTCATGTTCATCATAAGTATTAGGTTTTATATATTAAACTAGAAGACGTTTGAAATATAGAATAAATGAGCACCGTCTAAATGTACGGAATGAGATCTCTAAATCGCCTATTGCTTCCCTATCATTTAATTGCTCCCATATTCGACCAGGTCTAGTGTTTATTTCATCCCTTGTTCATCGTTCGCATTAGGTTATATTGATTAAACCAGGTGACGTTTGAAATATAGTATAAATAAGCATCGTCTGAATGTACGTAATCATTAGATCTCTAAATTGTCTTAAGCATCTAATTGCTCCTATATCGGCTTCTTATTTGCGTATTACATTCCATTTCTGTGGTCATGGTTTCAACTTTAATAGTATTAATATCATTTCTTCCTCCTATTTGGATTTCCGCGAAGCTTTCTACATTTTTAAAAACTCAAAACATTTTGTTAATCATCTTTCTTCTACGACTTTTATGTCTTTTATTTGGAAGTTATTTTCGTAACTTTCTGTTGTTCTCCGATTTTAATTTCTCATTTTATTACTTGTAATTTTGTTTTAATACCATTTTTACTTTTAATTATTTATCGGTACTTTTATTTCTACATTTTTTTAATTTGTCTTTTTCCAATCCCATCTTATAATTTTCTCATCTATCTGAACGTCGTTACTTTTCTTCGGATATTTTATCCTGTGCTGTTTTATATGTTTCTATATTTATAAAAAAACAAAGTCACTGCCGTCACTGTCCGAATTGTTTGTCTGCGACCACATCTCCACGTGAAAAAGAGGGTCCTCAGTGTCAAGTGGTACCGATGTTTGCCGAATAACCAAGGAACATATTTATCTTGGTTAGAAATTTCTGTCATGTTAACTTACAAAGTTATTTATTAAAAACATCGTGTTAATAAAGATACTCTAATTGCCAACTTGCAGATAATTTCTCCAAAAATCAATGTCCTTTTGTTAGAAAGCGTTCCACGGAAAGAAGAAAGGGATGTAAAAAAAAATTGTGAGAATTTTTTTTTTCTTTAAAGCACTCTATAACGGATCAAGATATACAAAATACGTCTGTATCATTGAAAAGATTGTTTATTCCTAATTCTAACGGTGTAATTGTTTTAGAAATACAGAATTTTTATATTTATTTATTAATTTTTTTTTTTAATTTTTCTAAAACTTTTGAATCACTTTTTACCAAAAACTAATCTTCAATATTTATGTGTATATATATATATATATATATATATATACATATATAAATGAATTTTAAAATGATTGAAGTAGGATTGCAAAGTTTTCGCAAATTATGAATTTTTTTGAGAAACGCGCGCATAGATTTTCCGACTCATTCTAAGCTTTTTCTTTAAAAGCTTTGTTTTTAAATTAATTTTGTGTAAACGAATAAAAATACAAGAAGTACATATACATCATTGAAAAGTATGTTTTTTTTATAATTCCAATGATGTAAGATTTTATGAAAAATACGGATAATTTAATATTTTTTTAACAATATATATATATATATATATATATATATATATATATATATATATAAACCTCCACATTTTTTTTTTTTGAGGGGGAGGGGGGGGGGGGGTTGGTTCACATTCGCTTATCTCTATTGAATAACGAACGACACTCTCTAAACGAAAAGCTAATGATTCGATTTCTTAACTATTCATATCATCAGAAAAGTCCTTTCATATTTCTTCCAACCGTAGAAAACTTATTCATACGTATGTAACATACCTATAAAAAAAAAAGGAAAAATGAATCACAAATAATGCATTAGGTTTAATTACGTAATATAGTTTTTTTCTGATACATATTTTCATTTGTAAAGGATCCCTCATCATGAAGACATTTTTAGAAAACAGCTGATTTAATCATCTGATGTCTCTATGAATTTTCATGATATTCAATTGGATTTTCTTTATAAGGTGCTCTTTACATTTGAATATTAAAATAAGCCAAAGTTCTTCTGCTACAGTCCGCGTATGCGCAGTAATAAATTATTTACTACAATTGCCCATATCTCTTATAGTATTAAATGTATTTGATTTAAACTAATAGTGCAATGATTTAGGCATATTTTGTCATGTTTTCTGAAAGTTTCATGAAATATGGAGAAAAAACTTTAAAGTTAGAAAAGAAATACTTACGAAAAATTTTTGCATTTCTTAATAAAATATTTATAACTCTTTAATTATTCGAGCTATCCTCACAAAACGCTACACGTATAAAATATAACATTTATAACAATATCTAAAATTTGCAGATGAATAGGCGCATTTGCAGATACAGGGTAATCACAAATATTAAATGATAATTAATTTTATTGAACTTATTGTTCGCCCCCTAAAATCGTTCGTGACAAAATCTTTGCTAAAAAATATGAAAAAAGACATGTTTTCCTTATTTCCAAAATTCAAGAACAACACGTTAAGTATTTTTCAAAATATTCGACAAAACGTGAAAAAAAGAAAAAGTGTTTTCTTTATTTTGTTCAACACCTGTATATATAGGGGAGAGTGGGGATGAATGGGACGTTTTTCATGTTTTTACTAATAACGTTTGCCATATGTAATTCAGAATTTTGTATAACATTGCTCATAAGTACACTTCAGTAATCAGTTACATATAAACATACTAACTTTAATAAAAAGTTATCATTTTTAATTAATAATATATATATATATATATTTTTACATGCATGTGCATTGTCCCATTCATTCCCACCTATGGGGATGAATGGGACATGATTGGGGATGAATGGGACAGGACTGGAGTTAACAAAGAAAAGAAAAAAAAATGGAAAGTAAAAAAAAATAAATAAAATAAAAATAAAGTTAAATTGGTTTATGTGATTTTATTACACACTATGAATTTATTGTAATTAACATAAACTGATAAATTGACTCAAATTAACATCAAAAGGCAAAAGTCCTTTGGTTCGCATAGTTCCTAGTGCTTAGGTTTTGGTAATTTAATCAAATAAGATCTAAAAATAAATAAATAAGTAAGACACTAGAAAGAGATAAATCATTATAATGGAGTACAAATTATCCTGATAAATTTTTGTTTCCGACTGATCGGGAAAAATGAGCATTCTATTTTGTATTACATTAATAATCACCGGGATTTATTTAATTAGCTTGATTGAAATTGTGATTTTAATCAAATTATTAGTAGTTTATTAATTTAATTTTTTTATGTATTGATTTAAGTTGCATTGAATATTCTAACTTTTAATTTTTTTTAATCATAATTATTATGAACAAAAATCAGAACAATTAATTTCAATCTATTTTTCTTTAATAAATGTATGCTACTTTTATAATTCCATGTTATAACTACTGAACTACAGGTTATAAAAATATTGAAAATCTATTTACGATTTGTTTTAATATAATTCTTGTGAATAATTTTTAATTAACAAATAGTGGGGAATGTCCCATTCATTCCCATTCATACCCACCACCACATGATCATGTAAAACAGGAAACAGACTTAAGTAACAATTGTCAATATTGTTCTCGAATATCATAAACACAATAAAAGATTATGATGCCTTTTCACCATATAACAGTTATGATAACTTTAAGCAAATAGTTAATGTCTTAACTACTACTTAATTGAATCAGTAAAAAAATACTTGGCAGCTGAAAAAAGCACTTTTATTTTTTTCTGCCCTTCTATGGATAGCACAATTCCGAAACTACACTTGATGAATTATCTCAGTACTGCCATATATCAGAAAAAATGTCGCGTTTCTGGTGCTTGCAAAATATAAAAATCTAGTTGTTGTCCCATTCATCCTGCGTTCCATTTAACCCCACTCTCCCCTATGCATACACACATATATATATATATATATATATATATATATACATATACCAGGTGCTACAAAAGTTACAGAAAAATATAAAAATTATATTATTCAAAAAGTACTGACCGTAACACTATGCGGTTTTCCTGAAATGCACAGAAAAGCATGTTTATATATATATATATGTATATATAAAAGAAAAAATATTAGTTGGATTTTTCACCAACAGATGACGCTGTATTCGCAGTGTCTTCTCACATTTTAAACAGATCGGCCTTCCAAAATGACGCTATTTTGCGAATACTGTTTAATCTGACTTTGGCGTGTTGCATATGATTTCATATAGTGCTTATTACTGCTGTTAATCGTTCTAAAAGAAAATATAATTAATCTTTTTTATGAGAATTTCCAAAGCTTAACCTATGACGGCCATCATATTGAGCATTTACAGTCCTACATCCGTTACTGAAGGTGCTACGCCACTGTAAAAAAGTAATTAGTAATTTTACAATTAAAGCGCTCCTAATAAAGAAAAATTAAGTTAATGTGGCAATAAATTTGATGTTACTTACAAAAAAAAAAAAAAAAAAAAAAATCCATGTTTTTTTTGTGCATTTTAATAAAAACCGTATAGTGCTACGGTCAATACTTTTTGAATAATATATATATATATATATATATATATATATATTCTGTTACTGTTAAATCACCGGCATATATATATATATATATATATATATATAAATTCATCTCCAAAAAATTCCATTTATTTTCTCCTGATTCAAAATATTTTTCTTATGTATATTCTTCAAAAAGCATTTATTATTCAAAAGTGTATTTCGTATGTATCATTTTAAATCTTCTATAATATTTACAAAAACAAATGTATAAATAAAGAAAATCCAATGAAAGAAATTCTCTAGAGAGAAAAAGTATATTTATGACAAAAACGACGGCATCCCAATATAGCCTAAATATGAAATATCACTTCTTATCAAAAAATATATTATTGAGCATTTGAGTTTGGAGCGCTTTGCTCAATACGCTTAAAAAATTCGTAAATGTAGTGTTCATCCATTTTTTTCCCTAATCACAGAAAAAGTTTAGATGTTTTGAACTATGAATTTATAAACGGAATAGTAAATATGCATTGGCATTAGCATTTTTATAACATTGTACTGAAAAAATTGTGAAATAGCGTGAAGTAATTTAAACGTGGCGCTACTTGGAAAGAGTTTATGCGATTACCGAAATATAGATAAATATATCAAATTTTAAATTTTAAAGAGATTTAGTTATTAGTAAAAAAAAAAAATATATATATATATTTATATATTTTATGATTTAAAAAATCTCAGTTGCTATTTTATTGCGGTTATTCTTTTTAAATAGTAGGAAATCACATTTTTTTCCAAATATATTTCCCAAATTTATATTTTTTAGTCGCTTTAAAACTATTTCAAATCATTTTTAGTAAAGTTTAAATCGATAACAAGATTTTCTCGATATATTATATATACCACTTTAAATTATTGAAGCTTTTAAAATTAATAATTTATTTCCATGAAATAGCTTATTAAAATGCAAATTGGACAAGACAATATAAAATGGGAATTGTTGCAACTAGGTATGTTGAAACTGGAAAGAAAACTGTTTAATCGTTAGTATGCATGCGCATGTGTATCACGTTAAAAAAAGTGACTTGAAAACTCTTTTGTACATTTTGTAAAAGAACGATTACACTTGTGAAAATTTAGTATCTTTCAGACTTTAATTGGTTTTGGATTGGTTTAACTAATATTTTACTATTTCTCGGCATATATATGTACAGACCAGCGGATGTATTTGTCCATATTTCAGAACTTGTAGGAGAGGTAGAATACATCCCCATGAATCAGAATCATATTGCAATGTCGGGTCGGAAATGTTTTCGTGACGCGTTGGAGTGCATAGTACGCAGAAACATCAGGGAGAAAAAAAGAGTTTAACATTCGTTTTAGTAATGAATTTACATGAACAAAAAGAACATGGGTCAATGTAGGTGTTCGAAGTTTCGTCTACCGGCTTCAATGCAGGTTTCACATCAACGGTGCATAGAATTCCAGAATATTCAGAATCTTGAATTTTCCCATGTGATTCATGCAACCAGAATTTTCGGAATTCTATGAGCCGTACATGTAAAACATGCATTGAAGTCGGTGGACGAAACTTTGAACATCTTCATTGACTCATTTCCTTTTTGTTCATGTACATTTACTATAAAAACGAACGTTATTATTTTTTTTTTTTACTTCTGATATTTTGGTGTACCCCAACGCGCCAGGATAGAATTTCAAACCCTACATATGATTATGAGTTGTGGGAGATGCACCTTACTTTTTCTATTAATTCCGAAACGTGGTATTGAAACACTCTGTATATATTTATTTTTCTGTATGTTATACGAATGTTTTGAAAGCTTTATGTTTAATATATGTTTTTTAAAAGGTAGGGTTTTAAACAATATTTTCCAGGAATAATATTGCGTAATGTTTATATATGATTAAATAAGGGGAAAATTACGATCTGAAAATAGTTTACTTATAATGAAACAGCATGTGTAAGTAAAGACCTTAAGTCCTGTCTAGGATGCATATAATTTCATGAACCTTTTATTTAATTAATGTTTAAATAAATTAGGGCTGATAACGTTTTAATGTATATTTTTGCTCAATAAGCACTTTTATACATTGTTTTCCATTTTATAGTAGTGGATTTACACTTTACACCCCCATACGAAGGAGAGTTTGAATACCCATTACAAAGGTTAATTTGTTTACTGTATATGCATAGTTTTATTAAATTTAGTATTCATAGTAAGGAAAACATTTGTCTCGCAGGGCCACTGATTGAATTTAGATCTTTACGTATACCAGTAAAAAAAAAAAAAAAAAAGAAAGAAAAAGAAAAAGAAAGCTTTTCATACCCCAGTCAGCACTATAGAGATTGAGTGGTCCTTTTTACCGCAATTAGTTGCACAAATGCCTCTTCTTTTATAAGGTTGGGCATCACTAGTTCTACAGTATGCAATTGCATGAAACATGTATAATATTATTATGAAACACTAAGTTTATTTTATTTATATGTTATTTATTTATTTTCTGTTTTGCTCTACATCGTCCAAAATAAAAATTATTGTATCATACGTTCTTCTGTCTGCACGATATCTATAAGTTGGCTTTTATTGAATGGAATTATATAAAATTTAACTTAAAAGTTTCTTATTTCAAATATGAACTGTAATTCGAACTAGTATGCGTTACTTCTTTATATAAAAATTGAGGATTTGTCTAAATTTTTGTACGGTAAATACAGACTAATTTAAAACCCCTTTAGACTGCACTAAACAAAATATAATGCACATGTATGCATAAAAACTAGCATAAAAACTTGCTTAGTTATGTAATATGGTACGAAAATTATTCACCATTCGTCTACATGACCACACAAAAGAATACGGATACATTGAGACTATTTGCTGTAAGTGCATTTGAAATTGCGTTATATGCGTTTCATATTGTGCTAAATTTAAGTTCAGTGTGTGGGGTGAATGTAATTTATAGCCAATATACAGGGCCATCCAAAATTAAACAAAAGTATTTTCTATTAAATGTAATTGATTAATATGCTTTAATAAATTTTACCAAGTCCAGAAAAAATGCATTAGAGTGATAATTGCTTTCTCCTATTCGCATGATAAAAAATGCATTGTTTAAATTTCAATTTTTAATGCAGATTTTTTACTATAATTATGAAGTTTGAGGTATTCTGAATACGAAAACTAAATCTTGAGCAGTTGGTATGAGTGTATGTATATTATCAGCATAACTTAAAAATAAATAATTGTAGAAAACTCAAATATAATTTTCTTGAGAATGCCACTTTAAAAGTTAATCAAAATTTGGTAAGTTTCAAGGGGTAAGCGTTGTCTGAATAATTTGTAATTAAATTTTAATTTAATAGCAGACTCTTTTTTACTTTTTCTTACCCATATATATGGTAAAGAAAGTATTGTTGTTGGGTCAAATTTTCGAAATTGAGTTTTTGTTATATTTACATGTTTTTAGGTTCTCAGAATAGAGAATACAAAAATTTCGTTTTTAATGGTTGGTATTTTTGTCTGTGTGTCTGTATGTCTATGTGTCTGTCTGACTGAGTGTCTTTTATCAGCATATCTCAAAAACAAACATTAGCAGAAAGTCCAAACTCGGTATTCTAAATCTGTATCATATAGTGAGGCTACACTAAACTTTTCGTCGAGATCAAGCAAACGATTCGTGTACAGGGCCATCCAAGAGAATTAAAATACATTACGTCTATGGGGGAAATTTCTGGTAAGTACAGTGTAACATCTATAGGTTGCCCGAAACATAATGAGATTAAAGTTTTTTTTATATATATATACGCATAGAAGCATGGTTTGTATAGATTGTGGTATGGAAAGCATTCGTCATTCGTTAACAAAGCTACTCAAAGTATTATATATTGGAGCTTACTTTTTAAAGTAGATTGATCTTTATAATCTTACCTTATGAATCATATGACTTAATCTGCAAACCATCTTCGTAGTGTTGAAATAAAGGGTAAGAGAAAGTCGTGTTAGTGTCACACCAGATTATTATTATTTTTTTTTTTTATGAATGTAAGTAATTTATTCGAAAGAAAGCTTTGAGAGTAAAATTAACCGCTACGCAAGAAATAAATGTAAAACAAATGTGTTTTTAACGCTGCTTTAATTTTTTTTTTCCTTGTAAGATCTTAGTTCCTATTCTGTATTGTTATCTTACCTGTTGTGTAATCTGTCTATACAAGTATTCAAGTACAAGATAAGAGAAATTCTCGTGAGTTTCATGCTAGATTATTTAAGTAAGCAGAGAATGGGCAATTATTATACCTCGTTGAAGCCTCTGTTTTTCAGCTGCCAAGTGACGGGTACGAATCCCGATTAACGGCTATGTTCGTAGTGGTTCGGAACTCATTTTAAGCTGTAAGTTTCGGTCTAATGAGCTTCAATGTTCAAAAAAATTATTTTAGGGCAAAATCCTCCAAAACAAACTAAATCTTCGCTGAACCCCATTTAATTACGATTATTCTTACTGATATGCAAACTTCATTGTTAATTCCTAAAAAATATTAACGCAGGCTATTCATTAGACATATGTTTGAAAAATAGACATTTCCATTTGTTCTAAAAATATTCATATCACGATATATTTTTACCCAAAATTCATTTCTATGATAAAATAGTACAACTTGAAATCGTCTTCGCGCACAATAAAGTTTAAGTAATCACTGCCGGTTTCGGAAGGACTTAGTCTTTCTTTCTCAGGTTAAAAAAATACGTGGAGGCAAAAGCAAGGCAAGGTAGTAGCTGACCAGATGATTTAGCGAGGTATAATCAATATTGTTCCTCTGTTTATTTAAATAATGTCTTGATTTTGTCTCCAAGATAGTAGTACGTGTTTTTTGCACCTGAAGAAGAAAGGTCATCTCTTATTGAAACCAATTGTGCTTACATAAATTTTATGTTAAGTGATGAAGATTTAAAGTTTTATTTTTTATTGTACATCAGTTCTTTAATTCATTTCTATGCTTAATTCATTATTGATTTTTGAGGATAATAACAATATTTTACAATACAATAATTATTTTACAGCTGGATTGCGTTCACTTTATGTATACAAAAACCTATTTCAAAGAGGATGCCTCTGACACACAAGCAAATTTCATGATGGCTACAGTATACTAATTTTATTTGCGTGAATCAGCATTTGTAACTTATTTGCCTTTATTAAAAACATCTTTCATCTAAAAAATAAATAAATAAATAAAATAAAACGGAAAGAAAGAAAGTTAGAAAAAAGAAAAGAAAAAATAACATCCTTGCTGAGAGTTTTTATGTTTATTAACACGTTGAGCGCCATGTCAGTCATTCTAGATTCTAGACATTTTGTCATATATCTCTACGTACTGAAGGAATCATCTTGAAGCTTTAGGAGTGAGCAGAACATGTTATACATCAAACATTTCAGTGAATGTTTTACCCGGAAAGTAAAAGTAGGACCAGTAAAAAACTAGTTGGCATAGGAGGACTCTGCTCAGTTCCCCATCATATTTATGTTCTCAGAAATGTCTAGTGCGAGACATATTATAATCATGTTAAAAGAAATGAATTTGACCAAAGCTTGATACAGTGACAGAATGAAATCCCCGCCTAATAGGCTATCCACCGTTCACTTCGATAAATTTATCTTATTCTAATCTATTAATTTATTTTATCAGGGTCAATTCCGTTGTTTAGTTTTCATGCTACTATTTACAATGCAATAATCCTTAAAATTCATATTTATATGAAAAATTTAAAATTCCGCTATGTTGATAAAATCGTAAATTACGAATATTTTACGAAATTTTCCTAGTAGAATATTTGTATTCAATCATGTTCAAACAAATAGCATAAACGTAATTTTGAAGTTGTCTAATGTATTTAGGATCCTCAAAATGGAAGTTTGTGCTCAATTTTGCCTTATTCTGACATGTTAAGTAAATCGTAAATTCCAAATAACTTACGAATTTTTTAATTGGAAAAATCATAGTCTATGATATTCATGCAAGTATCCTAAATAATATTTCGAAATTGGTTTCACGTCTTTACGGTGAAAATATCCCTCAAGATTGACGTTTATGTGAAATTTTGCTCTGTTTTGCCATGTTAAGAAATTCGTAAATTTCCAATAACTTACGAAATTTTTATATTGGAAAATTCTTAGTCATTAATATTCATTCCAGTGTCCTAAATAATATTTCAAAAGTAGTCTGACATCTTTACGATGAAAATATCTCTCAAAATTGACGTTTATGTGAAATTTTCCCCTATACTGCCATGTTAAGAAATTCGTAAATTTCCAATAACTTGCGAAATTTTCAAAGTAGCCTATTTATAGTTACTGATGTTCATTCCAGCATCAAAACTGATATTTTAAAACTGGTCTGACATTTTTACTGTAAAAAGTTTCCATTAATTGTACGTTTAAATGAATTTTTGTCCTATTCTCCCATGTTAAGAAATTCGTAAATTTCCAATAATTTACGAAATTTTTAGATTTGAAAATTCATAGTTATTAATATTCATGCCAATGTCCTAAATAATATTTCAAAAGTAGTCTGACATCTTTACGATGAAAATATCGCTCAAAATTGACGTTTATGTGAAATTTTCCCCTATACTGCCATGTTAAGAAATTCGTAAATTTCCAATAACTTGCGAAAATTTCAAAGTAGCATATTTATAGTTACTGATGTTCATTCCGGCATCAAAACGAATATTTTAAAACTGGTCTGACATTTTTAGAGTAAAAAGTTTACATTTAATGCACGTTTAAGTGAAATTTTGTCCTATTCTCCCATGTTAAGAAAATCGTAAATTTCTAATAACTTACGAAGTTTTTAAAATCGAATGTTGCAAATGAATAGAGTTCTTGCCAGTGTCGAAAGTAATATTTTAAAACTGATCTGACCTCTCTGCGACAATTTGTTCTTGAGATATCGTGTACACAGACTAACAAACTAACGAACTAACGAACTAACGGACTAACAGACACCCTACAGACAGACACCATACAAATTTTGTCATTTTCGGATTCCTCACATCTGAAAACGTGTAGAAAAGTCAAAAAACCGAGGTCGAAAATTTTCACGATTACCTAAGTTCCCCATACCTATAGTATGATGGGGAACGTTGAGCGCCATGTCAGCCATCGGCGGCTGACAATGTCAAATATGATATAAAGCCGCGTCCACCATCGGTGGCGGATATAAAATAGGATGTAAAACTAAAAATATTACATTTAATGATTGAAAATTTATTAACAATTTGCTTAATGTTTATTATTTTTACAGGAGAAATCATTATGGAATTTAAATGGATTTTAAGAATTTGCGTGGCGCTCAACGTGTTAAAACAATAAAACTGTTGATTTCTTAAGCTGCTTTTGCCTTTTTAGGCGGATACTATTTACAAAATAAGCAAATGTTTTTTCGATCAGTTTTTTATAGAATCATTATAATAAAGATAATGAAAAATTGGTCATTTTTAAAGGGAAAGAGAAACACGCGTAAACAGTAAAAATTCTCTTTTCTGCACTCTTATTAACTTAAAAAAATTTGTTCAATCGCGCCAACAAAAAACTTTTTTCAGTTAAATGCTAAAAGTTAATTTATGTAAAAAAGTACCGGAAACCAATGGAATATACGTGACACTAAAAGTATAAATGTAAAAAAGGAGAGCTGTTCAATTGTTATAAAAGCATCAGACAAAAAAAAAAAAAAAAGTAAAGTAAATAAATAAATGAAATAAATATAAAACAAGTAAGTAAATAAAAATAAAACAAGAAAACTTACCAAACATTTGAATTTGAAGGTCATTTTAAAGGAAGGCCCTTCACACAGAAATATGTAAGTTAAATAAAACTGCTTCTTAAACTATTTTCAACTGCTTTTAAATTATAGTCATATGCAGTATTTATTTATTTATTTTTTATCTTATCCTTTATCCTTTAATCTAGCTGCAGGACAAGAGAAAATTGCCTGAGTGCTACACAAGATTAATTTATTGGGAACTCTCATCGCATTTGAGCATGAAAATTTCATGCCATATGTTTAATTTTTTATTACTTTAAATTAAATATTTCTATTGCACGTAGGACTTTATATACTTGGAAGTTTCAATCATAATTTAAATTTGTATATTTGAATGTGAGTAAAATGTATAAAAAATTCTTATATATTAAATCACAAAGGTATTTCTTTAAGACCAAAATCGCACGATCTGAGCATGCGCGAGAAAATTTTGAACCATTTCGGAACGGGAACCCTTCCTCTTTATGCATTGCAATATGAACGTCGATAATAGAGTTCGAGCAGACGATATTTATATTTCATATGCCTATGGCAGACGCCTAATTAAAGTTCAATGACAAAAACAATTCACATGATTAATTCATTGATTCGTACTTTCCAAGGAAATATATTAAAAACAAAGCAATTCGCTAATACTTATCGGTTATCGTCATATGCATTCGGTTATCGTCGTATGCATTTTCGTTGCACGATAGTATTTTAAGGTTTTTTTGTGGCGCCATATTTTATCATATAAATATACCATACAATATTCCTGAAATCATTTTTTTCCTTTTCTTAAAAGAAAAAAAAAAAAAAAATCTTTTAAAATTAAGAAATTGTCGGAGTTTATTGTTCTTTAAAAGTTAACTCTTATCAGTCGAATTTTGTTTAGAAAATATGAAGATATATATTTAAAATCAAAGGAGGTTTTATTTTATTTTATTTTATTTATTTATATTTAATCTAATTATTATAATCTCTGATAATTTATTTCGGTACTATATGACAGAAAATATAATTTGAAAAGAATAACCTTAAAATATTGATATTTTATACGAGTAAAAATTTACACAGTGTAATTTATTATAAAAAATTTAATGAGCAAATTAACTTGCTAAAGTATTAAATTCATTCTTATTCATTTATTTTTAACAGTATAGTTTTGTTGAAATATACTATTTTGATAGAATAAAGTGTTATACTACTAAAAAATAAAATAAAATAAAATAAATAAATAAATAAATAATTCAAAATCAATTTATTTTTAAGTAGCATAGCCTGTTTCTAAGTGCAAATAAAATTGCAATTGTAGAATATAAAGAAAACTCCATTAAAATTTATTAGGTTAAATTATTTTGCCTTATAAGTTTATGTGATTTTAAAAGTGTACCGTTTTATAAATCCCCTCCCCCCTCCAAAAGAGAAAAAAAAAAAAAAAAAAAAAAAAAGAACTGAGGTTTTTTTTTTTTTTTTTTTTTCCTTTAATATCTTCAGATTATAGAAAGCACCAAAACTGTCATACTGTATGGAATATCATCGATGCTAGATAAATTTTATTTTCATGCTGTGTAGCAAACTACATTTTGCATATTGATTAGTTTGAAGAAAGAAAAGCTTTATTTACATTCGTATGGCAATAATAATTTAACTATATATTTTAAACATTTCACAGTAGTAAAGTTATTTTAAACAAATTCACAATTTTGCTTAAACCACATCTCAATGTCAGACAAAGTATTTAAATTATAATATACCATTGTATAACATTACATACATTGAGATATGTTGCTTATGCACCGTTCCATGTTCCTCTCTTATCTTGACCAATATATTTTAAACCCATCTTATTGGTTTTAAAAGGGGATAAAGTTTGATTTCTATTATTTTAGTGATCATTTCA
This sequence comes from Salticus scenicus, assembly GCA_963930645.1. Lineage (NCBI taxonomy): Eukaryota > Metazoa > Arthropoda > Arachnida > Araneae > Salticidae > Salticus > Salticus scenicus. The sequence continues at coordinate 92,120,008 of OZ005655.1, read as the reverse complement.
TGGATTTTCTGTAACATTATTCCTAAATTTACATGCTTAATACTCTCATAAATTAAAAATAAACAATTCATAGGAGGAAGGCGTAATTTCCTATATGATTTATTTTTATTATTATTCAATATACTTTAATGTGTTTCTGTCTGAACTTTATTTTCAAACTATCATAGTTGCATTTCAAAGATGAGCCTTGAAATTTATTTTTATCGTATCTTTACTTTTAAAACATTCTGATTTCATTATTTCTTTTAAAATTTCCTAATGTATTATAGTTTCATTTGGATGAAACATTTTAAGTTATTTTGATTCTACATTTATTTTTAGTAGTCATTGAATATAAGAGTGTAACTTATTTTTAATAATTTTTTGAAACTGATTCTATAAAAAACTGTTTATAAACTAAAATATTATTATTATTATTATTATTATTATTACAGTAAAAACAAATTTTAACTTTATTCCGATTTGCAGCTTATTTTTAGAATACAATGAATTAATATTTTGTATTAAATCCAAGTGGTTTTGCAAATATGGGAATTAAAAATCAGAACCAAAACGATTATTTTACAGTTAAAATGCGTTAATTATTGTCTTGGCAAATTAGAATTATAGATATATTTTACAAGTGAAAGAAATCTTTGTCTTTCATGTATGTCTTTTATTAAAAAACTGTGAAATGTTATCGATGATAGTAAGTTAATATAATTATAATATGGCAGTAAATCTTTGTATTCTTTCATTTTACGTGAAAAGAAACGAATAAATTGCACAGTAAACATAAAATGAGTGTAGGTATATAGATTATTAGTCGATTTGGTGTGACAGAGAGGAATTCTATTGTGGAATTAATTTACATGCTTGACGATTTGGTAGGTATTATCACAAATATTCATACCATCTCATTAAGAAATATTGATTCTTTCGATAATTTATATGAATTCTGTCTTTTTTTCTTAATTACTCCTAACATTCTTTTGATTATATTTAGAGTAAAAATAGGAAAACCTTGGGATTTTATTTTTATTATGTGGAGTATGCTTAGATTTTGTATATTGAAATTTATCCCTACTCCCTCTAACCAAAAGATAATTGATTTAAACAGGGCGTTTAAAACTCATTTTTTAAACTTTATGCCATGAAAAGATTTCAGTTGAACATCATCCGTTAAATTTTGACGGGTATTAACTAGTAAATTATAAAATTTATTTAAAAAATTTTGTACTTCTTTTAACATTAAAAGTATTCTGTTGAAGCACTACAAAACTTACCAGAAATAATTAATGGTTAACATGCGCAAAATTTAATTATAGCTTCAGAGAATAAAGATTTTATGTATGCATTTTGGTGGAATAATAACCAATAGATGCTGAGGTGTAGCCATGTGGAATATCACAAAAGGTAAATAATATTAATGTCACATTTTGGACCATGTATACACCACAATTAAATCAACATTCGTTCTCATAATGTTCATCTTACATATCAAGTTTGATGTATTTATAAAGTCGGTAACAGAAGTATCCGAACACTAGCAAAAATTCCTACATAAAAAAAGTAGAGTTAATACTATTTTGTTAAATAAATCCTGGTCGAATCATGTTATTAGTCAGTCTAAGATCGATATGCGTTCAATCTGAATCAGCATAGTGTTTGATAGTAGTCCTTTCACATGCCAAGTTTTGTTTAATTACACAAGATAGAAGCTGATATATAGATTTTCCATAAACTGAAAAATTCGGGCATGGCAGTCCCACTTACTCTACGATTTGCGCCAAAAATTGATAATCATCAATTAATGTCGCGATGCAACCAAATGTAAATTTTTATGAAGTTATGTTTGTTAGTTCTTTAGCTAGAGACGCTACAAAATTCTTATCATGCACAGGCACACAGACACACAGATTGACCACAATCTATTTCCTTACACTTTTGTTTCACATTGAATCGTACATAGCGAACACTTTAAAAATGATCTGATCAAGATCAACAAAAATAAACTTATCTGTTGTCGCCATCAAATAAAACTTTTAAAAATATTTTCTCGTACAAATTCACGCAATGTAAATTATTTATTAAAATCATTGTTTATTAAAAATATTTTGCATGATAAATGCAGACGATTTTCTTCTCATAAAAGTATAATACTAACTGTCGTAGTATAGTCAATTTTGGGCTCTATAAGCAACATTTTGCGTAATGTATCATTTTACAATTGTTTTTGTCAAAAAAAAAAAAAAAAAAAAAAGTTGCTTTGTTTTAAATTATTACATATCAATGGTTCAACCATTTATTTTAAAGGTATGGAAGAGTTCTTTTGAAAATACTCTTACTGAAAATTTACAACTTCCTGGGGGGATTCCTTCCCCGCCAGAAAAAAGAAGAAGAAACGCTGTTCTTACATATACAAAAATGTTTTCCTCGTTGATTGTTATATTTACATGTCTATATTCACAATGATTCGTTCAAAATAACTCTCATTTAGCACATTTATACGATACTTTGTCGTATACTGCCATATTAAAAATTATCACAAACGGTATGGCAACGCCATTTGTTTGGCGCAACTTTCACCAAAAGTTGGTAGACACCAATATTTATCAAGGTACAATGTCATATAAATTTATATAAAATTTCGTGCATTAGTTCGCACAATTTTCTCACACGCTCAGATATTTTCTTAAAATGGTAAAATCATAATCGGAAACTCTCAAAAAGTGTAAATTCGTAAGGAACTGGAAATCAAAAAAATTTCCCCTGTTGAATATAGAAGTAAGTATTGAATAAATAAATAAATAAAAATAAAAATAAAAAATGTAAAGCGTTCATACTTCCCTTGTTTGTCAGATAAAGGGAACAGTAAAATTATTACGCTTAAAATTGTAAGCATTTGTAGGTCTTTAAGATCTTTTCTATTACTCTCTTTATTTATTTAATTATTTATTTGTCGAGCTTATATTTATTGACTTTTACAATACTAATACTCTGGTGTGTCACTTACGCGACTTTCGCTTACCTGGAAATTTAATACTATAACACACTTAAACAAAGTTTAAACAATTATACTTCAGTGTTAGAATAGTTGCCACATCCGTCATATTTAAAGGTAATAAGAAAAACCAACGGGTACTCTTTTAAACTGGTCGCCCTGTATAATAGTTATAGTTAATCTGGATAAAAATGTTGTATAGGTCGGAATATCGATTACTCCCAGGCCGAAAGTGTCTACAAAGGTGTAAATTTTCAATATAAGTATTTTTCAAATGACCTCATCAATACCATAAAATAAAGGTTTGAACTACATTGATTTTTTTACTTAACCAATTTAATATTTTTTTTTAGTTAATCCAAACAAAGTTATTGATTTTTTTTCTTTTTTCATTTTTAACAAATAAGTAAATAAATATTTAAAAAAATATTCTTAAAAGTAAATAAATAAATGAAAATAATATGTCTCTAAAATTTATCTGTAAGACAGAAAATTGATTTTTTTTTTCTTTCTTTCTTTTCTTTCTTTCTTTCTTTCTTTTCTTTCTTTTTTTTTTCTTTTTTTTCTTTTTCTTTTTAATTTGGAAATTCAGTGTTATACTTTTTTTGAAATGAAAATTAACTGTAGTTACTATGAAACCATTTTGATATTTTGATAAATGAAATATTAATAAGCATTTTTCATAGTGAGAATATGTTTAGTGAGAGATAGAAAAAGGTTTTATGATGGCCACAAGATTATTTTCAGCATTTATTAATTTTATTCTTATTTAAAAACTTTTCTCCCCCTTTCTTCAACAAAAGGGCACTGGTGTCAAATATTTACTCGACTGAAAATAGAAATAATACAGTAAAAATATTTTTAAAGTTTCCAAAAAGATTTTCTGTTTGCATACTGCTTCAAAAGAGTGTGGATAAATACGTTTTAGTAATATCGATACTTTTTCAGAATTTTTCTTCTGCCTTCTGCTCTATTAAATAGACTGATTTTTTGAATTGTTCTGTATTTTAGCCGTAACAAAAAGATAAAGTTCACAAAAGTAATTCAGTCGAAAGAATTTAAGTTAAACAAACACAAAGAAAATTATAAGATAAAGAATATGTATCTAAGAATTGTTATAAAAAAGAGTTCATTTCTGGTTGAATAAAACTAGAAATATTCAAAATTTTAGTTAAATGGTTAGAACAATTATTTTTATAAATATTTGGAGATAATTTTTAATTTTAAAAATATTTATTTATATAAACATAAATGTGATTTTATTTTAGAAAGAAAATCAATAAATGTTTAATTCATGCACACAGTAAAACGGTTTCATTGTATAATTAAATTAAATAATTTTTTATGAAGTTATTTTCATTAAAACACATTTTATTGGTAAACATTTAATGTTAATCTTTAATAATAACTCTGTTTGATTATTTAGAAAACATAAGTACAATCTAAACATTTCAAATTATTTTTCAAAAGTAATATTACATAGCAACAATGCATATAAATATTAATTTTCTGTATTCACCGAAACAATTATCATATTTTTTACTCTTTTAAATTCAGTTTATTCAAAAGTTAAAATATGTGTATTTATATATTCAAATGAAAACATTGAATTTTTACTTTCTTCTATCTTCAATAGAAGAAAGTATTGGATTCGTAAAAATTTTCGATTTCGGGTTTTTGATGGATTTACACGTTTTGAGAGATGTAGAACACGATTTTACCATTTTTAGAAAATGTCTGTCTGTCTGTCTGTGTGTGTGTGTGTGTGACAAAATTTTGTGGCAACTGTATCTCTGTAACTAGTGCACAGAATTTCATACAAATTGGTATGTAGTTGCACCTTGACATAAATTAGTGTCTATCAACTTTTGGTAAAAATCGTCTTACAGGTTGCGTTGCCATCCCGCTTTTTCTAAATTTTCAACAGGGTGATAAAAGCAAAAATTTTCAAGATGGGTATCTTTCGAAAGGTCTCGTCAGTACCTTTAAAACGAATGGTTGAACTATAAATCTGTGATAATTTAAAACAAAGTTATCGATTTTTTTTTTACTTTTTACGAAAAAAAAAACTTAGAATTTTTTTTTTTTTTCTCTCCCCTTAATTTTATCAAACTCCCACGGTTTCCGTGTTCTGACAAACTTAAACTAATTTTTGCTTTTTTCCCCTAATTTTGTCAAAGTCCTACGGTTTCCGTGTCTTGACAAACTTTAACATATTTTTGCATTTTCCCCCTAATTTTGTCAAAGTTCCACGGTTTCCGTGTTTTGACAAACTTTGACAAAATTTTGGGTAAAATGTGAAAATTATTCTAAATTTGTCAAAACACGGAAACCGTGGGACTTTGACAAAATTGGGGGGGAAATGCAAAAATTTGTTTAAGTTTGTCAGAACACGGAAACCGTGGGAGTTTGATAGAATTAAGGGGAGAGGAAAAAAAAAAAAAAGTGGGACTTTGACAAAATTTTGGGTAAAATGTGAAATTTTTTTTTCCCCTCTCCCCTTAATTCTATCAAACTCCCACGGTTTCCGTGTTCTGACAAACTTAAACTAATTTTTGCTTTTTTCCCCTAATTTTGTCAAAGTCCCACGGTTTCCGTGTTTTGTCAAACTTAGAATAATTTTCATATTTTACCCAAAATTTTGTCAAGTCCCACTTTTTTTTTTTTTTTTTTTTTTATTATTATTGTTGCTGAGTGAATTTGTATAGAAAAAGATAGAAGAAAGTCATGTGGTGGCCACAACATACTAGTTTTTTCTTTATTTTGTGACGATACATTTTTACAGCCGAATATTTATTTTGTTCAAATTCTTATTTACGAAATAAATAAATAATAGTTAACAATAATAAATAAATAAATGAAACTTTAATTTGAGCAATATGAATATTTCGTTTTATTCCACTACAGGTGTATATATTACTTTCTTTTATATTCAATAGAAGAAAATATTGGATTCGTAAAAAATTTTGACTTCAGGTTTTCGATGAATTTGCACGTTTTGAGAATTCCAGAACACGACTTGACCATTTTTAGAAAATGTCTATCCGCCCGTCTGTCTCGGTGTGTGTGTGTGTGTGACAAAATTTTGTGGCAACTGTATCTCAGGAACTACTGCACAGAATTTCATAAAATTTCATATTTGGTTGTATCTTGACATAAATTAGTGCCTATAAACTTTTTGTAAAAATCGTTCAACAAGTGGTGTTGCCATCCCGCTTTTTCTAATTTTTTAACATGGCGGTATAAGATAAAATTTCGTATAATTGTACTATGTAAAGAAAATTATTTTTTAATAACCATTATGAAATTAAAAAGAATTATTTTTAATAGTGATAATCAAGTAGGGATTTTTTTTTTTTTTTTTTTTTTTTTTTTTGTACATGTAGGAGTATCGTCCCCTCCCTCTCCCCAGGAGAAAGTCCTCCTCCCCCAGAGAAGGCCAAATTTTCATTATTGATGTCTTGTCGACACCTTTAAAATGAATGGTTGAACCATCGATCTACGGTAATTTAAAATAAAGTTATATAATTTTTTCAAAAAAAAAAAAAAAAAAAATCATATTTTTAAGGTGTTCTATAGACAATTTAGAATAAAATTGACTTCTTTGGATATTTAGTTTTATACTACTTCTCTAGAATGGAAATCGTCTGCATTCATTTCATGGAAGATAATTTTAATAAATTATTTTACTGAGTGAATTTGTATAGGAAAATATAGAAGACAGTCTTGTTGTGGCCACAACATACTAGATTAAATAAAAATTGATAAATTTTCTACTTTTCTTTCAACCTTTTCTCGTTTTCACCTGAAAATTTTTTGAGTTTTACTAAGATATTTTTAAATTAAAGTTATTTCTTAATTTTATATTAGTAAATATATATATATATATATATATATATATATATATATATATATATTATATATATATATTAAGTTTCATTAATTATTTTATTTAAATTAATTATTTTTATTTTTATTTTGAGTTGCACTTAAAAATATCTTTTCGAGCTTAACACCAGTATATATTTATATACACATATGTTTTCTTGTATTATACAATCACATAACATTATAAATGAAAATTGTAGATACACATAAAAACATATAATTTAAATATATATTGATTTAAATATATATTTTTTAATAACCATTATGAAATTAAAAAGAATTATACTGAAAATATACAACTTAAAATTATGCTGTATATTTTCTGTTATCAGCTACACTACATCGATATATTCATTTTCTATATCGACCAAAACATCTATCATCGTAATTTATTTTAAAACCCAATTCATAAAAAATAAATAAATAAATAAATAAATAAATAAATAAATCTTACTTTATTTTGTGATTTTTGACGCTATTGAAGAATTTACTTTTTTTCTAAACTCTCATATACGAACACACACCCACACACATATATATATACATATTATTTATTTTATTTATTATTATTATTATTATTTATTTTTATTTTTTGAATAAAATTTGACCAATTTTATATTTTTTCATTTTTATTTTATTTTTTACCTCTTCTTGTTTCTACCTGAAAAAGTTTGAGTTTTACTAAGATGTTATTAAATTAAAGTTATTTCTTTACTTTATATTAATTAGTAAAATAAATTATCATATTTTTAAATTTAATTAATTAATTAATTTTGAGTTATACCTAAAAATCTTTTTTCGACCTTCACGCCAATATATATTTACAAACACATCAGTTTTCTTGTATTATACAATAATATAACATTCTAAATAAATATTGTAGATACACACAAAAACATGTATTTTAAATTTATATTGATTAACAACTTAAATTTACATGCTAAATATTTTCTGTTATTTAGCTACAGTATATCTAAATATTTATTTTTCTTTATCGAGCAAAACATCTATCTATTTTAATTTATTTTGAAACCCAATTCATAAAAAAAAGTGTAAGATTTTTTTTTCCTTACTTTATTTTGTGATTTTTGACGATATTGCGGAATTTACTTTTTCCCTAAACTCTCATATACGAAAAAATAAAAAAATAAATAAATAAGCGTAGATTTTTTACTTATCATATTTTACAATGACATATATACTCATATATATGTATATATAAAAGAATTTTAATAACATTTTATTAAGTTTTATTTAGTTGTCATTAATTTCTTTTAAAAATAATTGTTCGATTTCGAAATACCTATATCTATTTATATTTCATTCCATTTATTATCTATTTTTTAAATTTTCTTGTTTTTCTGTTTCTGTGTTATTTTTAAATCAAAATTATTCTACTATTTTTCCTGAATTAAAGAAATTATTTGTATCATATTAAAAAAAAATATATAGATATATATATTAGTACTATACATACAAATATCTTCTGAGCATCAAACAGGTAAATAAGTATGAAAATAATAGCAACTACACCTGAAAATGTATGTTTTAAATACGTATCGATAAACATCTTAAAATTATGCTCTGGAATTTCCAAAAAATACCTGGAATTCCTTAAGATAAATTGCTGCAGTTTATTGCATTAACTTTAATAGCCCTTTTACGTGTTTTTACATCACCTGAATTCTCAAACACGCGAAAATTAACAGCAATTTTACTCTGCTTTCTATTGGTCATCTTAAAAAGATACACTACATTTTTCCGTATCATCTCAGAGGAAAATGACTCACCTTAGTATCACTAATTCTCCAGAGAAGTATAAATGACACTTATGTTTCTCCACTTGATGTTTTCAGCTCCATTTTGTGTCACAGTGTGTGACACGCTGTCAAGTGAAGCTGATCCTCGTGCTCTCCAATATTGAAAGAGAATCCTTATGCTTCATGCAATGGAGTTTAATAGTCGAATGTCAAGCCGACCTCTCTCTCTCTCGACTCGATACTGGGATTTCGAAAGGAGTGTTCCCAAACACAATACTTTATCGCTGTTTTGGCGAGTGAATAAAATAAATTATGTCTTGCACCGAATGAAGGATCGTTTAAATTTATTTATTTATTCTCCGTTTATTCTGTTTTATTCAGTGCCGTGCATAATTTTGCTTGATATTAGAATTTATTTAGGGGTAATATGTTTTTATAAAATGGATGAATAAAATTTATTCGTAAAAACATTAATGGAGCTATTTAGTATAGATTATTTTTCCCTTTATTTTAAAAAGAGGTTGATATACATAATAAATATATTATTAGCACATCATATAAATTTTTATGCGATAGATGTATCTGAATGTTTAAAGCTAAAAATCTAATTTTAAAGGAAAGTATTTATAATAATAATAATAATAATAATAATAATAATAGTAATAATAATAAATTTTTCCCAATTACTTCTTCTATTTTTATTTTAATACTTTTAAATATCAATTAAATGACAATTAATTACTGCTTTTATTATTAAAAGTCACTAATAATTGTAAAAAAATTACGTTTATTACTTTGTATGAATATATATATATATATATATATATATATATATATATATATATATATCTTTTTACAAAATAATGAATTTAAAATTTAAAAGATTAATGTAATCTTTTAATATTAAAACTTCTAATTCAATTTTAAATTAGTTGAATTTACATGTCTAGTTATTTAGATAAACATAAAAATACTACTTTAAAAAAATTATTTAGAACATTTGCAACATTTTTTATTTAAACAATTTTGATTATTGAATTGATTGTTGAATTTGGACGAGCATTTGTAAAATTTTGATTGTTTAAAGAACATATTTTGTTTTAAAAAATATAGTTAAGGTCTGTTTACATTGTTCACATTTCAAAGGGGTTATTAATTACAGAATAAATAAATAATATGATAAATAAAATAAAATAAAATTAAATAATAATAGTAATAACAATAATAATAATTTAATAAATAAAAATAGATAAATAAAATAAACTTTAAACTAATGTACACTTCCAAACATAAATAAATAAACAGTTTATGTATAAACGAAAACTAAAATAGAATTAGCATGCTTCTAATAACCCATAAAAAAGTTTAATTTTCATACCTGCCAACATTCTGTAAAATTGTTAGAATCTGCTCGTATATATATATATATATATATAAATTATTCTAAATATAAAGTGGCACAGGTAAAGGAGAGGGTAATAATAATTTTACGAAATATTGGCAGGTATGAATTTTGATTGAAAAAAGTTGCGGTATGTTATTCTTAATTAAATTAGCGTTGCCAACCATATAATAATACTTGCCGACGTTTCTAGTTTTTAAATCAATTTTCACACCTGTATTTATTTATTTATTTATTTATTTTTAATAGAAATATTTCATGTTAATTTTCCACGATTAAATAAAGTGAAATTTATTAAATTTCTTTTATAAAGTCTCCACCTAATTCGGAGACTTGGCAACTGTATACCGTAATTATTGTAAGGTTGGTAACTCTAAAACATAGAGTTACATAATAAAAAATTTCATTGCAAAAGAAATTGTTGTACTTTATGATATTATGTACCTTTTTCGAATAGTTTACTTTTATAATATTATCTAGAATTCATAGTATAGAACTACAATTTGTCTAAGTCGAACATATTAATATTGTTATAACACGGAAACAGAAACAATATTGTATTTCTCTTGCATCATTTGATGACATCAAACCAAGGTCTGTGTTCTACGTTCATTTTTTATGTTGCTAATATGTGTATTATACACTGCAAATAAAGGCGTCTTAAAGTAAGACAAAAGAACGTCTTAAAATGGATTTCAGACACGTAAATATCTTAAAATAATGCTCAGACATAATAGATATCTTAATTTAAGACACTTTTGTGTCTTAATAAACTGGAGATGAAAAGAACTAATGCAAAGTATCTTAAAAAAGCCTGATGTCTTAAATTAAGACATTTAAAAATGTCTTAAATTCATTTCACATTTCATCGTTAACTATTAGTAGTGGCGCCATCTGTGAATCGAAATCAAAATCATCTTCATTGTCTCGTTTTTTTCATAGCAAGATGCAGATTTAGTTTAATAAAATGATAATTTCTTTTAAGAATTTTTTAACTTAGCAGCGGGAAAAAAAAAAAATAAAAATAAAAAATAAAAAATTAATTGAAATTATAATCAAATAACAAGAATTTAAATCTCTTAAGACAATAAATAAATAAAATTTTTCAGTAATTTTTTTTTGTTGATGAGATTTTTCTGAAAATCATTTCAAATGAGTAAAGCTAGCCGCTCTTATTTTACTCCTAGTTTGACACTTTTTCAATTCTATTATTAAAATGGTTACTTTTTATTTAAAGCTCTCTCATTTAATTAAATGAAAAAGATTAAGACGAACTTGCAGCGAAGAATATTTTATCGCTAAGAAAGCGAATTTCTAACTAATCTTACGCACAACTTGTAAACAGCTGCTTTCTTTTTTTTTTTTTTTTCCTTTTCCTTTTTTTATTTTTTTTTTTTAAATCTCTTTTGATATAAAACTCTTTTCTTTAACTTTTTTACCTGTAACTAGACGTAAAACAAAACTTTTCTAGTTTTCATATTCATTTTTTTTTTTTTTTTTTTTTTTTTTTTAAATAATAGTTTATAAAAAGAAATCGTTTTTAAAACATTACAATCTTAGATTTTCATATATTTATTTATATTTTACAAAATATTCACTTCTACAATTAAAATTTAGTAGAATTAATACATATTGAGCTTTAGATTTAATCTCGATAGTTTTAAGGGAAAAAATACCGATTATATTATAACACTACAATCTCTTCCGCGAATATTACATTCTTTATTACCATGCATCTTTGTGCGAAATCGTGGCGCGATTGGCAAAAGCGTTTGTCTGCGGTAGCAAAGGTAGTAGGTTCGACTCCAGGGGCTGGATATTTTTTTATTATTATTATTATTATATTTTATTTATGCTCTAGAATATTATAAAATATGTTTTAAACAGAAAATCAGAATCACCACATCACTTTTATTTATTTATTTATTTACTAAAAAGCCTTGAAATGGCGGATCTTTTAAGCCTAACATGGCGGTGTTTTTAAACATAAAAAGATGGTGGCGTTTTAAGACATTTACAGTGTTTTAATTTCAGATGCGGAAAGTTGTCTAAAAAAGTAAGACACTTTTTTTTCGCTTAAAAAATGACCATCCGTTTAAGACACTTTTGTAACTGAATTTAAGACGTTTTCGTTTACAGTGTATTTAATGCTCCTTCAAAAGAAATATTATTCACATATCTCGTATTGCATGTATGAGCAAACTTCAAAAACTATTTAATAAATTTTGATCACTAATAAGATCGACTACTTATATACAGTCGGCAGCATAATTTATCGAGCACTAGCCAATAATTCCTACATTAAAAAAGTGCACTTAAGACTGTTTTGTTAAATAAATCCTTGTGGAACCATGTTCTTAGACTGACTAAGAACATGACTCGATAAGGATTTATTTAACAAAGTAGTATTAAGTGTACTTTTTTTAGACAGGGATTATTGCTAGTGCTCGAATAATTTTGTAGCCGACTGTATATATATATGCATATAACAACCAGCATTTTTTTAAATGAGAAATATTTTGGTGACTATATTTCTATATCCAATTTAACTCATTGACGGACCTTGATAAGTATACTTACCACCAAAATCAACAATTTATTAATGGGAAGGTGTGCTAAATTACTTTACTACGCCTGCCATTTCTATTTTATTAAAATAAACCGGTGATCCAAAAGTCACTCGGAAAATAAAAAGTACATTATTCAAAAGTTTTGTCCATAGCACTGTGAGGTTTTCACTAAAATGCACAAAATGACATGGGATTTTTTTTTTTTTTTTTTTTTTTTTTTTTTTTTAAGTAACAAAATATTTATTGACAAAGTAATTTAATTTTTGAACATCAGTTGGCGCTTTAATTGCAAAATTACTTTTTGTTACAATGGGGAAGTACTTTCAAAAACACAACTAGGACCATAAATGTTTAATGTGACGCCCATCATTCATGGGAATGGCCGTCAGACGATGTACACTGGGAATTTTCACAATAAAGCTTTACTAATAATGCTTATCTCTTAAAACAATATCATAATTTTCTTTTTAGAATAATTAACAGAAGCAATAAGTATTTATTTTAAATATGCACTTATGTCTGAAATCATATACAACACGCCAAACTCATATTCGTCAGTTTTCTCACTATGGCGTCATTTGAGAAGGCAGATTTGTTTATAATGTGAGAGGATACTGCGAACATAGCGCTATCTGCTTGGGAAAAAGGTAACAAATATTTTTTCTTGCATATGTCTGTACTGATAAGTATAAAGGATTTAAGTCCAAAAATGTCGATTTTGAGTTAAATACATTGCCAGACTCAGAAAAAAATTCTCTATCGATTGGTATAAAGGATTTGAGTCTATGTCATTTAGTCTCTGAGAAAATCCATTAGTAAAAAAGATCCAAGTCCGAAATTTAGCATTCATTTATGGTATAAAATATTTAATTCAATTTTTATTTTAAAATATTTAATTCAATTATATGAAGGTTGAGAAACACTGAATAGTATAAAGGGTATAAGTCAACGAAATCCCTTTTTCCTAATCGATTCTTCTGATTAGATTTTAATTAGTATAACTTTATTATATGTATATATATATATATATCTATATGTATATATATATATATATGTATATATATATATATGTATATATATATGTATATATATATGTATATATGTATAGTAATACAATAATAAAATATAATAATATCAGTGCAAAATTTTATGAAATTCAAAGATGATTCAACCTCAGCATTAAAACAATTATTCAGATCATAATCACAGACCACTCATATCAAATCAGAAAAGAATTAAAGAAAAATCGAAATGAATTTTGGAGATGAGAAAAAAGCATGATTTGCATTCCAACGTTTTCAAGGGCCTGGTAGAATGCAAATATGCTAAGAAATGGATGTTTTTCTGTCACAAAGAAAGCAAAAGCTAAGAATTTCTTTGTTCACAGGCCCGAAACATCCATTGAAAATCCATAAAAAAGAAGATCAAAATCACAATATTACCTGAAATAATCCTAAGACATATTTATTGGAGATTGAAATAAACATACAAAATTACTTAATAAAATATATTTGAAACTGATTCAAATACAAGATACCCATGTGAAAAAACCAGAAAAATTCAATCCAGAAAAACTAAGATACAATGCACATGTAAAATTTAACAATCAGAACTCAGTTAAACACACAGTTAATAGGTCAAAATTGCAGTGACCATTGAGTAATAAAGGATGCGCAGTGTTATTCAGGTAAATTAAGGATTCATACGTATTCAGATCCTAAAAAAAGCAGATTATTATTCATAATTATTTTAGCATGGATAGTGCTGCCATCTAGATTATTGACATGAAAATAATAGTAAAATAAAATAGAATGAATTATTCATAATTATTTTAATGTGAATAATAGTAATAAAAATAAAAATTATAAATAAATAATAAATAATAATATTTACAATAATAAAATAAATAAATAAATGATTAAAAGAATTTTTGAATCAAGTGTTTGGGATAGCCATTAATTAATGCTAATTTTTTAAAAAATCGAAATTGTACTTTTTGATGTTTATCAGACACTAAATTTTTGATACGTAGATTAAAATTAAGAAGAATATTGACAAATACAGATTTATGTAAACATGTTTGAAAATTAGTAAAAAAATTTACCTTAAAGGGGAAATCTTTCTTTTTATCATATAAGTCAAATTCTAATTTGCCATTACAATTAAGAATAATTTTTAAATCTAAGAAACTAATGACATTAGATTCCAAATCAGTACTACTAAGAGACAGATTTTCAGGATAATTAACAGGTAAGTTTAGATTGGTGTGATGTTTATCCAAGTATAATATAATTATATCATCTATGTATCGTAGTAATTTAAAGTTAGTACACTCAATATCACGCTCATAATAATATAAGTATAGATCAGCTAATATACTAGAAGCAATGCCACCTTGTGGCAATCCTAAACGTTGTTTATATAAATAATTATTGAATAAAATATAGTTATGGAAAAGTATAAACCTAGTCAGAGTTTTAAAGGTTGAAGGAGTAATGTTAACATTTAGATTTAAATTCTGCAGATTTTCTACAAAAAGTTTATTTATAATATCAAACATATCTTTAATAACTATATTATTAAAAAGATCATTGAAATCAAAAGTTTTTATACCAGTAATATCAGTAAGATTTTTAATTTTATTTTTGAGTTGAAAACTATTTTTTAGAAAAAAATTACACTTGTTAGAAACAATATAACTATGTAATTTTTTAAGGATATTTAATAATATAATATTAGCATTAGAAGTGTAGGCATTACAGGCAACAGTAACAGTACGAAATTTAATTGGATCTTTATGAAATTTCGGAATTACAACTAAATAAGGATAATTATAGTTATTATTTTTAGTTTTTATCAACTTGTAATAATTAAATATATGCCTGTTTTTAATTTCAATACTGTCATTAATCTTAACAAAAATATTACTAGTATCCATAGTATCAAAAAGAAGTTGTTTATAATACTTTTTGCAAATAATTGCATAGTTATTAGCCGCCTTATCAACATAAGTAATAATAAATTTAGACTGTAGGTCGAGAATTGCTGAATTAATTTCTTTGAAATTATAGTACTTGATATTAGAAAGATGGTGCATATTATAAACTAAATCAAGTTTAAATTTCTCAAGTAGCTTAAATTTCCACTCATTAAAATATTCCACTGGTTTATTATAATCAATAGCAATTTTGTATATAAAGAGATCCAAGTCTAAATTAAATTGAGTAATGATATCAATAAATTTGAATTTTGAAGGCATACGAAATTTAGTGCCATATTTCATCAAAGATCTTAAAGTAAGATTTTCCACAATATTGCTATCGCCAGTAATAATATGACCATGAGATGGATTGAAAAAAGATTTATATTTGGAATCAGAACAATAGCATGGAGGCTGATCAATAGATGTAAGAAATTTAGCAAATTTATTGTAGTTAAATATTTTTCTGCCTAAAGTGATATTGTATTTAAAAGTTTTTTGAATGATGAAGTTTTTGATGGGAAAAGGATTGGATGGATCATTAAGTAAATTGTGGATATGAAGTTTATTAAACACAGGATGAGAAAAATTTGTCACCAAGAGAGAGTTATTTATTTTTTGACCAGATTTTAAGTCAAGTTTAATATTAAAACACTCAGCCCTGTAGTGTAAAATATCAAAAAATACATCACTGAAGTGTGAATCAAAAGAATGAGAATGGAAGACTTTAAAATATTTAAGAAGATACTTCTTTTTTATCCCAAATATAAAATTACGTATATCTTTCCAATTATAAGACTTAAGAAAAATACGTTCTAAGGATTTGAGATTTTGTAATAGAGATGAAATGTCCAGAAGTGGGGAAGACGACCTAGAAGAACCCCTAGAAGTTCTAGTAGTCTTTTTAAATAAAGAGTGATTTAATGTTGTATATATGTATATATATATATATATATATACACATATATATATAAATTCCATGTTCTTCTACACATTTTAGTGAAATCCTCAGAGTGAAACGAACAATACTTTTTGAATTATATATATATACTGGATCACCCGGTAAAGGAAAGAACAAAATAAAAGAACAAATTGTCACACTCTCAGTTGATTCCTTTTCTCTTTTCTTTTTTTAAAATTCTCATTCTATGGCCAAGGTCAATAATTTTACCACAAAAATGAATGATTAGATTAAAATTAATAGGTTTAGAAAAGCAACTTAACATGCTTTTCTCATCTGAAATTAATGAATTGGGTGATAAGTATATTTCTCATGGTCTTATAAATATTAATTATCAAATTAATTTTATCAAATAAGATGAGTGGATTTAATTTCTAAAATCGATTTTTATCCCAAAAATATTTTAATGTACCGTCACTGTTAAGAAATGGCCCTTTAAATGGTTAATTGATGAAGCGCATATTGAAAATCATAGGTGCCAAGTCTTCTGTTTTTTCAGTGGAGACTTCATACCAGAAAGTTTTATAAACATTTTCAGTGTATTTTGTTGTCGAAAATATATGTGACAGATTCCTTTTTAAAAATACTGGTGAAAAATCTGATTTAAAAATTGGAAATGTTGGCAGCCATAGAAAATTCGAAACTAAATTAATGTTATGCATGATATAACCTCAACAGTTTGCTTCCTCAAAATAAATAAATGAATAAATAAATAAGATTAAGGTGAAATTTAAGTGCACCGCAGCAAACATTATCTTAAGGAAAGCCAACTAACTATATTTGAGAAATATGTCGGTTTGTAAACTTTTTTTTTTTTTTTTTTTTTTTGTAACTGATGTAAATATAAACAATGCAATTTTGTACAAAATAAAACAATATTAAATAGCTATGCTTATAAGAATAGCTTGAAATAAATAATATATTACACAATTACTTTCCATTACTGAAATTATTTTTTTTTACCTTACAACACTACAATTTCAACGTTAATTCACGGTATGGGGAACATTTATTTAGAGAAATAAGATAACATTCTTATTAATAAAATAAATTAATAAATAATTATAAGATAAAAAAAAGAAAAACTTTTTATATACATGTTATTAAATTTTCTGTTGAATCATAGTTATAAAACTATATTAGCACTTTATCAATGTGTATAAAATTTTTTAAATGATAATGACGTCAGTTTTTGTGAGATGCATAATTTAATTTTTTTCCAATTTTTTATTGTTCACGTTTAAGCAAATGTATTTATTTTTATGTCGAAAAAAAAAAAATGAACTCGTAAATTTTTTTGGCAACAATTAAATTATAGCTAATATTTAAATGGCTAATTTTAAAGCTATTAGGAGGTTATTATTGTCATATTTTAATTAAAAGAAAACTAATAAAAAATTCGAAAATCAGGCTTCGAGGTATTGCATTGTCATCGAGTTCTGAGCTATTCTAAAAGTTTCAAATGTCCAACTAGTCGGGAAGTTAGTTAAAAATCGATCGCGAGAATTGTACTGGATAAACAAACAAACAAGAAAGAGATTTAATGAAAACATGGTAATATATATTAAAAAAAAAAAAAATTACGAAAAGTTATAAAATATGCTCAGGTTACAAAACTTAGGGTTAGTGTCCACGCCTAGCCGTTTTTCCTTTAAATTAAACTGCAATTAACACAAATACATTAACGGTCTTGGAATTTTAACTAAAATTTTACTAAAACACTTTCTATTTAATTTTCTCACCTATTCCATGAAATATTTTTTCAATGATACATTAATGAACAATTGACCATTTTAAATGAGTAATATATTATTGTTTATCTCTAGTATATGCATACCTTTAAACATCTTCTTAATTATAAAAGCAAAGATTCCTAAAACTTACGCTCAAAACTGATGCCATTGATTTTTTTTTTTTTTTTTTTTTTTTCTGGGTTAAATAAAATAATGGAAGGAAGAGGGTTTAGCAGAGAAAAATGGCGCCACAATGGCAACAATGCTTTGAAAAGATATGAAAATTTTATCCCTGATTTGAAAAAAATAAAATGTCTAAATGACAATTTAAAAGAAAAGATGTAATTCTATGTAAGGGCCGAACATGGACGATTTGACTGTTTACTTTTTCGGCCACTGCTACAAACTGCCAAATTATGGTCAAAACAAATAACAATAGTCAAATTAGAAGAAATGTAGAAAATTATGGTGACTTATCCTTAGCGTAAAGTGCCCCTTGTGTAAGGGGTTAGAATTAAGGAAGGAAGAATAGAAGAAGCCGCGCCTTTAGCGTAAATGATAATTACCCAAATTTTACGATTCTTTCAGTAAACAATGGTTGGACAATCGTAAAATTTCTCTAAAATTATGGAATGTATATGGGAAAAGTTATCTCACTAATAATCCTGTTTAAAGCTGGTTTTGCAGGTTAACACTACATTGAAATTGAAAATATCTTATATTTATTTGCTTATAAATAAGCTCATTAAACAAGATGCAGAATATGCAGATTATATAAAAAGATATGCCAAAGTGGGTGGTGGTCAACTGACTATCAGGGAAAAAAAAAAAAAAGCTATATTCATGCCGACGAAAAAATAAAAACAATATTCAGTAAATTGGAAGAAAATGGAAGCTTAGGATAGTGTTTAAAAGCACTTACATATACACAGAAGTTACAGTGAAATGATAGCTGACAGTCCACCAATTTTTGTTACATGTTAATATTAATACGGTATTTCTTTTTGCGTTATGTGTTTTTCATATGAAACTAAATTTGAGTACACAATGTGATGTGCATGTAGTTTACAGACAATATACAGATATTATTGAATTAAATTGATGGAAGTACTTTGCTACATTTTATTAACATTAAATTACATTTTTATGTCTACGAACAGTTCTTAGAAAGAAAACTTAATTTTTCATATCCATATTGTAAACACATAATTTTTTCAATTTCTATTTTCAACTCTTTATATAGATATAAGATCACGTTTAGAGGTGTCCAGAATACGAAAGTCCAATTTTTAGCGGTTTATACGTATATTTGTTATCAACACAGCTTAAAAAACAAATACCTGCAGGAAATTCAAATTCTATATTTTGAAATTCGTATTAGGTTGCCAATTGAAAAATTTGATCGAGATTGGCAACTTTGAAAGCAAATTAATAATAGTCTCGAATATTTTTTAAAAGAATAAATGTAGGCACTATAATTGAAAGGGTGGGTTGGGGGGTGGTACCACCCACAAAGAATCATACGTCAAATAAAACTGTTCCTAAACCTATTTTAGATTATTTTTAAAGTAGATTGAACTTTTATTATGTTACCTTGTTGATTTTACGACTTAATCCACAACCTATCTTTATAGTATTGAAATGCTAGAAAGTGTAAGAGAAAGCTGTGTGAGTGACACACCAGTTTATTTTATTGTATGAACGAGACAACAAACAACATTCCTTCAATTTTTAAATGCCCCTATTTTGCGATAGTTTACACTGAAACTGAATAGCCAACCCTAAGTCTGAATGTGAAGGAAATTTAAAAAGTTCATTTTCTTTTCTTTCTTTCTTTCTTTTCTTTTCTTTTTTTTTTTTTTTTAAATCATCATCATTATTATTATTATTATTTTAAACTTGCTATATATTTATGCTAAAGGCACTTAGACTAAATGCTCACCACTGAGGGGGTATAAATTACGCTAAGGAGACTTAGTCTAAAATCACGCCACTGAGGGGTATAAAATTTACGGTTAGGACACGGGTTTATAGATGTACACTAAAGGCACTGTCGCTAAGATCACGACCCCAAAATTTATAGTTAAAATTGGTATTAAAATAATAATAATAAAAACAATAATAGTAAAATTAATGTAAATTTTAATAAATTTAAACAAAAAACTTATAGTACTTTTCTGTTATCGAGATCGGATTCATTTATAGTTGAGAAAAGTCATACATTTAGTGTATTTAGAAACTATTACCTTCGACAAATAAATTATCGATAATTTTAATGAATTTGAGCTGACGTTAATTTCCATAAATAATTAAATTTAAACTACATTTCATGACTCAAATTTCATTATTTTGATAAAAAATGCAGTTAAATTTTAAATATTAGTTTTATTATTATTATTATTATTATTAGCTATTTATCTAGACATTTCACTTTTGTTTTTAATTTGATAAATACGTAAACTTTATAAATTGGTTCATTTGTAAATACCAACCGCTAGGTGAGTAACGACCGACTTGAAAGAATATTTGATAAATTAAAATATACATTATCATACAATAAAAATTACATGCAAGAATCATGACAAATTTTCAAATTCTTTTCATTTCATTAGTCTTTTCTTTTTGTTTTGTCTTCTTTTTTCTTTTCTTTCTTCTTCTTCTTCTTCTTCTTTTTTTCTTTTTTTTTTTTTTTTTTTTAATTCTTCAATAAATTTTAAAGGTAAGATGGAAAGGAGGAAAAACGTAATAAAATAAGAAATAATAAAAATGAAACTTTCATGCTTACAAGATATCAATAAAAGCAGTTTTTGCATATGGAAATTGTAACGGGAAAATTTTATGTTGATTAGTTAACTGAAAATTGTGAACTATTTCAACTCATTTGTTGTTGGTATGCTTCAGTTATTTACACAACTGTAGAAAATATTATTATTATTATTATTATTATTGTTTTCAAAACATTTTAATTCACTGTAAAGAAAATTCCGAAACTTCTCGATTTGTTTTGGAAATAAAAAGATTTAATTTACAATATGATTCGTTTTAAATTTGTATCGAATATCGAAACGAACTTTTTTGGTAATGAAAGATTTCCAAAAAGCCTCTTTCCTTACCAAAATAGTTTTCATTGCATATTTGGAATGAAGTGAGTTCTAAATTAAAACTTTCCCTCCCAAAGCGAATCGATCCGTTTCAGATAATTTTTGTAATGTTATTTTCCTTTCATATTTGTCCTACATAAAAAATCAAATTGGTTTTGTCCTCGGGGTTATGGTTTTCATGTAATTTGATTTTTATATATAATTAATTAGACGAAGAAGTTTTGCTGGATTTATTTTACATTTTACAGTTGCAAAATACTTTTACTTTCTACTATATTCAGTAGATGAAATTGTTGGTTTCATAAAAATTTTTAACTTCGGGTTTTTGATGTATTAACATGTTTTGAGTGGTCTTAGAACACGATTAGATTATTTACAGAAAATGTCTGTCTTTGCATGATAAAATTTTGTGGCTCAAGTATGTCTTAGAAACTACTTTACAGAATTTTATACAAATTTATTAGTTGTACCTTGGTATAAAAAAAAAGCCTATAAACTTTTAGTAAAAAAAAAATCACCCAACTGGTAGCGTTTGCCATTCTGTTTTTTCTAAATTTTTAACATGGTAGTATAGGACAAAATTATGTGTAAATGTGTGCACTATGAGAATTATTTTTAACGAATCATTACAAAATTAAACTATTTATAGTAATAGTTAAGTTAAAAAAAAAAAAAAAATCGTGAATTTTTGGAGCATCGCTTTCTTCCTGAAAGGGGAAATTTCCCCGCCCTTCTGAGGGCTTCAGATTTTCAATATGGGTATATTTTAAAAGAAATCATCATTAATGGTTGAACCACCTATCTGCGATAATTTAAAATAAAGTTATCGATATAGAGCAATCACGTTTCCTACACCTAGCAGTGAAGACGAGTCCAAAAGCTTTGAGGGGTGCCAAGTTCACCGACAGGTTGAGATTTAGTAAACATCTAGTCATTCGGCGCTTCCATACCGCTTATTTTCTCTCAACGAAAAGGTTATCTCCCCTATTTTAACAGCGAACCCGTTCAGTCTGCACTTGCGCAGAAGTTTCCATGGTCGCAAGAAAAGTGCTTAAAGAATATTTTTCTTTTCTAACAACAATAGTAACAAAATAATAAATTAATTAATAAACAAAAATAAAAATAAAATAAAATAAATAAACTAATTTTTTAAAGTGTCAGAGAGCATAAAATTGACTGTCTTTGGATATTTATTGTTATATTTCCCTAGCATGCAAATCACCTACATTCATCATGAAGGATAATTTTAAAAAATAATTTGTACTGGATGAATTTGTATGGACAAATATAAAAGATAGTTTTATGATGGCCACAATATTAAACCACAAGTTTAAATTGAAAAAAGGTCGCTTTATACTTTTCACGTGTATTTAAAAGGTAATTATCCACAATATGCAATCTATTAGCAATAGTGAGGTTATTTTTGCTGTCAGAAAATTTAGTGAATGTCGATCTTGATTCTTTTTCATTTAATATAGGTTAGAGAACAAACCACTTCGTCAGTCGACGGACAAAGGTTTGGTGAGAATTATTTCAGTGCTAAGTTAATGTATTCGACCAAATATACATAATAATGCCTTAAGAGTTTACTGTTAATGGCAATCGCAATTACGATGCTATAGAAGCCGTAGCTTAGATATCGCGAATCTGAAACTAAAATAAGCAGATATTAAATTCTTGCAGTGATTGTGTTTGTACTGTAAAACTGGTTAAGAATATGGCAAATAATTCTTTCAATTTATTTGATGTTAGGTTTTAAATAAAGATGAAGCTAGTTGAACCACACAAATATTATTTACAGTGTATAAAAGCATTTCATTAGCACTTTTATTTTTTCCAACCGTAATAGTATACAAATTCACAGTGAAGTCACGTTAACATAATAAAAGTGAAGCTAATTAAACTACACAAGTATTAAATACAGTATACAAAACATTTTATTAACACTTTTAATTTTTCCAGCTGTAGTAGTATAAACAGTCGTAGTGAGGTCAGATTAACATAATAAATATGAAGCTAGTTAAACTACACAAATACTAATTACAATGTATAAAAACATTTCATTTACCCTTTTATTTTTTTCAACCGATAGGTATAGACAGTCGCAGTGAAGTCACATTAACATACCAAAAACGTCATAGTTATTTATGTGGCTTATTTTAAATAAAATGTAACTACTTTAGAGAATGTCTGTGACTTTTTTACTTAACGAAATTGTGACTGTAAAGTATTTGTTATTTAGAGACACTATTCTAATTTTATTGACACCAATATTTCTGAGTGACTCATCTGAGAATTCCGCATGAAAGTTTGATACATAAGTGGTTTAAAAAGCATTGAAAACCTATTTTAAATAATGTTATAGCTAGATATTTCGATATTCACAGTTTGTAATAAAATGGAATATGTCGATGCCGTTGTGATGTAAATAAAACTTACTTCCTACGTCCCTTTGACAACAATAAGATATGCAAAAGTCGAACTTTCATTATAGACATATAAAAAGTTAAAATGAATTTGACTGGGAACTGTATTGTACCATTGGTAAATCAGTTGTATTATTATTGAGTCAACTGGTGAATTAAATATTACAGCAAATTTTTCACTAGAAATTTACTTGATAAATTTTATTTAGTTTATTCCAGTGAAATACAGTTTTTAATTAGTTTGTCAGTTCTGCATCAACAAGAATCCAACGATTAATTTAGCTTGTTGTTTATTAAATAAAACGATAAATAATATATATATATTAAAAAAAAAAATCCATTCCATTAATAAATACAAATAAAATGAAATAAAATCGAAAAAAAAATCGATGTGTTTAATAGCATTTTTTTAATTATTAGCATTTGGAATCATATCCCCTCTTTTTATGTCTTCTTTCTTTTTTTTATATGTAGATTTTTGTTGCACCCTGATATTTCTTTTAAAAGATAGAGTATATGGTTACGTATAATTTATAAAATCTATATCTGCGATTCTCCCTCCCCAAAATAAATAAAAAATTAATAAATTTCAATATCGTTAAAGGAAGATAAAGTGCAAAAATTTTAATCGATATCAACTTTACAGTGACATATGCAACCATGACAGAAATGAAATAAAAATCTCAGGATTTGAACTCTATGAATGGAAAAATGATTGATGAAAAAGCAGATGCTTGATGAAAATAATATCGAAAGAATAAGATTTATTAAGAAAGAAAGAATAAGATCGAAAGAATAAGATTTATTTATTATAATTTTATTAACCCTTTATTTTAAATGCTGCCTGAATGGAACAAAATTGACTTTATTTCGACATTTAGACTCATAACTTCTCTAAGATGAAAATCGTCTGCATTCATCATGGAAAATAATTTATAATAAATAATTTGTACTTTATTAATTTGTATACTAAAATATAGAAGAAAATTTGTGATGGACACAACATATAAGAATTGAGTTGTTCTTCTCCAAATGGCAACATTATTACATTATTATCTCTTTTTCCATTGACTATTTCTATACTATTATATGAGTACCCCCCCCCCCTTTTTTTTTTTTTTCTTCATTTGCAAGTTCTTCTAATTCCCCCATAACCAGTATTCTTTGTATTTAAAAATCAAATATAAAGTTACAAAAAATAGAAAATTCTAAAATTTTCTCTTTTTATATTTCTATTAATAAATATTATACCAACTTATCGTTTCATCATAGCTTTCGAAAAATATTTCTGGTCGGTGATACTTTAATCAGAATTGGGACATTCGGTAAAGTTTAATACGTTTTAAACCAATTTTACATTTGACTTTTTGTCTGACAAACTTGAAAAGTATAGATCTCTTATCAATATCCCTTTTCTTGAATAACGTGCAAAATTGCACGCACATTTGCAATTCTTTGAAGTGAAATCCGCATCGGCAACATGAAAGTGGTTTAACGGATGCCATACAGCGTGAGAAAGGCAGCTATTACAATGAACATATTAGGAAGAATTGTATGCTATTTAAAGAATAACTTAATCCACTTTCCTTTAATTGGGCATTACTTTCTTAGATAGAACATATTGATTGTCCTGCCGTAAGCAGGAAATCATCGTAAGAAATGTCCAGACTTGTAAGTCTGTTCCGGTTTTCACGTCAACATATGAAGTTCAAGTCCAAACAAAACACTATTTTACCAAGGATAAACTATTAGTTAAAGATTTTAAGTAACTATTTAAAAAATTGATTACCGGATAAAGAATGTCAATAATAATTAGTTTTATTAAATGTTTCCTTAGTAGTAAAAATAAAAAACTTCTGTTAAGTGCTACCAAGAGGAATTTGTATAGCAGCAAAGTCTTTAAATCAGAGATAATGAAGTATGCGAAACAATTTAGTGTATTGTTTTGTAGCTTAAAATTATAAAGATATTTAGCGCAGAAAATTATCATAATGGGTGCTAGTAATTCAAATTAATATTTATTGCTATTATTATGCTAAGCATAACATTTTTTTTTTTTTTTTTTTAAATTTTATATTAATTAAGCATTACAATTTTGAATTATTGCTTTCTGTATAAATAGGAAACATTTGTTTAAAGAAACAGGACTACAAAAAGAAAAAAAAGAAAGAAAAAAAAAAAAAATGATTATTAGGTAATCCAAATTAGCAATTTTTATGAAATACATTTTTCCATTCAATTTTTCATTTTAAAGCAAAACTTTTATTTAAGACATAATAGTTTAAAAACTAACTAAAGTAAATTAAAACTGGTTTTTAATTTTAATTGTTATTTATTTTTTAACTTTGAGAACTTATTTTCATATTTGTGTTGTATACTGGGAGATTTATTGCATATTATAGAACTTACGTATTTTGGTTACTGTATAGTAACCCTTGTGTAATTATTTATTTAAAAGTTCTAGACCAGAACACCAAACCTACTAAAAATCTCTAAAAATAATAAATAAATAAATAAATAAATAAATAAATAAAGTTATAAAGATATATATATATATTTATTTATAAAATTAACACATAAATTTAATGGTATATAACATTTTGAAATCTTGTCCAAAAATCAATGAAAAATTTTGAAATCAATCCAAAATTTTTTATCCGAAGAACTTGAAATTTGGTATTTCAGCATAAGTTTAAATGTTAATATTAGAATAATTTGTCCAAATGGAATATTGCATACGTTTAAGAGTGATTTTTTTTATTTTTTTTTTTTATTTTTTTTTATTATCTGAGAGTTTAAAATGTGTACATTACTGTGTAGTTTATTAAAACTGGTGTTATTTTTATACGATGATTTGCCGGAGAATTAATGAAGAATTTTTCCATGACTGCACAAACTTTTATACTTAAAAATAATCTGGTGTGTCACTCACACAACTTTCTCTTACCCTGAAATTTAATACTATAAATACAGATTGGAGATTAAGAGGTAAGATAACGATGTTATGTAAACCTATGTTAAACAATTCAATTTAGGCTTTGGG
Source organism: Salticus scenicus (assembly GCA_963930645.1). NCBI lineage: Eukaryota > Metazoa > Arthropoda > Arachnida > Araneae > Salticidae > Salticus > Salticus scenicus. The sequence goes on along the minus strand of OZ005655.1, from coordinate 92,093,161 downwards.
AGAGATTTATATGATAATTAGTTCTGTGGGAGGGTGGCTACCTCCCCCCTTAACCCGCAGTTTCATTAATGCACCTACATTTATATAGAATTTAATTCGGTTATTAAAAAATAATTTATTAAGTTTATTATTTAAAAAAATTATATTTTATGATAATGCAGACGATTTCCGTATTAGAGAAGTAGTAACACCAAATATTAAAAAAAATGTCCATTTTATTCTCAATATTAAAAAAAAAAAAAAAAAAAAAAAAAAAAAAAGATTTTTTTTCTGTTTTTTTTTCGTTAAAAAAAAATCGATAACTTTGTTTTAAATTATCGCAGATCTATGGTTCAACCATTCGTTTTAAAGGTATTGGCGAGCTCTTTTGAAAGGTACCCATCATGAAACTTTACTCCCCTCGAGGGGGGACTTCCCCCCAGGGGGGAGGCGAGGCTCCTACATACACATTTTTTTTTTCCTGTTGACTATCTCTATTACAAAAAATATATATTCGTTTCATTTGGTTTAGTGCAGTCTATAGATGTTAAACTCTACTTACCTGCAATTTCCCCCATAGACGTAATGTATTTGAATACTTTTGAGTGTCCCTGTACATGAACCATTTGCTTTATCTCAACGAAAAGCTTAGTGTAGGATTCTGATATGATACCCATTTAGAATACCAAGTTTGAACTTTCTGCCATAATTTGTTTTTGAGATATGCTGATAACAAACAGACACACACACACACGCGCACACACACACAGACATACACACAAACCATTGGATTAAAACATGATTTTCGTATTCAGGGGACCTCAGAACATGTAAATATAACAAAAACTCGCGTTCGAAAATTTGACCCCAAAACAATACTTTTTCTACCTTATGGGTAAGAGAATGTAAAAAGGGGGAGGGGGGTTAAATAATCTATACCTTTTAAATTTTAGATTATTTTGTAAACATAAAATAAAGACTTTTAGTTTGTAAATAAAAAGTATTAGAACAAAAAATATTCTAATACTTTTAATTAATTAATATTTTTAATCTAACTTTATATATAGTTTTTAACTAGCCAATACATTGCTTTTAAACAATATTGGGATGAAAATAGAATGATAAGTTTTTTACTTTAGTTAAAACTTTTTATGCCATTACTTTTCATTAAGAAAAGATGCAATTTACCTATTTTGTGTTGTATATATCAGTATACTGAAAATGTTTTCTTTAAGAAAAATAATAATAATAGTAATAATTTTAATTGATTATAAATTTATTTAGTCAAATGATTTCCGACTTACTAAAATATATCACAGTTAGAACAAGATTCTAATAGCTTTCTTCTTGACGAAAAAAAAAAAATATATATATATATTAAAAATTATTTAAATAAAGAGTCTGATTTTGAAACTAAAAAATCATAGAAATATAATTTAGTTATTTTAATACTTTGACGAGAGAAATATAGTTTTCAATTTTGAATTTTATATTCTGATATTTGAACATCGAATATTAAGCTTCTTATTTATTTATTTAAAAATTGTTTGGAATTGTAATCACAAAAAACAATAATAAATGAATAAATAAATAAAATAAAACAAATTGAAAAATAACAGATTGAGTCCTTAACAAATATTTATTTTATATTTCCTTATTAAAATTTGAAAGCAAATTACCACATATGATGTCATAAAGTTATTTTGCATGATGAGAGCAGACGGCTTTTATCTTAAAAAAGTACAACCAAAATGTCGAATGAAAGTCAGTTTTGTTCCTACTGACAATGTTTAAAAAAATTCATTTTCTTTAAAAAAATTTTAATGAAAAATTAAAAAAAATAATAAATAAATCGACAATTTTGTTTCAAATTATCGCACATAAATGAATCGTTTTAAGGTTATTGACGCATTATTTTGAAAATATACATATATGTACAGAAATTCAAAAAATTCCTGTGTATTCACACTTTTGAGTGCATGGCGGACGTCGTAAGTCTATTTTGTAAATTAATGTTTTAGAGCTCAGAAAATTTGCATACACAATGCACTGAAATATAACAATATGAGGAATATAAAAATTTTTGAAAAATTATTTAAATTTAACAAAATAAAATTTAAGCTTCATAACATTTTAAATATTTTAAAAGGCATCCTTCTAACTCATTTTCATCTCCCCCCCCCCTTGATTTTATATATTATTATTGTTTACCAATATATTCTAAGCATATTTGTGTAGTATCTTATGAATTTATTGGTAAGTTAATTCTTTTAAAATATTTTTATGTCAGCAAAATTTTAATAGTCAAACATAAGAAGGCTTAAAAAAGAAAAATAAATAAATAAAATAAAATAAATTATATTTACCAAAACTGAATCCATAAATTAACACTCAACTATGTTTATAGTACATTGTTAAATTATAACAATTTAAAATCGCGGGGAAATGGTAAAATTAATCAGTAGGAATCATATTTTTGAAAAATTCGAAAATGTTATAATATTTTACTAAATTTAAATCGTTTTCCAGATTTTTATTACTTAATATTGCTATACTTCAGTGTATCAATGCATATATATGCGAATTCACGTAACACGAAAGCAGTTATAAAAAAAAAACTCCACAGAGATGCCGTTTAAAAATAATTGGTGTTTATTCAAAGCTTTGTACCAATTACTAAGACAGCAATTTACATACATATATACACTAAGGGGGAAAAAAAAACGCTGCACTGCAGAAAAATTGACTAAAACTTTTGTGTTTGAAATAACTTAAAAACTAATGATTGAAACAAATCAAACTGTTATGTTTGTATAGCACGGAAGTCATAGCATGGCACCTATGTACATTTTTGATTTATTAATTCGCTTTATTACGCTCTACGAAGTATTTAATAAAAATATACATAAAAGTTTCTTTTTAAACGGAATAAAATAAACGTATACTTTGTATTCTATTAAGATTTATTATATGAAATAAACACGTTATATTTTAATATATGGAATAAACTATTTATTTGATAGATCTAAATATTTATTTAAAAAATATGCTTTCTGCACTGGATAATTCCACCTTTATATGGAATTACTGCTTTAATGCCCAATAGCATAGTATTTTACAGTTTTTTAACATGAAACTCAGAAATTTCACCGTACCAATTATCATAAATAATTTTTTCTAGTTCTTGCAAAGTTGTACGATACAAATTTTGAATCACTACCCTCTTTTACAGACTAAACATTTTCGAGCGGATTGAGATTAAGACTATTTTCAGGTCTAGTAAAGAAGAAATTCTACGATATTCTTTTTGGCATTTAACTTTAAATAAAAAAAAGGTTATGATAGCTTACAAAATTATATGATGCTCATGGAAATGGATAGGTAATTTTATTAACAACTTAATCAAATAAACGTACTACAGACGCTATGTAACAAGGTGCATTATATCATCTTGAAACGCTGATTGTGGAAAAGTCTAAAATACCCCCAAAATAGTCCGTCAGACATCAATTTTTTAATGGACGAGTTTTATTTCGGGTTAATTGATCCCTTGAACAGGAAAATTTGTCTGACTCATTGAAAAATTTTGCTTTTTCATATCATAATGTACGAAGAATGTGTCACTGTTTTAAAAGTGCGATTTTCATTAAGTCGGTCACATTTTCGTCATCAGACCTAATTGTTTCCATCAGCTCGAAATAAGTTAAACTTGACTCATCAGAGAGAATCAATTTAGCCCAATAATTAACTGACCATTTTTTAATTTTTTTAACCCTCTGAAGTCTTACTTTTCTAATCCTTTTCGTTAAGAATGGATTTTTTTTTAAAGATTTTCTGGCACTTAAACTTGCTTTGTTTAATCTTTGTTGCACTGCAGTTAAAGAAAGTATGTTACAAACACTTTTTCTAAATCCCTTCTATGTTCTAAATGTAATACAAACTGATTTTTTAAGTAGTGGCTTTTTAACTTGCGGTCATCTCGATTGGATGAGCAACGTGGCCGCCAAAAGACTAATTTCCAGTTTAAACAGCAAAAAAATTTTATATCTTGCTAAAAAACAGCTCACCAATATTTTGTTAAAATTTAATCATTTTGACATTCCGCGCATTAAAATATTTTTTGGTTTTCAATCTAAAATTAATGTTTTTTGTGGTAATGTTAATTGCCTCATTCTTGCCAACTTGAAATGCTTTCTAAAATTACAATTTTTCGAACAATTTCAACTTGCTTTTAATACTTGGCTCAATCCTAAATTGTACGTGGAACACAATGTAATAAAATATGTTCGAAAATTTACTTTTAAAACAATAAAATTGGCTATTGCAGAAAAAGAAAATAACCAAGTGCGGCTTTTTTTTTTTTTTTTTTATACTAATGAAAATATTATTTTGTGGTCAAATTTCCAAAAGAATGAGTTTTTGACGTTTTGAAGTCTCCTGAATCCAAAAATCATGTTTCTAGCAGCTGGTGTGTGTGTATGCCTGTTATCAACATATCTGAAGAGCAAATGTTACTGCTGCTGACGTCAATTTTTTTTGTCTGAGACTGCATTTCCTTGCAAACAGGAATGTCCTCTGCGTCGAGAGGAACCAAGACATTTCTCTTGGTTAAAAATTTCTATCGCCATAATTCACGATGTTATCAATTAAACACCTCGTTTTAACAAATGTACTCTATTTACCAACTTGCAAATAGTTTCTCTTATCACGTTGTTTTTTCTCTCTCTGGCGTCACTCTCACCGGGAAAACTGAAATGTGATTAACGGTGTAAAAAATAAAATAAAATAAAACAGACGTCAATGTTGCTATTAGTAAGAAATTTATAGTCTGCAAATAATAAACAAGACGAAAAATCATGCGTTACTCATTGATTATTAGCACTTTCCAACTGTGCATATCAGTTGCATCGTATAACTTTCAATATTCTTTGCCTTACGTTATCGCACAACGGACAGACAGAAAAACTGAAAGGCATGCAAACAGATTAATTGTATTCATACTCCCTCTTAAACTTTGTTGGAAAGTATTAAAAATGCTTAACGCAAAAGAAAATGCTGCCTTGAGATTCTAATTGCAGCCTTTAATGTCTTTGAATATTTTAGTGTATCACTGTAAATCTGAAGACCAACCATACCATTTTCTATACAAAACATTACTTTAGCATGTTAACAATAAATACCATTTTCTTTATGATTTTTACTGTAGAAAGTTATTTAAATGCGATTCATAAAAATATCTGCCCTAAAACGCAATGCATTGGCCTTTTTTTGGGTGCCCCTGTACACAAACCAGTTGTACAGGACCTATTAAAGTCATTCTAAATAGAAAAAATTCCATAGTGAACTTGAATAACATATATCATTTTTTTAAAATTCTGAAAATATTTAAGAACGCTTGGGGCGGGCTGATGAACAGGTAGAAAGATGGACAGTCAAACAGACTGATACACAAATTAAAATCATCTTCATAGTTAAAAATTGTTAGAAAGTGTTAAAAACGTTTAATATGAACGAAAATTCAATTCCAGCAAATTTCCAATAATAGCCCTTAGTGTAACTGAATATTTTTGTATAGTCCTATAAATCTAATGCTGTTAATACTATATTCTATAGAAAGCATTCTTTCGGGCATATGAATAACATATTTTAATCTCATTAATATTTATGCAAAGTAAAATTATTGAAATCTGGTTTATAGAAATAGAAATACCTTTCATACAACACAGTGCTTTGGAATAATTTCGGGTGTCCCTGTAAACAAAACAGTAGAGATATTCACTCTATTTTCAATAGGGAACTTCGGTAGGGAATTTCAATAACATATAAAAGTTTCAGGGTTGGTCGATTGGTTTTACGTCGCACTAGTGCTGAGCAATGGGCAATTGGTAACGGACTGGGACACCCTTAGAGGCGGTCCGGGGTCATGCCATCACAAATTTTATCTTCCACGGAAGGGATGGCTCTCCCGCTTCGGTGACCCACAGAGGCATATTTTTATAAGCTTAAAGGAATTCCATAAATATTTACGAGAGTTAGAGTGCAGACAGACAAACGGCAAAGTCAATAACACATTTCATCCTTGTTGGAAAGTGTTAAAAAGCGTTGTCTTAGATATTTTCAATGAAAAAAGGAATTTACGATTGTAACTTACCGTCTGCAGATATATATTTTTTCTGCTTTTAGAAAATTATATGTAAAAAAAAAAAAAAAAAAAAAGAAAAAAAAGAAAAGAAACTCATTTAAAATCAAACGCCCCCAAAACCCACAAACAATATAACAAGAAAGAAATAAATGAAGTTATTCTTCTGCGTTATAACAGAAAAAAATTATAAAAAATTTCCGGGGCCAGATTTTGCATTTCGGAATTAAAATTTGCTCTGTGTAAAGGGCGCTTCAGATAGGGTTAAATATATAGATACATTATAAAATGGTGCAATAATAATAATAATAATAATAATAATGAAATGTTTAAAACAGTTACAATAATCACATGAGTTATTTATTTTCAATTTGTCTGAACTAAATCCTATTCTAGAAAAAATGCACTTTAAAAAGTTGCATCTTTACTGTTGAAAGCACAATTTTAAATCTAGCTGTACATTAAAAATAAATATCAAGTATTATATATTGTCCTAAAATAACTAAAAAATGCAATAGTAAAATATATAGACATTAGAAAAAAAAAAAAAAAAAAAAAAGTTAATAATTTCTTTAAACAAGCAGTTATACCCAAAAAGTCAGCGGCAAAGGAAACAAAAGTTTGAAAGTCTCCAAAGGGGTCATATACTAAAACTGTAACGCTAAATGGTTTAAATATTACAAATTTCTCTCTCTCTCTCTCTTTTTTTTTTATGTTATTGTCGTCGTTGTTTATTTTTTATCTAGCTGCCTAGCATATATTTCCACTCAAAATAATTTGTACAATATTGTTCTGCTTTCTCTTGTGTTATGTATTACTGATATTATTGTTAAATGAAAAGCAAAGCTGCGTATAGGCAAGTACAGCCTAGAAGGGGTTAATGAGCGAAGTGAATCGTGGGAGAGGGGTAGTGAAGCCTCCTTCAGGGATTGGTGAGTAGAGCGAGGAAAGGGCAGTGCCACCTAATACTTTTTTACAAATTATTTCTTTCATATTTTGACAAAATAGCAAAGTGTGATTGGAAACGTCCTTGAATTTGAATAAATTGTCTTAAAAAACAAAGCGATAGTCTATAATAAATGTTTATATAGTAAAATATAGAAACGATTTCTACTGTATTTAATTATAAAATATCTTAAATTGATATTATAGTCATTTGCTATACACAAAATTACATTTTATTTTTGAATATTCCATACGTAAGAAAAGAAGCTCTTATGGCAGTATATCCACATTAAAAACAGTAATTACTTTGATTAATATCCAAAACATACTTATTTTTAAACTTGTTCAAATCCATGTTTAAAGATAGTTTAGAAAATAGTGATGTTAGAGTTAATTAAAATTGTATGTCACATACTTCTTTGCAAAAATTTTTCTTTCATACTTTGGAGAAATATCAATCTAGGATTGGCAACGTCTTTAAGTTTAAATAAATTGCTTTAAAAAACAAGGCGATATTCTGTTATAAATGTTTATTTATGTGAATATAGAATCGATTTCTAAATGAAAATACTTTTCATTTTTATACAATAATCATTTGCTGTGAAGAGCATTACATTTTATTAAAGTAGAAATTGTTTTAATGTATCTAAATCATAATTATTTTTAAAACTATTTGAATCAATGTTAGAAGATAGAATTAAATATAATTTGAATAATCTTCCATTTATTAAACATCGAGAATTCTGTTATGAATGATTATTTAGGAGATAATGAAACGATTTCTACTAATTCAATATATATATATATATATATATATTCTGTAGTTTAGTATAAACTAAGAAAAAAAAGCATGTATGACAAAATAACCATTCTTAAAACTTTTTTTTTTTTTTTTAAATCTTTATGAAAGCTATATTTATTTTTGCAAATATTCGAATCATTTATATTTTTATATATTTTATTTATTATTGTTTTATTTTATTATTTATATATGTTATTTATTTATTGATTTATTTTTGAAAATGGACGATATAACAGCGTAAATAAAAAATATATACAAATTTCTTAACTGCTCGAAATATTTTACATAAAAAAAAAAGAAAAAAGAAAGAAAAAGACTGAACATTGTTATGTGTCTTGTTAAAAAATGGAATATGATACTATATTTTCACACTTTTGACTTACATAAGACTTATTTATTATTATTATTATTACTTTGAAATCAGTAATAAATACCATGATGCAGACGAAAAGACTATAATTAAAATGTTTTTAGTTTCGATTTTTGCTAAAATTTTGAAATAACAATTATGTATTTTATTTTGAGTTAGCATTTTCTTCACTAATGTATTTTCCTAAAATAATCATTTTTAATAATAATAAAAATATTAACAAAAATAACAACAAAACCTAACATTTTAAACAGTAATCACTAACCAGCAAGCTATTATATCAAATACTTTTTCTCGTGAGAAAATTTTAACAGGAGAAAATTTCAAGGATTTTGTTTAGTGCGCATATGGTTGTTATAATAGTTTCACTTTCAACCTGGATAGATATACCGAAAAGGTTGGTCTAGAGTCTAGACTAGATAACAGTACAATAAAAGCGGAAAGATCAAACTAGGGGTTGAGGCGGAAACATTTGATAACACCTTCTATGAACAATTACTTCAAAGCGACGGCGAAATTTTAGAAACTGACACACAATTACACCAATACTGATATTTAAAAATTTTAACGATAACAATAAGCTCCACCCTCAGTAGTTAGCTGGCTGAACTAATGTTTAACTTAGAATTCAAATAAGTTATTATTATGTATTTGAGTGTTCCAATCTTATGATGGTTGTACTATGCTATGTTTTTTATTTTATTGGTTATATGCCGAGCGCTTAATATAAGTCTACTCACCGTAAAAATGTGCTATTTTGGAATTTTCATTTTAATTATGTATTCATCTATGTCTCTGTTACTCGTCGATGCTACTGGAGACATGGTGTCAAGAATAGAAAGAAGTATTATTGATGAAGCTGCTTATAAAATGCATGTAAAACTACCCAGAGTTATACTTCGAAAATTCACTGATTGGTCTACTCACCCAAGGAATTTTACTTACTTATTTCACAGCATACCTATAGATGGTAAGTGTTTTTTTAAAATATACTGTAAGTGTTCAATTTCTTAAAGGGGAAGGGAGGCCATGTTCGAAATTTTTATTGTAGAGTCTATCGATAAGAAATATAATACGTGTAAGTTGCTTATATTCAATTCCGAATGCAATATACTGGAAGTAATTTTCTACTTTACTGTTTCGTAATTTTCTGTTGAATTATGAGTCACATAATAAGAGAGATGTATTAAACCCTCGACGATAGCTTCGGGGCCCCAACCCGAGTCCCTTCACACTTTTCGATGACTTTTTCTAGTCAGTTCTGACCTCTTGTTTCTTCCGGTGTCAGCCTTCTTCTTCTTCTTTTTTTTTTTTTTTTTTTTTTTTTTTTTGACACACTTAACATTGTGAGTTTGTTTCGTTTTCATTCCATGCTTTTTCTATGGATTTTTAGCTTATTTTCCCTCGTTTTTTACATTCAAAGTGCGGTCACCGCACTTTGAATGTAAAGAGCGCGAATGTAAATGAAAAAAAAAACCTCACAATGTAAAGTGTTTTTTTTTTTTTTTTAAAAAAAAAAAGCTAACTCCGGAAGAAACAAAAGACCAAAATTGACTAGAAAATGTCATCGAAGAGCGGGAAGGGACTCGCGTTGGGGCCCTAATGTAATCGTCGAAGGTTTAATACGTCTCACTTATTATGTAACTATATTATTATAAAATTCTATGCTAGGCTTTTAAAATTTCAGTTATACAAACTTAAATTTACTTATTTTAGTATTGAATTAAACAATATATATATATTGCTAATATTAAAAATAACAAGGTTTTTAACTAATTTTTGAAAAGAAAATATTGCCTTTTTAAAATTTATTTTATTATCAATTATATTGACTACAAGATAATAAATAACATTTGTTTAGCAGTATCTTAAACTTTGGCTGATATACTAGATATGAGTTGACCTTTCAATTAAATTTATTCTAAAGAAAACAAGTGGGCTCTAATTAATTGTATTTAAGATCCTTTCTTGAGAAGAAAATTAAATTATGGTAATTAAAAAAGACTTTTATAATTAAACACATTTAGCGTGCTCCAGAATTTATGTATTTTGTAATTCAATGGATTTCTATTAAGATTCAGTTAAATATATCAATATTAATGAGGAGTTCTATAATGCTTTCTTACTGGTTTGTATAAACTCGTATAATGCTCTTTAACTACAGAACTATTCTTTGCAGTAATCTGTAGAAGTGTAACATGAGAGATATTTTTCCATCATGTAGCATTAAAATGTAGTTTGATTTCTTCATGTTCAAAGTACAAAAGTAAAACACACTCCCTAAATTTTATAATGCTCAGTTCTCTTTAGAGCTGCAGAAACTCCTTAAAGAAAGGACAAAGCCTACCTTCAGCATTTTTTTTCTGAATATTTATTCTTTAAAGATGAAATTTCTTCAATTGTTTCTTTGATTAAAACCTAAAAACCTAATTAAAACCAGACAAATTTCTAAAAGATTTTTTTTTTTTCTCAGGAAAATTTATACGTATGCATATTTGGCACTTTTAATTTATTCTGTAAGATTGTTTCTGCCTTTTTTACACCACATTTTTGATTAGAAAAATTTCCCTCGATATTTTATAATTAAATTAGTAGAAAATTATTCTTCAAAAAATGTGGTGTGAAATAAAAACAGGTAGTGCTAACAATTTAAAAATAAAATAAAAAGATGACAAGTCTGTATATGGTAGCATGAATTCGACAAAAAAAAAAAAAAAAAAAAAAAAAAAGCGAGGTTTTCACCAATTTCAAAAAAATTTGTTTTCAAAGTTTTCATATAGTTTTTAGATATATTAACTTATAAGGTTTTACATTTATCAGTGATATATAATTAAATAAGTGATTCATTTAAATATTGTAATCAGTGAAGGGGGCAAAGCCCATTCATTTATGCCTATGTTCTGATACATAGAATAAAACATAAAATGTTCCATCCTATTAACTTCATTTTTTTTTTTTTTTTATGTGATGTGTTTTATTGAATTTTATACATGTAATTATTTAAGAACTAAATGAAAAAAAAATATATACATTGCTATCTTTTGTATTTAAGATAAAGTTATTTTAATTAAATATTTTTCTCTTTCTCTTTTTTTCTTTAATGAATCGAAACTTTGTTATTTTCTTCCCCTATAATTATTAGAAAAAATAAATAAGTAAATAAATAAAATAGTTTTCGATGTCTGAAACATGTATAATATGTCATATGCATTAACAACGATTTTCCATTTCGTAAACATTGTTATTGATAATTCACTTACATTTTTAATTATTTTGTTAATGTACAAAATTAAAAATATTTTTTTTTTTTTTTTTTTTTTGCATTAGATAATTTTTCTTGACATTTCAATTTCACTAAAATTTTAATATACAATATTTAAATGGCTTAGAGTTTATTAAACTTATTTGTTAAAAAATAATTTAATTTTAAGTAATAAAATGTTGAAAAATTATTTTAAAATTGCTTATTGTTTTTATTTGTGAAATTAATATTTATTTTTCTTTATAAACTATGATTAATTTTTGCGATGAATGAAACCAATTTAAAAGTATGACTTCAGTTATTTTTTAAATGTTTGTACATAACTATTTGCTAAATTTTCAATCAACTTATTTATGAATATAAATTTATAATCTAATTTTAGAGGAAAAAAAAATCTTTCACATAAAAAATATAAGGTTTATTAAATAACGAATATTAAATATTAGATTTTTTTGAAAGACTTTTTTCCCCACTTTCATAAAAAAAAAAAAAAAAAAAGAAAAAAGAAAAAAGAAAGAAGGAAGGAGTGATTTTCCTTTATTTTCTGAACGTTAAATAATCAGCAGCCGTTTAAATAAATGAAAGTAAGAGAATTTGTTGAATAAACAAAAGAGAGAATAATTATAATTGCGTGTTTGAGTATTTCTTCAAATATAGTATGTTCTTTAATTTAATGCAATTGCACTTCAAATAATTTGAGCCCATAGGTCATAATGGTAAAGAATTTTTTATAGTGTCCCTGTAAAAATCTATAAGTTCTACATTTATTAATATCTATACAGGGTGCAATGATGACCTATAACATTATATAATGACTGTATATAAATTTTCGGATTAATCGGATAAGGCATTTAGAAGCCATTGCACTTTAAATAAATTGAGCTCCTTGGTCCTAATAATAAAGAATTTTTCTTTAAGTCCCTGTAAAAAAAAACTATAATTGCTTGATTCACAAAATCTATGCAGTTCATGTGATGATGACCTATAGCATGCGTACGAATTTTCAGTTTTCGAATAAGGCGTTTTGACATTGTCGCACTTTAAATATTTTAAGCCCATAGGCCAAAATGATTAAGAATTTTTCTTTTGTCCCAGTAACAAAAATATAAATGATAAATTCACCAAAGCCAATAAGGTTCGTGCTACGGTGACTTAAAATATACGTACCAACTTTCAGCTTATTTGAACAAAGTATTTAGACGCTATTGTGTTCACTCTTACACATACACACCCAATACATACACATACATACCTCACCATAAAAATAGTAAATATGAACTCAAGGGGGACCTCAGAATGTATCGATACGCCAAAATATGAAAGTCGTTTTTTTTTTTTTTTTTTTTTTTTTTTTCATGATCACAATACTTTCCTTTCATATGTATATTCGGAAATTAATGACAAAATATATTTTAATGCGACATTACAGAATTAAAATACTTTTAAAGTTTAAACGATATAAGGCTAAGGGAAGTTTGGAAGTGTTTTCTTATTTATGCAAACTGCATGATTTTTCACCCCCTTCTTTTGAATTATTTTTTAAGTTATGAATTCTTCAGACATAGGCATTGAAATATATCAATATGAAGCAAATAAAAATTTCTCGAAAACTGTTTAAATAATAATAATACTAATAAAAAATTAAAATTAAAAATTTTTTGAGCAATTTAAAAAACTTCCTTTTAACAAATTTTTATTTTATTTTATTTATTTATTTATTTTTCGATTTTACCTTATAATCCTTTAACAACTTATTTTTAAACATATTTATAAGTATTACTTTGAGAATTTATTGGTATGGTAAGTTATTGTTACATGCTAGAATTTCATGTAAATTTGTAAGCTTCAACCATAAAAATATTTTTAAAAAATTTACCAATGAATCCACAATGCAATACTCATATAAGTTTAGTGAGTATTTTTAAATTAAAAAAATGTAAATGAAAGGTAGTAAATAAAAAGTAATTAGCATGAAGTATTTAATTTTTTTTTCTAAAACTTATAAACTTATTTCGATTTTTTTCTTTTTTAAATTGAATAGTTTTCAAGAAATATAGTATATTTAATACTATTATATTTGAATGTATACGTATGAAAATTTTCATACTTCTAGGAAAATAATTTTTAAAAACGATTTGCAACGTTCACCATCCTCTTAACAGATTAAAAAGTTTATCTAATTGTTTGTAAATAAAGAATTAAATGCATATTTTATTTATAGTACATTCATTAGAATATAAATGTTTCGTAAATATGTTTTTTAAAGCATAGCTATTAATTTTTTAATTAATTGAAGTTTATATAATATTTTAGTGAAGACTTTTTAATTGAAAAGAAAGTTTTGCAGGCTTTTCAATTGAAAAAAAAAATTCTTAGTTTCGATTTTTTTTTTTTTTTTTTTTTTTTTTTTTTTTTTTTCAGTTTTGATAATAAAAATAAAATTTCCGTTAAAGTATTTTTGCAAAATATTCTTTTGCACAATAATTTTAATCTATAAAAATTTTCATGTCTGAGAATAACCTTTCTAAATGCAATTTTTATTCGATCCTGTAAATAAACATAAAGTAATTATCTTACATCCTGTAACTACAAATATCTTTATACTAGTATTGACCATTATTTTTTTTTAAATATCATAAAATATTTTGTTTTGATTAGTTTTAAAGTATACATTTCTCAGTGCAGATACTTGACATATTTTTTAAATTTATATATTTTTTTATTTCATATATTTAAACTTAAAATTCAGCCTCAATTGTAAATAATTAATAATTTCAAGGCTAAACTTTAAAATCATTTACAAGCTCAATCTCTCCTTCAATGTATAGTTGTAAAACGATATTTGTTTACCTCTAAGGGTAGTTTCATACTTTAAGCTTTTAAAAAATCGAAAAGTTCTGATCGTATTTCTCAAAAATTTAAATTTTTCTGAATCGTACGCTTTAAGTAGCATGAAAATATTCGTGCATTTTAAAACATGGTAATAATAAGTAATGTAGAACAACTAAAACATGCATAATAATCGCATATAAATGTGATTATTATTCATGTACATTTAAATTTATATTAAAGAAATATTAATATTATAAGATTTTAAAAAATCCTATAGTTGTAGTTGAAAGTGATTTTCTTAAAACTGTGCAATTCCTCAGTTTGCATAATAAAAATTTATATAGATATTATGTTGTCACGTTAATAAGTATATAGAATTTATATTTGTATCATGTACTTGTTATTTTAAGTCTCGGTTTCAATATATTATTTTGAAAATTATCAATCTATAAAGTTACAATTATTTATTTTAATTATATAATGGGATAAAAATGAAATTTTATAAACCAATTTTACCCATGTAGATTAAAAAATATCTTTAAATTAAAGGTCATAACATTTTAAAATATTACATTTTAAGATACAAAGTTTTTCTCTATTATTGACAAGAGCATCAACAGATGATATTATGAGGCTAACACCTGATTATAAATCATAACTTCTCTCGATAACGCAATTATAGAGAAAAGCTTTTTATCTTAAAATGATGACTAAATGTAATATTTTAAAATGTT
This sequence comes from Salticus scenicus, assembly GCA_963930645.1. Lineage (NCBI taxonomy): Eukaryota > Metazoa > Arthropoda > Arachnida > Araneae > Salticidae > Salticus > Salticus scenicus. The sequence continues at coordinate 92,078,098 of OZ005655.1, read as the reverse complement.
TTAACTTTCTTAAAAATACTTTTTAGCTCTTCATTTATCAGTCTAGACGTTGTTTTATCATTTCTATTTTTAGAAGAAAATTTTATACATGGGATAAAAGTATTTGAAAATTAAATAATTAATTTAAGTATATACCTTCTACATTGTTGTTATAAAATGTAACCATTTTAATTGTACATTAATGTATAGATTTTGTAAATTTTTGTACAGTAGTTTAGCATTGAATATTTTTATTAGTGAAGGATAGAATAAATATTTTATGCAGCAAATAAATTTTCTATTTTACAATAAAATAATTTATGAAATTTTTTTTATTATTATTCTTTTATAAAGAGAGAGAGAGATGATCACAGATAAAATTCTTGAGGAAACTGTTTGTCGGCTCAGTCACCTTTTTAGCCACTACTATTTTTATAAAGCAATCTCCGTATTATTCAATCCAAGATAATTACTTATTAAATTTGTCGTTTGTTGTAAAGGGGTGGGTGGGGGGAAATAGTATTAAAAAAAGTGACCACTCTGGCACCTAATTATGTAATAAAATCAGGTACAGAAATATTTTCGAAAACATGTCTGAAAGTACTTCTTTTGAATTACTTAAAACCTATAATTCATTTTAAAGGATTATTGATGTAGATAATGATATCGATATAGATATTTATATTGTTCTTGTTGGTGTAATCCAAATCTTAATATATATATTTTTTAATTTGACAATGATCATTCTCAAATTTATAGTCTGCTCAAGAATTAATCCACGTATTTTGTAAAAAATTATTCTACTTGTTTTAAAAATTTGTTGTTAATACACGAGAAACTTCAATATCTGAACGTTGAATTTTCATGGATTTTAAGTATAAAAGTCTTTTCTTATTCATTATATATGATTTCGATTTTTGATCAAATTATTTTAAATGAGCTCATTATATTCGGAAATAATTTATTCAGATTTTTTTTTTTTTTTAAGAATATTACTTTAATGAATTTTGGAGCACTTTCTTTTTAAATTGGATTATAAACTTGAGGATGCCTTCGTTCGAAAACCTGACGAAAAATATTTTTAATTGCATAGTTTTGTAGTTGTAATGCATGGGAAATTTTACTTTAACTGAAAGATTTCATTAATTAAAATTATAAAAATAATTTTATTTTATCATCATTATACAAATAGGATCTTTTTTTTTTTAATCTTTTATTTATTTATTTATTTATTTTTTTAAATCTTTTAATTTTAATTTTTTTTTTTCTTTTCGCTCCTTTTCAAAAATTTGCTTTAACTTTCATGCTCTAATCAAATTAACTATTATTATTATAGTTTTAATTATTAAGTTTTAGTATACAGGTTCACTTTCATATAAAATAAATTTATTACATATGTTTAAATAGTAAATTTACTTTTAATAAATGGAATCAGGAAATATTTAAAAATCTGAATAAATTTGAAATTCTTTTTATTTATTTTTACTTCACATTAATTCTTATTTTTATCAGAATTGCAAATAATATTTTCATTTTTAAAGGGAATAATTCCTAATAAAAACAATAACAATAAGACACAAAATAAATAGGTCCCGACCAAATTAAACTAAAGTCCAAGTCTTAATACATTTTCATCAATTTTGATTTCATCTTAATTATTGCTATTATACAAATTGGGAAATAATATTTTTATTTTGTGATAGAAGAATTTTTTTTAAAGGCCCACGTTTCTAAATTACAGGTTTTTATATAAAATGTCAAATAAACAAAGTCCAATCAAAATAAATTAAAGTACGGATCTTAATACAGTATCAGATATAAACATAGAGTAAAGTTTAACATAATTGAAATTAGTGTCTGTTATAGTGGAGGAACGATATTTCATTATCGTGCAAATTTTGATATGAAGAATCAACCTAAAAATAACAGTTTAAACCATAACAAAATATTATTTTTGCGGACCAGAAATCTTAATGCTGAGGCCCACGAGATTACGCAGCTCTTAAGTTCACTACAGTTGCACAATAAGCAAAATTTAAAATGTTAATAAACAGGCACCGAACATATTCGTCACAGCATCGTAATACTAAATATTAAAAATGTGCTGAATATCATAAATAAATAATTTAAAAAACAACCACACCTATTTTCTAATTTCCCAAAAATCTTATCATATTAAATATACTTTATGTAAGAATAATTAGAAAATACTCCTCCAAAAATAGTAATAATAACAAGAAGTAAAAATAAATATATAAATAAGTAAAAATATAACATTTATCTTTAAACCATTTTAAAAATATATGGAGAAAATAATTTAAAAAAAAAATTTAATTTAAAACATAATAACAAAAGAAAGGAAACATACTTTATAGTTTCTTGTTTTGATTATAGGTTATTTTCAGAATAGATTTTTTCAAACGTTTTATTTTACTTTTGTAGAGGTTTTTCTTATTGACATTTATCAGCTTTTTTCTTGTTTATGAGCTGCGTAATTGTTTTTTAGATATTACTACTACATTTATAGTGATTCAGCTAAAATCTTGATCTACGATTGATTTATAAGTTTTTCCTCCTTTTTACTCGTGTAAAGTACATGATATATTAGTACATCTACAGATCATAAACCTCTACATCTCTTTTGTATTGCCAGTTAATAAGCAGTTAAACTTTATTTATTCAAAAATTAAATTACAAATATACAGGGTGGCCATAATTAAACTGACTGTGCGTACAGTGTTCTGTAATTCGATCTAATTGTAAGAATGGTACCAAAGTTTGCAGGAAGATTAAACAAGACGGAGGACGAAAAATTCCACACACACACACAAAAAAAAGAGGGGGGGGGGGAAGGCAGCTGAGTGTTGATAAGTAAATAATATATAAATGGAAATACTAAGTAATAAAATGGGTAAATAATGAAAAAAAAACTTTTTTTCGATACTGTCCGTTTTGATACTGATTATTATTAATTTTCTTTTCTTTTTCTTTCAAAAAAAAAAAAAAAAAAAAAAAAAAGGAGATGAAATTCTGGCAAAAGCAGAATTTAGTTTAGTTATTCAATTATATTTTCGATAAATTTTTGATTTCGATAAATGTACAACTATCGTAAAACAAGTATCGTAAAAATCCGTAGATTGAGACTAATAGTCCTCCGTCCTAAAAAAAGAAAAAAAAAAAAGTTCTAAAAATTACCGCTAGGGAAATACATGGCACTGGTTTTCTAAATAAAGCTTTTTTCGCAATTTGTAATTTAAAATTGTAGATTGCGCACTTTTTTAAACACTCCTTTTAATTTATTTATTATTTTGAAATTGGAGGCACCGCGCTACTTTCTCTGAGAGAAAAGTTTTACTTAGAGAAATTGTGTCACATATTCCCCTATTGGTGAATTCTGGAATTTATTTTTCATTATTTGTTTTATTTTTACTTATTTATTTTTTTCGAATTTGCCGCCTCCGCTCTTGTTCAATCTTCCTACACAATTTGGGGCTATATTTGCTCTTAGATCGCGCAACAGAACACTGTAAGCACTGTCAGTTTAATTATGGCCACCTTGTTTACACACACAGACACACATGTTTGTGTATTAAAACTTCTTCAAACATAACGTAATAAGTAATAAATTTATGAATTGAAAAAGTCTTTTATAATTAATGAGAAGTAATGTCTAAATAGAAGGATACCGAAGAAAAATATAAATTATAAAATATTATTATGAAACATTTTTTAAACAACCACGAACTGTTAGTGTAGGTGTGTTTGGATTAAAGCCAATTGAACAAGCGAGGGTCATAAGCCTGGTGATGTGCCCTCCGTGGGGGATTTTCTAAATGATCCTAACTCGTATTTATGCGAGTTTCGGAGAAAACCACAGAAAACCCCAAACGGCTAGGTCGACGAGCATGACCTGGGATCAAACGTAGTACTTCCCGTCTACAAGCTTTTAAAATAGAATCGCTCGGCCCCTGTTGTGGCAGACAATCATGAGGAATGAAAATTGAAATCACAGAAAGCAAACAACACATATCTCTTCTGCTGGGAAGGTAGGAATGTCTGCAAAAACATATACTATATTTCGATTTGCGTAAAGGTAAAACGAATTATCTATTGTAACTGCCAGGAATAAGTACAGCTAAAATAAATAATAAAGTAAATTAGATCTATCAAAAAACTTTCATTAAGAAAAACTTACACTGAAGAACAAATCAACTTACTTAAGGAGATCAATGTATTAAAACTTTAGAGTCTTTTGATACAAATTATATTTCAATCTTCTATTATAATAATGTGATGATACTGAGTAACTTTGCACATGATTTATTAATTCAAGCTTTTTTTTCCTTTAACACACACACACACACACACACACACATATATACATATATATATATATATATATATATATATATATGTATGTATGTATGTATGTATGTATATGTGCGTGTGATAAGATATAATTAAATAAATTTCTGTATGTAGGGATTACCGATTTTCTAAATAGCCACTAAAAATTTGCTTTCCGTACATAAAATAAATATAACTCTGAAGAAAATACAAATCTTGTAGTTATCGCTTGTAATGTGTAACGTTTCAAAATTATTTTGTATAGCTCTGTAAAATAATTCTTAATTCCATGAACACCATTTTCTACAGGCGTCATACTTTTTTAAATCTTAATAATGTCTGTTGGTTTCACAGTATTGCACACCCCGTCGGGATGTTAAACAGTATTTAAAAGAAACATTATTGCTAGTAAATAATGAATTAACATTGCTAGTAAATGATGAATCGATATTCTTTTGTTGGTCATTGTATAGGAGCTAGCTACTACAAACGCTATATTCACCAAACAGTATGCAGTTAGCTTCATGTAAATTGTAAATATCTTCATCTGAAAAATCTTTTATCTTAAGATGCATTTTTTTAGTTTTGACATTCATATAAAGACAATGTTTTTAAGCATTACTATTTAATTTTTTTTTTTTAATAATGGATTGCCAAATACACTGTAAAATAATTAAAAATTAAGGTAAATTAAAGTTCTGGTAATGGATCAAACTGTTCGAAAAAATTCTGTTTTGCAGATTCGATGAGACAAATAGAGTCATAATAGTGCCTAGAACTTTATAATCTCCCATCTTATTTTACCAGAGTGATAATTTAATTTTCTATGTATATTTATAGATTCGTATTTTATATTCTAAACCTGTGTAAGCATATAAATATATAATTAAATTAATATATCTTTATTTTAACCTCACATATTGAAGTACAAAATATGGGCAATAATATAGATCAGAAAAAAAATATTGGTTGCAGCTAAAATTAGCCTGTGATGATACGAATAATTTTTGGTAAAAGGTTAATTCTCTTTTCAATGTAAAATACGTGTTATAACTGATAATCCAAATATTTTTGTAATGATAGTAAAATCCAATGAAAAAATAATAATAATAATAATAATAAAACTGGAGTAAATATTAAATAAAATTATAAATTCTTTGGTTATAATAAACTGTAATAAGTGAAATTTTCCACAAAAGTAGTTTTAAAAAATCTTAAAATTTTTATAGATTCTGTAAATAGAACTATTTAAGATTAAAAATAAGAAAAAAAAAATGCGCATTATATGTGTGCTGGAGGTAATCCACGGTAATCTTAGGTAATCCACGTGTAATTTAGACCCTGGTGATAAATAACATATTATTTGTTATCATTGTTAATGTTCTAATAATTATTTTCAAGAGTAGTAGCTTATATAATGATACATTTAGTAGTTTTGTTTCTTTCTTTTCTCTCTCTCTCTCTCTCTTCTTTTTTTTTTTAATCAGACCTTCTTTTATATCATTTAATTTAATTCATTATTTTTTAATTAGACTTTATGTAGTAAAATGCAAAGAAATGACAATAAAAATATTATTATTATTATTACTAAAATAGTTTAAATATAAATATTATTGTTTAATGATAGAGAGCATTTTCCGTCTCGATTAATCTCGATGCAACTTGAAAAAGTTGATTAGTGGCTCTGAAACATTTTTTAAGTAATATATTGTTTATAATGTATTAAAAAAAAATTGCTATATTTATTTTATAAATATAGCTTTAAGTATACTATTAAGATTTTAACAATGCTTAAGAGTAGTTCATATCAAGACTGATACCTTTCTTTTGATAGTTCATTGTAGGGAAACCAAAAAAAAAAAAAAAAAAAAAAAAAAAAAGAAATGAATGTTATGTGTAGTTTTACACTTTCACTGTATTATCATTATTTTTAATTAGTTGTAATAATAAATATATTACTATTTAATACAACAGTAATTTAAGTTTTATTGCAAAATCTATAATATTTGGTTTTAATCAATTGATTACACAGGTTTACACATAAAATCTCAATTTGATAATTTTGGGTGATCTTTTTTTTATCTATCACATATGCATTTTTGCCAATTCAGGGTGAATTGTCATCTAATGAGTGAATTTCTTCCATAAATTTTTCACCAAAAATGATTATCTGATAACTTTTATAGTATGTTCTCATGATTAATTAAAATAAATCACGGAAACTATAAAAAACAACGAAACTGTGATAGTAGACACCCTGTATCGACGAAAGTCTATACATAATAGAAAAAAACCTGGCTTAATTTTACCATGTTTTTATTAACTCGCTTTCTTGTTTGTTTTTTTGCCCAGTACAAATCTTGCAATCGATTTTTAACTAACTTCCCGACTAGCTAGACATTTGAAACTTATAGAATAGCTAAGAACACGATGACAACGCAATATCTTGAAGCACGATTTTCTAATTTTTTATTAATTTTCTTTTAATTAATTTAAATAGGAAAATAATAACCTCCTAATAGCTTTAAAATTAGCCATTTAAAAATTAGCTATAATTCTATTATTGGAAAAAAAACAGAAAAACGAGTTCATTTTCTTTCGACATAAAAATAAATACATTTAATTAAGCATGAACATTAAAAAATTATAAAAAGTTAAATTAGGTATCTGGCAAAAATGGACGTCATTGTAACTTTAAAAATCTTCTACACATTGACAAAGTGCTAATGTGTAGTTCATGATGCTAATATATGTTGTTCTAAAAGGATTAATATTTTAATTTTAAAACCAACGTTTTTTTTTCTTTTCATGTTTTTTTTTTTTTTTTTTTTTTTTTTAGGAAAATAAATACATTTACTTAAACGTGAGCAATAAAAAATTGTAAAAAAATTAAATTATATATCTCGCAAAACTTGACGTCATTATCACTTTAAACGTTTTATACACATTGAGAAAGTGGTAATATAGTTGTATAGCTTTAACTTTTTGTTAACTCAAAGTTTGAAACTTTTAGAATAGCTCAGAACACGATGACAATGCATTATTTTAATACTTTTATTCAATTTATAAATGTCTGAAAATTTCTTATAATTGCTCTCTTTATTACGCATTTGATCATTTTCTTTGAATTTGATAGGATAATTCATTAAAAAAAAAAAAAAAAAAAAAAAAAAAAAAATCTTCTTTTTAAGTATTTATTAATACATAGAATTGTCAAGTTTGTATGATTCAACAGAAAATTTAAAAATATGGGTATATAAAAAGTTCTTTTTATCTTGTAATTATTTGGTTTCAACTCACGAAAAAAACATATGAATCAGCTAAAATTATCAAATCAAATTTTGCCATTTTTCCCCCCCATTATTATGATTATCATCATCATCATCATCATGATTATTATTATTATTATTATTTGTAGATCTGTATTATTTATTTTTTCATAAGATAGTATTAAATATTGTTGAATAATAAGGTAAAACAATGTTTACTAGTAAAATAAAACAACATTTAATAAAATAAAGTACAATAATTTTAATAAAATGAAATAAAATAAATAATGAAATAATAATAAATTGAATATTTGTTCAGAAAGTAGCTAAAATATAACATATATATGTATATACATAAATGTTTATTTATTTATTTGCTTTTTACAGTGGTGCACATCAGGGATGACATTTTTCGTTTGACTGCCCCAACCCGGACAACAAAGAGCAAGGTTTACCGAGTAGAACTGTGGATGGAATTCCCAGAGATTACTAAATCGAGACATCTTAAGACTAAAAAATACTTTATAGATATCACTCCAGTTATTGCATCACAAGATATGGATAGATACAACTACTGCTCTATGCAAGTAGTACCTGCAAAAGGACGCTTTCCTGAAGACATCCTAGAAATAAATTTTGACATAACATCTTTGTATGAGGATTGCCTCGTTAAAGATAAATCTGAGTATTTGAAATTCAGGCTCCGTTTCTATTCTTTGCTTAACAGATCAGATATAGATCTTTCAAAAGATGAAGTGAACATGTTTCTTATTTTTAAGGAACAGGATGTGATTGAAGATATAATACATTTGCTGCCGAATTCGGAGAACATAGAACGCCTGCACCATGCAACGGTAACACGTAAAGTGCCTATGTTAAAATCTCTCAAGCTTAAACGAAAAGGCAAGAGACCATGTGAATTACAACCTTTTGTCTTCAATTTTGATGATTCGGGTTGGCGAGATTATGTTATTGCCCCAAAACAATACAAGTCGAATAACTGTCGTGGATCGTGTAGTCTTCCTTTACCAGACCATATTAATTCTACAACGTATGTTATTATAAAGGCTATTGCAAGTACGGTTTATAAAGGAATGAAAACTCCATGCTGTATTCCACAAGAATTGGCTCCATTGACCATGGTGGTCCGTGATGAAGACATGAAAATAACGCTTAAATTTCAAAAGGATATGGTAGCTAAAGCTTGCATGTGCGCTTGAAATAGCTGGAAGGGAACTTCTTTGTCAGAAATTATTATAAACTACAAATAATAATGTTTATACTATATCTTAAATTTTAATGGAATCGCATCTTAATTCAAATAAAAACAATGGATTAAAAATTTTAACTAGAACAAAAAAAGAAAGAAAGGACGTAAGAAAAATCATTTTACACTGTCAAAAAAAAAAAAAGTCCTGTTTGCTGCAGTTTGTTGCCAGAAATTTTCTGTAATTCAGAAAAATACGTTCTATCAGCGTTGATAGAACGTATTTTTCAGAATTACAGAAAATTTCTGGTAGCAAACTGCAACAAACAGGACTTTTTTTTGACAGTGTACATTATTAACTGAAAAACTTATTTCAAATTATTTAAACTATCTTTTCTTTAAAAGATATCATTTATTGCTTGATAATAAGTAAATTTCTTATATCCTTGACATAATTTGAAAATTCAAAATAATAGATTTTAAAGAACTTTTTGGGAAATTTTTTATGCGTTTATGCAATATTTAAATACAATAATAAAACGAATTTATTGTTGAAAATTTGGATCTAGATTATACGTAACAAGTAACCTATTGTTAATCTATAAAAAATTTTAAAGCCTAAAATAAATATATTAAAAAGTCTTCAATTTTTATTAAAAATAAATATTAATTTATCCCTTAATGTGGCAATGTAAAACATATAATTACTGCACGTTCCTTTTGCAGTGTATTTATTGTCTATTTAAAAATATTTATGTGGTTTTTGTTTATTTTATTTTATTCATTTATTTATTTTGTGTGTGTAAAGCATCCTCTGATTAATTACTTTTTCATATTTTTTTGTAATATTTATGCTAATTTTGTTATAATTTCTTTTTATGCAAATAGTATTTGCACTTTTTTAGTTTATTATTAGAAAACAAATGTGTATTTTCATAATTATTATGTTTTATACCATTCAGTAATTTTAACATAAATCTACATATATATATATATATTTTTTTTTTTTTTTTCAAAAATTTTTAAGCGAACATTTATGTTTCATACTGATATTATTACTTCTATGTTATATGATATTTATTTTGACATACTAAAATAAAATTTTTGAATGTTATATAATATACTTTTTGTGTTAATTTAGTCTTCTCTTTTTACTTTTTAAATCTAAGCGAAAATAAATTTACAAGAATCGTGCTAAAAAAAAAAAAAAATCAATTAATTAAACTCTAATTAAAAAGTAACAAAAAAAAAAAAAAAAAGAAAAGAAAAGAAGAAGAAAATCTTAGTTCTATTTAAAATAAGTTTTTTTTAAACTTTAATTATAAGATTATCTTCTGAATAAAGGAAGCCGTTAAACAAATAATATATATATATATATTTTCTTAATCATTAAACAGGTGTAAAACAAAAATTATTTCGTAAAAATAAATAAATAAAGTGAAATAAAAAAAAATCTGCATTTCAAAACAATTAACATTTTACCGTTGCTTTTGTATCCGAAAATCCTAAAACAAATCTTATTAGCTTTTCAGACTAAATTTGTTGTTTCTCTCTGTCTTTCTTTCAATAAAAGCCATTTACATGAATCAATATTCCAGAATTATTATACCATGTCTGATCGCAAAAATAAAAATATAATAAAACGTAAATAAATATATATATATATATATATATATATATAACTTTCATTTTATATTACTATAAAAGGGATAATTTTCATCTCTACAGGAGTAGTTAAGATAAGGCACCGATTGCAGTTATTAACAATTTATTACCCCCTACCCTTATCTACTTAAATAAATTCAACAAAATTAAGTTTTATGTAAAATTTTCAAAATTCTTTATGAATTATTAAGTCTAATCCTTTGTATGTGGTATAAATATAATGTAAAGATTATATATGGACGAAATAATTTTTTTTCTAAAAATATGAATGTACGCTGTTGAAAATTTCAGTTCAAACTTGAACCACTGTAGAGAGTAAAGTTATAACCAATACGATAATATATTTCAACATCACTTTTAAGTTTTCTATTTCTTGCGATTGAATTAAAGTTGCACCAAAACTTAACTACCGTACATCCTCTTACAAGGGAAGTATGAATCAGTAAAATTCCTACTGTTTAAATTGAAGAGCGTGGTCGAAAACATAGGGTAAAGTGCAAATTTTGTGCAACAACTCACCCATTTTTTTTTCACCTGGTGTATAAATTAATAAGTTGTTGTAATTGTGACGTCATTTTTTTTTCTTTGGTTTTGTTATCACTAACCGGGGCTGGTGTACGTTGAATCCATCGTGGCTGCAATATCCTCCATGTTTGTTACAAAAAAAACCTCTGAAGGTTACCGAAGCGGGGAAGCTACAGCCTCAGCAGAGGATGAAAATGGCATATTTCCGGACCACCCCAGACCATCGGCAATTGTCCAGTGTGTAACTATAGCGCAACGTTAAAAAACACCCACTCACTCTTAAAATATCCGTTTTTTTTTCCGTTTTTATAAATGTACTATCGTAGCTGTGACGACTTTTTTTTTTTTTTTTTAATTATTGTAAATATATCTTTTCTCCTTTCTTTTTCCTGGATATGTTGTTGCAGTTGTTTCGTGATTTTTTATGCCAAATTATCCTCTTAAATCTTAATTTTCTCAACATATTGTTGTAGCCATGTAGTATACCACAAACGCAGAACTAAATTAGACCTTTCCCTGACTATACTCCAATAAAAATTTAGTTTGAAGAACTTTAGACATTTTTCTATTCGAGATGTTAGACCTTTCCCTGACTAAAGTCATGGAACGATTTAACATCTCAAAAATCAATTTCAAAAAGTGGCTTTTTACACAATTAAAGAAAGTAAAATAGAGTTTACTGGTAATTTCTATATAATTTTTTTAAAAGGTTGATTTCACGTGAGGTACTCAAAATTCAGAATTTTTCTGGCATTCTTTTTCTAGGTGTCCTTCGATTTGGAAAATGAAAGAATTTGAAGACAATTATTATTATCATTTGAATCCATTCTTCTTATTGAACTTAATCTAAAATTTAGTTTATATTTAATGTGAGCAAAAAAGAATATCCAATCTATCTAACTATATATATATATATATTAATGTGTTCGAAAACTTTTATTTCGTGTTTAATTTTTTAAATGGCGTGTTTTTAGACATGCATTAACGACAAAGTTATGTGAAAATTATATAGAATTTTATAAAATCAATACACATTTCATGAGATTCAATTTTAAAGACTACAATTTAAAATTTTTCATAGGGTCTCGCATATAAAAGAAATTATAACAATAAGTGCACCATATACTAATAAATTGATATACAAAATTCTAGTGATCTGTTATTACAAGTACCAGATATATGGCAGCTAAAAAATCTGTTTTAAACTACTTTCTACTGTCTTCGAATAAGTTTCCTGGTTAAGGAAAGAAAAAAAAAAAACATAAAACTTCAGGCAATATAGAAATATTGTAAGCAAAAAAATAATACAAAAAAATAAATAAATAAATACATTCATATTTTGATTTATGACTGATTCCTTACCACATTTGTAGAATATTTTATGGTACAATACTGTAATTTTATATAGCGCCTAGTTATGATATGGAAAATATTTTGCTTATTTGACTTTTTATTTATTTTGTGCGGTGATGTAAAAAATCCACTTTTGTAATTCTTCAAATGAAATATCCTGAAATTATTGACTAATATCATAAATACTTCACCTCATTTTTTTTTTAAACCCACATTTGTAAATTGTTATACTTATCTAAGATTTATGTACAACAAATCAAAACCAAGATCAAGGTTTTTCTAACACCCTGTATATGTAGTACAGATCTAATACTAGAAATTCTTTTAATTCAAATTTAGCTTTTTTTTATGGTCGCTTTTATTATTATTTTAAAAGGCCTGTTCCATGCAAAATAGCTAGCATTAATTAATTAATTAATTAGTATTTTATCTTCGTGCATTCATTAGAGCAAAATAAATTAAAATAGAATGCAATTAAAAAAAATATTTTTTGCATTACGATATTTTTTACATTGGTATTGATATTTTTATAGAATTTAGCATGTATTTTAAATAAAAATAAAATCCCTTCATTTTTTAAGTAGATGATACTGAATTATCACATCTGTAAACTGGATTTAATTGAATAAATTTACTGCAGATTTTGGGGAGGATTATTCAAAAATAATGCATAGTTTTTTTCCCCGGAAATTAATAATTTTATTAAATACTGTTTAAATAAAAAAAGAAGAAGAAGAAATAATCTGGTGCGTCACTCACACTACTTTCTCTTACCCTGAAATTTAATACTATAAATACAGGTTGGAGATTAAGCGGTAAAATAACGAATACTGTTATCATATAAAACTCTTACAAAGCCTAATTTGAATTGTTTAACATGTGTTTACATAACAGTACTCGTTATCTTACCTCTTAATCTCCAACCTGTATTGATAGTATTAAATTTCAGGGTAAGAGAAAGTCGCGTGAGTGACACACCAGATTATTTATATTTACATTCATGGATAAAATAAATATTGCTGGATTACTCAGAATTATAACGAATGGTTATCATAGACTATGACTCAGTATTTAATGAAATTTTATTATTAACCATTATATAAGGTTTAAATAATAAATTTTCATAAACTAAAAGTCCAATCTATTATCTCACTATCATATATCATATATTATCTATTATATCACTATCGTATTATCATTATAATTGTTTAGTTCGCTGTTCGTCTTCACTTTCGAATTAACTGCAATTACTTAAAGAATCACTAAAACATTCTTCATGAAATTGACCAAAATAACTTTTTTCAATAAAACTTTCGTTATCACTATCCAAAAATATGTTTATTATATTTGACATTATGGTAAAATATTGAAATTATTTTTCTCATTGCAACTAATGCAATTTACTTTCAAATAAACAAAAGTGAAGATGTTATATACCTATATAGAGTCTCAATTTCAATGACGTACCAGAACGTCATATGCGGCTTTGGTCAAGAAAATGCACGACTTTGTTGTATGTCAAATTCAGTCAAGTCTATTCAATTCGAAGTAATTTTGCTATTTATGCGCGAGTATCTTATTTATTTATTTTACAATTTTTTTACTCCCCCCCCCCTCTCTCTCTTTAATTATTTAATTATTATTATTATTATTTTATTTGGGTAGTTTTATTCGACTTATCATGTTCTCTTAAACTAGTAAAGCAAGTTATTGCGATATTGTTAAAGCGATATTGTTCGTGGCAGTGTGATACAAAAATAATCTTTGTCTTGACGTGATAATGCTCCGCAATTCTCATGAAAAGCAAAGATTAAATTAGCAAAAGCTTATGCTCTAAGTATGATAATATTTTAAAGTGCGTGATTTTCGAGTTTCTATTAAAAGACAACAACAATAAGCGGAGAGTTACTACTTTCAAATCTTGTAGACAGACGTTGCCAGGTCCGAATCTAGGACACAATTGTTGATTAGCCAATCAGAACTTTTCATGATTTCCTCCGAAATTCATGTGAATATGAGCTAGGACCCCATATTACTAATGGAAGGCATCTCTTATTGGTTTTAGTACCTAAATTTATGGCCTAATACCAGGATTGCCATTGGCCGTAATTTTCTCCACCACTATTGTTAAATAATAATCTTCGGTACTATTTTTATACGATTAAATAAGGTAAACATTACTGTACAAGAAACAGTAGTGTTGAAAATTACGGGCGACTGCAATCTTTCCTCACAAACCATGCCACTTAGAAAAGAATCAAGCAGCAATTCAAAATTCAATTAATTATTTTATGTTGTCGTATACATTAAGGAATAAATGAAACCATCTTCCAGAAAAATCAAGTGATTGTTAATCACAAAGAATCGGGTTCTTATCGCGAGACCATACACAAGTTTGATCCTCCCCTAAAACTGACTGGACTTTGGATGGGGCGTATCAATTACACCCAGCATCCTCGCTTTGACCAGCAAAATCACATATTTACCTTTTTATACTTTTCACAACTTTAAAGTTTAAAAAATTTCAATATAAATGACGTGCTGAATCTGCGCTTTGTTCAACTTTTCTTCGACAAAGACAAGCCCTATTATTAACAAACAATTACAAAATTCGGTGAAAGGTAACAGAATATTATCGAACAAAACGTGCAATACATCACTATATAATCCATTAATTATTATTTATTTTTATATATATAAATGACTTTGAGAAATATATAAGAATGGATCTTGACTTTTCCTATAACTCAGTATTTTTATTTCATTTCACCGCATAACTTTTTTCATACTTTATATGCATATGTTAATGCTACGATAAATCATTCGTAAAAAATATATTGGATGAACTTATAAAATATTTTTATGGTGTGTGAACAAAATTTCAATACATAATCACTTTCATCCGTGAAAAATTGTCTGCCCCATGACATATTTTCAAATTCAATAAGATGACCACTAAAGAGGATTATGTTCTTTGAAATTCAAGATATATATAAGAGAAAGACGCTGTACTTATCATTAATCAGAATCATACTATTTTATTAAAACAACGAACTGTCAATAAAATTTTTCAATTCTCAATAAGCCGCTTATTTTGAGAAACTAAGTTTATGTCAGCTCCTTTAAATACGTTTTTAATAAATTTTCCTTTTGAATTAAATTTGATTTTTGAAATAAAGTGGAATGAAAATTTAAGGAGACTCTCAAAATAAGCCTTAAATTTTAAGATATAAAAACTAGTTCTCGCCCGAAAAAGCCATTTTCTTTAATGTGTTTATAAAAAATAAAATATCTGAATACTATTTATCAGTGTTCATTTTAAAGAAATAAACTTATTTTACTCAAAAGATGCATCGCAAAAATCTTCGATACATTTCAAAGCTCGATTTCCGAATTTTTTATTAGTTTATTTTAAATTAATTAAAATACATATATAAATTTTTGAAATGACTGACTTTGGTGACAGAAACGTAAATGTAAAGAGTCTTATACGCGGCCGATTAGCTAAGTTGGTTAGATCGTTATGCTAAAAATGCAGACGTCGTGAGTTCGAACCTCGGAGGATCAACATGTTACATTTTGCTGATAATTAATAGAAAAGTAGTCAACTGATAAAAGAAAATTTTTTCTGTCTTTTCACTGTATCCTAAACCGTATGCATGACGAGAAAAATGACAAAAAGAAAAATAAAGTTAAGCCTAGAGGTGTGTTGAAATAAGTACAAAACTTTGAATTAACACCATAAAATGCAAAAAACTCGCAACAATTGTTTTGGATCGAAAGAACACACGACCCTCCGCCAGGCGAACAAAGTAGGCACGAGTGCTGCAATCAACCCACACAGCCACTGATATCCATTAGACATCTAAATTACATCCCAATGATCCATAAAAGGTACAAAATATCTAAAAAATTTCCATTAAAACTCTTGGATATCTTGTACTAATTATAGATATCTATAAGATGTTCAAATATAGACTGAATTTAGACGTGACTTTTTCGACGTCTACTAACATGTAGATCAAAACAAGATTTAGATATTTTCAATATCTATTAGATCTAACAAGTCCAATTATTGGATATTTGGAGATTTATAGGGTATGCAACCGACATCTAATGGTTGTAAAAAAGAGTGACATTTGTCCTGCTAATAGATATCTGTAGGATATTTATAGACGTTTAATGGATCATTTTTTTAACTTTTATACATCTTTATATATGTCTTATGGATGTAAGTGCCTGTGTGGGAAAGCGGCAACGTACGATTTTAGCGTGTTCTTTTGACCTGAAACAATTGTTGCGAGTTTATTGTATTTTATGGTATTTATTCAAAGTTTTGTACTTATTACTTTAAAACACCAGTTCTGTGGTGCTTTCTTATTATAGGTGTGCTGGTCTGCTGGTAAGCAAATGGCTGATCAGAAAGTTACAGAATTTTGTGTGGAGGTCTGTGTTTGACCTATCGTGGTGCCTCTTGAAGCGACAATTTTCGAATTTTGGTTAGTTCATTTTTTTAATTAACTAAAATTTTTGCAGCTGGAGAAATTTTCTAGTGTAGCTATGTCTTGTCATAGAGTGAAGATAATAATCTGTCCAAAAAACGTAGTTCTTGAATAACAGCAGCGCCACTTACCTTTCAGTTAGCACCTAAATTGAAATGTTCGGTTAAGGCGCAAATTCAAGCAGTGGGGACCCAAAATCAACATAGTGTAGTCGGAAAAGACGCTGCCAAAGGCAATAGGGACTCTAAGCTGGGTTTAAAGTGATTTCAATCATGATTTAAAATTTTTTAATTTGTAATTATGAAATGAGTTAAAATATAGTGATTAATATTTTTTGAAAATTCCGTTAAATATAGTGAGTAGCGAATAAGGTAAAGTCTGCTAATATATAAATATATAAATAAAGAACTTATTCTATCATTGCATATAATTATTTTTTTAATTCTCGTATCACTTCTTTTGATTTTTCTATCACACTGTTAACAATACTCAATTTATTTAAAGTGTATCATTTCAGCATGAGGATAATCTTATGCTTGGACAAGCTGATCCATCTACCGTCGGTAACAAAAGTGTCCGAACACTAGCAAAAGTTCCTATGTAAAAAAAATACACTTCATACGGTTTTGTTAAATAAATCCTTATCGAATCGTGTTCTTAGACTGACTAAGAACAGGATTCGACAAGGATTTATTTAACCAAACCGTATGAAGTATACTTTTTTTACATAGGAATTTTTGCTAGTGTTCGGACACTTTTGTTATCGACTGTACACCAAGAAAAATAGTATACCGGCATCATCTAGAACGAATAAGTAGTCATTTTCTACATTCCTAAACTAGAAAAATAGATTTACATGCTATACGTAAAAGGTAAACAAATAAACTGGATAGACGAAATGATTGAGAATTTCCAGTCTATACTTTTCTAGATGATGAAACAATATATGAATATTATGAATATTACGAATTTTTTGTATTGCGAGAAATTCTCGCTTGATTTCCTAGTACAAGGTCATAAATCATGATTATAGTTACTAAAACTCGCCTCTTGAGTTCGCACTTATTTGCAGAGACTTTTAAATAAGTTTGACCCCACGATAATATAGGAAAACGATCTAGAATTCAAATAGGGGTTATTAGAACTCGCTAGCAAAGGAAACTAGAATTTATAAGGACGAAATGGAACTATACTTACTAGAAACACAATTTAGTTTCTAAATGTATTTTTGTACCTAAATATAGAGTGAATTATGTTCTAATTTATATTTTATACGCTCCTCCGTACGCTAAATTTGATGAGTAGCGGTTATAATTTTAGATTTTTATTTAACTCATTCACAAAATATATTATCGGGGATTTTTGGGGAAAAAGTAATAAACAATGAGTAACTTATAATTATGATATAATCATCTACATCTTATTTATAAGACACTGCATTTTCTTCTATTTCAAATGTTATCTACAGTCGGTAACAAAAGTCTCCGAACACTAGCAAAAATTCCTATATAAAAAAAGTACGCGTAATACAGTTTTGTTAAATAAATCCTTGTCGAATCCTGTTCTTAATCAGTGTAAGAACATGATTCGATAAGGATTTATTTAAAAAAACCGTATGAAGTGTACTTTTTTTACTTGCGAATTTTCGCTAGTGTTCGGACACTTTTGTTACCAACTGTATGTATATATATATATATATATATGCATACAAAATCCTTTTTTATAGTTTAAAGAAGAGAAATTATTGCTTTATATTTAATTGTTCATGTATATTTTAAATAATTCAATACAATTCACATTTTTAATTACTTAATGTTTTATTTACTTATACGCTGTTAACAAAACGTTTAAAATTTTAACTGATGAAATTGCTAAATGTTGCTTAGATTAATGTGAATATAGCAATGTATGCTACCTTTAATTCTCGACCATAACCTTATCAAATAGAATGCAGATAGACAATTTATGTCATACGAACTAATTTATCATTTCAAATTGATAAATCATTTTCGTACAACTCACTACTGTCATAGTGATCTCTCCTATTACAATGTACTTATCGCTATTATAACGGAAATTTCTCGAGAGAATGTAATTCCATTTTGATATTCATCAATAATAAAAGTTTTCTTCACTTTTATTTAAAACTTTTAGAAATAAAAATATCCTACATCTTTCATATTAAAAGAAATAAAAGAATCACTTAAAGAATCATATTAAAGAGTCATTTATAATGCATTGCTTTTTTTTTTTTTTTTTTTTTTTTATATATATATCGTTATTTAAAAAAAAAAAAAAAAAAAAAAAAAAAATCTTTGATATGAGAAATTATGAATGATGTTTTATGATTTTATCTAAAAAAATTTTTTTTATTAATTATATACCTGTTTTTTTCTTCTTCTTTTATTAGTATTTCAAATGATTTAATATGTCAGTCATCACTGGCTAATGATTTAGATTTCTTTTATAAGTTAGTAACAGGCACTTTAATATGTAATAGTAGTTATGTAGATGCTAATGATTGATTACGGTGCAGTCCTACGTCTGGATAAAGTGCTCTCCGTGGGGTCTTTCCAAAGGGGTTCTAACCTGTATTCATTCGAGTTTCGGAGAAAAAAACGGAAAACTCTTAACGGCTATGTTGATGAGCAATTCCTGGATCGGCACCTCTTGTCTATAGCTTCGATAGCAAAATTTACCGGCCACTTGTGGAGCAACACTACCAGAGCAATAACTACTACATAATGCAATGAAAACCATTGCATTATGTAGTAGTTGATTAATAAGTATTATAATACTGATTATTATAATAATCAGAAAAAAATACTATGGTTTCAGTTAAATAGTTACTATTAGTATTAGGAAAATAATTTCCGACTAGAACGTGACTAACTATTTGAAAGAAAACAGGTTCTAGTTACCAAGATGAATAAATAAATAAATAAATAAATAAAATAAAATAGAGAAGAAGAGAGGGGAAGGGGTGGGGGGTTCTAAGGTTTTACAAATTTTAAAGTAAACTGTTTTAACGATAACGTCTTATGAGTATTTGTTAAAAATTTAAATACTAAATTTGAACAGATTGAGTAACCAATAACCAATAAAGTCAATGAATTAAGTAACCTAGACAATCTGAAAAATTTCTGGATTCTCTAGAAATATTCCATCTATTTCATTATTATGCTTGATCTATAATCCTTCTTGAATATATATAGATTTTCTTTTTATATTTATATTATGTGTATTTAGTTTCATTTTTTAAACTTTACTTTTCCTTTATACATAAAAATTATTTTTGTCTCTCATCTAGTCCGAAAAATTTTACCGAAAATTATTTATTTAAAGGTCTTTATTATCAAAAATATGGTTTCATTTTACAAATTGAAATTAAGTAGTTTCAGAAATCACCAAGCGATGGCGCTGTCATTTCAAATATGCAGTTTTTAAGTCTATAAAACATAGGGTAGTTAAATTTCTATTTACATTATTTATGAATATTTTTTTAATCTAATTTATGCGTATGAGTATTGTGCTGATTACATTAAAGCTTCAAATATATATATTCCAGAAATTGACTTTTTATAAATATTTTTTGTCTAATGAAATACAATGTCCTTCATTCTAATAACAAGTAACATATTATCTATATTTTATGCTATTGTTTCTCACGTTTGTATATATATCAGATCCGCATTAAATTACCATATAAAGTACATCATACATTAAAAATCGATAAATTTTGGAAATTTAATTAATATTCAGTATTACCTATATAATATATCTCTAATGTGGACCAGTTATAGCTAAATTTTAATGAAACGATACGATAGCGATGTAATTAATAAAATACATGAGGATAAAAAATAATATTTATACATAGGCAATGTTTAAGCACGTGGACCCATTTCACTGATTTAATCAGAAAAATGAAGACATTGCCTGATGAGAACTTATTTATAGAAAAATGTTTTTTAAAAGTTGCATCTTTACAATTTTTGAAAGCGTCATTTTAAAGCTAGCAATACTTTAAAGATATAAACAGAATACGAATTATTGTTATAAATTGACTAAAAAACACAATAATAAAAAGTATAATCTAAATAGGTACTAGTTTTTTTAACAAAAAATTATGCTAAAATAAATAAATAAACAAAAAGACATCGTTTACATGGCAGCAACAATTTAAAAGTGACCATGGGGGTCTTATACTAAAGCTGTATGAAAACTGGGTTGTCAAACCTAAATTTTATTTTGAAACTTTTCTTCGAAAGATTTTGGTACTATCACACAATATTAATTTGTTTATAATAATAATCTGGCTTCTGATGAATTAGAATTCAAATTGGGTGGAGAAATTGGTATAAGATTTATGAGATTCAAGTTTTAAATGTAGATATGAAAAGAAATAAATTTCGAAAATTTCGCACAGGTTTGCTAGTTTCAAATATTATTTAAAGGAAAAGATTACATTAAGACTATTTGTATGTACAGTGCAGTTTTCTAGAATAGATTAGACCTACACCAAAAATTCCGTGAATTTAAAATAAATTTACCCTTCCAATGTCATTTTCATTTAGATGCAAAATAATAAATAAAGCATTTCTTGCTGAAATATTAGAAATTTAATGGTATTAAAAAAAAATGCATCAAATATTTACTTGAAAGAATGAGACAAATACTCCCACTTGTATATTCATGAGCTGTAAATACTTTGGAATACAGTCTCTACGACAAACTTTGTCTGGGTAATTTACTCTTTCATAATCTTCGAAGCTTTATAAACAAATTAATATATACACACTTTTAACTAGAATTTTTATGCGATCTCTTTGCTAAATTTGTTATTTATAAAACGTTACAATAATGATATTTTCAGTTATTTTTACCATCTTCTATATGCATAGGAAGAAACAATGAAATCTGTAAAAATTTTAAACTTCCGGTTTTCGTTAAACTTATACACTTTGGGATAATTCTGAACAAGAACTGATCATTTTAGAAATGTCTATCTGTTCTTATGGCTCTGTATGTGTCTGTTTGTGTGTGCATTTTGGACGCTGTATCTCACGAACTAATGGACCGTTTAGTAAACTTGATATTTGGTTGGACCTTGACTTCAATTAGAGCTGATTAGTTTCTGGGTTATATCCCCAAAAGATGGCGCGGCTGTATACCGTTTAAGGGAAGGCTACGTCTCAGAATCTATAGCGTATGATTTCACCGAGCTTGGTGTGTGAAAGAGATACTATGTAAAGGTATCTTGATTTAACTTGAGTGCATATCGGCGCTATTCTGCTGCAGTTTAACTCCATACAAGGCAATATCTCAGCTTCTATGATGTATAATTGCAACAAACCTGATTTGTAAGATGCAAACCATCTAAAAATATGAATATTAACCGGTGGGACTTGCTACATAGGATGATATAAAAGAAAGTTTTGTAATAGCCTCAGCATATTTGTTTTAAATTATTTTTAAAGTTTTATTTTTACAATAAATAGTAATTG
This sequence comes from Salticus scenicus, assembly GCA_963930645.1. Classification (NCBI taxonomy): domain Eukaryota; kingdom Metazoa; phylum Arthropoda; class Arachnida; order Araneae; family Salticidae; genus Salticus; species Salticus scenicus. Next base: position 92,055,744 of record OZ005655.1, on the reverse strand, counting down.
CCGGGAACGGTGGCGTGTTTCTGTAATCTAGCTTCTAAGAGGCAAGAGTTGCAGGATGGGTTGAGTTCTGTCCTCAGGTCTGCTGTTGGCAGAAATTGGCCATGTCTACCAATAAGTGGAGCTCGAGTTGATTTAGCCTGCCTAAAAAGTAGGGGCAGATATAGAGCAATAAATAATAATTAAAGCATTTTTAAGCTGTTATACTAAGATCCCAGACTTCATTATTTTACGTTGCAAACACACACAGCTCACAGGCATATACATTTAAGGTAAAACTAATAATTTCAAAGCAAAATTACAACAAAAATTTAAATTCTCTATTCCAATCAATAGATTACGAATGACTTTTCCCTTTTACAGTCGTCAGCAAAATTATTGGAGCACACATCCACATTATTCATATATATATTTTTAATTTGATCGTCAATTTTTGTCATGAACAAAATGAAGCAAGATTTTTATTAATGATTCTATTAAAAAAATGCTTATATTGTAATGATATTTTTAACAGACTTACCTATCTTTGTGTGACATATGATGAAATTGTTAGAAAGACTGGAAATTTCCGTAATGCTTTTTTTATATATGCATTTGTTTTTCCGTGTTGAAATTGAGCCTCTGATTCTTACAAATTCTTAAAAGTTTAAATGATTTATATGACACATTAATTTATTTATGTATCGAATATCTCCGCAGCATCATAAAGTAAAACTTTAGTGATTTATTTATTCTACACATTTAATCCTTATAATTTAAATAGCTCTAATTTTCCGACGAACACAATAACGGCTTGTTTGTACCACTCTGCTCGAGACCAAGAAATCCGCTCTAACTGTTTGAAAAGGGGAGACATTCAATTTCCGCCTCTTTACACGAAAATGATACTGTTTAAAAGACATTGAAATTAACTATTTCAACTGAACATCTAGAACTTGGAAACCTCTTGACGACCCCTACCTACCTGGCAAACTCAAGCCTGTGGGTTATTTATTTACAGTTCACAAGGGCAAATAATCGCCAGATCATCGCATAGTGATTCACTCAAGACAAATCACCTAAGATACATAACTCAATTTTAAAATAAATTTGAGTGCCAAAGATGATCTATCCAAAAGAATGGAAATTATGCACGGAAACAGAAGGGCGAAAAGATTGGGAGACTCGCGCTTTAGGATCACACCACTGAGGTTCTGAGGGACCATCGCAATTAAGATCCATCATGTAGGATGATTTCCCGGCATGTTAGTAGCCAGATGACCTGCTAATGGCCATATCGAGCACTTGATGCTGCAGAATGGTTTAACAAGGTCTAAACACTGTTCCATTCTTCGTCCCTTGCGTAACAAACATAAAATAAAATATAACAACGCTAATAAAAACCTAAGAAAGGTTATAAAATTTTAAGGTATAAACAGAAATAAGCATAAGAAAAGAACTCAATATAATGATAGGTATTGAATTAAATTGCAAATAATAATTTTATTAAAAAAATAATAATTACGTAGATAAGAATAAAAAAAGAAATTGAAATAATAAATAAGTAAATCATAAATAATTAACTCCTTGCTGGCTCAATTTATTCGCAAGTGGCAAGAATTTCCGTCTGAAAAAGGGGCACTGATATAAGTATTCTTTATCAAACTAAGTAGTCTATAAGTATTCTTTCTATCACAATAAATTACTTATCACAATAAATTCTACTATAAGTATTCTTTCTATTACAATAAATTACTACACAAATATGATAGAAATTCTTGATAAAGAACACTGGTGTCAGTGTTCCGTATTCAGACGGAAACTCTTGCACCCTTGTTTGTTCGTCTGCCCCAGCTGAGCTCAGGATAAGCCGGGAAGGGGTTAACAATAATTAGTAGTTATTCATATTCATTCATCCATAACATACATATACACTGACTACCAATAAGTATTTGGACACCTATGCAAATGACGATATCTGCGGTCCTGAGGTACGTCACGGCCTCCGCCGGTATATATCGTGTAGGAAACAGCATCGGCATTAGTCGCATGCAAGATGCCGCGCAGTTCGGAGCTCTCTGATTTCGAGAAAGGTATAATTATCGGGTATCACAAATGTGGCCGATCCTTAAGGGACATATCTAGCGATCTGAAGTACCCAAAATCGACAGTGGCCTATGTGATTAAGAAGTGGAAGGTGAGCGGTGATTGTCGGAATGTGCCCCGAGTCGGCAGACCAACGAAATTGGGAGATAAAGACCGACGAGTGCTGTCCAGAGAAATTCGGAAGAACCGCACCCAACCGATGGCCCTCATCCGCGACGAGTTTCAACAGGCATCTGGGAGTATTGTTTCAATGAATACCATCCGTAAGGAAGCACATCTGCTTGGTTTTCATGGTCGTGCTGCTGCCCATAAGCCTTTGATCACAAAGTCCAACCGCGCTGCTCGGTTAATGTGGTGCAAAGCACATCGAAATTGGACCGTAGATCAGTGGAAACGGGTTATTTGGAGTGACGAAGGTTCACCTTTTACCGTTCGGATGGCAGGGTCTGGGTCTGGCGTCTACCTAGAGAACGTCTCCTGCCAGAATGCATTGTGCCAACAGTCAAGTTCGGCGGAGGGGGAATTATGGTCTGGGGGTGTTTCTCCTGGTATGAACTGGGACCCTTGGTCCCCATTCATGGTAAGCTTAACTCCGATGCCTACTGCACTATTTTGGATGACAATGTGCTTCCTACGTTGCGGCAGTTTTACGGGTTGGACCCCTGTTACTTTCAGGACGACAATGCCAGTTGTCATGTTTCGACGTTAACCAAGGCTTGGTATGGTGCCAATAGAGTTCATCGAATGGGCTGGCCTGCCCAGAGCCCAGACCTGAACCCTATCGAGAACCTTTGGGACGAGTTGCACCGCCGAATTCAGGGGTGCACTACCCGTCCAAAATCGGTGTAGGAACTTCTATGTCTTCTCCAAGCCGAGTGGAAGAAAATACCACTAGCTGTCATACAAAGACTTGTGGAAAGTATGCCCCGGAGGGTTCACACTGTAATTGCTTCTCGTGGAGGCTCTACCAACTATTGATTTTGAATAAAGTTAGTTTTTCTTTTCTATCACAGGTGTCCAAATACTTATTGGTAGTCAGTGTATACTACATCCCAATAAGAAATCGGAGCACATCTGAGTCAAGTTGCTTTGTTGGATTTGGAAGCTATTAACTTAGAGAAGCAGAGGGCTCAGTAGGCCGACAGAAGAGGGAGAAAAAAGGCTATTGTAATTATTTTGAAGCCGAACCACTTGCATAGCCTGGAGAAGTAAATTTCATAATTCGGGAGAGCTGGTTAAGTTATAGAACGCATTTTATAAGTTTAGAAATGGAAGATATATGACATTTACTTATAAAGATTTGGGATCTAAATCTTGGGATCTTCTTCGTGTGAGAATACATTGTGTGTTTCTTCCTGTTTCTCAAAATATCGCATGAAATAAAGATATCAGTTTAAACTGTTATATTGGAGACTTCCGGACACACAACTCGTTTATTAGTCGACCTCATCGTCTATCTTGTCTAGAGCTCCTATATAGGATTGTCTATGAGCCATTTGACGATTTGTTTTGTTTTGTTATGTATATAAATATTGTTTGCCGATTGTTTTACTACAGGTATTTATTGTTGTGCATGATTTTGGCCAGATGGAGGTGTACTGTTAGCGGGCAAGACGTAAAGTAATGAATTGGTGTACCTACCTTACCACAGATGCATATTGAAGTACTTTTTTCTGATATCGGTGTAAATACTCCGTTACATGAGTATATCTGTGTTAGGAGCTTACAACTATTCATTCTCTTTGTGTTTATTGTTGAAAAACAATGCCCTTGTCACCGTAATCCCACTTGAACTACCATTGTTTTAATATAATGTCTCCTAGACGCTTTTTTTAAAGTGAGAAACTGGTTTTTCTAGGTAGAAGGGGTTAATACTCTTTTTCTTTAGCTAGTTTTGATTGTTTACAATATATTCAATACACATATTTTTAAAATAGCTCTCTCTTCCTAAATTAAATTCTGTTTAAGACAAAACTAATAATAAAAGTAAAAAATAAAATAAAATATTTATTACAAATTTTTGATTATTTTTTTCCCTTTTCTTTCCCCCCTTTTCCGTTTTCTTATATCGTTCAGTCGTGTTTGTTGGGTATTTTCGTCAAATGTTCTGCTTTTTAGTGTAGATTGAATACTTATTACTTGCATTCAGCGGATAACAAAGCATCTTATAATATGTGCATTGAAAAAAAAAAAAAAAAAAAAAAACATTGTTTTTGGATGATGCGATTACCGAATCAAATAATAACTTAAGTTTTCAAAATTTATTGGTTTATTTGCAGCGATAGTAGTCTCATTTTAAAAATTCTTTTCAGAATAGAACGGAATATAGTTTTTAAGATATCAGAAAATAAAACTTGTAAAATTAGTTAATTTTCCAAAATGTAATCAACTGCGAAACGAAATTTGAACAAAACAAAAATAATTTCTCTTTTTCTTTTATTATTATTATTATTATTATTATTATTACTACTTTAGAATGAAATCTTTTTAATGTCGTGCTGAATTCAGCTACATAACGTGATAATTATAATAAAATAAATAAATAAATGGACAAATGGTTATTGAAGTTGAATGAAGGGAATATGATGTTATTTTTAATTTCTTAGAAACTTTTGGACTTTAAATCATATAACCTTTTCAGGAGCAATGTAATTAAGTTCATTTAATATAAAGTGCCACCAGAATTTGAAATAAGAGTTAGATGATAAAAAATAAATTAATTATTTCGGCTAGGTCAAAAGGTAAAAAATTATTAAAATTTTCCAGATACAGAGTGAATTTTCGAAATTGTGAATTAAAATTAGGTGGTATAAAATATGTACCCCCGCCCATGAAAGGGTTAAATGTTATGATGTAAAAGATAACATGGTTATTTGTAAATTGTAAAATGATGTTAAATATTTTAAACTGGCACTTAAATAGGCAAGGAGAAGTGAATTTGGAAATACAAGTATAAAAATCGAGCTTCGAAGGGATGTTCGAGCACCAGACGAGCGAAAGCCTGTTTCCTAATAATTAAAGAAAGCAAGTTTAACTCAATTGAAGGCTATAAAAAACCATGTTGTAAAGGCAGAGACTCCGACTCCAATATATCATTGAAAGAGACATTTCAGTACAAAGAAGCAGACAGTCTGGGGCCTAACGGCTCGCAGCGGAACATCTCTCCTTTGTAGAAAGGTATGTCCGTTTCCCTTTGATGAACGTGGGAAGCCGCGTGCCTTGAGAACTTTCCCTTCGAGAAGAATTCAACGCGTCAGAGCCGATGATGGAATTTCGAGCGAATCAGGGCCTGCATCTGAGATTTTGTTTTCAGAAAAACACGCCCAATACGAACTGTAATTTTTACGATGAGAGACTGGAAACGACAGTTCACGTCGGAGTTTTGGAAAGGCAGGTATCCCAGAGCAGGTCGGGCTAGACCTCGGGAAAGGAACTGTTATTTTCTGGAAAAGACTGCAGAAGCGGTCACGGACTGATGAAAATCACTGTGGACTCTATCTGAAATTCCTTCCAGCCTTATACTGTAGAACCCACTATCTTATTGAAAACCATTTCATATCGAGGAAATACAGCAAAATATGTATATATTGTAAATTTCTAAAAATTAATCTAGTTAAATTAAAATTTGGAAAAAATATTAATTTCTTGTTCTGATTAGTCAAGTAAATAATTCTCGTCCACTCTACAAGATACTACAGACTAATAGAATAAAGAAAATTTGGTGGCAGCTCTATCGGATTACAGTATATAGAGAAGAGTGAATCTAAGCAGAAGCGAGGAAAGAGATTCCAGAATTCAGAAGAGATCCTCAGCGTAGACCAGGCAACAACGGAGGCAACGACCGGTTCCTAGTACGGAAGCAGCGTTACGAAGCCTTTCGACGTAGACGGGAGAAGCCAAACAGCGTACGGAGAGCCAGTCTAGAGCAGGAGTGACGGAGTGCCCTTTCAAAAGATCAAGAAGAGGAGCACCGATCCCTGGAGTAGTGGTCTTGTGCCTGCTAAAAGTGTGCTCAGCGGAGATGTGCCCACCTTAGATGAAAAACATCAGTAAAGGTAAGGATATTCCGTTCATTCTTGAGAGGCAATTAGTAAAAATAAAAAAATTGTTTGTCTTTGTATATTCTGGCAGAAAATTTTTAATGTTTGAGCGAAATGCTTAATGTCTAAAATTAACAGGTTAGTTAATTAAATTAAATGAAATAATTCATTATTTAAAAGTTTAGAATTGACAAAATAGTTAATTTGTTAAGAGAATTTTAAATTTATGTTGGAAAAGAAAATTTCCTTAACCTTGAAGAAAATTAAAAGGAAGTAAAATTGTAAAAGAAATTGAAATTTAAAAAGAAAGCAGAAAAAAAAAAGGGTTCTTGTTATCCCTAAATAGAAAATTCTGAAAATTAAGTAGATATATTTATTATAAAATGGAAGTTTGCAGAAAAAAAAAAACTGTGAATGATATATTTAAATTATATTCATTAAGAGAATTTTCAGAATTTTAAGTTGTGTGTATTTATGGTATAATCTATGGTTGCACAGTGTGAAAGAACTCCTTATTTTTGTGTATATTAATTGTTCTCTTTAAATTGCTTGTAAGCATAAGCTTAAATTGGGTAAAAAAATATTGCAAGATATTGCAGGAATCCGAAAGCCAAATTTGGTATTAAAGTGTGTATTATTTAGTTATTTATTTAAATTGTGCTTGTATTTGAAATTTTAAATAATTGCTAAATGTGTATTGCGAATAATTAGGAAATTGAGAATATTTAGTAAAATTGTGTTAGGAAAATTTCAAATCAAAAATCATGGCTGCTTTGCACGAATATTCAAAAGTGGATTTAAAATTTTTAGCAGAAGAATGGGAAGTAGATATTCTGCCCACCGATGGGACAAGGTCCATAATAAAAAAATTGAACAATCTGCAGAATTTAAATTAGAGGTGGCTTTGGCCCAAATTAAATTAATCAAGGAAGAACGATTAGCGCAAGAAATAAAAGAGGAACGTTTAGCCCAAATTGAAAGTGAAAAAGCACAGAGAGAATTCGAATTAGAACGTCTCAGGTTATCTCAAAGTATAGAAACGACAAGCTTAAACTCTAGCAGAGAAGATGGGAAATATACTCCCCCACTTAAATCTATTATTCATAAATTTGATGAGTTAAATTCTGACATGGCTTTATATTTAAATCTATTCGAACGTCAAGCGAGTAAATTGGGGTTAAAGAGCTCAGACTATGTAAATCAATTACTTGCTTTGTTACCCAGCAAATTAGCAGAACAAATATTAAGACAACCGGCGGATAAATTAGAAAATTTTGATTACATCAAAAATTATCTGTTAAATTATCGATTTAAGGTTGACGCTGAGTCATTCAGACAAAAATTTAACAACCACCAGCGATCAAGTGGAACGTCATTTCGAGATTTAGTTTATGACTTGGAAACATTCTTGTTAGGTCGGTTGGAAAAACTAGAAATTGGGGACTTTGAGAGCTTGAAGAAATTACTAATTTGCGACCAGATAAAAAAAAGGGCTAGCGCAGAGATGAAAGAGAAGTTTCTAGATTCTTGGGCGAAAGAGACTGATCCCGAAGAATTAGCAATTAAACTAGATGAATTTGAATCCGTTAGGAAAGCCATAAAGAAAAATTGGGTCGGTAAAGAAAAAGATGACCGAAAACCCGATAAAAATAAATTTACATTTTCAAAAGAAAACAAAGAAAAAAAGCCATTTAATTGGCGCGATAGGACAAAATCGCAGGAAAACAAAGGGAAAGAGAACGCCTATGAGAAAAAGAAAGAGATCCGATGTTTTTATTGTTCCGTTGTCGGGCACTACAAAACTAATTGTCCGAAATTAATTAAAGATCAATCAACAGCAGTTGTAAATCAGATAGGAATTACAGACGATTTAGGATCTTGTTTCGCACCTTATTTAGGGGAGGCCGAAATAAATGACGTCAAAATTGTCACCCTTCGTGACAGTGGAGCAAGCTTCGATCTTATAGGAAAACAATACATAAAACCGGAGCAATTAACCGGAGAAAGTATTTGGCTCAAACAGCCGTTGCAGAAAGAATTACACTGCCTGCCGATTGCTAGTGTTACGCTTAAGATTGCAGATATTGGGACTGTTAGCACGAAAGCGGCAGTAGTTGACGACTCACTGGAAATGAATCATTATCTTTTGGGTAATCAAACGCATGAAATTATCGAAGGCGCAAAAATGAAAAAACCAGAGTTAATCAACCAAGTAGTAACTCGCGCGAAAAAAAGGCAGAGCGAAAAAGAGGAGAGAGAGAGATTACGAGAATCCGAAACCACCAACGCAGTAGCAGAGATACGGGAAGAAACCCCTATTGTCATTCCCCCCTCTGAGAAAGAGAAGTCTCTAAGCCTTCTAGGGGTAAATAGAGAAAGGCTGAAAGGATTACAGCGTGAAGACGCGACTTTAAATCCGTGTTTTGAAAAAGCGAACAAAGGTAATTCCGAGTTCATTTTAGAAAATGAAATCCTTTTTAGACAATCTAAAACAAATCGCGGGGAGGTTAGAAAACAAGTGATTATTCCTGTAACACTTAGAAAAGACGTAATGGAATTATGTCATTCGAATGTTGGCGGACATCTCGGAGTCACAAAGACGAAAGATAAAATCTTTAGGTATTTCGCGTGGCCAAATTCGGTCAAAGAAATAGAGGAATTTGTATTATCGTGTCACCATTGTCAGGTGATAGGGAAACCTAGAGAGGTAAAGAAAGCGCCTATGAAAAGGGTTCCCATAGTAACCGAAGTGTTCACTCGGTTTTCCGCTGATCTAACGGGACCACTCCCTCTAAGTGAAAACGAAAATAGGTACCTTTTGACAGCTATGTGTTTGTCTTCGAAATATCCGGAGGCCATACCGCTTAAAGAAATCACTTCTCCAGCAGTGATAAACGGGTTCTTACGAATGTTTAGCAGATTCGGGTTCCCGCGAGAGATTCAATTAGATTTAGGAAGAAGTTTTACGAGTGAATTGACCGAGACCTTTTTCGAAAAGTTTGGAATAAAAGTGATTCATAGCTCCATACATCATCCCCAATCCCAAGCGATTGAGAGATTTCACCGCACCGTAAAGCGATTATTAAAAGTGTTATGCTTAGAAAACGGAGCAAATTGGGAGAAAAATCTTCCATTTGCATTATTGGTGTCGCGTACTACCGTGCATCAATCTACCGGATATAGCCCTGCCGAACTCGTTCACGGCAAAAATCTAAGAACTCCCGAGACAATAATTTTTGAAAAATTATGCGGAATCGAAAACGAGGAACAAACGCCCGTTACTGAATACATTTTTGATCTTATAAATCGGCTAAAAAAATGCCAAGAATTAGCTATTGAATCGATGGAAGATGCGAGAGAGAAAAGGAAGCTTTGGTACGATCGGGACGCAGTTGACCGGAAATTTAAACCGGGAGACCAAGTTCTAGTGGTTGCGACGTACAAGCCGAATAAATTTGCCGTAAGTTGGATCGGACCGGGTACAGTGGAGAAACAAATCTCGGAGACTAACTATGTTGTGAATATTCCAGGTAGGAGGGAGCCCTCTCAAGTATTCCACGTTAATATGCTGAAACCTTATAGACAAAGGGCAGAGATGATAAATGTTTTGTTTAGTGAAATCACTAGCGTGGATAATAAAGAAACAGATTTAGAAATAGTATATCCACACTCTGACCCAAATGTTTATGATTTCAACGAAATCGTAAGAAATGGAAATTTAGAAATGAAACATACTACCGATCAGATAGAGAAATTAAAAGGGGTTTTGGATCGCCACAGGGACCTGTTTTCAAATGATCCAGGGCGCACCGATCTAATCGAGCACGACATCGAATTAATTTCCGACAAACCGGTTAGAATTAAACCGTACAGAATGTCTCAAAGACAGACAGAAATTCTCAAAAGAGAGATCAAAAGAATGCTTGACTTGAACATAATCGAAATAGGGGAGTCGGACTATAGTAGTCCTTTAATTTTAGTAGAAGCCCCCCACAAACAGCCACGCCCATGTTTGGACTATCGCGTTTTGAATTCCATAACCAGAACCGAATATTTTCCAATACCGAACATCGAAGATCGTTTGGACTTAGTTTCAAGTGCTAAATTTATCACGCTTGTAGATCTAACGAAAGGATATTGGCAAATTCCACTGACACCTAGGGCGCAAAGATATGCGGCATTTTCCACTCCTTGGGGAAATTTTAGACCCTTAGTAATGCCTTTCGGATTAGTGAATGCCCCATATAGGTTCAGTAAATTTATGTCACTATTATTACAGGGCTGTGAAAACTTTTGCGTACCGTACTTAGACGATATCGCCATATTTTCAAAGACTTGGGAAGCGCATATGGAACATTTAGACACAATTTTAAAAAAACTAGAGGATGCAAAGTTGAAAATAAAACCTTCTAAATGTCAATTTGCGCAAGACAGCGTAACATACTTGGGGCACGTTGTAGGGAACGGACGACGGTCGCCCGCAGAAGCTAAAATCCAGGCAGTCTTGGATTTTCCGATCCCGAAATCTAAAACAGAAATTAGACAAATTCTCGGAATGGTAGGATACTACGCCCGCTATATCGAAAATTATGCCACTATTGTTGAGCCTCTAACTAGAGCGTTAAAAGGGAAAAATCGCAAAGAAAGCATAGAATGGTCCGCTGAAATGCAAAAAGCATTCGAGGAAGTAAAACGGAAATTAACAGACCAACCTATTCTTTATGCTCCGAACTACGAGCACCCCTTTATCGTACAGACCGATGCATCAGACTTAGGGGTTGGGGTAATCCTCGCTCAGAGAATAGAAAAGGAAGAGCACCCTATCTTATACTTGAGCAGGAAATTTACTGCTCCCGAAAGAAATTACACTACGACAGAAAAAGAGTGTGCTGCGATAATATTCGCTATAAAAAAGTTAAAGCACTACTTAGATGGACAAAAATTCACTATTGAAACAGATCACGATCCATTAGTCTGGTTGAAGAGAAATGCTGGGAAAAACCCTCGATTAATGAGATGGGCATTAACTCTGCAGCCATATGATTACACTGTAATACACCGGCCAGGGCGTGAGATAGCTCACGTAGACTGTTTAAGTCGAATGTAACTTTAAAAGCAAAAGAAATTTTTTGTATTGTAAATAAGCAAGTTAAATTTTCAAAATTAAAATTTTTTCTTTTTGGTGTTTTTAAATTAATCAGTATAATCAGGGAAGTATATATTTTAAGTGTAAAAATTATTAAGGTAGTGTTTAATTATTTTGGTTTTGTTGAAAAATCAACATTATATTTTTCTGGTAGATATTCCAATTTGTAGGGACTATTGCCTCTTTTAGAAGTGAATTTGAATATCCTAATTTCAGCTTCTTCTGATGAAAATTCGGCCCCAAAATGGCGCCGAATTTTTCTTTAAGGGGAGGGGAGCTGTAAAGGCAGAGACTCCGACTCCAATATATCATTGAAAGAGACATTTCAGTACAAAGAAGCAGACAGTCTGGGGCCTAACGGCTCGCAGCGGAACATCTCTCCTTTGTAGAAAGGTATGTCCGTTTCCCTTTGATGTTCAACTCAATTGAAGGCTATAAAAAACCATGTAATTAAGAGATTATAGTTTTACGCGTTGTGCATGAAATCTTAAAATTTTGCATATGTTATGATTTAGTAAGAGATAATTTTAACTCTAATTAATATTAGTTAGATTAGTTAATCTTAATTGGCGCTTTAATCACGAAATGTAACGCTTTAATCACGAAATGTAACGCTTTAATCACGATTTAATTCGATTGAGTAAAATTATTTAAATATATTTGTAAAATTTTACAGAAGTATATTGCTTAGCAGTTTAACATTACAAATTTCAAACTTTCAATAACTTTTGTCTTTCACTTTCTGAGCAATAAATTGTCTTTCGGGCTATCATATTTAAAAATTTTTTAAATATGATAACTTTTTTTTTTTCTTAAGCACTTTAAGAATATAATTAAAGTTAAATCTGCAATCTTCGTCAATTTTAATTGATTTTTAACAATTAACTGTTATTAAATGAACTATTATTCTCTATAAACAGAATAAATAAATTTTCTTAGACGTCATCGTATATCAACGGACAAAAGTGTACACATTATAAATTTTTTTATGCATGTTTACTGAAATGCTTACCGAGAGTTTCTGTAAATTTACAATAATTCTTAGTTAAAAGTTAGTAATCGAGATTTACAGTCTTTAATCTGTATTTTTATGTATTTTTAATATTTAGTTTCTCAATAAAAATTTAAAATGAATATCTCTATTTTAGAGAAAACGTTATAAGTCAAAAATATATTGTCGCCAATCATTAATTAAATTAATATTATTCATTAAAGTCAGAGCTACCAACATTTTCATTTATTCCTGAGCATTTTTAGCTCCACCTTTCCTTTATACCACTGTTTTTTATAGAGTAATTTTTTTTTTCTTTTTTTTAATCGTAGTTATACGTACGAGGAAAATATTCTTAAAGTGGTGCGAAATAAAGGCGGGGTTTAAAATGCTATGGAATAAATTAAAAAGTTGTCAACTATATTAAAATGAATATATAAAATAGATTTTTTAACATCTTTGCTTACTTTTCTCTGTAGTTTTACATAAGATATATGATTAACAGTAGTTTTCTGTTGAAATTTTTAACAGTGAATACATAAAATCATGTATACTTTATATATCTTTTTTTCTAAAAAATACTCTGGTCATAGTTCGTATCGTACAGTCCTTGAATTTTATTAATTTTCTGCACCAGTATCATTATTTAGCAAATTTTGATATTAAAAAAGCCCTAAAAGTTAAAAGGAATATATTGCATAAATTACTGGTGGGAGAGTCCTTGAAAAAAGGAGTGGCCGTATGAACCATGCTGGTAAATTTGTATAATGCATATCAGTTTTGTTATGCTTGAGTGAGCTTAACGTGATTGAAATGCACATCATTATCGTCCATACATTGCAGAATTCTTATATAAAAGAACTATAAAATTATTATACAGATTATTTTAAATATGAAACATGATGAAATATCTTAGCTGCCAGCATTTTAATTTATTCCGGAATCCGGAGTATTTTTAGCCCCGCCTTTATTTCGTACTACTTTATTCATAGAATATTTTTCTCCAATATATAACTACTATAAAATAAGGAAAAAATTACATTTAAAATGAAAATGGTATGAGATGAGATAAATGCTCCGAATAAATTAAAATCTTGCAACTTCAATAACTCTCAATAACATAGTCAATCTTGGATATCAATCCAAGCATTTTTATAGAATTCAGACAGACATACAAACAAGCAAACCAAAATTATGTTCTGAAACTTTATTGAAAAGTATGGATAAAGATTTTTAAAAAATCACACAATATATACTTTATTGATAAATTATTTTTTTAATTCGTAGTAGATATATTTTAATTTTCCAATTCAGGTATTAAAAAGTAAATCTTAAAATTTTTTGCTACTTTCAACAAAACTATAGATATAAAAATATATCATATGATTTATACTATCTGTTTTCTCACCGATTGATCCATTTATTTTTCTAAATCTAACATATTTTATTTATGGGATTTGAGATAAATTCTGATGATATACGTAAGGAGATATTCAGAACAATTACTTTTGAAATATCTACTGTACTGAAATATGTTTTCCCATTCTATGGATTAATGGATAAGAAGAAAAAATATTTCTTCCGTTATAGTATTTTTTCCAGATGAATCTTTTAATAAGTTTCCCAAGATTATTTTCCCCTTGGATTTAGAATTTCATCGAAATTCTAGAACATCTTCCTGGGAAGTGAAATAGCTTTGTTATGATTATTTTGTTGAAATCTAATCATCTTTATGGGGTGAAAAGCCTCTGATTCCCAAGAAATAAAGATCACTCGATTATTAAATCTAGTGAAAGATAAGAAGATTTCAAGTTCTTCAAAAGCAATCAGCTCAAATATCCAAATAACAAGACTTTAGTACTAACAGACAACAATACAGATGTTTAAATTATACAGCATCCGCCCAATAAATTAAATTTTGCATAATACGTCTCAAGTATTATGTATATATATGCACTGCTAAAAGTTGAATCTTATTATAGTATCCCCACGAAAAATTAAATTTTATATAATGCTTCTTAAATATTATGCATGTAATTACACTGTTAAATTTTGGATCTTATTACTGAAATCCTCATAGTACTCAAAGTAGCCCTGAATGAAAATTAGCTCCATTTAAAACATTGGATTTTTTCATTTTAATATACACACACTTCTAAATAAATATAACATGTCCTTATTTTCGGCACGCTGATCTTTTGAAAACTGATTGGACATGCTTTCATTTATGAGACAGCACTCAGTGAAATATGCTAAAACGCCATATGCTGTGCGCATGTGCTGCCGCCTATTGTTATCGAATGATGATGACGTCGCTAAGTGCTCATGTTTATATCCAGCATAGACGGAATTAAACTGGGAATAAACCGAAGTGGGTCTGAGCTCTTTATCGCTAAGTCGTTGGCCATCACAGTTACTCAGTGCTAATTTCTCAGATTACACATACTATCCGTGAGATGTCACTACTAAAGATTAATAAAAGTTTTGAATCTGAGGCTATGTACAATAAATTCATAGCTTTGATTAAATAACCATTGTCCTAAAAAATAAATAAAAGTCATAACCTTACATTTATAATGAACATAATCCATAAATTCTTAATTTTTTGCACTTAAGTTAAAATAACATTTAAAATTTCGGTAAGTATGTAATTTTTAAGAAGGTATCCATCCTTGAAACTGAGAAAAGCGAATATCCATTTTCAAGTGAAAATTACTCAGAAAAATAAGCATATATTTTTCATTTTCAAGAATATGTGTTTTAATTGCACAATCTATCACATTAATGGTGTATAATAAATATTTTGATATCTTAATAATATGAAAAATCTTGCAGGGAAAAAAAAAATATATGCATAATAATAATAATAATAATAATAACCCTCAGTATCCTTTAGAAGACGGCCCCTACCTACCTAATGAAGTCAAGTCGATGGTAACAAAAAACGGTCCATGGTTTCAGTAACCATTCACAGGGGTGAATAATCGCAAGATTACGTCATGGCAACATTATACCAAACACCTAAATGTCCCAGTGAAAATTACTATGTCTAGAATTCTTCGTTCAGATTCCAGAGACTTGCAATGTGACAAGAAATTCTTCGCTTTTCTTTAGATACTTTGTTTGACCTAGAGACCCTACATATAAAGAAATTGGACATTGACCCTCCAGTCGATTCGCTATGTCTCTTTTATGTGTTATATACGATACCAATACTTTCTGCAAATTTTTTGAATGGGTTTCTGCATGATTCTATAAAAATAAATAATACTGTTTCTTTCAATTCATAATAATAATAATAATAATTAATAATAAAAACAGACGCTGGCAAGAAAATATTATGTACTGGACGAATGAAGGGATTTTTTCACAAACATCAGCCGTTTTTGTTCAGATTCCAGTCTCTCTTCATTCAGGGTCCCTAGACCGACTCATCCGCACGGTCAAAGCTGCACAGAAACTGGTGCTCGCAGAGAACGCACCAGGATGCAATTTGGACTAATGTGTTTATCTAGCTTGAATTTGTCGAAGGGGAAAATATGATATTTGGTCAGGTAAAACATTGATAGTTGTAGAATATAGATAATAAACAGAATAATAATAAACAGAAATAGTTGCAGGCGGGAGGCTTTTAAGTAAACAAAAGATTATAGGTTTGATTTGTAGAGAAGGATAGGTACAGAAAAGACATACTTGTTTGTAAATTCCCTGAGCGAAACTTGTGAAATTCTAATGGTCATGAGAGAACTCAATTTTGGAATGAAATTTTGCATTGAGGGACGATTGTTGCTTAAATAGGGAGAAGTTATGTATGACTTTTTTTCAGAATTGGAAATTAGAAAATGAAATCATTATTAGATTCAACATGCCCGATGAACTGCAATTATCTGTTACGAGAATTTAACAACGAAGAATCATTAAACGAAAACAAGACACCTCTACATCTTTGGTACGAAAAGGAACTAAAAATAGTATTCAAAAGATTAAATAAGGATAAATTTTAAAATAATAATGAATTTAAGAAAATAAATAAATTTTGGTAATATCGCAATATTTGCTGTCTTCGTTTTCAGAAGGTGTATAGAAACATTTTTACAGTACTATTCAATATATGACAACAATGACTACAACAATAACTACAACAATGATTACAACAATGACTAAGACTAATAGTTGGTAATATAGGGCATAACTTCTTTGGATTGTTTGATTATAGATGTTAGGTGAGTGTTAGTAACTACAGTAAACAATAGCATTTGTGACCGGTGCGTTTAGCTCAGATATCGGCATGCTAACTCACGACTGCCTCTCAGAAATAAATTTTTCAAGATAATCTGTCATATTATGGGAACGGAACTAAATAAACCCGAACAAGATTCTGATCATGAAGGCCATTACAGAATAAAATTATTAATTTAAGCAATAATAATAATTTCCGAAAAGAAAAAGAACTACAAAAATAAGAAAAATCAGCATCTTTTTAACCGTGATTACAGTATCATGTTATATAATAGTAAAACCAACTCCACTTTGTTAATAATAATAATAATAATAAAAATAATAAATTACACTAAGGTCTACGATTTATTGTTTGATCATATTACATAATGTATCAATTAGACAAACTAGTTTTTGATTACAGCACTTTAAGTAATCAAGGAATGAGGAAAATGAGCTTTGAGTAGGTTCGCTCTAAGCACATAACATTTCGACTTAATGGTAATAATATCTATATAGCCTTTTTTTAATATATATTTAGCCTTAGGAAACCAAATCAAATATGGAAAGGCGATAGTTTTAGAAGTTTGAAAAGTTACTTGTACTTGTATTTCCCTCTCCGAACTGAATGAGTTTTATCATTGCTGTACTTGTGAAATAAACTCCACAGTTTTTACAAGGAAACAAAGTTTTGCATGTAGATTTTCAATATAATTAATAGATTTGTTCTATTTCTCATTTTTTTAGTTTGTTATCCTTAGTTACATGTATTCGAGGAATTTTGAATGTCAAGCAAGTGTAATTCAAGTAATTACACTTATCCCAAGAACTTCAACTACATCACTTATAGATTTTTATTATGCTTTTTCAATTCTGTCATTTGCTTTCCAATGAATCCTAATATTCTGATTATTATTATTTATTTATTTATATATATTTTTTTTGGTGGGGGGGAGGGGGGAGGAGCTTTTAAAAATCTTAAATTGTCAAGTTCTAGTTGCTGACGTACGGAAACTCTCTAACGAGTTGAGCTATTTAAAAAATTCAAAAAGTCCTGTATTCACGAAAGCTTTTACTATCTGGCTGTACTTATATTCTTATATACTAATTTTCTTTGTGTGTTTACACACAGAAAATAAGATTAAAAAAAAAAAAAAAAAGAAATAATTTAGAAATGCAAACTTTACAGTTGCAACTTTAAAGTATTACAATATTTTTTTAATATTAAGCATGACATATATATATATATATATATGTATATATGTGTGTGTGTCATATTAAGTATTACAATATTTTTTTAATATTAAGCATGACATATATATATATATTTATGTGTGTGTGTGTGTCATATTAAAATGGACGGTCACACATTAAAATAAATAAGTGCAGTTATGGCTTAGTTTATTTAATCAGTTCAGGGGGTTTACACCGCATATTCAGAAGGTGAACCTTTAAAAAACAAAACAAAACTGTCCATTGCTAGTTACATCCAAACCTTTTCTCCCAACTGAACTTTTCTCTTTCCCTGGAATTAGTTGAGACCCGTGATCGCGAGCGTTGTGATTGGCTTAGGAGGAGTACACAGGAGGAAGGACACAGACTTTTCTGGATTAAATTTACTTTGAATTGCACAATATCATAAGTAACAGTTTTGTTTCACCAGAAAATAAAATAAGTAAGTTTAAGAATTGAGAACAAGTTAATGAATTTGGAATTACTGAAATATTTAGAAAATAAATTAATGAAGAATTAATTAGGGAGCTATCATTGGATTAGTGGGATGTAGAATCAATTAAATTTGAGAAATGAAGCTCTAATTTTAAGGAGGGCTTTTAATTATATTTCAGATATATATATATATATATATATATATATATATATATCAAGTACCCTTTCTAGTTACTTACAACAAAATATTAGCGACTAGATTAGATATGATTTTTCCCCCCTCTCTTATCAGTAATATGAAAATGGACTATTTTTCAGAGAATCACCCATATGAATTAAGTAGAAATGTGTCAAATGCACAAATGCAAAAATGTGGAGCAGTTTTATTTAAACACATTACCACACATTTACATTAGAATAATTTATAATAATTAATATAATTAATAACCCTTTAATTAATATATGGTTCTGCCAACATTTAAATTTTCTAATAAGATTTATTACTATATTAGAAAGTCTCCGTCATGACTCTAAAGCCGTCTGAGCATATCTTATGCTAATTTTAGATATGGTACAAAAGACATGGCCACATATCAATAGTTTTCATTTCCAATGCGATGGCCCAATAACACAGTACAGAAATAAAACAAACTTGTACTTGCTAACATATTTTGCTAAAATCTAGGACTTAACCAGTGGCGGATCCAGAACTTAACTTTTTTTTTTTTTTTTTTTTTTTTTTTTTTTGGGGGGGGGGGGGGGGGGCTAAGATTTTTTAAGATGTTATTCCAGATCAATGAAAAGTTTGCAATTGTACTATTCAATTGGGAATGTCAGTACTTAACCCCTTAACGCGCGCTGTCCTCGCTGCGAGGACGCAAAATTTAAGATCCAGCTGCAAAAATTCATCCCGGAAATTTTTTAGCAAAAATTTGAAGGACAGATTAAAACAAAAGCAGACCCGCTTGTCGCACATGGCACAGGCATTACTGATGTTCAGACTTTATATAAAGTATTGACAAACTCTGGACTTGAAGTTAAATTGTTCGAAATATTCAGTAAAGATATTGAAGCTATTGATGTATAAGCTACACAAAATTTGAAACCAATACCAAATACGACGAAGTTATGACAAGTTATATGAAGTCTACATCTTCAAATACTCTTGGTCTCCCTACCCTTTCGTATTTTGATTGTGGAGGAGTACAATGCAAACATTATTAACCAAACCTTACTGTCCTTCTCTTTCTTACTGTCCTCCACTATATAACTTTTAGTAAATAGTTTTAAATTTGTCTGCTAATATAATTAATCCATTTTCTAGATACTCAGCTTATACTATATTTAAAAAATTATAATACTTTGAACCTATTTTCCATAGCTATATAATTGTAAAACTAAATAAATCAACACAAAATTGGAAAAATTGTTACATTGTAACATTTATGGCAGTGTTGGGGGAAAAAGTTATTTCACAATAGTACATATTTTATATTTACTACATTTTAGTATCATGTAGTTTCCAACATTAAGCATAATATGTGCAGGGTTTACATAATAGGAACCGTTCCGTTACAGACTTTAAACACCATGGGGACGGTAAGAAAAACTGGATACAAAAGAGCAGTATGTTTTGTCAGTTAAATAAAATGCCTTCATGAATGATCGCTGGTGAATATTTTTTAGAAATTCTGAAGCATTAATAAATATTTACACGCACATTTTATGTCACTTCCTTAAGTTTTTTTTGTAATAGTTTCATTGATCTGAAAGTTTAAATTATGGTAGAATTGCCCATATCCAGACATTTTTACGATGCTTAGAAAATGGGTTATCTCGATGATAAATCAATCGAAGATGGTATATTTAGTGACATCACAATGCAGTCATGTTTTGCTATATTTCTATTGCTGAAGAATTAAAGTATGAGTAATTCGCACACGTATACATACATATATATATATGTATATATACTAAATGATCCAAAAGTCACAGAAAACTTAAAAATATATATTATTTAAAAAATATTGACTGTAGATCTATGCGGTTTTCACTGAAATGTACAGAAAAGCATGGGATTTATTTTCATATGGAATAAGAAAAAATATTAGTTACATTTTTCACCAACATATCGTGATGCATTTGCAGCATCATCTCACATTTTAAACAGATTCGCCTGATCAAATGATGTAAAATTTTGAATGCTGAAGCTTTTATTCAAAAGAATTTCCAATGTGCAACATCTGATGGTTTTTATAATGAGTAATGGCCGTCACACTGAGCATTTATAGTCCTAGTTACGTTGTTGAATGTACTGTGCCACTGTTAAAAAGTAATTTTACAATTTAAGCGCCACTTGACGAAGAAAATTTAAACTAATTTTCTAATAAATCTTCTGTTACCTAAAAAAAAAAAAAAAAAAAAAAAAAAAAAATCCCATGTCTTTCTGTGCATTTTAGTGAAAACTGCTTAGTGCTACGGTCAATACTTTTTGAATAATATATCTTTTATTTTTTCTGTGACTTTTGGATCACCCAGTATATGTATTTAGAGTAAATCTCACTGGATTAGCAACATCGATTTTGAAAAAAAAATTATAATAATGATAAAATGTTTCTATGTGTGTTTCTATTTTCTAATATATATTTTTTTAAGGGTAAATAATTAAAAAATACTAGTATTCTGTTAATTAATAATAATAATAATAATAAAATAAAAAAAAAATATTAAAGTTATAAAAATATTATTTTATTTATTTAATTAAATTAAAATATTTATTAAATTCAATTTTTTTTTTTAATTTTGAAAATAAATACAAAAATTATGATCACGCAAAACAGAAGGAATTTTCGTACGTACTACGACAGGTTGAAAGTTATAAGATCTCTTTAAGTTGTTAGTGACTGGATGGTATTAACTTGTTTGATATACTTTACCTTTTCATAAATGATCGGATAATCTCGATTTCAGACATTTTTAGAAATATCTCCAAAAGTTCTAGACAAATCATCTTGAAACTTCAGAAGTGTGAAGAACATATTATACCTGATATATTTCAGTGAAAGTTTTGCCTCGAATGTGAAAGGGGGACCAGTAAAGAAAAATGAAAGTGTTTGGCATCACCCTGTAAAAAGTAAGGCTTGAAATGCGATGTGGAGCTTTCACAATTCTTTTGGCACACACATCCAGAGGGACGGATATTTTTGAAAAATACCAAAATAGTATTCAGTACATCTCAGAATATGTAAATGAATCGAAAAACGGAAGTTGGAACTTTTTATGAATCCAATTGTTTACTCTGTTTAACATATTTTTTTTTTTTTTTTTTTTTTTTTTTCAAGACAATTATATTTAAAATAATTTTCTCTAAGGGAAAACATTATTTTACAATAAAATAATCAATCTATTAGCACAAACTAAAGAGCCTTTCAGCATTGACAACCAGATGATGACCGAAATAATAGCTTACAATTTTCAACGTTCACTAACGTAGACATTCCTGACATGATTTTGAACATTAATATTAGATTCGGAAATTCTTTGCTAATGAGTTATTCTAATTACTCTAGAGCCTTCTGCACGCAAGACAAATGTTTCATGCATTGGAAAATAACATCAAAATGCACCGAATGAGGAGATGTAACAAAAATGACCAAACTAAGGAGATGGATTTTTTTTTAAATTTTTTTGCATGACGTGTCATCGATAGATAAGTAATCTTCTTATAGTACTTCCTTTCGTGCGAAAATTGTGATAATCTGATAAAATAATAAAATAAAATATATATATTTATACAGTGCGTTAAGAAATTATAAGACCACAACCGTATTGGTGCATTTCTGAAGAGAGCATAATATGCACATTTTTAGTTGCGTATTTAAAATTGATAAGAAAACGCATCCTAAAAACTTATTCATTTTTCTAAAAATTAAAGACAGTGACTGTTAAGAAATTATAAGTCCACCTGAGAAAATTAGCATATTATACATGACGTCAAACTCAATATGAAGGTTTTAACACGATGCCACAATTCATCGATCGAAGTTACTGGTGAGTGGTGGGGGCCAGTCGCTTTTCAACGATTAAACAGTCATTTTCATTGGTGCGAGATCAGGAGAACGCGCTGCCCAAAGCAACAGTCGAACACATTCGGCATCAATGAAGGTCCAGACAATATCAACAACTTGCGGTCGTGCATTGTCCTGCTTAAATGTTGCGCTTCGGAGGCCTTGAACATAGGGCAGGGCTATGGGCCTTAACTCGTCAGAAATGTAATGGCTGGTATTCAGAGTGGCGGAAATGAAAACAAGAGGTGAACGGGGCGTGTATCCAATGGTACCACATACCATCAATCCAGGTGGTGACTCAGTATGCGGCTACCAAAATTCTGATTACCCTCAAAACTGCATCACTGATATGGGCGCCATTAATGTGTGATCAACGATGAACCTGGGCGCAGGAATGGCGTGAAGACACTTTTCAGACAAATCACAATCCTGTTTACAGCATCAAGATTGCCTTATCCATATTTAACGGCATTATGAATAATGCACATTGCCTGCTGGGATTCGACATCATTATACTGTCCATCATTTGCAATGATATTATGGGTTCCCATTGGATACACGTCTCGATTACTTCATGTTCGTATTCCTGGCACTCTGAACAGCGGCTATTAAATTTCTGATGAGTTAAGGCCCGCCTCTCTGCCCTGTATTCGAGGAATCCGTAGCGCAAAATTTAAGCAAGATAATGCACGACCGAAAGTTGTTTGTATTGTCCGGACCTTCTTTGATACAGAATGTGTTCGACTGTTGCTCTGGCCAGCGCGTTCTCCTGATCTCGCACCAATGAAAATGACTGTTTAATCGTTGAAAAGCGACTGGCCCTCCATCATTCACCAGTAACTTCGATCGATGAATTGTCGCATCGTGTTGAAGTTTCATGAAGTGCTCTACCCGTACATGTCATCCAATCGCTGTTCGATTCAATGCCTAGACAGATATGTGCTGTTATTGCTCACAGAGGTCGCTACTTTATGTACTGTTTTCACAGTACATATTACTCCAAATTTCCTGAAATTTTAATCAATTGTTCTTCCTACTATAATGTATGTGTCCAACAAATTTCATTCCGTTATTATCATTCCTTCTTGGTGTTGCATTTTCAATGTCGAGCAGTGTATATTCAAACATCTTTTACATTTCACCAACGGCTGTATGTAGCGGGATTTGGTCATGGTTTTGAATTGTTTAAAATAGCCGTCAATTGAAATATATTTATTTAAACCTTTATTCTTTTTTTTTTTTTTAAATTCATTTAATTATTGTAACCAGCGAAGCTTACTAGGTAAGCTGCCGCTGGGGGCAGATCCTCCCCCCCCCAATTACGTAAAAGTAGAGTGTTTTCATGTGATTTAAGATGCATTTGGCGTATTACATTATAGAAGAGAAGATAAATCTATGAAAATTAATACAATCTCATACAGAACAAGAAGTATATGAAAATGGTATACAATTTGTATGAAGAATCTTATTCTCTGCTAATTCTGTTAATATTGATCTTAGATGTAAATAAAATAAAATATAGAACACAACCTGAGAATAAGTACTTTGTATAGTACGCAAACTGTTGTTCATAAGCAATTGCGATTTAAATATAAAAGTGCTACCTCCATTTTTTTTGCCCGTGTCGAAGCGGTCATCCCATAAACTTTTAAATTGAAGTCTATGAGTAAGATGTTGTGGCAGGCAATAGGGACACAAACCCGAGATTCCGAGAATATGAAAGACGTTGCCGAAGGCAGCAGTGATCCAAAGCAGAGTTTCGAGCAATTTTTTTTTTAATTTTTTATTTATAAAGTGATAAAAAATAGTAATTCATTTTTTATTCATTTTTATTTTTATTTATAGTTATATTTAAAATACTTTAAAACATGTAAAATTAAATTTTATTTAAAAAATTTAAAAAATATTATCCGAAGCTTTTCGCTTTGAAATTCCAAAGCATCATCAGCGATTTTTATTACTGAATTAAAGGAGGATTTATTCATTTAACCACCAGTTTATCGCTCATGGATATATATGGTTACTGAGCTGTTGTTTTTTCCGCATTACACTTATAATTAAAAATTATATAATTGCAAATTTTTAACCTATTTTTAATGTTTGAAAATCTTAAATAAAAGTCATAATGGTTATAACCGTATGTACAGTTATATTTTTGATGTCAAGTTGAAATAAGCATTATTTTAATACATTAGAAAAATCGTGCAGGAAAAACAACATTACAATTTTGCCGTTTTAAAAGGCGGTCAAAAGGCAGTTATATAGTGACCAGCGAAGCGGGAAGCCTTCTAGTCTTTTTATAAATAAGGGTTTATAGTGAATAACAGATAGAAATAGACATACAAATACACGTATATGAATTGACTGTAAAACCACATCCTTTGTTTAAATATTATCGAAACTCAACAATACTTAACAATACATTCTAAAAAAAAAACAATTTTATACTGTTGAAAAGTGGAAATGGCTCTAAAAATTACAACACTATTTGAGAAAGTCAACAATGGGGAATATTTTTATTTTAAGATGATACAACAATGAACTTTTTGTAATCATAGAAGGGTGGAAGATTAAGTTGCTTCAATTCTGATTACCTTTTGGTTAAACTTATTTTTTCCAAGTATAATTGCGTTTGAGTTCTTAAAACGTGTGTTAATAATGGAAACATTTGTTAAAAAATATCAATTTGAAAAAATAAATGTGAAAAGTAATGGTAATTTGGTCAAAGTTATAGACTATCTCATAAAGAGAAATTACAGCTATGAACAGATCATAGAACAAGGAGCCGTTGGTGTCGTAATTAAAGAAGTTAAAGAGGAAAGATCTGGTTTAAAAAGAGCTGTTAATACAGTGGCTAAAGATCGTGCAAAAGTTGGAGAAACCGATATATGAGCCACTCTCAAAATGAAAATGTGCTTAAACTCATACCATCTGAATTTTTAGAAGAAGCTGACTCCTACTTATACATAACAGAATACCACCTTGTCACTTTTGGAGATGAAATGCTAAAAATGTCAGAGGCAATAGATCCTAATGGATTTAACTCAGCCTTGAAATGACTAAATGAAATTATTGAAGCTATATCGTATCTACATAAACAAAATTTGTCTCATAATGACTTGAATGATAACAATGTATTAATAACACGGAGAAAAAAGTTACTTATAATCGATTTTCGATATTTGGCTCCCTGTAATAAGCTTATTCAAAGGTTAGTATAAATTTAGATTGATACCAATTTTCTAAGCACTATTAGTACCACTATTTTAAAATATTTTTCTTTTGCTTATTTAAATTAGGAAATTCAATCTTCAAATACAACAAATTTTTTCTGCAAAAATAGTGGTATTAAAAATGCGTAGAAGCTGGCAATTATATAATTGAAAGTTTTTTTTTTTTTAAATTTTGTAAATGTTAAAGTTGTTGAGTTTATTAACGTGATTTAAATCCCCCAAAGTAATGAGCATAATCTTGGGGTTGTTTAGATGCTAATAATATTAATGTTTGATTGCGCATCAGTAATCAGGTAACACACCAGGAATTTTTTAATAATATTATTCAATCTTATAAAAATTTTATATATTAGCTTTAAAAAATTAATTTTTATAATGTACAAAATAAAGCAAAACATTCCAAACACTTTAAAGTAAATTGTATTATATTACAATAAATTGATAAAAATTATGCTTACAACAACAGTAATAATGTAAAATAATAAATAAGAATGAAGTAAAAAAGGTAATTTAACTGTGATTATTAATATGCTGTGTTACATTATCTGTTATATTTGTAACACTAATGAGTTATATGGTTTATTTTACCATGTTTTTATTAACTTCGATTCTTGTTTGTTTGTCCGTACAAATCTTGCAGTATATTTTTAACTAACTTCCCTACTAGCTAGACATTTGAAACTTTCACAGTAGCTCAGAACCCGGTGACAACACAATACTTCGAAGTCAGATTTTCGAAGTTTCGAATAGTTTTCTTTTAATTAATTAAAATGTGAAAATAATAAGCTCTCAATAGCAATAAAATAGCCATTAAAATATTAGCTATAATTTAATTATTGCCAAAAAAAAAAAAAAAAAAAAAAGAGTTCATTTTCTTTCGACATAAAAATGAATACATTTAATTCAACGTAAACGTTAAAAAATTATTAAAAGTTAAATTATGTATCTCACAAAAATGGACGTCAGTATAACTTTAAAAATTTTATACACATTGATAAGGGCTAATGCAGTTCACGATGCTAATATACGTTGTTCTGTAAGGAGTAATATTTTATTTTTAAAACCAACTTTTTTTTTCACTATTATTATTATTATTTCACTGAACTGAGTCCGCGTGCTTAAATATTGCTTAAATATTATTTTTTATCATCTCGTATTTTATTAATGATTCATCAGAAAATTTAAAAACATGGCATATAGAAAGTTTTTTTTAATCTTATAATTATTTTACCATGATTTTATTCACTTCTATTCTTGTTTGTTTGTTTGTCCGGTACAAATCTTACAATCGAAGTTTAACTAACTTCCTGATGACATTTGAAATTTTTACGACAGCTCAGCACCCGATGACAACACGACTTCGAAGTCCGATTTCGAATTTTTGATTAGTTTTCTTATAATTAACTAAAATATGAAAATAATAACATCCTAATAGCGTTAAAATAGCCATTAAAATATTAGCTATATCTTAATCGTTGCCATAAAAAAATTACGAGTTCATTTTCTTTCGATATAAAAATAAATACATTTAATTAAACGTGAACGTTAAAAAAATATAAAAAGTTAAATTATGCATCTCACAAAAATTGACGTCATTATCACTTTAAAAATTTTATGCACATTCATAAGAGTTATATGATTCATAAGAAAATTTAAAACATTGTACATAAAAAGTTTTTTTTTTTTTTTTTTAAATCTTATAATTATTTTTTATTATTATTTTTTCTGTGTGTGTGGAATCAAAAGTATAAAAGTGACATATTAATGATAAATCAGAATGCAGCGTTATAAGAGAGAATTTTGAGCTTGATAGATTATATAAACCTTTAGTAATATTTTAATTGATACTTTAATAATAAATAATAATAATACTATAATATATATATAATACTATAATACTATAATACTATATTAATAATAATACTATAATAATAATATTTTAATTGATATTTTAAAATATGTTTGATTATTTATTTAAACAGATATTTCTTTTAAATTTTCTGTGCTTCTGATCAGTTTTTTCTTTATGACAATGAAATAATATAAATTTTGTGTCGAAAGTACATTGATTTAGTCATATCTATATGCTTTATTTAGATAGAAAGATAGATAGGTGCATGCAAAAGGAAGCTGCGTGCGTGTGCAATTAATGCGTTGCGCATTGCATAAAAGCAAAGCAAAAGAAATAAAAAAAATAATGATAACGTATTTAAAATCAAATTATTTTTAAATATAGCAAAAGAAATGTAATTTTAACTATTCAAATTCTTTCATTACCTGAGAATAATTATTTTTCATAATATGTATATACTAGCTGACCCGTCCGGCTTCGCATGGATGAACAAATTTTAGTTAAAGATGGATTGACATGTAAAAAATCCAGAAAGATATCAGTTTATATGTTATAGTAAGGCAATATTATTAACTGAAAAGTCAAAATATAATTTTACAATTATTATTATTTTTTAATTAGTTGTTAAATGGTGGCAATTTTTACTTAATGTTATTTATTTATTTATTTATTTATCTCATAAAAAAAACATTTCTTTACTCATGAATAAAAAATATTGAAAAATAAACCTATGACATGAAAATGTTTATGATAAAATTGACGTAAAAATAGCTTTAATTATTTATTTGTTTGTTCATCTCGCAAATATATTTATTTTTTTCCATAATTCATGGTTATTTTAATAATGCATATTAAGGGAGAAATCAGTAATATGAAGCAATATTCGTACAATATATACTATTACACAACCTGGTGTGAAACAACCACACGACTTCCATTACCCACTATTACACGTATTATATACAATTTTTTGGAGATATTATATGCATTTTTTGAGATTTTTCCAGTAAGAGAAACTTGATACACGTATGACACATACAACAGAGCTTACATAGCTAGTTAAAAAATAAAGGGGAAAAAATAGATAGTTATTTTTTTAAACACGAATTTCCGAGATCTAAAACTGAACTACCTAATCCGAATGACCGTTTATATTCCTGTAATAAGCACGTAATACTTGAGAAAGGTTATCTAAATTGTATTACTGAAACAATTTTCAAGAAAACGTTAGAACCTTTTTTGAGATATCAACTTTTACCAAAACTTAGCATACTCAATTATTGACCTAAAAACAAGAATTACATACAAAAGGATATTTAATGGGAAGTTAACACAGCGAGTTTGGAAAAAATCCGTACAGGCGTTTTTAAAGGAGCGTACTTGCGACATCTGAAATTGAGCTGTTCATAGAGGGTGCCTATCAATTTTCCTGAACTAACCAACTAAACCATTCAAAAGGGCATCTAACAGTTGTTTGCAGAGCAACGTTGAAGAAAATCGTTAGATCTGTTTTTGTGATACGGGCTTACGGTCCCATTTCCGGTTTTCGATGATCCAATTCTGCTGTTTCAATTTTTACGAAAATTTGGAAAATTTATCTGTACTCCAGACCTGAATCAATTGTGAAGTTTCGTAGTTCTATCTTTATTAGTCTCGAAGATATGACAGCTAGAAGATTCCACACATACGTACACACATACACACACACTGACCCATTGCCAAAAACTACTTTTTTGGACTCAGGAGGCCTTAAAACGTGTAAATCAGGTGAAACTCTATATCGAATTTTTGGACCGAGTATAATACTTCCACTACCTATGGTAGTGGGATAACTGAAGTAAAAACATAGATCTCGTATTTAATACGAAAATATACAGATTTTCGTATTGCGCTTTCGATCGCCAAGGACGACAGATATCAAATCTATGCTTTGTTTTCAATTAAAATATTGAAAATTTGAATAAAAAATTTATTTTACCAAAATTTATTATAGCCTCTAGCACTTAGAGACAGTGTTACTTTTGGTTAGTTGAAAATAAAATCGGGTTTTTAGTTCTAGCGATCGTTCTCATCATATACATATAAATCTTTCCTCTTTATATATTAGCATAGAGAATAGATAGATTAAATAGGCTTCTAATCAACATAATGTAACTCAAATAATTAAATGATATTTGTATTTCAGTTATGGCTGTATGCGCTATGTATATTGAGGTACTTGTCATAACTGTTAGTTGCTAAAAATAGTCGCCAAATAAATTTAAACTTCTCAATTATTCTTTTAAAAAATGCATAATGAAATGCAGATGATTTTTTTTTTAATTTACTTTTTATATTATTATTCGCTCGAAAATATATTTTATTAAAAGTCGAAAAATAAATTAACTCGTAATTTTTTTTGGCAACAATTATAAATTAAAATAAATAATTTAATAAAAGTTTGTAAGTTGGAATTCCTAATTTTATTTTATTTTTATTTGCTTATTTATTTTCAAATTCTAATTTCGTTTACACACGTCAGTTTAAACCGTTTAAACATTAATGCTTAGATTATTATATCATATCATATCATATCATATCATATTAAGTTATATTATCAGAAAAATTAACACTTTTAACGCTATAATGACGTCAGATTTAACATGTAAATTTAACATTTCGCAAAGGTTTATATGAATTTCAATTTAATTCAAGTGCAAATATATTTCTTTTCTTTTCATGTCAAGATATTTTGAAAACAAAATGAACATGTACTAAATGTTTCTTTTATATTGGCAGCAGCTAATTTTTTTAATATTTCATTATTTCCATTTCTATTATGGCTTTTATGGGGATTTTAATTAAAATGCTTAGATTTTAAACTAAAATTTATTTTATCAAAATTAAATATAGCCTATAACAATCAGGCATACTGTAGCTTTTGGTCAGTGAAAGAATTTTTAAAATCGGTTCAGTAGTTTCATAGATATATATGTACCAGTAAGTCTCATCGCGTTGGACAAAACAGCTTGAAATCATGCGCTTCATTTGATATATTAATGACCCCTTTAATTATAAATCGATTAATATTGGTTGGTTGGTCGGGTTTTACGTTGCACTAGTGCTGCGCAATGGGCAATTGGCGACGGTCTGTAACTCACCCCAGAGGTGGTCCGAAGACATGCCGTCGCAATTTTGATCCTCCGCGGAAGGGGGGATTAGATGGGAAGGAACAGATGCGAGATTGCGTACGCAAAATAACAACAGCAATAACTTAACTTTTATAAATTTTTCTTTCTAGTTACGGCGCACTACTACTATGTAGATGCCCAGAAGTTCCCAGTATTAAAACTAGGCACTTGAAAGTTGATGGTAAGAAAGTAGATGTTTGGCCGTTTGGAATTCTGTCGTTTGAAATTTTTACAGGAATGTGCCTTCTTGGAGAAACCAGTATACTGAAACGGTCTCTGACGTGTTGGTTTACAGACATCTATCCAATTTGGAGGTTAAAAAAAGAAAAAAAGAGAAAAAAAAAAAAAAAAAAAAAACGGTTTTTTAAATGCATTTATTAGAACATCTAGAAATTTCAAGCAGATTTTATTTTAACTAAATACGAATAAAAAACAAATAATTTTAATAATAATAATAATAATAATGATAAAAATACCTTTAGAGCTAAATGACGTCCCTTTTAAGGGCGTATCAGACTCGACGACTTTACAGGCGATTTTAGAGCCAACCACTGATTAGCGCCGATTTTCCGGAAAAAATTGTCTCTACTCCCAGTGTGATAGCGCAGACCGAAGTTGTCCAACTTTTTCAGAGCTGCCTTGATAAAATTGTCCGTATACTCAATTTCTCCTTGGATTCGTCCAATCAGGATGCGTTTTTTTGATACGTCATATTTCCAAGATGGCGGAACACGGGAATCGCTTCAAGTGGAGGTTTGAAGAAGAAATATTATCGTTAAGCACATTTATTTTACCGTTAAATGATAAGAATTTTCAATTAATCGTTTTTATTTCCGTATGGCGTTATGACAGTAGTTGTAAAAAAGATCAAAATAGAAATAATAATGCGATATTTTACACAAATGAAAGGGTATTTTAACGCTAATCATTGCGTATTTTATTCGCGCCAAGAAAAGTGATAAGCGTCAGAAGTTAGTCTTCTTTCATCCAACTTTTTACCCGACTATTGTAACCTCTACGGTGTTTTCGTCGAGGAAAAATCGGCGCTAAAGTCGGCTCAAAAATTGGTTGTTCCTAAAGTTGCTGAATCTGATACGCCCTTTACCTTGCAAATTTAATTTTTCACAAAGTTTTATATCAGTTTTAGTATTTACGCTTGAATTTCTTTTCATTAAAAAAAGTTTAAAATAAACTCGTAAACTTTTTTGGCAACAATTAAAAATTAAAATAAATTATGTATTTTTGTCTAAAAAAGGGGCTTCTTCAACTTTTTCGATACTGATTATTATTAATTTTCTCTCCATTTCTTTTTCTTTCAAAATAAATAAATAAATAAATAAATAAATAAATAATAACAATAATAATAAGAATAAGAAAAAAAATAAGAAAAAAAACTTTGATGTGTCCTTGCACAGGAACTGCAAATGGAATACACACCTAAAACGATACAGCTAATTCCGATGGGCTCATGCATATGTGTATCAAGTTTCAAGTCAATAGCGTAATTTTTGTGGCCACTATCGCACTACATACAAACACACAGACGGAACCCAAAACCTCCTTGAGTGTCAACAGAGGGCCTCCACTGACGTTTCGACAATTATTACAATTGAAATTAGTAGAATTTTGCAAATGTGTCGTTATGCATCAGATTCCTCTATCAATGTTCTTTATAGGGAAAAAAAAAAAATGTCACCATCATTTTTTTATTTATCGGGTCTTTTTCACTCATAATTTTTGCTATTTTACGGTGATGTATGTATGTGTATTTGCGTATGTGTGTGAGTGAATACAATAAAGTCTAAACGCTTTTATCGACTGAGCTAAAAGTTGGTAGGTATGCTATAGGTCACCGTCGCATGAACTATACATATTTCTATGAGTCTAGCACTTTTATTTATTATTTTACATTATTTTTTATTTATTATGATAATACAGACGATTTCCATGTTAGAGAAGTAAAATAATACTAAACTTATATATATATATATATATATATATATATATATATATATATTAAAAAAAAAAAAAAAAAAAAAAAAAAAAATGTTGACATTATTCTCAATATTACATAATTTTTTTTTTTTCTGTTTGTTACAAATGAAAAAAATCGATAACTTTTTTTTTATTATCGCAGATCGATGGTTCAACCATTCGTTTTAAAGGTATTGGCGAGCTCTTTTGAAAGACACCCATCATGAAAATTTACTCCCCTCGAGGGGGGACTTACCAGCGAGGCCCCTACATACACAAAAAAAAAAAAAAAAAATCCCTGTTGACTATCTCTATTACAAAAAATATATATTCGTTTCATTTGGTTTAGTGCAGCCTATAGATGTTAAACTCTACTTACCTGCAATTTCCCCCATAGACGTAATGTATTTGAATACTTTTGAGTGTCCCTGTGCACGAACCATTTGCTTCATCTCAATGAAAAGCTTACTGTAGCATCCCTGTATGATATACATTTAGAATGCCGAGTTTGGAATTTCTGCTACTATTTGTTCTTGAGGTATGCTGATAACATACACACAGACATACACACACACACAGAGACCATTCGCTAAAAACATGATTTTCGTATTCAGGGGACCTCAGAACATGTAAGTATAACAAAAACTCGAGTTCGAAAATTTGACCCTAAAACAATACTTTCTCGACCCTATGGGTAAAAGAAAGTAATAATAGCAACCACAGAGGTTGTTTAATTGAATGTTGCATATTTATTTTTAAAATAGCGAAAATTTATTTATTTTTTATTTCATTTTATTTTATTTTTTAAGCAAAGGTTTTTATTCTTTACTAAAATAAAATAAATAAATAAAACTACACTGGCATGTGTATTATAAAAAAAATAATAAGATAATAAAATACAAAAAAAAAAAAAAAAAAAAAAAAAAAAAAAAAGTGATGGATGGATGGAAAGATGTTTGATTAAAGAGGTAAGATAATGGTGTTTGGCTGGCTGGGCGGTTGGGATGCTGAATTAATAAAAAAAAAAAAAAAAAAAAAAAAAAATGGAAGCTTTGTTGCATTTAATTTAATTGACAAAATTTATTTATTGGACGTAAGCTAAATTTTCACCTTTAATTAGAAAGCTTTATGAATTTATATCTGCTGAAATACTGTTTATTCTAATTGCAGTTCATATACTTCTTCTTCTTCTTCTTCTTTTTTTTTTTTTTCAAGGTTGGGTTATTTTTTTGTGTATTTTGTGTAATATTGTTTGCCAAAAATTAAAACCTTGAAATTTTCAGCTCAATGTTTCAATGTTGGGATGGCGACTTCCGATGAATTACCTCTACATTCTGAGCCTTCTATTTTATTTTATTTATAATTTAGTTATTTTATTTTATTTATTATTCAATTATTTGTGACCTGTTCCTTAAGTACATTATTTTTTTTCTTTCTTTTCTACAGATATAAATATATTTTTACTTTTATTTCTTTTTTATTTCTTTTCTTTTCTTTCTTTCTTTCTTTATTGTTGTTGGTCAGTTCAAACAGAAAACTTTTCATTAAAATAACTCCTCATTTTTTTTGTTTCTATAATTTTGTGGTTTTATTGGAATTAATTAAAAATGAGTATTTTATTTTTCAAATCTAAATTAAAAAAGTAAAAAAGAAAAAAAAAATCTCACAAGTAAACCTTCTCTCCTTTGATACCGGTTTTCCGGAAACCTATATATTTTCTGAAAGCTTATGACACAAGTAGAAAAACTGTGAAATCTTAGGGGCAGAGGGATCAGCGTTTAGGAGTTATAGGACATAAAATGTTGGAAAGATGACACCAAAAGTCGCTAAAATGTTCGTTTCACGTATTTATATGAACTAATAATATGGTAAGAAGGTGGAGGTATCATTATAAAGGAAGAAACAACTCGTTGAAAAGAAACAGTATACGTTGGGATACTTGCTACTGACTTCAAACGAAGTCCATTACAAGAGACAATCAATGTACAATTCACCAAATAAACAGTGAGACGGGCAGAAAGACAGTTCACAATGGGCACATTTTACAAAAGCGATAGCCGCACATTTGCAAACTAATCATTTGTCAATGAATTGAAGCAGTAATCCATTGGCGCAATCCACATTCCAGGTTTGTCGTCCAAGTATCCGCTTTTATAAAAAGCATACTTAATCAAGTTCTTGAAACGAGGAGCATTGAACTGATATAGGGAAAAAAGACT
Source organism: Salticus scenicus (assembly GCA_963930645.1). Classification (NCBI taxonomy): domain Eukaryota; kingdom Metazoa; phylum Arthropoda; class Arachnida; order Araneae; family Salticidae; genus Salticus; species Salticus scenicus. Next base: position 92,021,084 of record OZ005655.1, on the reverse strand, counting down.
GCAGGGCCAGAAAACTATCGCGGGGCCAGATGTGCTCATGTGTCTCGATAATATTTGTTTCCATTATGTAAAGAACAAAAGATTTCTAGTGTCTGAAAAAATGAATATCCAGAGGCTAAATCTTTCCTGTGCATCCTTCAGGTACCAATTCTTTTTGTAGGACTTTACAATCAAGTACTTCGGAAGCAGACAATGCATGATCTTTATTAGAACACCACGAATCCACTAAAAGCAGAATTTTCTTCCTGTCATTAGCCATACTTGACCAAAATATGTCATGACAGAAGTGGAGACTGTGACTGTTGCGACGAGCATTGCTGTTCCTTATAGACACCATCATCTTCGAAGTCCATATCCTCGTCCGTTCTTCTCCATTGCCTCTAGCAAATCCTAATGTCCGGATCCCTTTCACAATCTCCATATCATTTTCATGAGAATAATTATGTGTTTTATCATCTCCGATTCCTGGATGTTCGGAGACCGATTACTTGTTCCGAATCGGGAGACCAAGGCCACCACAACGACTATAGTATCCATATAATAAGAAGCAATGTAAGAAGAAGACATACAATACGTTAGTACTTGACAGCAATATACGGGAACATACAAGGAATAGAGACGTTTTAATGGGAATATGTCCCTCTAAACACACTTTACTGATACTTTGTGGGCCCTGTATTTCCTAAACGCTTGTCCCTCTGCCCCTAAGATTTCACAGTTTTTATACTTGTGACATAAGCTTTCAGAAAATATATGGGTGTCCGGAAAACCGGTATCAAAGGAGAGAAGGTTTACTTGTCAGACTTAGTATGTCGTGATGTGATGAGATTTCTCTGCTATCTTAAAGACAATATAGTAGCATGCCATATTTGCAACATTTCGTAGGTGTACGCTGCAATCAACTAACAAACATTCTATATTACAACATTACGTGCTTATTCTAACACTATTGACCGTATTTACCAAACCATTGTTAACTCTTGGTTCACGAGACACTTGTGTCCCTTAACCCTGGGTTAGAAAGTTTCCATATTCACCAACCATGGATTAGTTGACCCCCAGAGTTATCTGAAGAAATTTATAAGAGTCTCGCTGACTAGTCAATAAAAAAACAATGTATTAAAAAAAAAAAGGAACTCTTTGGTTTATTAACAAAAAAAAAAAAAAAAAAAAATTCCTTCGCCAAACAACCTATAACACTACAATTAATCATAACTTTTGAAGTCGGCGCAAAATTAAATAAAATTAGTAATTCTAACTTCTAAACTTTCATTAAATTATTTATTTTAATTTATAATTGATGCCAAGAAAATTAAACTTTAAATTTTACATCTACTTTTTAAGAAAGCACGCGATCGTGTTTTATATAAAAATCAAATCATTAAATTCATAGTTTTATTTATTTTTATTTCATATTATTGCACGCGCACTATTTATTTCCTAATTCAAAATTATAAAAAAAAAAAAAAAAAAAACTTTTTCGATATTTTTTGTTACGATACTGATTATTATTAATTTTCTTTTCTTTTTCTTTCAAAATAAAAAAAAAAAGATTTTGATGAAATTCTGGCAAAAGCAGAATTTAGTTTAGGACGGAGGGCTATTAGTTTTTTTTTTTTCTTCCCAATTATAACATCGCTTTCAAATTATTCAATTATATTTTCGATAAATTTTCGATAAATGACTCCTTTTATTTGTCAAAGAACATGCGTGCCAGTTTTCTTTCAAATCCATTAAATAGTGAGGATTTGTAAGGAGAATAAACACCCGCCCCGCACCACCACCCCTCAAAAAAAAAAAAAAAAAAAAAAAAAAGCAAGAATATGTATCTTGATAAAATGAAACAAAATATGAATAAAAATGCCTTTAATTTACAAACGTTAGAGGAATGCTGCTTTCATGCTAAATTCGTGACTAGACTTTATTGCCTGATTAAAGATTGTGATGTAGGATTATGCCCAAAAATTCAAGAGCTAAAACAATATTGTATGTTTATATTTATTTTTTTTTCTTCTTCTTTTTGTTTATGAAATTTTCTTACAAAAATTTAATTCTTTTTCATAAAATTATAAATGTTCAATGCTTTATTTCCGAATTCTAATACAAAAAAGTAAAATCATTTTACTTTATTCTTTGTTCTTTATTACTTTATTCTTTGTAAATTTATAAATATTTTATACAAAACAGTCTATAAATATATCATATAAAAATGTTTCACCCAGAATGATATATTAGGAAGATTGCTAAAATAATATATATTATAGCTATGGAAAATTAATTACAATATATATTTTCATAAACACTATTTATAGTAAATAAAACAATTCCTTGTAGAATTAATGTTCGCTTTTACAAAGACAATTAATTAATTAAAAATGTATATTTGATTTCCATCTTGCATATTAAAATCTAATTGCGTGTATGTCTGTGTATTCCTCTGGGAATATCTCTAAATATACGCTGAAATGAACGTGAATTATTTGTAAGGATCGGTACAGCTGCTCTTTAATTTTAAATGTTAAATTAATTATATTTTACTTTGATTTCTATTTAATTATATATTTATAAATTTTCATTGGATATTCTGCAACATTTTCAAATGCTAGCAACAAGTTATTCATTTGTTTTAAAAATAAAATTAACAGCATTAATTATTAATAAAATTTGATTTAGAGAGATATTAATATAAATTGGAAAAGTTATAAAAATCGATGTTATATTATCTAGAAAAGTACATCGATGTTAAAGCAATAAATGCTAATAATAACAACAAATAATTTTAAAATGACTGTAACTATAATCAATACCATTCTCAGTACTTTTAAAGAGAAGAATAAAAATGATTAATACATAAAAATAATAATAAAAATAAATTGGAGTGACTTACCCTCGACTTTTCGAGCATTGAGTAATTAACGGTTGTATGAATAAATTAAAGAGAAGCCGTTAAATAAACAAATATATATATATAATAAAGTGGTTTGAGTATTTTTCTCAATATATCATGTTCTTCAATTTAATGCTATTGTGATTCAAATAATTTGAGCCCATAGGTAATAATGATAAGGAAAATCTCTTCTAAATGGGAGAGTTTGCGCGTTGATTCATTAAATTCTATACTAGGAGAGATTACGCAGCTTATTCATAGTGACAAGACAATGAGGATGAATTTGTTGAATGTTTGGTACTAGGAGACGATTTCGACAAGTGTTCTGACTAGTTTAAATGTTTTACTTGTGCCAGGTGGTTACACGAAAACCTCTACATATACAAAAATAAGTATTTAGCGACGTTGTGGGGAAAACTGGATTCGATCCAAGGACCTCAGAATTAGAAATCAAAGAACATACATCTGAACAAAAGGTTAGTCCATTGTTCATCTGTAAACTCTGATAATCTATCCGAGTAATGGCGTCCGCTACAAGTGCAGCGATTTTGAGCAATGACAGACTGGATCAGCACACAAGAAACCATTCAAACTTAAAAGCAAATGTACTAATTTTAAGTTAAACTTGTTAAATAGTAACTTAATGTCATTTTGTGATCTTATCTGGTCTTTTTTTTTTATTCTTTAATATTTTTCCTCTAAATAATTTTCTCTATTTATTTATTTATTTATTTTTAATTTATTTTCTTTTTCTGATTTTTTAATTGTTAAATTGTAATATCCACTCCTAATACAATTATAGTTGTTTACAAAAGCCTTACGACAATGTTATTTAAGTGCAAATATTATTGTTAACAAGTTAATTATAGTAATTATTGATAGTGCTCTTGCTGTGCGCGATCACTACAGCACTGTGAGGGAGTTTGCGCAAAATAGCTCTCTCTTGGTTTTGTTACAGCTGCTGAATTAAATTAAAGTTGAACAATAAAATAGCAATGGGAATGCATAGAAAACAAAGGAATTCAAAAATATTTAACGATAGTTTAGAAAAAAAAATCGATCTTTTATCTCATTTTGTCGAATTGTGCGCAGTCTTCTAGCTTTACCATTAAAAAATAGTTAATTAAAAATTAATGTTTGATACACACCTTAAATATTAAAATCTGATTTTGTATTTTGTATATCTATTTCGCGCATTTATTTCTCCGAGAGCATAACGATTGCCCATGGCTTAGTACTAGGGTAAAATAAAAGATATTTAACCTCAGTCGAGAGTATATTGCATTTACATACTAAAATAAACATGAATTATTTGTAAGGATAGGGAAATTAAGTACTCTGTTGGTGTTTTACTTTTAATGATATATAAATAAATATTTAATGAAAATCTTGTGATCGATTCAAATTGCAATAAGAAAATTTACTCGATTGCTGTAAAAATAAACAAATAAATAAACAAACAGAATTTTTTAAATGGGAAAAGTTATCAAAGTTGGGGCTACATCTCCGTTTATACATAAGTTTTGTTTAACAAATTCAAATGGAAGTAATAAAATCACTTAATTGTTTTAAAAAGACACTCAGCAGGAAATTAATGAAGAAAATGCAAATTAGAAAGTTATCTAAATAGAGTTTAATGCTATATTTTAAAGAAAATTATTTTTTTTTTAAAGTAAATAAATAAATTGTTAATGACTGTTCAGTATCATTCACCATGTTTCTAAAAAGAAGAATAAAAATGATTACTTATTTAAAAATTAATGTTCGATATGCAAATTAAATATTAAAAATTGATGTCATGTTTGTCCATGTATTCTTCCGCGAACATAACAAATTATGTATTAAAATGAACATTAAATATTTGTAAGGGTTGGTGGATGTTACAGCAGTCCATTTCATTTTGAAGATTAAATTAAGTTTCGTATTCCTGATTTGACTTTAATGATATATTTATTAGTCTGTAATAAAATGTCTGCGATTTATTAAAGTTGTAGCGATAAAACTACTCGCCGATTATAAAAATATAAACAACGAATAATTAAACAGAAATTTCTGTTAATAATAAATATTATGCAAATTGAGATTATAAAACTTCTTTTAATACTAGTCTTTTAATGAAATCTAAATAAATAAATATATATATATATATAGAATGTGCTTAATATTTTTATCAACGTTTATAAATAACAAAATAGAGGACGAGTTGTTCTGCTCTTACAGCTTGTGTTAAAAAGCTATGTTATGGTCCAAATGGCATCATCATCATGCCCGTTTGAGTTTAACACGTTTTTTTTCCCGAAAATTGCGTGAATATAGACTATGGCTTTTTAGAAAGACTACCACAGAGACTACCCTACAGAGGCCTAGTACTCTAGCATGGCCGATTACTTTTAACCTTAGCACCATAAAACTAAAGACTAGAATAATTTTGTGGGTGAAAATGAAATAATTAAAAAAAATAAATCAGCCCCCCCCCCTCACCACAAAAAAAAAAAAAAAAAAAAAAAAAAAAAAAAAACGACATAGTCTTTACTAATTACATCAAAATAGAATGAGTTTGATCAAATTTCCAGCAAACGAAATGGTGTCAGTTTAAAAGATATCAAAATTCGATCCAGTACCTGTCTTTCAAATTATAGAATAGTAATGTTTTAATTAATCTGTATTTAATTTTCATAGTTTTCATTTAACCTACATTGTACATAAGATATTCTACTTGATATAAAAATTATAATAAAATAGATTTTTTTTTCTTTTCGGGAGAAAAATCTCGTTCAATACCAATGCAATATATTTGTGTATTTCAGTCATTAATAGATTTATTTATTTATTTACCTCGATATGAAATTTAAACATCACATTTTCAAATTTCTTTTTTTTTCTTTTTTTCTTTCTTTCTTTTTTTCTTTTTCTTTTTTTCTTTTTCTTTTTTACCAACATGAACAAAAAGTTATTATAGTTAGAAAAAAGAAAAAAGGCTTAAATGTAGAAAATGTTTCAAAATCATAAAATAAGCACTTTTGTGAATATGATTTATATTACTGGTTGGTTGGTTTATTGGGTTTTACATCTCACTAGTGCTGCTCATTGGACAATTGGCGACGGTCTGGGACTCACCCCTAGAAGTGGTCCGGAGACATTCCATCACAATTTTTATCCTACGCGGAGAGGATGACTCCGCGAAGTGATTAGGGATCAGTTACAAATATTGAATATCAGTGGCAGATATTGAATAAAAAAGTCTCTAACTTTGACCATACTAAACAAGACTCTGATTTGGCGATATCAGTGGCAGATATTGAATAAAAAAGTCTCTAAATTTGGCCACACTGAACAAGACGCTTACTTGGCGATACCAGTGGCAGATATTAAATAAAAAGTCTCTAAATTTGGCCACACTTAACAAGACTCTGATTTTGCGATATCAGTGGCAGATATTGAATAAAAAAGTCCCTAAATTTGGCCACACTGAACAAGACGCATATTTGACGATATTGCAGACATGAACTGAATTTATTAATTTTTTTTCCTCAGCTTTTCTACTGCGTCTCTGTGGCTAATATTTATAAAAACACTATAACAATGAAACTTCCTTTTTTCTGAGAAAATAAGTACCGTATAGTAACATAGTCCTATGTTTTAATAGATCACGTAATGCATCAAATGAAAAATGCTAAGCGTAGATTAATATTCTGTTAATATTTGTTTATGTTTACTTAATTTGATATAAATTTCAAAAGAATTAATAAAGCATATCGAATAGTAAATAACAATTTTAAATTTATGAGATGGTAAAATAACGTATTCTATTTTTATTGTATAAAATATTCTCTTATTTACTAAACGTACATAAGCTTTTCTTAAATATTATTTTGTTTAAACAATTTCATAAGAATTTAATAATTTATGATCATTTTGAAAAATTAAACTAACCTATAGTATTTGTTACACTTAACATAAGATTAATCTACTTAATGTAATAGATGCGTGAGATAAAAGATTCACGACTGGATGTTTGTTTAATGTTGTATTTTATCTTCATAATCTAGTAAAATCTCTTGAAAATTGTGCAAACATTCAATTTAGTTTATGCAAGGTTCATTTACGAAATAAAATGTAAATATTTTTATTCGATAACTGTTTGTTTGTACAAATATTAAATTATAAAATTGTTATCTTAGATAAGGGCGATGTAGGTTTCTTAAATATTTTTTTTTTCTTTTAAATATTCAATAGTCTTCTTTCTATGATTTTGTTTTTCTTTCTTTTAAATTAATTTCATAATTTTGTAAAACATAAGATTGTGTTTAGAGGATCAGCTCTTGCTTAAGGCTCTTAAAAATTTAAATACACTCTTAAAAAAATAATTTCATCTCTGTTTAGTTTTTTAACTTTGCGTTATTATTAAAATAAATAAATAAAATCATCCATATTATTTTGCTATTATTATAGCCGCCTTTTCATTTTAGCATTGCTTTTCATTGTCTGTTTTAGTTTACGAAAAAACTATTAAATCAGAGATGCCAGATTATTACGGATTGTCCGTAATCTTTATACCGGAAATTTTTTAATGTATTCTTTTGTAATAATTATTTGCAATTTAATAGGATAAGTTTTACTTTTTCTTTATTGTGGTATAAAATTGATTTTTCGTTAGTAGTAACTTGGCATCTCTGTTAAATTCTAAAACCAATGATGATTTATTATAGAACAAGGTGTAGCAGAAATATAAAGGTATAAAGTCAAAGTGTCCGATATAAGCAGATTTAGTAGGTGCAGAAATGCCATGTTGAGGTGATAGAGAGCGATAGATTAAACAGACTTTCTGGCTGTAATCGCCCTTTTTTGCACAGATTTTGAGCAGAATACGTCGTTATGCCAAATGGGAGCACACCGACATGCATTTCATGTATGAGATTGTAAACGGAAATGGTGAAGCTGATAAAAATATGTATAAGGAGCACTTCGGAATCGTAAAACATTAGAGCTTAATCACTGAGAATTGAGTGATAATGGATTGTTTAATATTTCTAGGTGACATACAAAAGTAAAAAATGATTTATAATGGCAGCGTATGCATTTGTGTACATTGGAAAAAATATCAAACACTCTAGAACCTTTAGTAGTAATTGACCGTCTGGTTACCAAAACTTCAATGGAACTTTCGTTGTATATGTACTTGAATTAATAGCATCTTAAAAGAAGATGCAACTTAGAAGGTGTAACAAATGCATTCTGCTTCAAATCCATGCAAAGAATGACGGCTACAGCTACAGAAACACTTCCCATATTGATCATATCAGCGCCATCTATCGTTTCATCGCAGTATTTCCAAGCCCATGACACTTCGAAAAGAATTAACTAACAACTAGGGACAATTTAAATTGCAAAAGAAAAGACATTCATTTGGTCACTATTTTTAAAATACAGTTGTAATGAGTGAAAAAAAAAAAAAAAAAAAAAAAAAAAAAAAAAGCATTTTCTGTTTCAAAGATCATTAGTTCAGTCTCAAAGTACATGTTATGGGATTTACATTTAACTCTTTACTTATAGTTAAATATTTACCACACGTCACTTACAGCTAATCTTTAAAAAATATATTAGTGTATTTTTATGATAGTATATGCTCCAATAACTAATTGATACCTAAGAAAATTCGTTTCATATTTTAAAACATCCTTGATAAACTTTCTGCAATAGCGACAAAAATTGTACATATGATCATGAAATAAATCAGCATGAGTGAAATCTTAGTTATGGAAGATTTTACAAAGAAAAAAAAAAAAATTACACCAAAAATTTCTACGCCTACAATATGTATATATTTGTGGTATGTATTTTTAATAAACATTTAATATTTTCATAATAAGTTCAGAGAATCGAAGATTTACTTTTTGATCAATAATAGGCACTGCAATGATCTAGCCTTCCTTTATTTGTGCCTCAAAAGATATATGTATAGTTATACCGTAATTTTCTGTGAATAATCCGTAGATCAAATAAGCCAGTTTTGCACCAAAAATTTTAATTGACAAATAAAATAATGTTTGTACAAGTTGTTTATTCGAAAGAGTTCAGATTTATCTGTTAAATAATACTTCTGGTGGACATCTAACCTGCGGATTATACACCAAAATTACGGTAATTAAATTTTTTGCTTTAAACAGCGTATCGCGGTTAAAATGAAAGAGCGGGTCGTCAGAAAATTCGGTATGTACATGATTCATGAGATGTGCTTAAAAAATTAACTTTTTTAGCTAAATAAGTGTCTACCAGGTGGCGCTCTGTATAACAAAATGACAAAAGTAATAAATATAAATATTCACGTGGGTCAAAAAACAATAAAAAATTGTGCACATTTTTTATGCATTCACATTAGTGATTCATTTTCTTATACTTTCTGTTTTTCCATGCAAAGCGCCATCTACTGGACATTTTGAATTCAAAAAAGTACTTTTAGTATGTCTCATGAAGCGTCTACTTACCAACTTTGGTGGTGATCCTCGTGTTCATTTTGTAAGGTTATGGGAAGATTCCGTAAGAAGTTCGTAAATAAAAGTTGTGAGGAATCTTCGATTAATAGTCACTACTCTACTTAAGAAGGTATTCTACAAGCTTAAAGTAAAAGTTTCAGGTTTTGCGAAATATAGCAAGTAGGAAGAAATAGAATAAAGTTGTGAGTCAAGTGACGTATGAAATGCAAATTAATGTGATAGAGTATAAAAAGCAGATTGAAACGATACTTAGAGAGATTTGGTGAGGTAAGGAGGTTTTATGAGAAGTCTTGATGAGTTTTGAGAAGTTTTGCGAGAATAGAGGTGATAGTTAAAAGCCGCACAGATTATAAAGAATTAAAGGCAAGCTTCACTCCGTTATGTAACTATGTTGTTGAAAGTTTATGGGTAATATAAAGTTATTTAATATATTTAAATTGAAGATATATATGTAATATTTTATAACACAGTTAAGAAGTAGTCTCATTTCCCCATTTAAGAGATTTAATTATATATTTGTTAAATTAATAATCAAAGTCTCAGTGTTTATTCTCTTACACTTACAGCAGGTTCTAAATATGGAAGACGGAGGTGCCACTCTATCACAAGGGTGCCACAATCCGTTACAATTTTAGCAGCACTATGCTGTTTATAACAATAGGAGTTATAATCAACTTGTACCCAGCATATTAAGCGTTTACACTGCTGTTTGTAAAAAATGCAACACCATGAAGAAATCATCAGAGTTAAATGAAATTTGCAGGAAATGTCAATTATAGGATGTTATGCAAAATAGTGAAGTTTCAGAGCCACCGCGCATGCGTGGCGTGCGCAGTGCCCTTTGAACTGATGCTGAAAGCGTATAAATAGAGGGCTGTAGCGGGACATTGAAAATTGTTAATGATTATTTGTTAGTGGCGAACGTTTAGTGAGACCTAAGTATGCCTCCACGACGGAAGAAGGAGAAACTCCAACAACTTACGGAGTTCGAACGGGGGAGGATTATCGGCCTTCGAGAAGGAGGATTTTCCTATCGCGCAATGGGAGCTCGTGTGCAGCGTAACAGTTCCACAAGGATGCGAGTTTGGAAGCAGTAGACCAACGAGCACCGAACAACTGGAAAAACTGGCAGTGGACGACGGAAGGTGACGTCAGCGCTCGACGATCAACACCTGTTCCGCATGGCGGTGAATGACCGTACAGCTTACTCCAAGCAGTTGGCAGCACGTTGGTCTACTGCTGCAGGTGTACTAATGTCGGCTTCGTCAATTCGTCGACGTCTGCTGCACCGTGGACTGCGTGTAAGGGCACCTTTAAACAGGATCCCCCTCACGGTAAACCATCGACGGCTGTGTCTGCAATGCGCTCATGAGCACAGAGTCTGGCAAGCTCATTGGCAGCAAGTTGTCTTTTCAGATGAATCACGCTTCAGTTTGTGAGACCATGATGGCCGCGTTCGTGTTAGACGCTATGCCGGTCAACGCTGCCTTCCAGAGTGCGTTATCGAACGACATAGTGGCCAAACACTCAGAGTTATGGTCTGGGGTGCGATTTCGTATCATGGGCGATTCAATTTGCTACGAATTGAGGGTGATCTCAATAGCAACAGGTACGTCCGTGAAGTGCTACAGCCCAAAGTCATTCCCTTCCTTCCAGGCATCCCTGGAGCTATTTTTCAGCAGGATAATGCACGACCGCATGCTGTCTGTATTGTCCGGACCTTTTTTGATACAGAATGTGTTCAACCGTTGCTCCGGCCAGCGCGTTCTCCTGGTCTCGCGCCAATGAAAACGACTTATTAATCGTTGAAAAGCGAGTAGCCCGCTACCACTCACCAGTAACTACGGTCTATGAACTGTGGCATCCTGTTGAAGCTTCATGAAGGGCTGTATCCGAATATGTCGTCCAATCGCTGTTTGATTCAATGCCTAGGCAGATAAATGTAGTTATTGCTCCCAGAGGTCGCTGCTTTATGCATTTTTTTCTCTGGATATGTTACTCAAAACTTCCTGAAAATTTAATAAATTGTTCTTCCTACTATAATGCATGTGCCCAATAAATATCATTCTTATATTCGCATTCCTTCTTGGTGTTGCAATTTTAATGAACAGCAGTATATTTAAAACATAAAAAAACATGAAATGTAAAACATAATAGACATTTGACTGAAAAAGCATACGAAAAATAGGTAAATAATAATAATAATAACATAAATTAACTTAGCCTTTTTTTGTAAAATTATAACCTTTTAAAATAAAATAATGTATTGAGATCTATTTTGTAGAGTGTATAATATATATTACAAACATTTGCATTATAAGTATTGTAACATTAAAATCGGGGATTTATAAGGGAATTTGGTTCAATAATTTATACTGCAATGATACGTTTTATTTAAGTCTTCTCTCATCCCATTAAATTATTATTCCTTTATGAAATGCATTTTGCCCTAGTAAAAGCACATATTACAAAAATTTGCATTGTCTCTCTTTTAAACGAAAAATTTATATGTAATTTTATTATTATTATTATTATTTAAGAAGGATACTTTTTTTTTTTTTTTTTAAAGAGCTTTTTCTCTCAATTAAAAAACGTACTGATCTTAAATTAAAAAAAAAATAACCTTGAAACTTTCAAGATTTTTAAATCTCAGACATAGCAAAATAAAAAATATTACGGCGCATTTGAATCATAATAAATTAACAAGAAGTAAATTTTCATATTTTTTTCATAAGCACTTATTAAATGTAAATGAGCGATAAATGAAGTATTAAATGATAAGAGTTCATTACAGTGTTCAGTAATTAATTGATGCATGTAAATTATTTTTAAATATATATTTTAGAATAATAATATTTCTTATTATAATAGTTACGTACATATTTTAAAATAATAATAATAATAATAATTATATCAATAAAATATTTTATGATTTAATGGTTTATTGAAACATTAATATTTAGTGATACAACCACTGGTAATTTTCACATAAACCCAGTTTTCTTTAACTGTTTTAGTTTTTATGCTGACTGTGCCCAAAATGTTCTAAAATAAATTATTATATCATTCAAATCTTTGATTTTGACACAATATAGAAAATGTGAAATTATAATACATTTCGCTTTTTACACCCTTTTAAATAATTTTAAGATTTACTATTAGCACGTTGCTTTTAATAACTTTTATAATTTCTCCAGAATATAATATAATTAACAATAACCCCTTTTAGTTCGCTTTATGTGTCATTTAATAAAACAACGTAGTTTGCTTGGGATTTTTTTTTTATTTATGCATTATTATATAAAACCGTTATTATTTAAAAGCTTTTATGCATTATTAAGTAAAAGTAAATGACAATATATATATATATATATATATATATATATATATATATATATATATATATATTTAGCAAAATAAGTTATAAAACCTATGTTATTTTTATATTTTTTAAAGAACTAGATTTATAGAACTTAAATTTTAATTGATATTATTTCTTTTTTCCATAATTATAAAGATGGACATTTTCACCAAGAGTTTGGTCATTAATATAAATTTTATTGCTTTTTCATAGATTTTTTTAATTGGTATTTTTTCAACTTTATTAATTTAATTATTTAAAAAATAGCTTTTTTTTTTTAGTACGACAGGTGGTACTACTTCTTCAATCGACTGGTTTTGCGTCGTTACCAATTTTTATCTATCGCCTTGAATAAACATGCAAATATTTTTGTTTTATCTAAATATATAAAGCTGAAAGTTTATCAATGTATCTGTCCAGATTATTAGATTTGATTAAAAATTGGTACCCTTACTAATCAGGACAAAATATAGCTAACGCCGTATTTTTAGTTCGATCGGATAATTAATTCAAAAAATATTAAATAAAAACCCCATTTTAACTTTCAAATTCTTAAAAAGAAGGAAAAAGGAAATTGGTGCCGAAAATAAATAAATAAACAAGTAAATATATTTCTTTTTATGTCTAAAGAAAAAAAAAAAAAAGAAAGAATGTGCAAACATTTTTTAAAAATAAATTTGAGAAAAATTGTGCTAAATAAATGGGGCAGCTTCAGTATAGAACTCCTTGGCGAAATTTAAATTTGACAACGAAGTAACTCGGTCGTTTTTCGCCAAGATCTTCACTTACGCAACTGTGACAGCCATTTTAATTCATCGCAAAAATGACAACAAAAATTTAAAAGTCGCAATGTGCTTCTATGCTAAGGCTATACATTTTTTTTTTTTTTTTTTTTTTTTAAATAAATGAAAATAGTAACCGATGCTATGGAATTAAACACAGTTACTGCATGCCTTTATATAGAATAAATCCTGTCGTGCTAAATTAAATTCTTTTTTATGCAGACCTTTATATCTATTACAGTAGAACTTGGATAATTCGAAGTTGAAGGGACCAGAGAAAAATTCGAAATATCCAAAAATTCGAATTACATATGCTATTTTGCCAAAAAAAAAAAAAAAAAAAAGAGATATATTAAAAATTAAAACTCTACGATCAAAGATTTAACACATAAACTTTATACCTAAGAATACTGCTACATCCCCCCCTCCTCCCCAATTAAATCAATATTTTTTACGAGCTTAATTGTTCAACACTTTTTAAAAAATAGTCAGATATTTTTTATTTCTTCTTTAAGTACAATCTTTGTGTCATAGCATATGACTTGATACAAAAATAGAATCTACTTGCTACATTAGGCATGCAGAGCTGCCAATCTAATTCGGCAAATTGTTAGTACCGCCTCTTTTTCTACACCAATTAATTTTTAGAGTAATTCTCTTAAAATGTAGCTACGATGAATTAAGAAGAAAAATACTCTAAAAATTATGTGGTGTAGAAAAAAGGGCGGTACTAACAATTTGCCGGATTAGGTTGGCAGCTCTGGGCATGACTTTCAATTTAAAAAAAACCTCGAAGTTCATGCACATTCACCATATCTTCTGAGATGCACTAGCTAGGGGCTTCTCTTGTATTTCCTTATCCTTCTTTTGAAAGACTGTTAAGATATATAATGCACTTTAGCTGAGAAAAAATCCCGGGAACAAATTTTACTGTAATATTTTAAAGGTAATCGTAGGAAAAATTCGAATAATCCAAAATAGAATTCGAATTATCCACGAATTTTTAACATTATTTTAATATAAAATTCAAGGGACTGAGTAAAAATTCGAATTATCCAGAGTTTCGAATTAAACAAGTTCGAATTATTCAAGTTTCACTGTATTTAGAAAACAAAGCTATGCTTAGTGTTTTAACTTCTGCATTTTTTTCGTATTATATAATTTGTTATTTTTTTGCAAAAATTTCTTATGTTTTTCTTTCTTTTTACTTCTTCTTCTTCTTCTTCTTTTTTTTTCTTATTAGCTTTTGAATTTATGTTTAATTCCTTTTATAGAATTCAATATGTGTTTCCATTTCAAAAAGGGAAAGTCGCATCAATCGCATAAAAAAAAAAAAAAAAAAAAAGAAAAAGAAAAAGAGGAAAACATATTTATATCTTTCAAACATTTTTGTTACAATGAATTTTTCCTCTCCCTTTTTAGTGAATAAAAGCATAGAATAATGAGAATCAAGTCGAATATTTACAAAGCATGAATATTTATCACAGTACTTTACTGGTGGCAGCATATATTGTGTGATAAAATAATTTCCCAGTGTTGGGTCAAACAACTTTTTGGTTGATAAAATAAACTGATAGTGCGCTAATAAAGCCTTTACAAGATAAGATAGTTAGTAATATAACATCTAAATACATTTTCCGGAGATTAATGACCAGTGCTAGAGATGAACGGAAGTTGTATTGTTGCTTATCTTTATTGAATATTTTCTATTTACTAGGGTGGAAAAAATAAATAAATAAAAAATAAACATACCTACACAAGATAAATTATAACGATTTTGTGAAGCTCTATATTTTCAAAAGCAATACTGCAAAACTATAATTAGTTATTTTATACATATAACTTTATATAATAATTATTATTATATTATAATATGTGTACATTAGAATATAATAATAATTATTATATAAAATTATGTATGACGCTTTATGAATTAAAAAACAAGTTTTACTTAATTTTAAAAATGTAAAATATGTACAAGGCATTTATTTAATGAACTAAAAATTAATATCAAAGATCTTTTATTCATAGGGTAGCTAGTAGTACCAACTATCGGGATTATTTCTTACCACTGTTTCTGGAAAGTCATTTTCGTCTTATTAAATTCCAGAATTTTTGATGATAAAAAAGAGAGAGAGAGAGAGAGAGAGAGAGAGAGAAAAAAAAAAAAAGAATATTTTCGTTGAAAATTGTTTGTATAAAATAATCTGGAGAGTTGGCACCTCTGTTTATAGAATAGTGAGAAACTGTCATTTTGGTATTATTGTAAAGTTTATTAATGAAATATCTTATTATGATTCACTTAAAAAATGTTTTAACGTTGATAATTCCTCTAAAGTTACCAATTAATGATTTATAGTATTTCTGATGTTTAATAGCATGTACTTTGACCATAATATTTTTTTATATGGCTATATTATGTTGCATTTGCATAGTCGTATTTTTTTGCTGCATTATTTGTATTAAATATAATTGAAATTTACGCATATGGAATTGAAACTGTGAAACAGTTTTAACATGGAACGTACGGCACTTATTTTCTATACCACTAAATTTTTATTTAAAAAATTTTGTAATAAGAAAACAACTCTTTAAGAAGAAAAATGGAAAAATGGTAGAAAATTCCTTACAAAAAGGGGGTGTAAGAGGCCTTTTTAATGTTCCCCATAAAAAGGATAATTAAGCGGTATCTTCAGCTGGCTCATCTATGTCAAATTTGAATCAAAATGTATTTTTATAATATTCATACATTCATCTTTTATATCAAATGGGGTTGGAGATGAGTTACGTGACATTGTGACAAACATGTTTTCAACGAAATCCTGAAAAATGTGGCTTACGGTGCTACCTTAAAGAAATGGATTATAATACCCAGCACGATCGCAGACTGAAATGCTCCACCCACTAAGCTGACCTAAAATTATTCAGTATTAGCAATAACTATAGTTTTTTTGCATTTAATTAAATTTTAAATCGAATAAGCTCTCTTTACTTTTTCAATTTAAAATTTCTAATAAACTATTGCAACACGTATTAAAATATATGTTAAATTTATTAATATAGAGAAAAGTAAATTTTTAGCAATAAAAATAATAAAAACTTTTTTCCTTAATTATAGTATATTTATTCTTTTTGTGCTGTTTTTTGATAATTTTAAACACAGCTTAATATTTAATATATTGAACGAATACTAAACCATTTGACAAGTATAGTGGAGGGCGATTTTTAAAAAAATATATATAATATTGTTAAAATAATCTATTGCTAGAAAAATTGAATGTTATTTATTATAGAATAAATATGTATCAATGCTTTTAATATTAAGTAATTTCACAAAATGTTAATTATAGTTATTTTTATCTTCATCAATTTAATTCTATTTTGATGATAGGTACAGTTAAAACACTGTGCACGAAAATGCATTTGTAGCTATAGTTGTGCATAAGAACGATTAAAGTTATTTAAACACTCTTTTTCAGTTTAATTTCTTAATAAAATTAGATTGTGATACAATTTGCAGTTCAAAATAAAGCAAAATAAATAAATAATAAAGCTTAAATAAAGTAAATTATTTAATGCATAAAATTTTGTATACAAACAGATTATTTGAATCCCGTATACAAAGAAATTAGTTATACAACAAGAAATTTATAAAAGAAAACTCTTTAAATACATTTTATCTATCGAAAATTCAAGAAGTGCAATATAATTCAACGATTTGCGATGCATTAAACTAAAAATACAATATACATCAACGTGGAAATTTATCTTTAAATTCTTGCCATGTTTTTTTCCTTCCAACAGTTATTTGATACTTGCGTCCACTGATGATGAATAGGGAGATGAAATTCTATACTATTACGTCACCGGACCTGACGATCCGGTAAACAAGCGCATGCGCCACACACAGATGAAGAATCGATTTTTAAAGGGGAAGAAATATTTTGGCGAGAACTGGGGGTTGCGATTTGGCGAGTAGATACTTTATTTATTTTACTTTAGGAACCCCCTTTGGAAATTTTGTAGCAGAATCAATTTGTTAAAATGTGAAGTTTTTACGGCTTTTTTTCTCCTTCGTTATCTGAATTTATTTAACAAGAATAAATAACAAAGGCGCCAGAAGTAATTTTCAAAATTAGTTACTACTAGGAAACAGAAACTATAAAATAAATATAGTTAGACGTTCGCTATTGATTGATTAATTAATTAGTTTTCTCTAAAATTGTTATGTAGTTAATTAGCTAATACAAAAAACTCGTCTTTTTTTTTTTATCATCATTGCCATAAAGTTGTTATATTAAATAATAATATTTTTAATTATTTAGTTAATTAATAAACTAAAAATTACGGTCTGATTAAAATAAATATTTTCCCTTGTTACTGGAATATAATATTTCATATTAATTAAATATTTCTTAATTGTTTATTGTTTGTTTATTTATTTATTGTTCTTTTAAATGTAAATGTTTAAATATCAGTACGAAAATGAACATGAAATAATTGATCCCCAATTATCCAGTACCAGACTTTAAACAAAAATAATGTAACTACAAATTATTTAGAATCTTACTACACTAATACTACGTAATGATATTAATACTAGTTATTAAGGATTATATTTAGCATAAAATACTAGTCATATTTGAAAATGTAAATTATTAATTTTTTTTTTTTTTTTTTTTTTTTTTTAATATTTTGAAATAGTAAGATTGATCACCTTGTTTGTTGTTGAAATTAACTTTTCTGCTTAAAACAAGATTTTGATCTTCTTCTAAAATTTATAATGCTTCAAGCAATGAAAAATGATTTTTTTAAACATAGGTCACAAGTGAAGTGGTCACAAGAGATCATTTAAAGTTTAATCCTCGGCAAGTTTATAACTATGGGTGTTGATATTGTAGGTATTAAAGGCCGATTGACTACGCGATGTTCTAATGTCTGGGTAGACTGCCCTTTGTGGGGTCTTTCTAAGCGAGTTCACACGAGTTTCAGCGAAAAACAGGAAAAACCTCGAACAGCTAGGCTGCTGAGCATGAATTAGGTTCAAACTCAGCATCTCTCGTCTCCTGCTTTGAAAGCAGAATCTCTCCATCATTGGCGGGGCCTTAAAAAAAACAAAATCAAAGATTGGGAATGTTTTTATTTTTCTTTCTTTCTTTTAATTATTATTTCATTAAAAATCGTTTAAGAACTGGTTTAAAATATGAAAATAATAAATTTGTGAAAAACAACAAAATATAAATAAATACACAACAGTCATTTAACGTTGATATAATTAAGCATATTTTTTTTATCAAGCAAAAGAAAAGAAAAGCAAGTATAAATCCAGTATGAAAGCGTCAGTGCTCATCTCATGCCAGTGAAGTGCGGATTAAGTTATTTTGTTTCCTAATTTAAAATAGCTGATAACTATTATCTGTGAAAGATTCTCGAGTGATTTCTACTTTCCAGCAAAAAATAATGCTAAGGAGCTATAATTTAGAAATTTCGGATTGTAAAGGATTTTATATATATATTTTTTTTACGTTTGTCTAACAAAATTGTTTTACTAAATATAACTTAGTATATGTACAAAAATTTAAATTGGGCAATTTTTTGGAAACGCACATACATCAACTTAAATATAATTTTATAAAAATCATTATCAAATTTTAAACTTTTACTGATTTAAAATTTATCCCATTAACGATAAAAAAAAAAAAAAAAAGAAAAAAAAAAGAAAGAAACTATCTACACATTATTTACCATTATCTTTTCAAGGAATGCTACATTTTTTTATTGTTTTAGAGAATATTTTGGACGCTGCAGTCTGACACTCTCCCAAAAATAGGACGATCTGTAAAAGTACAGTTAATTGCTTGGAATTTGTTGTAATCCTTTAATATTCTTTATTAAAACTTATAAAGCATTAAGAGAAAGTTAGGTATAAAAGATTTGGCAAATAATGGGTTAATCCACAATTAAAACGTATATGCACTGGTGTATGATATGCATTTGCATATCTGTGTCCGATTTTCAAAGGTGTCAGAAATTACCTTTCCACTTTATTTGAAGAGAGATTAAGCAGTTTGTATAAGAAAGAGGAATTCAATTATAATAAAACTTCTGTAAACAGTTACATAAAATATTGGAGTTTACATTACAGTGTTAACAACTTATAAGAAATTTTATATTCAATATCCATCTCTAATTTTTAACACGCTTTTATTAGCTTCACGTGTATGTATGTTTGTATGAATGTTTGTAACCGCTCTGGGAGCAAACAAAAAATCTATATTGTAAGAAAAGACTTTCCCCACGAAAACGCTGTGGCTGTGAGGTAAAGCTCCGGGCTACAAACCTAAAGGTCTAACGTTCGAGCATAGTCAGGGGAGATTTTTTAAAAATGCTTTTTGTTTAATTCTAAATTATTTATTTCTCATTCTTTCATTATGTTATTTTTAACACGCTTTTATTAACTTGATATGATGTAACTATTAATGTATGTAACGGAATCTTGGAATTCAATTTTCGACCACTTCTGTTCGTTCGATTATCCTGAAATTTTGCACACGACTTCATAGTTGATGACAATACTACATACAAGTGTTTCCAGGCTCCTATCCCATTAGGGGCAAAAAAAATATCTATATATATATTAAACTCTATTGTATGCGGCACAGGATTTGGCCGTATTTGTATAACGTTGAGTGGCAACAATTAATCAATTAATTTTTTTTTATTAAAGATGTAAATATTATGGTGTGTTACTCACACGATTTTTTCTTACCCTGCATTTTAATACTATAAATATAGATATTTTGTGCTTTTTAGTTCGCATTTCAATAAAAGCGTGTTCTTTAATTTTTTAAAAATATAATATTATTAATTGTAATATTTGTATAGTTGTATGTTTGCCCAATTTAATATCATGCACTAAAGGGGAAAAAAAAAATACCGCGCTCAAATATATTTATTTTTCCCTTTGAAAAACGTCGAATTTAATCATTTAAAAATACGGATGAAACACTGAGAAAAAATATACAACCTTCATCTAGAACGAATAAATGATCCTTTTTTGATTCCTTAAAGTTCCCTGAAGTAGAAGTATAGATTTTTGAGTTATTTGTATAACATAAAAAAAAAATAAAAAAAAACCTGGATAGACGAAATGATCGAGAATTTTTAGTCCATACTTTTCTAGATGGTGAAACAATATTATGAATCCACTGTATTGGGAGAAATTCTCACTTGATTTTCCAGAATAGGGTCATAAAACAAAATTATAGTTACTAAAACTCACCTTTTGTGTTCGCATTTATTTTCAGAGATTTATAAATGCACTCAGAAAAAATTCTGTAACTGACTTCTAGAATCTAAATTGTGGCTCTAGAAAAAATAGTTCCATGGCATCCTTATAAATTCTAGTCCCTTTGGAAAGCGAATTCTAGAAGCCTGTATTAGAGTTCTAGAGCGTTTGCCTATATTATTGAGGGCAAAGTTAGTTAAAATTTTCTACAAATAAATGAGACTACAAGAGGCAGGTTTCAACAACTATAATCTTGGTTTATGACCCAGTTCTAGAAAATCAAACGAGAATTTCTCGCAGTACAAAAGATTCAGAATATTCAAAATATTCAGAATATCGTTTCATCATCTAGAAGTGTGTGCACTGGATATTCTCAATCATTTTGTCTATTCAATTTATTAGCGTGCCTTATGCACGTAGCTTGGAAATCTATATTTCTAGTTAAGGGATTTAGAAAATGGCAACTTATTCATTCTAGAGGAAGGCAATATATTTTTTTTTCAGTGTGAGATTGACCTCCACGATAATGTAGAAAAACACTCTAGACATGGCATATGAAATTTAAATTGCATATAACATTTTAGAGTATTTAATTGTTCCTAGTACATTAAAATTTGTTATTATGTTACTAACCCTTTGTTGAGTATTTAAAATCTAAAGACTGCAAATAATGATAATAATAATAATAATAATAAAGAAAATATAAGTATAAATAAATAAATTTGCGACTCTCGAAATAAAACTCGTAATTGATCCAAAAGTAATGTTTTTATTTTAGAGAAATATCTTATTGTGTAATGTATAATACTAAACAAATACAATAATTACATCACAAATTCTACTTACCATCAAAATTCCACTTACAAATAAAATGATAAAATATTTCAAACAGTCACTCGCCCCCCCCCCCCCCGATGGAATAACATGCACATTTTATAAGTTGTCCAGAAAACAGTTGCGAAGCTTCCCTGTATATTAAAATTCACATAGAAATTGCTCTTGTCCTATTTTTATTACATTTAACTTATGGAAAATTTAAGAAAATGGTACAATATTTTATAATAACTATGCAGAACCACTCTCTCAAATTACGTGTCGGACAAAACAAAAAGAACGAAATTGCACTTGTAAAAACATGTGTAATATTTCCTAAAAATATATGTAAAATAAAATATGACAATTAGTATTTTCATCTTTCGCTGAAATGGTAAGTACATTGTAGCGACACATATATATACAGTAATTATTTCTTCGTTGTGACCTAATTCTCTAATTTTAGTATCACTTTCTCTTAAAATAAATTTCACACATGTCTAATCGATTTAGTTAATCTCTGTTTAATTGTTAAGGAAATTGAAAAGTAATTTTAGATGAGAATTAATCGATCGTTTAGAATGAGTATATTTCTGAAAGTATTTTTAATGTTCGAAAATATCTGGCCACCCAGTTAGGGTTATATTTTAAAGTTTAATCATAAGGGCTTATGCTACTTAAGCAAATTATGTTATGCTGTAACTAATAAATTTATAAGTAGAATAAACATTACATCATGTTTAGAGCGAAAAGTTTTGAAATGAGAGCATAAAAAAAGATAAATAAAAGTTTAAAATTAATTTTTAAATTACTATATGAATTAGAGGTCTGCACGGGTCGAAATTTTGAGACCCGGGCCCAGGCTGGCCCGTACGAAAGCTTTGCTTACTTGTCCTATAGCCTGGTATGAAATCTAAAAATTTGGCCCTAACCCGGTCCGGACAAAAATCGATAAAATCAGGCCCGACCCGGCCGGTACAAATGAAAAAAAAATATATATATATATATATATATATATATATATATATATATGCATGCCTTTCTATAAAAAGTATTTTAGTATGTGTTTTGCAGAGGTTTTATATAGCCAAGCAATAGAATGTTGTTTAACAAAATTACTGACCTTTTACAAGACATTTATATATAAACAGAAATTCATTATTACAGACGTACATAAAGTACAAAGGCAGACAGAAAGTCAAATCGAAAATATTAGCATTCATCAAACAATATAGAAAGGCATTAAAGCTGGTTAATACTACTGAAAATGCACTTTCAACCATTTCCAATTATATACTGTAATGTTTCTGAATCTTTTTATGTGATCCGGTAAACGAAACTTTAATGCTAATTTAACCATTTTTAACAGAAAAGATGCTTTTGCACATCCTAAAAATGATGCTAGTTTCATCCAGTGCACTGGAAAGTAGATAAAAGGTTAGAGCGGAATGATTTTTCTACCCTTCATACCACCTAGACTCTACAGGCCATAGGACACAAAGCCACATAAACAGTAACATATCTAATTTCTTTTGTTTATACATGTACGCAAACTAATAGTCATATGCATACTATTTTGAGTAGAAAACCAACTAATACTTTAAATAAAATATACCAATTTCGAGACATGCTAAAAATATTTGCAGAAAATCCGATCGCGAACAGACAGGCTGGCCAGGGTTGTTCGGATTTTTCCATAGTGGAAAAAACCACTGGAAAAAATCTGGTTAAAACCGTCCCGGACAAAAGACAGTTTTGTACACTTTTGTCCGCTATTAATTATTTGCGAGTACTAAATTAAAAACACTGGGGAACAGTCATTTTGCGGCATGGTAGCTTAAAGTCAATTCTGTATAAGACTAGTGTGCTGAATACTAGAAAATTATTAGGTTTGTCAAATTGGCTCTAGTTTTTGAGATAAAGACTATTAGCTATTTCACTGAAAAAACCTAAATAAAAATACCGATATGTATTGAAAAAATATTTTTATTAAGATCCTTTATAAGAACGATATAAAAACAAAAAATATACACGCTGTTCATCAAATAATTGAAACAAAAATTACAAAAAACTTTTTTTGTAAGCTTTTTTCTCATGGTTTTGCTCAAGACAATACCTTAATAAAGTCCAACAGTAGTCTGTCAGCATGTGGCGATCCCATCGACCTTGGTATCTTTCTTCCATTATCCTGATGTCCTGGTGGAACCGTTCTCCTTGTTCCTCGCTGTAATCGCCCAGATTATCCGGGAATCTTTCCAAATGGCTATGCAAAAAATGCAATTTAATGCTCATAGTAACACCTAATGTGTTAAAATTTTGAAGCATTTTAGCAACCAATTCTGCATAGTCTGGTGCTTTATGATTCCCCAAAAAATGTTTGACTAGTAAAATAAAGCTTAGCCATGCTTCAGATTCAATTTGTGTCATATGGTTTACAAATACAGTGTCTTTTATAAGAGTATGGATTTGCGGTCCATCGAAGATGCCTGCTTTTAATTTTTCCATACTCAGGGCTGGAAATTTTTGACACACATATTTAAAACAGTCACCAGTCTTATCAAGGGCTTTGATGAACTGTTTCATTAGCCCAAGCAAGATGTGAAGTGATAGAAGAAGGATATTCTCTCGGCTTATCAGTGGTTCATGAATCACGTTTGCTCTTCCTACCTCCATATTTTCCCTCAAAGACCAGACTTTTCTAATCCAATGTTCGGTTTTTGCGCGACTATCCCATAGACATATGAAACAGGGATATTTAGTATACCCACCTTGCTGACCTAATAAAAAATTTACCATCTTCAAGTCGACGCATACTGACCACTGATGTATTGCGTACGAAATATTTTCTAAAACAACTTTAATATTTTGGTATTCCTCTTTTAGTTTGGTAGTATGATCGATTGGAACTAAAGCAAATTTATTTCCATTGTACAGCAATACACATTTCAGACTTCTTTTTGAGCTATCTATAAAAAGCCTCCAATGTTCAGGCTTATATTTGGGAAGGCCCATACAATTTAAGAGTCCAGAAACATTGTTGCAAAATGCAAGCTTATCTTCTTCGGTAAAGTATGGAAGAAGGTCTTGCTCTTTGGTCCTAAAGGATGTAATGGTAACACCAGGTTGAAGAGAGTGTTTTTCTTTTAATCTCGAAGCAAGAATTTCGGCCGATTTTTTTTGATAAATTCAAATCACGTACCAAGTCATTGAGCTCCTCTTGAGAAAATCCCTGTTTTGTAGAACTACTTTCTTCGAACTCATTTTCACTGCTGCTCGTCTGATTGTCTGATCCCTCTAACATTTCAGCATCATCACAGTTTGCAGTAGATGGTCCTGAAAACACTGGAATTGGCAAATCATCACTGTGGAATACTGGGGGTTTAGCCGATTACACATTAGGATAAACCCAAGTACGTATTTTATGCCGGTCGATACCCTTTACATTCACTGCACAAAAGTAACAGTCATTTAAGTGATTAATAGGCTCAGTCCATATCATCGGCACTCCAAATTGAAGCCCTTTACGGCTTCCTTGAGTCCAGTATCGCAAAGATTCTTCAAGGCTTACAGACGATATTGGACACCCAATATTTATTCTTTTGTGAAAGCTTTCTCCCAAAGTATGCTTCGTAGGTTTTTATTACAAACTCCGTGATCTTTTTTCTTTGCTTTTGTAAACAAAATTTGCCACATATGTAACAAACACTGTTGGGGCTGTTAACACAAGGTTTTCGTAACGAATTCATATTTTTCAAGACAAAAAGCACTTTTAAACTTACAGTAAGACACGAACTGATAATTTCAAGGTCTAATAGCTGATTCGTAAAATTGTTGTACCTATATACGTGAATAGATAATAAAATTTAGTGGTGTTAATCAAATTAATAGATCTTTAGGAGGGTAGACTAAATTTTTTCATTGATTTCTTGTGTTTCGTTTATCTCAAGAACCAGAGTCAATCAAAATAAAGTAAATGCATACTGTGTACGTCTAATACAAGTGTTTACAAAAACCATTACCGAAATAAATGCCGCAGATTTTTTTTTTTTTTTTGTTTTGTTTGTTCCGCAGTGAAATAATCTGGTGTGCCACTCACACGACTTTCTCTTACTCTGAAATTTAATACTATAAATACAGGTTGGAGATTAAGAGGTAAGGTAACGAAGTTATGTAAATCTATGTTAAAAAATTCAAATTAGGCTTCGGAAGAGTTTTATATGATAATTAATTCTGTGTGAGGGGGGCTACCGCCCCCCTCAACCCCCCATTTCATTAATGCACCTAGATTTATATAACATTTAATTCGGTTATTAAAAAATAATTCTGTTTAAAAGAAGTAATTTATTAAAATTATTATTTTAAAAAATATATATTTTATGATAATGCAGACGATTTCCATATTAGAGAAGTGGAATAACACTAAATATCCAAAAAAAGTCCATTTTATTCTCAATATTTAAAAAAAAAAAAAAAAAAAAAAAAAAGATTTTTTTTTTAAGTTTTTTTTTTTTTTTTTTTTTTTTTTTTGTTAAAAGTGAAAAAAATCGATAACTTTGTTTTAAATTATCGCAGATCGATGATTCAACCATTCGTTTTAAAGGTATTGGCGAGCTCTTTTGAATGATACCCATCATGAAAATTTACTCCCCTCGAGGGGGGACTCCCCCCCAGGGGAGGGGGAGGCGAGGCTCCTACATACACAAAAAAAAATTTCCCAGTTAACTATCTCTATTACAAAAAATATATATTCGTTTCATTTGGTTTAGTGCAGTCTATAGACGTTAAACTCTACTTACCTGCAATTTCCCCCATAGACGTAATGTATTAGAATTCTCTTGATTGTCCCTGTACACGAACCATTTGCTTGATCTTAACGAAAAGCTTACTATAGCATATATGATACACATTTAGAATACCAAGTTTGAACTTTCTGACATAATTTGTTTTTGAGATATGCTGATAACAGACAGACACACACACAGACACACACACAGACACACAGAACATTTGCTAAAAATATGATTTTCGTGTTCAGGGCACCTCGCAGTCTATAGACGTTAAACTCTATTTACCTGCAATTTCCCCCATAGACGTAATGTATTAGAATTCTCTTGATTGTCCCTGTACACGAACCATTTGCTTGATCTTAACGAAAAGCTTACTGTAGCATCCCTATGATACACATTTAGAATACCAAGTTTGAACTTTCTGCCATAATTTGTTTTTGAGATATGCTGATAACAGATAGACACACACACAGGCACACAGACCATTTGCTAAAAATATGATTTTCGTATTTAGGGCACCTCAAAACGTGTAAATATAACAAAATCTCGCGTTCGAAAATTTGAGCGAAAAACAATACTTTCTCTACCTTATGGGTAAGAGAAAGTAATTATCTTTATTCTTTCCATATATAGAAAGCAATTCTTTAATTATATGTGTAAGGCTCGTGAAATACAGTCATGTTATCGCCATCGGCGACCATTATTTTTTAACTGGCGATGTTTTCAACTTTAAGAAAATACAACATTTTTTTTTTTTCTTTTAATATTTTGGTGAAAGAATTGGTTCCAGAATCGGGCACCGATTCTATTTTCGATGTAGACTAACTTTTGATGTTTTGATTCCTGCTTCTCTTATCACTTTTTGAGACACTGTGTTGAATCAATACACCATTAGGTGATTTACACATCACTGTGCATGTTTCAGAACTCGGTGTTAAATTATTGCACTGTTTTAGGGAATTGGTTTGGTTTATACTGCTCCTGTTTGCCTATGCTATTGACCTGGTACTGAATCGCTGTGCCGGTGTAATGATGTATCAATGCTGATGGTGTATTGTTTTAATGAAAATAATAAAACTGGTTTCATGATGTTAAATTAAACAGGTGTTTCATGATGTATCATTATAGCCTAATAAATAATTGGTTTTTATGCATAGAATTTTGATTTCTATATTCAAGTAAATTTTAAAATTGAAAAAGAAAAGTAAAAGACGGAGGATATTTTTCACGGGCTACCAGAAATTTTTATTGACAACCATTTTTTTTACAAATTCCTGGAACCCTGCGTGTGTGTATATAATCAATTTAAATACTTCAAAATAGATATGAATGAAATAGACATGCAAAGTTAACAATATTTAATAAATAAATATATCTGTATTTTTCTAAGGGTGGATTGGATGCAAAAGTGATAGTTTACAGTTTCAATTTTTATTCCCCTCTCTTTACCTACTGCTTTCAACTACATTGTCATTTCTTCTCTCATAGTCATAAATACCTTTTAAAAATTCGTTATTAAGCATGATGAAATTCAATGGTTCACATATCTTTCATGGAATTTTTTACTTTCTGAAAATATACAGGTAAGGAAAGTATTGTAATCATGACAAAAACATGACTTTGTAATGTTGGTGTATCTACATGTTTTGAGATCCCATGAGTTCATTTGATGATGTATGTATATCTGAGTGTCAGTGAACACAATATTGTCTAAATGCTTTGTTCAAATCAGCTGAAATTTAGTACATATATTACTGGTTATCGTAGCACAAACTGTATTTATCTTGAAAAATCTAGCACTTATAGTTTTTTTTTTTTTTTTTACTGGGGTAACAAAGATAAATTTTTTATTATTATAGCCTAGGGGCTCAAATAATTTAAAGTGTGATAGCATCTGAATTCCTTATTCGATTCAGCTGAAACATTATACACATGTTATAAGTCACCGTCGAATGAATCGTGCAGATTTAATTGGGTGAATCTAACAATTTATGGTTTTTTTACAGGGACACAACGGGAAATTCTGTAATATTATGGCCTATAGTCTGAAATTATTTAAAATATGATAGCGTCTAAATGCCTCATTTGATTGAGCTTTAAATTTATATACATGTTATAGGTCTATGTCACACAAACTGTACACATTTTGGTGAACCTAACACTATTAGTTATTTTAAAGAGATACATAAAAAAAATTTGGATGCATTCCATTTCGTTTTCATTATACTAGTTGGGAGAAAATAATCAAACACTTATTATAATTTTCTCGTCTATTTATTTAATGACTTCTCTTACTTTATTTCATTTAAACAACAGTGAATTACTTATTGTTCAGAAATTCAAGTGGAATCAATCGACATTTTTATTATTTCTCCTCTTAAAGCTTCTGCATGTTTACTAAATTGATGTAGTTGATTTTGGTTTTCAATGGGATGTTTAAATAAATAAATAAATAAATAAATAAATATATATATATATATATGTGCGTGCATTTATATTATTATAGACATTACTTTTGTAAAAGATAAATAAATAAATAAATAAAAAATAACTTTTTTATTTGGAAGTAAAATTTTAATTTTGTAATTTTTTTATCTGGAATTTCTATTACCAATTTTTTTTTTTACAAAATTAAAATAAGAATATAAAATTATCAAATGATTATGTAAATTTGATTTTTTAAATTCTTGGATAAGAAAATGACATGCTGGTATTGCAAATAAAATGTTATACAGAATTTAAAGCTTTGCTTTGAAAGGACTTGCTAACATAAATTGATAAAAACATTAAATCTACATTTATGAGATTTTTTTTTCTAAATCTAGTATAGAAATGTTAAATAAATAAGACATTTCCATGTTAAGTACAAAATGACAAAGAAACAACTTGAATTATTTTAAAGATTATCTTAATATATATAAATCTCGTGTCACAATGTTTGTCCTCAATGGACTCCTAAACCACTTAACCGATTATAATAAAATTCGCACACCATGTGCAGTTCGATCCAACTTGAGAGATAGGATAGTTTAAATCTCAAATTATAGTTGCAATTTTAATTTATTGCTAATTATTTGTTATAATTTCAATATTTCATTATTTCAATTTCTAATTATGATTAAATTATTTTGAATACATCATTCGAAAGATATTTTAAAGTTCTTTTAAATTATCGAAAGTTTTCACCAGATTTACACGTTTTGAGGTGTCCTGAATCAGTTTTCTTTTATATCTCAGAAATTAATTTAAAAAAATTTCATAAGTAATACATCATTTGAAAGCTTTGTTGACTTGATACACATTTTAAAGTACTTTTACATTATCGAAAATGGAATTCGAGATTTCACCCGATTTACACGTTTTGAGGTGTCCTGATTAGGTTTTTTTTTTTTTATCTCAGCTACTAATTAAAATAATTTTATAAGTAATAGATCATTAGAAAGCTTTTTTTGATTTGGAATCGAACAGTGGATTACAGAAATTTCTACCGCCAGATGGCGCTGTAATACATTCAAATTTCAATATTTCAATTTCTAATTATGATTAAATTATTTTTAATGCATCATTCGAAAGATATTTTAAAGTTCTTTTATATTATCGACAGTTTTCACCAGATTTACACGTTTTGAGGTCTCCTGAATTAGTTTTCTTTTGTATCTCAGCTACTAATTAAAATAATTTCGTAAGTAATACATCATTAGAAAGCTTTTCGAACAGTGGAATACAGAAATTTGTACCGCCAGATGGCGCTGTAATATTTTAAAATTTCAATATTTCAATTTCTAATTATGATTAAATTATTTTTAATACAGCATTCGAAAGATATTTTAAAGTTCTTTTAAATTATTGAAAGTTTTCACCAGATTTACACGTTTTGAGGTGCCCTGAATCAGTTTTTTTTTGTATCTCAATTATTAATTAAAAAAATTCATAAGTAATACATCATTTGAAAGCTTATTTTAGTTGATACACATTTTAAAGTACTTTTGCATTATCGAAAATGGAATTCGAGATTTCACCCGATTTACACGTTTTGAGGTGTCCTGATTAGGTTTTCTTTTGTATCTCATCTACTAATTAAAATAATTTCATGAGTAATACATCATTTGAAAGCTTTGTTGATCTGGAATGGAACAATAGATTACAGAAATTTCTACCGCCAGATGGCGCTGTAATATTTTTAATTTCAATATTTCATATTCTAATTATGATTAAATTATTTTTAATACATCGTTCGAAAGATATTTTAAAGTTCTTTTACATTATCGAAAGTGGAATTCGAGATTTCACCTGATTTACAATTTAAAGTGTCCTGATCAGGTTTTCTTTTGCATCTCAGCTAATTGAGTAAGACCGTTCAAAATTGGTATATGCAAGTTAATTAGGAGGGGCTGGAACGGTGGGGAAGGAATAGGCGCGCAGCGCGCATGGGTTTGGGACCCGGTGCGAGTTTTTACCCGATGATAAAAGATTTTTTTAAAATTTAATTTTCTTAATAAAAGTTTGAGTTGAGAAGGAATATGCGTGTACAGCGCACGTATATCCTCAAACGTGCGCGCGCAGCGCGCATGGGTCTGCGCTGCCGAAGGCAGTGGCGTCCCGGTGTGAGTTTTTACCCGATGCTAAATGATATATTTTTTAATTCCTTTTCTTGAGAATGAAAGTTTATGAGTAATAACATGGAATTTTGAGAAGTCATAAGGATGGTGAAGGAATACTTGCGCGCAGTGCACGGGTCTACGCTGCCGAAGGCAGTGGGGACCCGGTGCGACATTTTTCCTGATCAGATTTTTTTTTTCTTTTTTTATCACATGATAAAAATTAATGCAATTTTGAGAATTCATTAATTATTGTGATTCATTTAAAAATAGTGACCAGCGAAGCGGGCGTAGCCTGCTAGTAATCATATATGTATTAATCAATCATGTTGATCGTGAAAACTTTAATATTGAAACTAGTCTAGCTCTTTAGAGAGGGTAGGAGTGTTCAGTGTTGGGGGGTTAAGCTATTCTTTATTTTTAACTGTCAACATTATGTATGAAATCTTTTCTGGCTACAGCCTTGTCTAATTCTTTTGTTTTTAAAGATTTAGATATAGCATTAAATAACTTTTTTTTTCGCTTAATATCCAATATGATAATGTCATAATAGCCCACAACAGATTTACTTTGTTACATTTGCAAACTATACATAAGTAATATAATTATCATTTTCTTTATGATTTTTTTTTTTTATTGATCATGATTAAAAGGAAATTACACTTTTCATTAATCAGATTACTACTTTCTAGTAAAATATTTCTATTGCTAAAATTGCTAATTCAAAGTTAAAAGTACAATTTATTGCTTTAACAGAATAATTTTATGCAGCGAACATGTACAGTTGAATGGATTTTATTTTGTCCAGTTTCATGTGTTTTTTTCCAAATTTCTCCAGTGTCCAGAACTTTTGACAAAAAAGTGGACAAAATAACAACCTTGAGACTGACAAACAATTAAGTTGAAGTTATAAACATTTTTTAACAAAATAAAATTTTATGTGACATACTAGCCTATAAAATTATGTAAAATAAATGACTGGAGAAGTATTTTATCGTTTTCCTTTTACGTTAATTAACGAGGAAAGTAGAAAGAAATCCGGACCGACACGCCCCCGAAAATATTTCATCCAGGATCCGCCCGGCCTGAGTACACACACACACACACAAAAAAAAAAAAAAAAAAAAAAAAAAAAAGACATGAGCCGGGCCCGTGCAGATGCAGACCTACGTTTTTAGTGGAAAATAATATTTGAAAAATATTAATTTTGTTTTATCATATAATACATTTTTGAAATCCCTTTTATATGATTATTGCTAAAAAAAAAAATCATGTAGGGAATGGAAAATGAGAAGTTTCTGAAGGAACGTGTGCTTTAAGCCAAAGTATTCGTCTTTAGCCTCCGACTTCCCAAAGATGAAAGCAAAAAAATATATATACAGCCATCGTATTCAAGATTAAAAATGAATTAATACAAAACACTAATCAAAAGAATGAAA
This sequence comes from Salticus scenicus, assembly GCA_963930645.1. Taxonomy (NCBI): domain Eukaryota; kingdom Metazoa; phylum Arthropoda; class Arachnida; order Araneae; family Salticidae; genus Salticus; species Salticus scenicus. The sequence continues at coordinate 91,988,635 of OZ005655.1, read as the reverse complement.
TTTATAAATAAGGTTCATGACTAGGCTTTTATCCAAATTTTAATTTGAATCCGCACATACTACGTTGGCATTAATCGGTTCAAAATTATCTATACTATTAAAATCTGTAAGCCTCTGTCTGTTTCTTTGTCTGTTTGTCATGCTGCTGCCACTGAAATACGATAAACTCCGCGCACGAACTTCGGACCGGTACGAACGGATAATTTATCACAGATGTTCGTTATCTAATTTGCTAAACGATGCGACCCTAATTAGCGAAGAGAAAATGTTGACAAATGTCATCGTTAAAACGTTGACAAATGTCGTCGGAAAATAACTGAGAATATATCGTGATTGCACAAAAAGACATTTTAAAGGAGTTAAAAATGGAAAAGGGGGGGGGGGGGGAGAATAAATTAGAAATATGAGTCCTATCGTTACAAATTTACTACCAAATGGAAGGAGAGATTTTTCTGAATTCAGTGATGTAAACCGCTAATTGATGGGACAATTAGATTTTTTAAATTAACTAAAGTAGGTGGCAACACTTCATTTCAATGAAAACGGTATGCTAGGCATTTCTCTGCAATCTCCGATGGGGTGTTAGCCAACTGCCTTCGAAATATACCAGCTGTCCTCACTAGTAATTTGAATAGAAGCTGTTATCGTATTATTTAAAATTGAGAACAACTGAAATTCATTTCAGACTTCAATTTCAAATAGAAATAAACCTTAGAAGTTTCAATTCCGATATTCAAATTTAATCAAATTATTCTATTCTAAAACGATTTTCTGACAAAAATGTCAAATTAAAAAATTTATGGGGCAAAGTCAAAAGTATTTGTTTTTTATATTAATTTTCTAAATAAAAAATTTATATAAAAAGTACTTAAAAACAAATTAATTATTTAAAAATAAATTAAATAAAATAAAGATTCATAATGTGTAAATAATTAGCAGACATCGCCCACTTCGCTGCTGAATTTTTTAAATGAATCACTTCCAGATATATAATCTGAAGAAAAATGTAATTCAGAAACAAATCCAATCTTCAATACTGGTCGCCATTGTTTTCAAAATCACCTTCCCTGCCCATAATACGTGGCAGTAAAACGAATTCACACAGGGGCCTCGGTTAAGGTCCCACTGCTTTCGGCAGCGTCTTTCCTTCTTCCGCTGTCCCTGGTAAATTAATAATAATAATAATAAATCACGGCTAAAAAAAGAAGTTACTATGTTAAACGGGGAAAGTAAGTGGACAAAATCTCAAATAGGTTTAGTAGAATGGAAGGTAGGTACAGGGAATAAAATAAGCAAAATTTTGACTTAAAAGATATTATTATGATAAAGTAGGAAATTAAACATTTGACAAAATTTCAAAATTATACCGCCAGTGAAAGATAGGCATAGGTGATGTAAGGAAATAAGTGAAGGCTTCAAAGGATATTTATTACAAAAACATATAGGCCTCTAACTTTCATTATGCTGGTCAGATAGAAGATTTCAATGATTTAAGATTTTTCCAACAACGTGGCTAATTTTATAGAAAACCGCGTGCAAATTGCTTCAGTATTTTTAAAAGATATATAAGGTTATTATATATCTAGATTGTATAAGATTTTTTATGTTGAAAAATGTTTGATTTCGGTTTGTTTGTCTGTTCGCGCTCTAACGTCCGTAAATATTTTGAGAATTTCTTAAAGCTAATATATATTATTCAAGTTCATTATAGCATACTCTCTATTGAAAACATTACAAATACCATGAATGGTTTGTGTACAGGGAGACCCTAAAAAGGCTAATGCATCGCGCTGCACAGTCGGCAGCAAAATTATTGAAGCACATATCAAAATTTTTCATATTTTGTTTTTAGTTTAATCGCTAATTTTTATTATCAATTTACTTTTTTATAAACAACATAAGACTAAGATCATGACTCAACAAATATTTACTTAACAAAACAGTATTAAATAGGAATCTTTTAAATAGGAATTACTGCTAGTGCTTCAATAATTTTGCTGCCGACTGTAAGAGAGGCATTTTTATAAAATTCTTTTAATACCTTTATACCTCACAAATCGCATTCTGAATAACAAAAGCCCAAGTTTCTCGCAGGAAACGCTCAAAACTGTCACCATTCTTACAAAAATATACTGAAATTAAATAAAATAAATAAATAAATAAAATTTTATCCTTAGTTTAGAGGAATGAATAAAGTAATGCAAGAAGGATGATTTAATCGAAAAATATGTGTTACAATTGCAATAATGTAATAATAAAAATAAAAAAAATATTCGTGATTTAAAAAAAATAAAATAATTTTTAAAGAGTACTTAAAAGTTATTTAAGCTCAAAGTTGTGAGTTAATTAAAATTCACCCCCTCCTTTCTCTACATATATATATAATTCCTTTAAAGCAGTAAAAAGATACAAAATTTAAAAACAATTCTCGATTTATAATACTTTTCTAAAAGCAATTTAAATAAAAATGCTCTAATAACTACGATATTCTATTGAAATAATATAAAATATCTTCAGATATGCTTTTATGAAACTCAATACTCGTTGTGAGTTTTAAAATTAATATTTTGAATAATTTTATTGACTAGAATAACCAATAACTTTATTCAGTTTCAAGTCATAACTTTATCCAGTTTCTTTTCTAAGGAATCAATATCAATGCAAGATAAATATTCTGCATGTTTTTAACGCAAGCATGATATTTCAAATACGTGATTTAAAGAAAAAAAGAAAATGTAATTTGTGTATTTTTTGTTAATTATCTGAAAAATTAAGATGGAATTAAAAATAAATATTACTAAAGCAATATCGCTCTTTCCAAATGACTTAATGATAATCTCAAACATATTTCATTTATAAGTATACAGGAAAAGTCTATAACACGTTGAACGGCAAAGGAAATAATGAAATTGCAGACAGCTGTTTCGATATCAAAAAGCATGCCGCCAGTGGATAAAGAAACAAAAGGGATGTGCTCCTGTATATAAGAAGGAAATTGGATTCTACGATAGTATATCAACCAATAGAAATGAGCGAGATGTGAGTGATCAGCCAAGAAGAAATTGAGGAATGGTACTAGTGAAAAATGTTTAAAAAATTCAGAAAGTGTGGATTGAAAATAAAATTTCAAGCAATGAGACAAAGATATACAGCGAAATCACAATTAAGAATGTTTTTAAGATTCTTATAGATTTAAAAATTTTCAAAGACTTAGTCTTTAAGTGTAGGATTTAGGCATGAAAATTAGTGTGTTTCTAAACAATAAATTGACCATATTTCTAAGTATGATGATCCACAAAGATCCACAAATGATCTTCACTTTCTTAATTTTCTCTACACTTTTTACAAATACCGTTTCTTAGTTTCCTATCAGGTAATCGCTCACGTTTTACTCATTTCTATTCGTCGATAAACAGTCGTAGAAGCTGATTTACTTTTCATATATATGGACACTTTTGTTTCGTTCCTTTATGTAACTGATGACGGTATGCTAAATGTTACTGAAACAACTGTCTGCAATTTCATTATTTGCTTTGACGTTCAAAACATTAAAGACTTTTACTGTGTTAATTTATTTATAGTACTAGGTCTCCTTTTAAAATTTTATTTATAGATTGAATATTTGTATACTGTTCCACAAAAAAAAAAAAAAAAAAAAAAAAAAAATAATAATAATAATAATAAATAAAATAAAAGAATGATAATAATAATAATAATAATAATAATATGTGAAATCTAGAGCATTTTTAAAGAGAAATAATTCATAGTACGCACAAAAAATTAATTTATATATTTAAAAGTTTCTGATTTCGATAAATTATTTATTTACTTTCATTTTCTTCTATATTCAACAAAAGAAATACTGGGTTTCTAAAATTTTCCGACTTCCGTTTTTGGATGTTTTGTACGTTTTAACACGTCTTGAACACTTTTATCCATTTTACGAATGACGTTTGTTTTTTTTGCTGTTTATCTACACTGCAAATTCAGGTGTCTTAAATTCAGACATATAAGTGTCTAAAATGGGTGTCATTATTTTCAGACACGAAATCATGTCTTAAATTTTAAGAAACATAAGATGTCTTAAGTTAAGACATGAGTGTGACTGGATTTAAGACACTAGAAGTGACTTAAAGCAGCCATTTTTAACCTCATTTTTCATAAATAAATAAATAATAAGTAAATAAATAAATAAGATTGCGAATGATTTAGTTACTGGTTAAAAACTGGATATAGAATTTCCTAAAGTATGCAGAAAATGTTTATGCGAAAATTTCCACACATAGCGAACCTCTCCGACAAGCTGGACTCGAACTGAGGTTTAACAAGCCAGCGACCAACCGACTGAGCTACAACCATCGACAATAGACCTATTTTAGTTAGTAATATAGATATGTAGTATTTATCAAACATATCGTAAATTTATCTTTTATTTATTTATTCTTTTTAAATTAAAGTTATCGACAAAATACCTAAAGTTTAATATACATTTCCTTTTTAAATTTTAAGTGTATATTTTTAGTGTTTTTCTTTTTGAAATATGAGTGATAAATACGCAAAAAATGCAGCCTATGATATTTCGAAAACGGTTTCTTTTTTCTTTCTCTCTCTGTCTTTTTTAAAACGTATATTTAACGGAAAACAAACAATTTACGTGAAAACCAGAAAATTGGTTGTTTTACACTGATATGTAGGAATTCATGCGGATTTTTTTTTTTTTATTAAATTAAAAATTAAGTAGCAATCGCATACAAATTGTTCAAGAATGCTCGTTTACATAGTCGATTTCTTTTTCTTTGAAAATTCAATTTCACAAAGCTAAATGTTTTAAACAGCTTAAACACTTATTATATAAAATATTATTAAAGGAAGCTGATGTGAAAAGAAACTTAAACTCCGTATATGCATATTACTTAAAAAAAATTCCGTGTGAAATTTGTTAAGTTAATACAAGTGTCTGAACTGTCAAATAATTGAATTTTTTTGGTGTCTGAATTGTAAAATGTCTTAATATCCAAGTGTCAAAATTGCAACGTGTCTTAATTTCAGACATATTAATACTATTCAGGTACTTAAATTAGTCTATTTTATAAACACATATATGTGTCTTAAATTCAGACGCGTGTGGTGTCTGAAAATTTGTATCTTTACGTGTTTCAGACATTTATGTGTCTAAATTGGTATTTCAGACACACTTCTGTCTGAATTTAAGACACTTGTATTTGCAGTGTATCTGTGTGCAAGACAAAATATTTGTGCCAGCTCTATATTAAGAACTCATGCATAGAATTTCATAAAAATTTACATTTAGTTTTATCTTGACATAAATCAGTATTTATGAACTTTTTGTGGATATCGCGAGACAGGTTGCGCTGCTATACCAAAACTTTCCCGATTTCTGAAAGGATTATATCTCAGCTTCTATCCTGTATAAATGTACCAAACTTGATAGATGAGATATCCATTATGAAAAAGAATATTGGTTTAATTTGAGTGCGTATCAGCCAAGAGATTAATCTGCTATTACTCACCTTGCAATTTTCCATATGGCTATATCTCATAATATACTGTTTAAAATTGCACAAAATCGCACAAAATTGCATGTGTAAAATAAAAAGTGAAACGCTATGTTGATTACAATTTGCGCTTCTAAAACTGTAGATTGTGGTGTTATGTAGAACGGCATAGTACAATGTTTTATGAGAGCCCAACATAATAATTTATTTTTATTAAAAAAAAAAAAACATATACGGATGATAAAATAAAACATTCTCTATTTATCTTTGGAAGCATAAGCATGCGCACAGACGAAAGAATGAAATAAGAATATGAAATTAAATCTAAGAGGATGTGTCTAATGGAAAAACCTATTGATATTTTCAAACAGTTTTCTGTTAATAGTAGTCATAAATATTCAATCAATTCTCTATTTTATATAGTAAGAAGATGCAATTTTTTACGATAATGCCAAATGTAAAGATTATCTCCAATAAAGCAATTTAAATAAAATATGCTTTAATAGTTGAGTGTAATGGTAAATAGTATTCAATCGAAACGAAATTCAATAGCTTTTACATTTTTAAACCTTTTCTGTAATAGTTTTCTTAGAGAGAATAATGAATCCCCATTTAATATGAACATGTTCTTCATTTTCTGAAGGATCATTGCCACTTATTAAATAGTTAATCTAAGTGATTTAAGGGCAAATTTTTTTCTTTTTCTTTTTTTTATTTAAGGCATGTGTTTTAAACTTGTAACTTAATAATGCTTTCATATCTGAAAAAGCAAGGAGTAGAAATCTCAAATATTGAAATATAGGCAGCATTCGTAAAACATTATATCTTATGTGAATGAATTTTTTTTATTGAACTTTTCAATTCTGTACAAACAAAGAGAATTTAAACCGAAGTGAAACAGGCTTTATAGAAATGAATTTGAATTTTGTGGTTTTAAACAGATCAATGCTGATTTTTACTCATCCCAGAAGTTCCTGGAAGAAGAAAGAGTTTTCTCCGATTTATATAGGGTGTTCAATTGCAGGCTGCTCTCACCTTCTAAGCCATCGAAGTTTTTCGTTTTCCTGAAACTTGCGTGAATACAGATAGAATCCCTCAGAAAGATCACCATTGGGGACATCCAACCCAGGCTTGGGACCATTGTGTAGTCAATCAATCTTAACCCTTCATATCGATTGATATAAGGATGTAATTACAGAGATTTTGGACGAAATCGATTGATGCACAGTTCCTAGCGCGATAACCCATGTCTTTTTCTTTTCGAGAACACTATACGGCTTTCTTTACTAAAGCCTTACAAGGGAAGTATGAATCAGTAAAATTGCTATTGAAACCAAACCAAGCTTAAATGAAAGAGCATAGTCGAAAACATTGGGTACCGTACAAATTTCAAATTTGCTGCAACAACTCCCATGGGGGTGAGATATGCCCTCTATTAGTTTTAGTTATTTCTATAAAAGCCAACAAAACACACAGCGTAGTATGAACAGATGGTGCAGTGCTAGCGTGCTTGACTTCGGATACGTAGGTCATGGGATCGAGTCCCCGCAAGGGCATTTTGTATTTTAATTTTTTTTCCTTTAAGTTTTTAATTAAATTAAATTATTAATTTTAGAGAAAATATTTATTACATTTAGAATTTTTTTTTTTTTTAAGTATTCCAATTAATGAAGTATTGAGAATGAATTTAAGAAATGCATTTTTTTTTATTTTTAAAAAAGAAAACCATGTTTAAAGCTACGAATATAGTTTCTAATTTATAACAATTATGATTTGATTTGTAAAATTCATATTTACCCAGATTTTGAATTTTTTTTTAGATGTAAATTAATTATAAATTAGTAAAATCATTTTGAGAAAGTTTGTCATTGTCTTCAATATTATTGTCAGTTCTTCCGACACCACGAAACTTGACAGTTGTTTAATGAAATATTTGAAATAAAAGTTAAATGCGACGTCGAATAGTTAAGCAACAGCTGTTTATCATTCAGGATTTTCCATGCAAAAAATAGCATTAATAAATAATACAATTGAGAGCAGACGATTAACTGTTGCTATTAATGTCGTCGTTAAAAAATAGTAATTAATAATTTATATAAAACAATCATTAACAAAATTTTATCTGAATGTAATCATTAACAAAATCTTACCTAAATATAATATAAAAATATTTCCCGTTAAATTATTCATTTCTTTAAATTTAGTAAATAAATAAATAATTTCGTTAAAAATAAAAATATATTAAATTGTCCGCGCTGGAAAAAAAAAAAAAAAAAAAAAAAAAAACCTTGTTTTAATATAATTAATATATTTTCTCTTACAATAATGATTTAATTTAATTAAAAATGTCAAAAATAAATATTTCAGTTGAAATAAAAAAATAAAATACGAAACGCCCTTGCGGGAACTCGATCCCACTACCTACGTATCCGAAGTCAAGCACGTTAGCACTGCACCATCTGTTCACACTACGCTGCGTGTTTTGTTGGTTTTTATAGAAATAACTAAAACTAATAGTGGACATATCTCACCCCCATGGGAGTTGTTGCAGCAAATTTGTACGGTACCCAATGTTTTCGACCATGCTCTTTAATTTAAGCGTAGTTTGGTTTCAATAGCAATTTTACTGATTCATACTTCCCTTGTTAGTTTTATATTTTTTCTGCCAAACAGAATGCTCCAATCTAACACTTTATTAAATATCTAAGCATTAATACATCTGAGCATTAAAACTGATTGATTGTATTTTCACGAAATCTTTGATTGCAACTTAGAGTAAGAAAAGCACAAACATGTCGTAGAATATTATCAGGCAAATTGTGTTCTGATAAATTTCTAATTTCTATCTTCAGAAAAAATATTTTTCATGGTCGCCCATAAGCAATTAAAGAAATTTTTTCTGAGTCTGTAACCTTATTCCAGATTATTGTAAAAGCTATTTTTAATAATTTGATTAGCTACAGAAAATTTTACCTTTTATGGTTTTTCACTAGCTTTCTATTAGTTATATTACTGGTTTGCTTCCCGTTTAGAATGCATTCATGTTTCAATTCTTCATATTCTCAATGAATTCTGTCAATGAATTCCTTTAAATTCTTTGGTCCTTTAAAAATGTACTTAACATACCATTTCATGCGATTAGGATGCGGCCACGAATTGGTGCATTGACATTCTCCTAATCAGATTACAGTTTTATTGCATGATAATCCTAAAGAAAATATTTTTGGAAACCATCTTAGTCATTAAAGAATTTTTCTACATCAGAATGTGCTGGTGCCCATTTTTGTCAGCACATTCTGCTGTTAAATAAGATAATTTACAACGAAAGCATGTAAAAAAAAGGGACTCTTTTATAGATGTTTCTGTTGCAAATTATTTCTTTTTAACAGCAGAATGTACAGTCATTCATTTTTGCCAGTACATTCAACTGAAGAAACTACCGTTATTTTTTACAGTGTACATACACTGAGCTTCCAAAAGTCAAGGTACAACCTAATTTCTCGTTTTCTTCTTTTGCGCACAATTTTGAAACAAACGAACATACAAATATAAAATTTGAATGGCACATTCGTTATTAAATTGTTAATCGAATTTTACATAACTTTAGCACAAGTAATAACTTTTAAACTGGCATAACTTTTTTTTTTTTTTTTTTTTTTTTTAATGTAAGCATTGGAAGAAGTTTAAAAAATAAATAATTTCAGCTAAGAAAAACTAAATGAGAAAGTTTGTCAAAGGTGCGTTACAAGTAGTTGAAGGTACATATGCCTCCAAATGTTAAATTAAAATCGGATTTTCTTCATGTATTCCCTTTTCTTTTTCCTCCATAAAGAACTTTTTGGAAAAATATAATTCTTAATTTGGTCAATAAATAATTTTAAAATAAACAACGCATCCAATTTTCATGTTCGAATGCTTATTTATTTAAAAGATATTAACATACTAAAAAAAAAAAAAAAAAAAAAAAAAAAAGAAAGAAAGAAAGAAAGAAGAAAAAAAAAATAAACACAGAAAAGTGAATACAAGAAGAAAAATATGGGGGGACAGCGGGTTTAAAGTTTGAACCCGCTGTCCCCCCTCTTAAACGTTTAGGTGTAATCTATAGTATTCCTTGTAAAAATTGTGATTCTAGATATATCGGTGAAACTGGCAGAACAGGTGAAATTAGATTAAAGGAAGAAAAATATGGTTTTCCACTGAGAAAAAATTCTGTAACTGACATCTAGAATCTAAGTTGTGGCTCTAGAAAAAATAGTTCCATGTCATCCTTAAAATTCCTTTGGAAAGCGAGTTCTAGAAGCCCCTATCAGAATTCTAGAGCGTTTGCCTATATTCTCGAGGGCAAAGTTATTTAAAAATCTATCTGGAAATAAATGAGACTACAAGAGACGGGTTTCAGCAGCTATAACCTTGGTTTATTACCAAATTCTAGAAAATCAAGCGAGAATTTCTAGCAATACAAAGGATTCAGAATATTTAAAGTATTCAGAATATTGTTTCACCATCTAGAAATGTGTACACTAGAAATTCTCGATAGTTTCGTCTATTGAGTTTATTGGCGTGCCTCACGCGCATAGCTCGGAAATCTATATTTCTAGTTAAGGGGTTTAGAAAATGGCCACTTATTCATTCTAGAGGAAGGCGGTATATTTTTTTTTCTCAATGTAATCTAACATTTGGATGGATGTGTACCTTCATCTATTTATAATGCACCTTTGACCCCCTTTCTCATTTAGTTTTCTTTGCTAAAATTGCTAAAATTGTTTATTTTTTTCAATGCTTACTTTTGAGAAAAATTGAAATTATATCAGTTAAAAAATTATTACGTGTGTTAAAGTTATACAAAATTCGATTAATAATTTGATAATGAATGTGCCATCCAAATTTTATATTTATACGTTCATTTGTTTCAAAATTATGCGCAAAAGAAGACACCGAGAAAGTAGATTACCATAACATTTGAAAGCTCAGTGTAAAGATAGTTCAGACTTCAATGCAGAAAAAAGTTGGAAATTTGATGGGGCGAGATCAGAACAGTAGGCCTGGTTATAAAATTGCTTCAATTATGATTTTTTTTTTTTTTTTTTTTTTTTTTTTTTGGGGGGGGGGGGGAGGGGTTCGATGAATTGCAATGCTTTTCCAGGTTTTTGAGATGCACTGGATAACTTCCAAAGCAATCAAGTGGTTCAACAGGCGAGGAAAAACTTCCGCTTCTATTAGGATGATTTCTTGAAATTTTTTTTAGGATTTTAAAAAAGTATTAGTGTCATTGGTGACTGTGTGGGATATCATCCAAAATATGTTTTCTGTTTTACTACTGTATGTTTCTGTTTGTAACAAATTTTCTTTGTGAAAAAGACAACGAAACTTACTTTCGAAATATCCCTCGTACAATATACTAATTTCAATTTATGCTAGAAAAACGCATATTTCTTAACAACCTTTTCAAAGTTTAATGACTGTTTTAGATCCCTATCATACTGTAGGGATCATATATCCTGTAGAGATCTGTAGGGATCATATACTGTAGGGATCCCTATCATACTGTATATCCCTATCATACTGTCGTACTCAGGTATTCGTGAAAATTTTTGATCTCGGTATTTTGAAGTTTTTATACGTTTTGAGGTACTATGAATCTGAAAATCACAAAATCGGGGGGTGTCCGTCTGTAAGGTGTCAGTTTGTTAGTACGTTAGTGTGATAATTTGTTAATCTGTGTACATGATAATTCAAAAACAAATGATCAGAAAGAAGTCGGGTCAGTTTTAAAATATAATTTTTTATACTGACAAAAGTCATATTGTTATTATTATTATTATTATTATTATTATTTTAACAATGCATTTCTTTTACGTGACTCAACACATCTGTATATTTAATTTTAGATATCCGAATTACAGAATCAGTTACAAGCAAAAATATGCAAAGATTGATATTTTAATAAATTTTTGTTATTTGGTAAAATTTGAGAGTTCATAATAAAGTAATAGTTTCTTGATTTCAAAATAAGTATTCAGTTTTGTGAGAAATACACGTGTGAATATACATAAATTTTTTTTTTTAAAGATTAGATAAAATAAATTCGTATGTTACATTTAAATTAACCTGTTATTTCTACAGAAAAAGAAGAAAAAGAAACTTAAAATTAAAAATTTTGTAAAAGCTTTTAAATAATGGTTGAGTATTATTTTAAAAGTATTATATAATTATATATTTAAAAGTAAATATTATTTTAAAAGTGTTATATAGATTCATACATTTTATAACAATTACCTGGATATTTTTAATTGCATCAATCCGGGCAAATTTCACAGTCTCTCTTGTTCCTTTAAGTATCCAATTTCTTAATATTGTAAGGAAGTTTAAATAATTTATAATGTTAAAAACAACCGGTAAATAAATAAATAAATAAATATTATCAGATATTATAAAAAATGCTTGTAAAACTAGATGAATTCTATTAAAATAATATTACAAAATATAGTATCAGGTACTATTTTATGAAATATTTTTGTCAGTTTAAAACCTAACTTTTTTTATATCCCCTTTATTTTCAATCTAGAATAACCGAAAATTATTTAATTTTTAATTTAAAGTTATCATTTCTATTTTGATATTTTTAAATCTTATTATTTTAATATATATGCTTTACAATCTATGACTTATTTATCTTCGAAATATTTCTAGAAAAGCAGAACGTAAATATGTGTGATAAATGCTTAAAAGAGTTTCAACACAAAATACACATTTTTCATACGTTTATTTTATTTAAGCATATTTATTTTGCAAACAGTTATATATATATATATATATATATATATATATATATATAACAAAATACTAATCCCTGAAACGATAATCTTTAATGTCCATTATAAAAGCAAAAAGTTACAAAAACACTAGAAAATGTAGAATATAATCTTAAATAAAGTAATTGAAATAATAAGACATTCTCACAATTGATTATGTTCTAGATAGTAGTTTGAGGAAACAATATTGGAAGTTATCACTTGAGGTATTATTTCATGAAATCCAATATACTTTATCAGTTTTTAAAACCAATACTTTGAAAAGATACATTATCTTGGAAAGCCAATAAGTTTAGTTTATATGAATCGATCATTCCTTTTCTTAGAAGCGAGGAATTGTATAAGATAAATATTTTTCATGTATTAAATTTAAGGACATTGTTTCAAGGTATGTGTTTTGCGAGTAATAAAAAGCTAAAGGGCGATTAAATATGTATATAATAACATTTAATGTACATATTTAATTTTACTTTTACTTTTCATTATTCGAAGACGAAGAGATGCAAACGAAGACGAAGAACATTTAAAACACATACCTTGAAACAATACCCTTAAATTTAATACATGAAAAATATTTATTTATAGTAGGTATTTCCGATTCAATATAATGTTAGCGTTGTGGATTGTTTCATATTACTTTAAACTAATTATGTATAAATATATTTTGATTCTTATGGATAAATTTGGCAGTTGATCATATGCTTCTCTCTCATTATACAATTTTGTAACATTTTTTTATACATCATTAACACGTTGAGCGCCATGTCAGCCATTCTAGATTCTAGACATTTTGTCATATATCTCTAAGTACTGAAGGAATCCTCTTGAAACTTTAGGAGTGTGTAGAGCATGTTATACTCCTAGTATTTCAGTGAAAGTTTTACCGGAAAGTAAAAGTAGTACCAATAAAAAAATTAAAACGTTGAGCGCCCTGTCAGCCATCGGTGGCTGACAGTGTCAAATATGATATAAAGCCGCGTCAACCATCGGTGGCGGATATAAAATAGGATATAAAAATAAAAATATTACATTTAATGATTGGAAATTAATTAAAAAATTGCTTAATTATTATTATTATTATACGAGGAATCATTATGGAATGTTAATGCATTTTAAGAATTTGCCTGTCGTTCAACGTGTTAATCCAAAAAAAAATTGAAGGGCGTTAGGGTCGCCCCTCAATGCAGAGATACATTAAGATATTTCAAAAACTACTAAATGACGAAAAGTAGCCTAGCCCCCTATATCTTACCAAGAAAAACCACTGTTAACCACTGAAAGTTCTGAATGCAAAATTTAAAAATTAATTAGATACAAAACATTATTATTATTATTATTTTGAATGCACCATAATTTATATAAACATATAAACTAATACAAATATTTTAAAAAATCTCACCTAAAAAATGAACTAATATAAAATAAACGGAGAATAAAAAAAATATATTTAAAATAAAAGGATTTCATAGAGGTGCCCCGAAAAGAGGAAAAAAAGGAAGATTTTACAAAATTGTGGTAAGCTTAAAGGGGGGGGGGGGGAAGAAGAAATAAATAGAGACAAGAATAAAAATTGATGTGGCTCACATTGATTATTAACACTTTTAAACTGTACGTACTTGTATAATTTTTAATGTTTTTTGTCTGCGTTATCACACAACGGACAGACAGAAGGACTGAAATGCATACAAATAGACAAATTGTATTCATAATCACTCTTAAACATTATTGGAAAGTGCTTAAATTGCTTAATGCAAAAGAAAATGCAGCCGGAGATTCCAATTTCAGCCCTTAATGTTTCTGAATAATTTAGCGTAGCCCTGTAAACCTGAAAGTTAATCATATCATGTTCTACATAAACATTATTTCACCATATTAACAATAAATGTCATATTCTTCATGATTTTTACAGAATAAAGTTATTTAAATGGGATTTATAAAAATGTCTATTTAACACGCAATGTTTTGGAATTTTTTTGGTGTGTCCCTGTGCACAAACCAGTTGTACAGGACTTATTAAAGCCATTTTAAATAGGAAACACTCCATAGTGAACTTGAAATCGAAAATTGGTTGAGTGGGCTTGACATGTCATCTTTATTGGTAAAAACTTGAAAAGCATTCGTCATTTGATTTTTTTATGTTGGTTACATATTTCAATGAAATATGCGCTCTCTAGTCGAACATATGCTCTAGAGTTCTGCCACCGTTCCATTAGTAGGGACAAATTTTAGCGTTTTTCCAACTTGGAATAAGCCATGTAGTTTACAGTTTTTTTTTTTTTTTAAATTAGAATTTCGTATTGTTCATCCGTTTCGTACCGTTTTCTCTCTCTTAAATTATTTAAGCAATCAATAAAGGTTCGATCCCCTTGTTGTCTGACGATTACTTTAAGTTAACAGAAACTAAACTGTCTGAAGAGGTGGAACGAACATTCCATTATTTTTGTGGTTGGATAAAAATAGGGCTTCCTAGCACTGGTGGCAATTCCATCAAATCTCCAAACAGTATAATGTTAACATCGCCAAATAACTCATTGTAGCATTTTAGTTCTTGCAGGCGATAATGAATTTGTACCAACAATTCATATGGAAACTTGGAAACTTCGTCTATGATTACAAAACGAAGATTTTTCTAAGACTGGCGCAGTTTTCCAAGCCAAATATCGGCCAAAGTACTGAAGGAGAGAATTTGATTATCTTTTTGCACAGGCAGCTTGAAAACTGATTGAAGTGTTTCACCCTTAACCCCTTAACTGCCCTGGACGTATATATACGTGTTTTCTTTGTATTGCGCTTCTACCAGTGAAACTAATCCCACGGCTTTGGAATGCAATAAAATGACCTTGAATGTAACCTTGATAGTGTTTGATAGCTTATAATTGGAAGATTATCGGTTCGATACTTGAGACGACCAAAGACCGTCGTGTACACTAATGGTGGCTGATTCACATAAAATCCGTCTTGGCCGCAAAGTCCTCCATGTTCCCATCAAAACTATACCTCTGGAGATCACCAAAGCGGGGGAGCCATCCCCTCTGTGAAGGATCAAAATTGTGATGGCATGTCTGCGGAACATCCCTAGGGGTGCGTCCCAGACCGTCGCGAATTATCCATAGCGCAGTACTGGTGCGACATTAACTCAACCAACCTACTTACAACCATGGATCACATTTTAACTTTACCATGTAAAGTGAGTTCATGACAAAAGAATAACGTCACTGGGAGAAACTTTTTTCAAGGTGGCGAATAGAATACCTTCATAAACCTGTCGTTTTTACTTAATAATTTTTTTAATTAAAATGATAGAAATTTCTAAGCAGCTGAAATGTCTGCCTTGGTGTATTCGGATCACATTAATACCTCTCATGACGCGGGGGACCCTGCCCTTCGAGAGAAGATGCGGTTGCAGACAAAAAAATTTGACGCCATCGATAGTAACTTTTCTTTTAATATAGAGAGAAACTTTTTTTTTATGAGAAGCTTTGCATTGCAAACCGTACTCTTGTACAGAAATTACTTGATTTTATATTAAAGTTTAAAAGAATCTCAGGTATTTTTGGCTAACCGCATACTACTATCTACATTTTGGAGCATTGTTTAATTTAAAGCTTTGTATAATTATATGCCTGAGTATCTCATTAAAAATGTTAGGACTGAATATAAAGGATTGTTTCACAATAAGATAGGGAACATAATTTGAAGTTTTTTGTTCTTCAAGCTTTTTATTTTTAAACTTGGATAAGGTTGGTTGGTTGGGTTTTACGTCGCACTAGTTCTACGCAGATAAACTTGGATAAGGAATAATTTATAAGGATGTAATAATAAAATATAAAATAAGAGGTGGGTGAGAAATTCTACATTTTTATTCAACATTTTATTATCATACAAAAAAATTACTTGCAAATTATTTAAATTAAAATATTTTTCTAGAAACTCGTGCTTTTATCTCTCTCTCTCTTTACTGCACATAAAATGACGCAGCAAGTAATGTATTTTCTGCGTAAGCTGTTACCCATATTTCTTTTCACGCAAGTTTTCACATATCCGTCTTCTTTTCAATTTTGTTAAGCGCTACATTTACATAAATCTATTTCTCTGAAACAAATTTGTTTTTCGCAGAGTGTGCAAGGATAGACATATGTCACCATAAAAAAAGAACCTATAAGATTAAAATAATTCATGAGTTTTTATTAAAGGAATCACAAATAATGTTAAAAATTAAAACTATTTCGTCTTTAGTACTAAATTAAGGATGGGAACACACTCCATATCGACAGAGAGATTTAACATATTTTTAATTTGTAAAATTGCCTTATTAAATGAAACTTTTACGTATATTTTATATTTGAACTTCTGTAACAAATACATAATAAATTTTCTGCTCTTAATCTGTACCAAAATAAGAAAAAAAGAGAAAAACTACATATATTACGTATATGCATATATAAAAATACTTCTGAACCAGGCTCTCACTAAGGGAAATATGAATACAGTACTTATTAAAATCATATTCGTTCTGAGTCAAAGTAATTTTATTAAGCAGCTGATCTTTATACCCGACGAACGTTCCTGCATTCAAGAAAAAAGTATTATTTTCCTGAAATTGGAAATAAATTCCAAAAGGTAACGAATAATGGGATAAATAAATAATGTTAATTAATGTTTGGAAAATAATTAAATGCTCCTTCAGAATAAGTAAATTAAATACATCCCAAGTTCTGATGCGCTTTTCTTTGAGAAAAATCGCATTGAATTTTTTCAAAGAAAAGTGAAACTTTTCTTTTAAATTTAAAATACACTCATGGACAAAAAAATTAGTGCACCAAGAAATAATTGCGGGATCGTAACGAAACTTGGCATGAAGGTACATGTCGGGGAGATATGCAAATGATTAGAAATGAAGCGTGATTGCGCATTACGTATAGCCGGTAGAGGGAGTTTAACGTCGTTCTCTGTGGAGTATAAAAAAGGTAACCAAAGCTTATTTGAGTGTGCTGAATCGTTTACAAAGGAAGAGCTGAGGTAGACATGCCAATACGTCGTTTTCGAAGACAATATGAGCAGCTGTCGCAGTTTGAGAGGGGGAGAATCATCGGCATGATGGAAGCTGGGTGATCAGCTAGGCAAGTAGCTTGTCCATTAGGCCGCTCTGATTGTGTTGTGAGGAGGTGTTGGGACCAGTGGACCCGAGAGATGTCATGTACACGAAGACCAGGCTCAGGACACCCTCGACAGACCAGTCGTCGAGAAGACCGCCACATCGTAAGAAATGCACGCGTACAGCCAACTGCTTCATCGGCCGCCATCCAGGCACAGGTGGCACCTTCACTAGGGGCCCCTGTGTCTTCTCGAACCAAACGAAGACGCCTGGCTGAAGGACATTTGGTATCGCGGCGCCCATAACGTGTGCTGCCCATGACGCCCACCCACCGACGCCTCCGTTTGGAGTTTTGCCGCGCACGAGGAAACTGGACTGCAGCGGAATGGAACCAGGTCGTCTTTAGCGACGAATCCAGATTCAATCTCAGCAGTGATGACAATCGTGTTCGTGTGTGGAGACCCCGTGGTGAACGCCTCAATCCTGCCTTTGCTTTACAGCGACACACCGCTCCTACAGCTGGTGTGATGGTATGGGGTGTCATTTCCTACAATACACGGTCACCCCTAGTATTGATCCATGGCAAAATGACAGCCCAGCGGTATGTCCATGACATCCTGCAACCACATGTGTTGCCACTCATGCAACGGCTCCCAGGAGCCATTTTTCAACAAGACAATACTCGGCCTCACACGGCAAGGCTGTCACAAGACTGTCTCCGCACTGTTACTACCCTTCCTTGACCTGCCCGATCCACAGATTTGTCTCCAATCGAGCATATCTGGGATAATTTGGGACGGCGAGTTGGGCATCCCACGTGTTTGAACGAACTAGAGGCAAGGTTACAGCAAATATGGAACGAAATGTCTCAAGACATCATACAAAACTTGTATGCCTCAATGTCCGATCGTATCGCATCGTGCATTCGCGCTAGAGGGGGTCCAACAGGGTATTAAATCCTCTGTTCTTTTGCCTTTTTCTCTGAAATAAATTATCCTTTTTCTTTGATTTTCTAATCATTTACTTATATCAAAGTATTCATTACGTATGTAAAATTTCGTTTCATTTTGACGACTCCTTCTTGGTGCGCTAATTTTTTTGTCCATGAGTGTATTTCCGTTTAATTCTCTTGCATATCAACCTTCAAAATAAGAATCAGAAATTGTCTTTTAATTAAAAAAAAAAAAAAAAAAAAAAAAAAAAAAAAAAAACCTACTTGGAAATCAAATGAAATTTCTAACTTATTACCGTACTATGAAGAATACGTTCCTTGAAATTGTTACTGAGACAAGTGATGGGCATGTTTAGTTTGTAACTATGCTGCAAGCGTAAAATTTTCGACAAAGAGAGATAAAAAAAAGGTATTTTTGTTTCTTCTTTTCTTTTTTATCCCCCCTCCCCCCACCAAAAAAAAAATAGCGTGCATAAATGAAATTTTTGCTGCTGGAGAGATTTTTTTTCTTTTGAGTCAATTAAGCGGCAGTTTTTTAAAAATAGTTTGTATTGATTTGATTCCGGTTCTGGAAACTTGATGAGATTAAAAGGCTGATTTTAGTAACCAGTGAATTTATTAAACGGTGGTTACTATACTACTATTTTTATATAGTAATTTTAGACATGACTAATCGTTCATATCCGTTAACATCTATTTAAAAGAGTTGAGAGTTAGAACAGTAGGCACGAAAATAAAGCACATGTTGTGTCAAAACGCATTAGATTTATATTTTTTTTATGTTAAATTTTATTCCTGGAAATTTTTTTTATAAAAAACTGTTACACATACTTGTCATTAAAAAAAAAAAAAAAAAAAAAAAAAAAGTAATAATAACTAGCAAACCTATGTGAAATTTTCTTCTTCTTCTTCTTCTTTTTTTTTTTTTTTTTTTTTTTTAATTACCATTAAAATTTGAAACTTATAAGTCCTATACCAATTTCAACATCCAATTAAAATTTTAATTCAACAGAAGCCAAATTATTAGTTTTTGTGTGATGAAACGCTAATGATAGTTAAATCAAATCATTCAAAGAAAAGTTCCAAAATAAAATTCATGTTTGACGACCCAGTTTTCCTATTTCCTCAGGCAAGATAACTTTAATAGAGGACTGCTATGGCGACTTTTAAATTTTTACCACCATGTTGGCGAGACAACTCTTATTTTGTTTTATTTGTCTTATTATTTATTTACTTTGATCCTTTTTTTTTTTTTTTTTTTTTTTTTTTGTTAAAAACACTTAGTACCGATGTTCGTTATATTATTTTTCATTATTGCGTTTTTCAGTCAATTTATGACAAAAGTTTATATTTTGTTTATATCTTTAAAGTATTGCTGCGTTTAAAATGACGCTTTCAAGGGTTGTAAAGATGCAACTTTTAAAAATAAACTTTTATAAAAAATAATCTAATCAGACAAATGCCGTCTTTTTTTTTATTATTATTTAATCACTGAACTAATTCCGTGTGCTTAAATATCACTTGTATGTTATTTTTTATCCTCGCGTATTTATTGTGAGTATCGTATCGTTTCTACAAAATATAATCGTAACTCGTTCATGTTAGAGAAATATTAAATAATAATAACGATAACAATAATTTTTTTCTTCCTGTTAAAAAAAAAAGATGAACTGTATGAATTTGACATTTTTGATTCCAAATGTGTCACGGAAATTTCTTCATTGTTCCATCACGTGCCGTGTTTAAGACAGACAATAAATCTTACAATATTAAGTGTATGACAATGTATTCTTTAACAATGCTACAAATGTATGAAAAATGAACAATTTTCAATATATTATTTCAGAAAAAAAATCTGTCATAGAAAAGTAATTTTGTTGACATTTGTCTTTTGAGACTGCATATGTGTGAATTCAGACCATAGAACTTCCAAGGAGGGTACACAATTTTTTTCAGAAAAGCATGGGGTTGCTAGAGAAAAAAAAATGAAAAATAAAATAAAAAAGTAAATGATATCTCATTCACACTAATCATCATAATCACTAGGAGCTATTGGGCTTTAGAAAGGTAAAATTATTTTATTTCTGAAAATTCTAATTTTAATTTCTAAATATACTACAACTTGACATTGATTTCTAAATATTTCATTTTAAATAACAAAATTTAAAAACTGATTTCATTTACCCAATTTTATTTACAGATAAAAGTTTAAGCCAGTCACAACAATTCATATAAGTAATTCAGAAAATGTCACGAAAATTAACTTTCAGCTTTTCTTTTTCTTTGAAATTGACACTCGAGATTAAATAAAACATTAACAGAAAGTTAATGTCACAAGTGAATTGAACTGAATTCATATAGAAATTACGATCTCAATTGATAAGATTAAATATATATATTTAATTCGGAGAAGAATTTCGAAGCTATTTTAATATGATGTCAATCTTATTTTCTAGCCTGTCTCCACAATCTTGCAAGAAAATGATTTTACTATTAAACTTTTCATATATTTAAGAGTTACATATTATTACTTTAATAGCATGTAATTTTAGTTTGAAAGAATTTAAACACCAAGTAAAAAATCTGGAGTGACTCCACCCGACTTTCCGAACATTGAATAATTAACAGTTTTGTAGATAAAGTAAAGAAAGAGGAGTTATCAAACAAACAAAAGAGAGAAAACCATAATAGAATGTTTGAGTATTTTTCTCCATGCATAAAACATCCTATAAAAAAGGTTTGCATCAGTAAGCATAGTCCTGGATAAGTACCGGTTAATTAACGCTTACATTATAATGTAGAGGAAAAATCAGATCGTACATTGAGGGGAAAAAATGTATCTCCTTCATTTAGAACGAATAAATAGTCATTTTCTGAATCTCTAAACTAGAAATATAGACTTCCGAGCTATGCGTATAAGGTAAGCCAATATACTGAACACGAAATGGTCGAGAATTTAAAGTCTATATACATTTCTAGATGATAAAACAATATTACCAATATTAGGAATTCTTTGTATTGCAAGAAATTCTCGTTTGATTTCCTAGAATTGGGCATAAACTCGAATTATAGTTGCTAAAACCCCCCCTCTCTCGTTTGCATTTATTTGCAGAGATTTTTAAATAAATTTAACGTCGATAATATAGCAAACGCTCTAGAATTCCAATAGGGATTTCTAGAACTCGCTTTCAATTGGCACTAGAATTTATAAGGATGACATGGAACTACTTTTAATAGAGCTACAATTTAGTTTCTAGATGTTAGTCACAGAATTTTGTCTCAGTGAATCAGAAAATATGGCTTTAACGTCTTTTCGGTTTAAATGATTTTAACTGTAAAAAAATCTGGAGTGACTCCACTCGACTTTCTGAACATTGAGTAATTAACTGTTTTGTAGATAAAGTAAAGAAAGAGGAGTTGTCAAACAAACAAAAGAGATAAAACCATGATAGAGTGTTTGAGCATTTTTCTCCATATATTACAAGATGTTTTATTTAACGCTACTGAACTTTGAGCCCATAGATCATAATGATAAAGAACTTTTCGTTGTGCCCTTGTAAAAACCTATAAATGCTAGATTCACCAAAATGCTTATATTAAGTGCGACAGGGATTTATAATATCCATATAAATTTTCAGCTCAATTGAATAAGGCGTTTAGATGCTATCGCACTTTTAAAAATTTGGTCCCATAGGCCGTAATGGTAAAGAATTCTTCTTTGTGACCCTGTAAAAAAACTGTAAGTGCTAAATTCACCAAAATATATACAGTTCATGCAACTGTGACCTATAACATGTGCACAAATTTTTTGCTGAGATTAATAAAACGTTTAGACGCTATCGCACTTTTAAAAAAATGGCCCCGTAGGCCATAATGATAAAGAATTATTCCTGGTGTCCCTGTAAAAAAAACTATAAGTGCTAGATTCACCAAAATCAATAGGGTTCGTACTATATGGTGACTTACAATATACGTACCAACTTTCAGCTTAATCGAACGAAGCGTTTAGACGCTAGTGCGTTCACTCACAGACATACACACACACAGACATACACACAGACATACACACACATACATACACACACACACATACATACACCATCGTAAAAATAGTTAAAACGGACTCAGGGGACCTCGAAACGTATAGAAACTTCAAAATCTCAAATTCGGATTTTTGATATGATTACAATACTTTCCTCACTATAGTGTTCGGAAAGTAAAAATCTATTGTATTAAAATAATGTTCACTAAGAAAAAATTCGGTGATTGACACCTAGAAACTAAATCGTGGCTGTAGTAAAAATAGTTGCATGTCATCTTTATAAATTCTAGTCTCTTCCGAAAGGGAGTTCTAGAAATTCCTATAACAATTTTAGAGCTTTTGCCTATATTATCGAGATCACACTTATTTAAAAATCTCTCCAAATAAATTCGAACTCACGAGGCGAGTTTTAGCAACTATAATTCGAGTTTATGACCCAGTTCTAGGAAAACAAGCAAGAATTTCTGGCAGTACAAAGGATACACTGTATTCATAAAATTCATAATATTATTTCACCATCTGGAAATGTATAGACTATAAATTATCGATCATTTCGTCCATTCAGTTTATTGGCTTACCTTATAGGTATAGCTTGTAAATCTATATTTCTAGTTTAGGGATTTAGAAAATGACTACTTATTCGTTCTAGATGAAGGCGTTATATATTTTTTTCTATGCATTGAATAAAAGTATTATTAGTTTTTGTTTCCTATATCATTCTATAGACACATCAAGGGAACTTCTGTATTCGTGAAATTTTTGGATTTTGGATTTTTGCATCTTTACACTTTTGAGATAAGAAGAATATTCTTTACGACATTGGATCTGTTTAATTTTAACGTTTTATTTTGAAAACGTCGTAATTTATTCGAAATCATTTTTTTTTTTTTTTTTTTTTTAACATGGCAGAATATTTTCGCATAAACGTTAACAATGAGTATTATTTTCATTGTAGGAACTGGCACCAATTTTAAAATATTGTTTATAATTTTGTAATAAACGCTATTGAAAATGAGCATTTTACTTAAAAACCTTGCAATTTACTCGAAATTAAAAGTTCTATCTATATGGTAGAATAGAGTAAGATACTTACTTAATTCAGAATATTACTTGGACAATAGCGTGAAATTTCATGGAATTTAAAATACGAATTTCACACAAGTAAAATTATGCAGGAAATTGGAATAAGATAAATTTATCGAAGTGATGAAAGGGTAAAGGTGCCTAGTGGGTAAAGCGCTTTATTCTCCCATGGACTTGCTCATCAACAGAGTTTTTGCTGTAGCACAGACACAGTGATGCCAGATTGGAGATTTTGTCCCCATTTTGGGGATTTTTGAGGCTTCTGGGGACAATTTTGGGGACCAAATATTTGTGGGAACTTTTTTTGGGAATTCTAAATTTTTTGGGGACAAATCTTGGGAGCTCTTCAACTTTCTGTCAATGTTGGCAACGTAATGATTTATCCCTATGACTAGAGATTTTCAATAGCTTTATTGTTATTTGGGGATTTTTTTCAAAAATTGCCTTCATTTGGGGAAAAATCTGAGCTTAAATCATACAAAAATCTTCTTGATTTTTTTTTTTTTTGAAATTTTTTTTTTTTTTCCTTTTTTAGTAGAAATCAAGTTGGAGATTTTTTCGAAAAAAAAAAAAACCCCTGATTTGGGGAAATTTGAAGACCTGTTTAGGGAAATAATTTTCGACCATCTGGCATCACTGCACAGACACACCGGTCAATATGGGAGTTCGTCGGATCATCCATGCACACTTTTTACAGTTTCTCGCCAAAATCGGAGTACGTCGGATCGGTCAAATTATAGTGCACAGAGCTTTACTGTATTTATAATATTTCTAAAATATTTTTCTGTTCTCTATTTTTTCAAAATAAAAATGAAATTTAAATTTCAAATCAAATGTTGATTTTTTTAAAATAAAATTTAATATTATAGTATAAGATTGGTTAAAAAAAAAAAAAAAAGCTATTTTCCCCGATGCTCGTCGATTTCTGGCGATACTGGGTGGTATTAGACCACTACTGCTGTGCTATATTTGGGTTACTGCTTTTATCATGGATACAGTGTACAATTTTTAGTAAAAATCTATGAGAACAAATATATGATGAAAAACTGGACAGAGCCCATGTATATATGCCAACTATAGTCATTATACTAAAAGGGAAAATTTGACAAGAAAAAAACTTCACCAGGTGTTCTCATCGATTAAAGGAATTTCTGTAGTGATCATAATTGTAATTCATAATGATAATTTTTACTGAATCTATTCTGCTCTCTGATCCTTATAAACAGGCGAAACTAAAACACCTTGCGTTCGAAATTAAGACTTTGAGCCAATCAAGTGCAAGAATGTACGCGAGTTTATTTTCATCTGTGACGAACTTTAACATTAAAAATTAAGCTTTAGAAATATTTATTTATTTATTATTATTTTTTTTATGTATAAATTATTATTCAAAATTATATAAATAATTAAATGCGTGATTATGCTTTTAACTATGTAATATTTTATATTTAATTTCAATGATATTATACATAATCAAATAATTACATTGGTATATTTATAATGAAAATTAAAAGCACTTTTTTCAATAACGAAAAGATAAATATTATTAAAAAATTATTTTCTAAGCAGGTGTAATAAAGATTTTTGCAATAAAATACGTTTGATTCATATAAGCAAGGTCGCCCGTGTGTAAACATTTTCCCTTTTTCTTTTTTTTTTCTGTATCCTTTGAGATGCAGATCTTTGATAAATTTTAATAACTTCCTTTTGAAAGGATACGAACATTTTGGTTTGGAATAAACGTAGAGATCTTTAATTTTACCCAACGAAAAAAAAAAAAAAAAAAAAAAAAAAAATCTGGAGTGACTCCACTCGATTTTCCGAACATTGAGTAATTATCAGTTTTGTAGATAAAGTAAAGAAAGGTGAGTTGTTAAACAAACAAAACAGAGAAAACCACAATAGAGTGTTTGAGTATTTTTCTCCAAATATTACACGATGTTTTATTTAACGCTACTGAACTTTGAGCCCATAGATCATAATGATAAAGAGTTTTCCCTGTAAAAATCTATAAATGCTAGATTCACCAAAATGCTTATAGTTAGTGCAACAGTGATTTATAATATTCATATAAATTTTCAGCTCAATTGAATAAGGCATTTAGATGCTATCGCACTTTTAAAAATTTGGTCCCATAGGCTATAATGATAAAGAATTTTTCTTTGTGTCCCTGTAAAAAAAAAAAAAAAAAAAAAAAAAAAAACTGTAAGTGCTAGATTCACCAAAATTTATACAGTTGGTGCAACTGTGACTTATAACATGTGTAAAAATTTTTTGCTCAGATTAATAAGGCGTTTAGACTCTATCACACTTTTAAAAATTTGGCCCCATAGACCATAATGATAAAGAATTTTTCTTTGTGTCCCTGTAAAAAAACTATAAGTGCTAGATTCTCCAAAATCTATACAGATTGAGTATCTATGACCTATAATATGATTATAAATTTTTTGCTCAATTGAATAAGGCGTTTAGATGCTATCGCACTTTTAAGATTTTGGTCCCACAGGCCATAATGATAAAGAATTTTTCTTTGTGTCCCTGTAAAAAGACTATAAATGCTAGGTTCACCAAAAGCAATAGGGTTTGTACTATGGTAACTTATAATATACGTACCAACTTTCAGCTTATTCGAACAAAGCGTTTAGACGCTAGCGTGTTCACTCACAGACATACACACATATATACACATATACATACACACATACATACATCATCGCAAAAGAAGAGAAAACGGACTCAGAGGACCTCGAAACGTATAGAAGCATCAAAATCTCAAATTCGGATTTTTGACATGATTACAATACTTTCCTCACTATAGTGTTCGGAAAGTAAAAACGAAGAGGAAGAAGAGGTTATTTTTTCCTAATAGAACACACTTAAAAGTTTTTTTTTTTTTTTTTTTTTTTTTTTTTTTTTTTTTTTTTTAAATCCTTATTTAAAGTTTACAATTCAGTTTTATGTCAATTTTCAATTTATTTAGTAATTATATGATTCGTATTTATAATTGCTTTTTTAAGTTAGTTATATGTATCTATCTAACTATCTGTCAATGTATATGTAGTAGTTTTTTATTTATATTAATATTTAGTTCTTTAAAACTTGTACAAATATTGTTACATGTCTACAAAATTATATTCCAATAAAAATAATCAGAACCGTTGTGATTTGATAAATCAGACTACCAAGTTGTGGCTTTGTTGCAGCTTTCCGACATAATTTACGATTCGGATAGGCCGAGGATAGCGCAACGGTATCGTGAAATAACGTAATAGGTAACACTGCTTTGCATGAAAATTGCCTCTGAAACCATTTCAGTATATTCTTATATACAATGACCTCCTTAATCCGAATAAGACGCCCATTTTGCCCCATCACCCGCCGTTTTTTAGGAATGGTCCCCTATTTTTATCATTTTTCGGTGATTGTATGGCTATAAATTTTATTTTTAGGAGGGGAGGGGATTATTTTAACCGTTAAATACCTTCTGAGGAGCTACAGAGTTGGAAAATTCTAAAACATGGACATTTGAGACAAGGGAAAAATTTTGGAGGGATTTGCCACTGAAATCATGCATTATATATCTTATATTTTTTTAATCTGTTATTAATGTTATTTTTAAAACTTTAGATATTTTTTTTTGTTTTTGGGTGTTAAATTAATTATTTTTCATTCTTCAAATCGAATTGATGGTCATAAAATTATCGAAGAGGGAAAGAAATTGAGGGATCGGGTGGTGTATCTAGAAAACGGTGGGTGACTGGGAAAAGTGGGAGTAATATTCGGATTCAGGAGGTCATTTTACATAAGAATCAGCAAGAATGGTATCAGATCTCGAAAAACAAATTTATTTTGCAGAGCATCGTAATTAAAGAAATTTAATATTTTAAAATATAAATTTAGAATATAAATTCGAAATATACTACTTAATACATCATGTTTTATGCTTAGAAAAATACTAAAAAATGCATGTTTCTCACTTTCACCGTACGTTTCTTGGACGATCGCACATCTCATTATAAACACTATTCTGCATAATATTTTATCTCTTTTATTTTTTTTTACTTTATTATTTTGCATGTGTTTCAAATACTTAATTTAGTAAAACTTGTTTCATGTTTTATTTAGAACATGTTTCAATTGGAATATATATATATATATATATATTCAATACTTAATAGTTATATAGCTTGCACGACATGAAAAAGTTGAGATGAAAAATTATTTTTCTTTTTAATAGGAAATACTGAACTTTTTCAATTATTTCTTAAAAGTACCTACGAGATTATTAAACTATTTTCGCAGTTTAAAAAAAGATACAATCTGTTTAAAGAGATATGATTCGAAAACAAATTTTAGGGTGAAAAGTGTCCATTGTCTGGAAACAGATGTCTGCACGACATTTATTTTTGAATCGATCTGTGCATTTTTAGTGATGTCGAAAGAAGGTGTGGCATAGTATGCACGCAATAGGATCTTCTGAAAATGTAATAAGATTCCGTCACGGAATTGGTATTATGTATTTTCTCTCTAAACGAGTAGGTGCATGTTACATATATTCATGTTTACGCATGGATGAGTAAGTCTAATCTAATATGCATAAGCAAAGCAAAGAAACGACAAATTTAAGCATCATACTTCATATTTACGTGGAAATTAGATATTTCACTTTAGTATTGTATATGTGTTGGTGATGTGGTTGTGCAGGTGTTAAGTTTGGTTGATTAAACGAGAATATTAGACGTAGGTGAAATGCCTCCTCGTGGTATTTCTAAGGGAACTAAGCTCGTATTCATGCGTGTTTCGGAGAAAACTACCAACAATTTACAATGACCAATCTGACCAGCGCGATTTAGGATAGAACCCAAAAATTCTTATCTACATAGCTTCGGGAACAGAACTTCTCAGCCATTAGTAGTTCCAATGCATACGCAATGGAAGAACTAAATTCACTTATCTAAATATAGATAATTTATATTTATGTTTTAATTTATGTTTGTATAAATTTTGCTTTATGATTTCTTAGGCCATTATGCCAGATTCTGTTTACTATACAGTCTTGCAAGGCAAACATGTAATAAATAAATTTATTAATTTTAAACATTCTTTAACTAGTTTAAGAGTTACTTTAACCAGTTGCAGCATATTATTCAATATTACAATAAATTTTGTATTTCAAGACTCTCACGAAAGAGTCAACGAATTACTTGTTATGCACGCGAGAGTATGTATTACACATATTACATATTCTTTTTGGAAAAAATGTGATCAGAAGACATGATTTTTTTTTTTTTTCTTCTTTCTTTCTTTTTCTTTTTTTTTTTTTTTAATAAATTAGACAACTAACCTATTTACTGTCACAACAGACTGATATGCTTGTCGCAAAGACTCAAAAAAGGGAGTTTAGATAGCGAATTAAATATATATATATATATATATATATATGTCGTGAGAGCCATTTTTTTAAACTCGCATTTCCGAGATCTATAACTGATCTACCTAATCTACAAAATCTGTCAATTTTCCTGTACTAACCAAATATTGCATGCTAAACGACATCTAAAAAGGGGCTTGTGTAGCAAATTTGAAGAAAATCATTAGAGCCGTTTTTGAGATACCGACTTTCGGTCGCATATTTTCACCAAAACTTGGTAAATTCATGTGCTCACCGAAAACTAACTCTTTCATATGATATATATATATATATATATATATATATATATATATACATATATATATATATATATATATATATATACACACACATAATGGAGTTAATATGGCGAGTTTGAAGAAAATACTTAGCGCTGTTTTTAAAGAAATGCACGTGAGGGATCTAAAATTTACCTATTAACACGGGACGTCTATCAGTTTTCCTAAACTAACCAACTAATACATAAGAGCGGATATCTAAAAGAGTGTTTATATAGCAGCTCTTAAAAGAATCTTTAGAGCAGTTTTTGAGATACTGACCTAGGACTTTCGGGTTTCAAATTTTCCCCGAAAGTTGGAAAAATCTGTACATTAGACATGTCTTAATTCTGAGATTTTATCGTACTATCTTTATTCATTTTGGAGATATGATTGTCAGAAGATTTCCCACACACAACAGACACACGCATACACACTGACAAATTGCAAAAAAACACTTATTTGGGCTCAGGGCACCTTAAAACACGTGTTAATTAGTTGAAAAAATGATATCGAAATTTTTGATCGAATTAATACTTCCATTACCTAAGGTATTCGGGTAATGGAAGTTAAAAAGTTAAAAAGGGTCGTGAAAAAAAAAAAAAAAAAAAAAAAAAAACAGTCACTAACAATGTTCCGGAATGCGTTAGAAATGTTGGTATTCTGATATAGAGGCATGTGAGGTATCTTGAGACATTTTTAGATAGGGATTTTTTACAAAATCCTTTTCTTTTTCGATTTTTTTAATAATAGCTAATGATATATTTTTTTCTTCAAAAAAAAAAAAAAAAATGTCTTCTTCACCCACTTTTGTCAGTTTTCCTTCTCCAACATTTCCACAATTTACATTCTCCATTTATCTCAAAGGACTAAAGCCCTGTTCAGTCTTTGAGACCATGAAAGGATACCACAGTTTTAAAAGTGAGCTGGATCCAGCGACTCCTGGTGACGCAACAGTTGGGAGATTAGGAAGGTCGACGCAAACGGTAGGCAAAGTTTTAAATAAAGTCGGGATGCTTTTGCGTCAACATAGAGCTGCAATGGAGAAGGTAACTTGCGGATTAAGTAGATATGAATAGGTTTTTGAAGTTTTATTAAGTGAAGTGACTGGAATTGGTTGGATTAAGAATAAAATATCAAGATATTGTGGGAGAGAGGGTGGGTGTTGATGACGCTAGATTCTTATGGTAGTGCGAAGTTATCCGATAGTAGAGTTTTCTAAGTTGGCGAGTGTTACCGTGTGTAGATAGATTGGAAGTCGCGTGAAAGAAATTGCCGGACAAGGGAATCCTGCCGTCAATTCTGAAATGAGCATAGTTCAGAAAGTCAACTGATTGCAGTGTTCCCTGAGTTTCCGCTACTTCTGCTGGGTGAGATTTAAGTTCTATATTTCTCTAAATTGTTCATTTATTTAATTATTTGATTGAGTTCCGGAAACAAATAATCAACCCGATTTAAGTTCAAATAAAAGGCTTATTTATAATTTATATTCAAGTCTCGCGCTCTTCAATTATCTATTTAGAATTAAGATGGAGTTTGCAACCACACAAACCCCACATCTTTTTTTGGAACACCCGACATATATGTGTGTGCTTGTTTGTTATTTGCATAATCCAAATATTATATGCATTTAAAATTCGACACAGTCTGAGACATTCACAATAAAAATAATCATAAAAGATATATAAGAAGATAATATATATTTAAACTAAACAATTTTTATAGAGACTTCTGCTTGTAAAATATAATAATAATAATAATAATAATAATAACAATAATAAAAAAAGAAGAAGAAGAAAAATTACCACTATTACTGTTTTTGACTAGTGGCGATTTCTCATTTATATCATCCTTTCTTTTGGCTTTTAATTAACAATTTTGTTAATTTGATTAACTTTTAAAGTGTACTTTTAAACGGATATTTAAAGTATTTTGCTTTTAGATGTAACAAAAAGCATAATGTTTAACAATTCAAGGTACACTATTAGATGTTATTTATAATCTCAAAAAAATTATGTTTATATACATGTATAATATAAATTTCGAAATTTATAAAATCTGTTGTTTTTGTAAAAAAAAAAAAAAAAAAAAAAAAAAAAAATCCACAAAATGTCACATACTCTAACTAGTTTGCCTATAAAAGACTTTATATATTTTTCGAAAACAATTTTTAAAACTTTTACATGCAGTAGAACTTTTTGTAAACTATAAACTCTTTTGTATATTCCATCTTTATCCAATACATGGGAAATTCTTTGTATGTAAGAAAATTTTGAATTCTATTTACTTAGTTTAAAGGAACAAAATATCAGGAGTTGTTTTCTCATCTTTTATAAGAAATGTATTAAAAGAGCCCCTTTTAGAAATATTCTAACAACATATTTTGAAAATATTTTCTAGGCCTTAATACTTCTATGTAAGGCTTACATGATTTATAAAAAATATTATTTGTTTTAAAGTTAAAAATAAAGTAAACACGAGGTAATTATTATATTTTTAAATGCATGAGTTAAGCTACAAATTTCAAAATATTTTTTGTAATATAATAAATTTATTTGTTTTTAAAACAACTAGGGTGCTCTACCGCCTGCTTGCTTCACTCACCAACCTCGGCGGTAGGTTATATAACAGGCTTTACCCGCTTCGCTATTTGCAATATTTATTTTATTTATTTTGTTTATTTATTTAACAGGGAGCAGCCCCCGCTCACCGCTCGAGGAGCGGTGTTGAGCGCTTCTAGGATAATCCACTTGAGCTGCTCCGACATTTATTGAGAAAAAAAAAAAAAAAAAATTACATCATGCATCGCCTGGCTTAGCCAACCAGCGACAGAGGGCGATGAGTATTTACAGATATTTATGTACATACAGTATTTGGTCGGCATGCCGGGCCCAGCCGGCCCCACGCGACAAATGGCATGCTGACGATAGTTGTTATTCTAGAGTCGAAACCAGTTGATAATTGATGACGCAGATTCTGAGGTTGAGAATGGCAGTTCCTTTAGTAGAAACAGTTCATGCGTATGCATGTATTTAATCAGCATTAATTGCTGAACATCATGGGAAGAATCTGTAAGTAGATAGATTCACGTTGAGGCTCAAGTCGGTCCTTGATTGCTGGTGACGTTAGGATGGTTAGCGGGGTACTGGTGAAGTTTCTGAGTAATCTGCAACTTCAGGACGTTTGGAATCTAGAACTGATATTACATGAGGATATCTTCAGCAGCAACTCGGACGACCACAGAGGAAGATAACAGGGTGAAGAAACTTAAGGTTATTTAATTTTGACTAGAGAATTATTATTATAATTAGTAGAATTTGATATTAATCTGTTAGGTTTGAAATGTTCATTAAGTAGGAGAAGATGCTATTTAGTTTATTTATTAGCGGTTTTCTTGTTAGAATTTCGTCTAGCCAATTAATTGGTCTAGGGGAGGGATTTCTTAAATGATAATTTTCTGTTAGGGGGCAGTGGAAATAATAATGTAGTGGAGTACCCTCCTCTCCACATGGACACAAGGGTGAGCGTCGGCAATGAAACTTATATAGATAGGAAGGGAAGGGAAGGGCCCATGGCCTGTTAGGAATGCGGTAATAGGGGGAGTTAAAGTCCAAGAGTTAGTGCGGGCCCGTGGAATCAGCGAGAAGGTATGTCTCCCCTTCTCTGAACTATCCCACAGGTCTTGCCATTTGAGATTCATTAAGTTTTGAATTTTACTTTTGACGTAGGAGGGAGGAGCGGGAATTGAAGAACATTTTGTGGGGAAGTTAGTTTTGCTAGGGAATCAGCTATTTCATTGCCTACGACCCTGTGGGCAGAAACGCGTGCCAGGGTGCAAGTTAAGTCGAGGTTCATTAGGAGTTTTTTAATGCGCTGAATTTGCGGATGTCTGCTTCGATGTCGAGCTATTGCCTGAAGGCCCGAGAGACTGTCGCTGTAGATATTGACGCTTTGATTAGAGTATGCGACACTGGCCCATTGTATGGCCTCAGCGATCGCGTGGATCTCTGCTTGAAATACCGTATTAAAGTCCTCGAGCCTGCAAGCCCACTGATGGCCTGCGACACCCTGTTCCAGCACGCAAAATGCGGCTGCAACCCCGGTATCTGTCTTGGAACCATCCGTGTAGATTGCCACCGGAGCAGAGGGAGAAAAGTTATTTTTAAGACAGTTGGTTTACTTTGGAGCAACATCCTTGCCTGGGTGAATATCCCAACTGCAGGTCAAAGTTTGAATGGGGGTTTGTGGGAAGATAATATTAGTTAGGTCAGGGTCTTTTAATTGCAAGATTTGAGTTTTAATGTACGTTTGGGAGACCTGCAGGTGGGCGTGGGGAATCCCAGTGATTACGGTGAGGGCATCAGTGGAAATAGTTTTATATCCTCTTGCAATTTGTAAGAGGAATGGTCGTTGGGCAGAATTGAGGCCTGTTATGGCATCTGTTCTTAGGTGGCCACCCCAAATGGCGGCTCCGTAGGTTATTATTTTTTCTATTATTGTTTTGTACCAGAACTTAAGGAAAGAGGTGGAGATACCCCACCTCTTTCCCACCATTCTTGCTGAATTGTGATATATGCTTTGGGTTTTTAATTTTAGTTCTTTAACATGTGCCAGCCAGTTGAGGCGCCGATCAAAAGTGATACCTAGTAATCTCATTTGTTCTACGTGGTTGACGCTGATGCCGTCAATCCGCATCTTGAGATTTCGGTTTCGTTTTAGGGCTTTAGGGAAGGCTAGTGTTAAGGCATTAGTTTTGGACGGGGATAACTTAAGGTCGAATTCTTTGAGTAGCTTACTAAAGAGGGACAAAGCTTCCTGGGCCTGGTCGTCCAGGTTTTTCCTGACACGGCCCGAGAGAATCAG
This sequence comes from Salticus scenicus, assembly GCA_963930645.1. Classification (NCBI taxonomy): domain Eukaryota; kingdom Metazoa; phylum Arthropoda; class Arachnida; order Araneae; family Salticidae; genus Salticus; species Salticus scenicus. The sequence goes on along the minus strand of OZ005655.1, from coordinate 91,954,584 downwards.
GGAGAAATCATCCGCATAGGCATATGTGGTGAATGCTTAAATAAATATATTTTGATTAGTGACTATTTTCAGCAAACACAATCATGGCCAAATTCAACTATATACAGCCTAGCGTTTGAACCGGATTTTTGTAACTCACATAGACACCTTTGATTGAGAGAGAGAGACTGAGAGGTTTGAGACTGATTTGGGTAAAGCAAGAAATATCTCTCCAAATCGTGCGAGACGTAGAATTGTATCTTAAAATCATGAAGCTTAAGTAGTCAATAAGATTTTTTTTTTTTAGACAATAAAATTATATTTTAAGTAAAAATGACATTTGAAGCTACACGCTGAGAGGGTTAATGAAATGTAAATGACATTTAATTATTTATGTTTGATTAAAAAGGAACATGGTTAATGCGAAATAAACTAAATTGTTTTTAACATTAATTTGCGAGCGGCGAAATCCAGTAAAAAAAATATATATATATAAGATCTTTTTATTGATTTAAATTAATATTTAAATAAAAAATAAATCAAAATTTTAGAGCTGTCAGTTTTATCAGAAATATTTAATGATACAGGTTTAACTTTTCCTTCTCTCTCTCTCTCTCTCTCTCTCTCTCTTTTTTTTTTTTTTTTTTTTTTTTTTTTTTATTAGTACGGAAGACTATTAGTCTCAATTTACGGATAAAACGTTGTCGCCAGTTTTACGATGGTTGGACATTTACCGAAATCGAATATTTATCGAAAATATAATTGCATAATTTGAAAGTGATGTTATAATTTGAAAAAACTTATAGTCCTCCGTACTAAACTAAATTCTGCTTTTGCCAAAATTTCCTCAAAATCTCTCTCTCTCTTTCTTTTTTTTTTCGAAAGAAAAAGAAAAGAAAAAAATTAATAATAATCAGTATCGAAATGGTCTGTATCGAGAAAGTCGATGAAGCCCTTTTTTAGCCAAAAATACATAATTTATTTTAATTTTTAATTGTTGCCAAAAAAGTTTACGAGTTGATTTGAAATTTTTTTGAAATGAAAAGAAATTCATGCTTAAATAATAAAATTGATAGAAAACTTTGTGAAAAATTAAACTTGCTGGGTAAAATTGACGTCATTATAGCTTTAAAGGATTTTTTTTTTTTTTTAATCACGTATGAAGATTTCATGAGTGAATCTATGTTGAAATAGTTGAAAAAATATATAATTTATATTTAAGTATATGGAATAAAATAGTCAATAAAATGTGTTTATTTTTTATTTACATTTAAGAAAATGTTGCTTTTTATGTAAAAATAAATAAAATAATCTGGTGTGTCACTCACACGACTTTCTCTTACCCTGAAATATAATACTATAAATACAAGTTGGAGATTAAGAGGTAAGATAACGATGTTATGTAAACCTCCGTTAATCAATTCAAATTAGGCTTCGGGAGAGTTTTATAAGATAATTAGTTGTGTGTGAGGATTGCTATCGCCCCCCCTCAACCCCCCCCCCCCGTTTCATTAATGCACCTATATTTATATACAATTTAATTCGGTTATTAAAAAAATAATTCTGTTTTTAAAAAATAATTTATTAAAATAATTATTTAAGAAATTATCTTTCATGATAATGCAGACAATTTCAATATTAGAGAAGTAGTATAACACCAAATATCCAAAAAAGTCCATTTTATTCTCAATATTTAAAATAATTATAATAATAATACGAATTTTTTTTTAAAGTTTTTTTTCGTTAAAAGTAAAACAAATTGATATCTTTGTTTTAAATTATCGCAGATCGATGGTTCAACCATTCGTTTTAAAGGTATTAGCGAGCTCTTTTGAAAGATACCCATCATGAAAATTTACTCCCCTCGAGGGAGGGACTTCGCCCCCAGGGGTGGAGGCGAGGCTCCTACATACACAATTTCTTTCCCCTGTTGACTATCTCTATTACAAAAAATATATATTCGTTCCATTTGGTTTAGTGCAGTCTATAGATGTTAAACTCTACTTACCTGCAATTTCCCCCATAGACGTAATGTATTTGAATACTTTTGAGTGTTCCTGTACATGAACCATTTGCTTGATCTTAACGAAAAATTTAGTGTAGTATCCTTATATGATATACATTTAGAATACCAAGTTTGAACTTTCTGCCATAATTTGTTTTTGAGATATGCTGATAAAAGACAGACACACACATAGACCATTTGCTAAAAACATGATTTTCGTATTCAGGGGACCTCAGAACATGTAAATATAACAAAAACGCGTTCGAAAATCTGACCCGAAAACAATACTTTCTCTCTACCTTATGGGTAAGAGAAAGTAAAAAGAGAAATGTTGTACGCATTTTGATTTTTGTGGCATCTTCTTGAAATTCCAATTTACAGAAAAATGTCGGGAAAAAACGCATAAAACATAAAAACAAAATAATTACACAAATTTGTCAAAAAAAAAAAAAAAAAAAAAAAAAAAAAGTTACATATTGCACACCATAATTAGCTAATGTATATGTTAGCAAAGTATAGTAAGGTTTCCATGCATAGTTTTTGAGTCTATAAAACTTTTATAATTGAAATAATTTGTCCTAATTCGACATTAAATATTACCTAAAATAAAGCTCTGATATATAAACAATTTTTTTCATCACGTTTAGCAAACATGTCTGTACAAAACTGTTTTCATGTTTTTCTATGAAACATTTTTTACAGTATAATCTAAAAAGGTGGAAAAGACACGATGAACTGAAAAAAGGCAGCGGTAATACTTTTAGAATAAAGAGATTTCGCGCTCCATTCATTTAGTTTAGAGAAACAAAATATGACGATTGTAAGAAGACTGTTTGACATAGTTAAAAGCAATAAACAGAAGAATCTCTTTTTCGATATTTCCTAGCAAAATGTTTTGGAAAATTTTTCAAGGCATTGATAATCCTGTATAAGCTATATATATATATATGTATGTATATATATATATATGTATATATATATATATATATATGTATATATATATATATATATAAGGGAAAAATAAATACGAGGTGAATATTTAGCTTTGAATATATGAAGAGATACATCTGAATAAGAAACACCTGATGTGTCACTCTCAGAACTTTTTCTTACTCTGCATTTTAATATTATAAAGAAAGTTTTCAGAATAAGGGGTAAGATAATAAGTACTGCGTATGAACCTAATTTAAAAACAATCTAAAATAGATTCAGTAACAATATTATTTGATGCATAATTCAGTGTTAAGTGAGTTACTACCCCCTCAACCCCTGCCCAAATATAATATCTACTCTTATAAAGAATTCAAGGCTGTTAATACATTCTAAAATTTATTCCAAATTATTTAGACAACTTTCACCCGTAACACTTTTTGATACGTGGGTAATTCTCTGAAAAGTGGTCATTTCATGTCCCAGTAGTCTTGAGGGTATACTTTTAAAAGCACAAAAACAAAAAGCTGTTTAAACTATCAATATTAATTTGTTTTACATATAAACTGTTATTCTTTGGTTATTGGAATTCAAATATAATTTTTAAATAAATATTTATCCATTATACTATATTTATATATTATGCAACGAAAGAAATTAGAATACTTTTTATTGTTGTCCCTGGTAACAGATATCATTCCCTCATCAAACTATAATGACATCCTTACTTACTGTATAATGATAGCACATACTTTATATAAGTCAAACTTAATTTATATACCAGCAAAGTAAAGAAACTATTTTGAATTCTGTTGGAAACATTTAACAATGAATAGCATATGGCTCTCAAACGTTAGATTGAAATACAGTATTTTTATTATATGTCATTCCCTCACTCATTATAAAGTTAACTAAAATAAATCAAATTTGATTTTTTATGATGTTATATTAATAAAAATATGTTTTAATGAATATTTAGTCTTTGAAAATCTAACTAAACTTAATAATATTTTTATAAAGTAGTTTTTAGAAGAAATTTGTCATTCCCTCACAATCATTCCCTCATTTTTCTAATTAATAAAAGTAATTGCTATATCAAAAATTATCAAATACAGTTTGGTTTATATTATTTTTATTATTAATTGTAACGTGTGTACATGTACAAAATGAAAAAAAAAAATTAGGAGCAATTTTATTTGGACTAAGGTTTTTTCTTTTTTTCTTTAAAAAAAAAGGCCCACTTTTCAGAGAATGACCCACGTACCAACCACTTTTTTGTTCAAACTGTTCAAGTGGCGATCTCATATAAATTTTAAAAGTTTGGATTTCCTGCAAATAATGGTATTTAAGTTATATGCGGATAACACACATACTCACAGAACAATCGCTAAAATTTTGCCTTTCTTATCCATGAAACCTCAAAATTGAAATTAAACCTGAAAACCTCTATTATTCAAATAACCGAAACTAAAAATTGAACTTAAAAAAAAAAAAAAAAAAAAAATCTGCCGTATAGTTATGAGAAATAAATTTTTATTCCTGAATAGTGTTTGTCGACATTGTCAGATGTAGTAAAGCAACTTCCATCACTTCTATTCAATAGAAAAGAATGCTTTCGCATAATTTTTAGTATCCTTGTACATATTGTGTAAAATGTGTATACACACGACACTATGCACTTAAATTTACTCCTATATGAAAACATCAAACTCACTCTGAAATGAATTTCTAGCAAATTCCAAGTATACCTCAATATTTCCAAATTTTTTTCAGGTAGCCTGAAAACGAATGGTCAGCGATTTCCACACCGTGTATTCAATAGAAAAAATATATATATATATATATATATGCATATAAAGAAAATATGCTCATTTCAATTTGCTTAGTGCATTCTATGGTCCTTAAACTCTAGCTACCAGAATTTTTTCCCATAGGTGCAATATATTTGAATTCTCCTGGGTGTTCCTGAACACGATCCTTTTGCTAATCTCAACGAAAAGTTTAGTATACCTATATGATACAGATTTTAAATACCGAGCTTGAACTTCCAGTTTCTATTTGTTCTTGAAGTATGCTGGTAACAGACACACAGACATGCACACACACGCACACACATAACAGAGAGAGAGACTGAAGGTAAAGATTTGTTTGTCGGGTTCAGAGAACCTCAAAACATGTAAATATAATAAAAACTCAGTTTTGAAAATTTGACCAAAATTTATATTTTTCCAATCGTGTATGGGTAAGATAAAGTAAATAATCTGGTGTGGCAACCATACTGCTTTTCCTTACCCTGTATTGGGTTTATTGTTAAATTCTATACTTCCAGCTAAGTAGATTACTAAAACCATAATAACTGATAATTTTATCCACAAAGTCTTTCTCTGATGAGAATTATCAATCTCAGTTAATTCTTAGAGAACAGGGTATAGAAGATGTACCCTATGCTGAGTTATAAATTTAAATGGAACTCTCCATCAGTATTTTCATACTAATATAACGTAAATTTTACAAAAGATGAAATAAAATATAATAAAATGCACAATGTAAGTGAAACTTGGTTCCAACTTTTAATTGCTCGTATTCAGTATTTGTACCTTATACTAAGGATTGGTGATTATTGGGACCTAGGGTCTGTTTAGTTTCTAGAAAAAGAAAAAGAAAACAACGGCCTTATAACAATTAAAGTAATTTTTGGTAGTATTTCAGTATTATTAATATATTGTTTTTATTATTATTATTATTATTATTATTATTATTATTATTAATATGCATCAATGAGAATTAATACAGTTAAAACACATACAAAAAAGGTTAGTATTGTGTTATTTAAAAGAGGCTTTTAAATAATTCAAGTATCCACACATTAAAATTGGACTTTTTCATTTGCCTAACTGAACCAAAAAAAAAAAAAAAAAAAAAGAAAGAAAGAAAAACTGCATTTTGTCTGTGTTTGTTATAAACAGGAAAATGTCACATATTAATGCTGATTTCGTGCAATTTGTAGGAGCTGAGTAAAGAAGAAAAGAATCAATCAAATTCATACAATAATTGCATAAATTTTATTGGTTTATAATTTCCATAACAGCCACTGGAAAAACTTACACTCTGTATCCTAAAGAAATCCCTAATCTTTTAAATTAACTATAAAGATTGTTCACCACTGCAAAATGCTCCAAATCTTTGTAAGTATATTTGTACTAATGTACGCTTTCCTTTTTCTTTTTATTTATTTACTAGTTTCGCTGGACACTATATTTAAATGAATTTTCAAAAGAATTGGATCAGTATTTATTTTTTACATCACATTACAATTAAAAACCTAAAAAAAAAAAAAAAAAAAAAAAAGCACTAAAATCGCTTTAGATCTCGCTTCTTCGGGTACCAGTTGCCTAAGGCAGTTCTTTTTTTTTTGCCCGTACTGCATCGGATCCAGTTTCCCACTATCTATAGAAAGGTCTTTCCCGGGCACTTCAATCTGGGTATTTATCGACGACTTGTGGATTTTCCGTTATTTAAGAACTACGATTTTAAAGATGACTATATCTCAGCACCTATTACATATTTTAGTTTACCATGTGTTTTATAGCCCCCGTTAATTACACTATATTACGATTTGATTCCGACCAGTGTAATAAAATAAAATAAAAAAGTAGATTTTCTTTTAAAAGGAATTAAGTACATGAAAAACAAACAAATTTTAATCAGTTTAATCCTTTCTACTATAAACTACCATTTTTTCAACCCAATAAATATTATAAATAATAAAAAGAAAAAATTCTTTTTAAGGGAATTAATTACAAAAATGAAAAATAAAAAGCTGCTATACTATAAAATTTATACATAAACGTAACAATTTATTTCTATTGCATTACCATTTGGTTTTCAATAAATATAATAATAATAATAATAATAATAATAAAAAATCGCCTTCAAATGAATGCATTAAATAAAAAATTAATTGCGTAATAGCCGCTGCTAAAATACACAGACGATTACAATCGAAGAATAAATTGATGAAAAAATGAAACATAAAAGCCAATGTTTAAAATCGAAAAAACATGAATTTAAAAAGTTTAAATTCGAAATTCGAAAAAATCTTGATGAGGTGCACACCTGCAGGGTCCCAGGTACCTATATGCCAAATTTGGAGGCTCTGCGATTAGTAGTGTGAGCACCAGAGCGCAGACAAACACACAGGCACACAGATACAGACTCTTCTCTTTATTTATATAGATTTATTTATTTTTAACAAAATGGGAAAAGTGATGTTTTATTATTATTATCCAATCATTTTAAATTCAGATTTTAATATGATTGTAAGTTATTTATATTTTTAATCTATTTAAAAACTATAGGTAAATGCCTCCCCCCTCTCCCCACAACCACACACATCAATACTAGCTGATTTGTAATACTGTTTAAGTCTTAAAGTTTTCCAATTAACAGCATATTTAAAACTTAAAAGAATGCTCAACAAGCAGATTAACATTCCCAAACTGCAAGTCTTCATCATTAATTTTTCTTTTTCTTTTATTTTATATCCCCTTAACTATCACGCAATGATTAATTACAAAAACATTGTAATTAACTATTTTTCCTTTTAGAGAATTCCTATGCATGCTAATTTGGCCCACCCAAATTAAACCATAAAATAATCTATACACGATTTCAGTACTAAATTACTGGTGGAGGGTTACATTTTAATTTATAATTCAACATCCCATGGGCATCTGATGTTGAAACTCTTAGTAGTTACAGACAATAAACATAAGAATAACATATAATTTTTAAAAGAAAATTAACTATGTTCTTTTTGAGGTACTGAAGGTCAAATGTCAAAATGTTTGATCTTAAAATGAAAAATTTAAAAAATATATATGCATGTGTTATATAATTTGAAAGCCTGTATTATAAGATTTCTAATGGCAATGACACCAATTTTATATTTCTAAGTTAACTGAGGAACAAAATATGGGTATATTTGTAGTAGAAGAATTTTGAAAATTTGTACTCTTTACCCATTTTTACCCAGTCCCACAAAAAAAAAAAAAAAAAAAAAAAACTGAGAGAGATAGAGATTTATTAATTAGTATCTGTCCATTTCTCAGTAGAACAAATAAATGAGCCCAATTTCATAAAAATAAGAAGGGGTCAGGTTTTTAGCTGTGTTGATTTGACATGGAATGACCCTTTCGTTCTTTTGGGTAGCCTTTAAACGAATGGTGAAAGATATTCATACCGTATTCTACACGATACATGGTTTTATGAATAAAATAAATAAATCAACTATTCATTTCCCTTTGTAGCCTATAGATGTTAAAAGTGTACCTACCAAAAATTTCGACCATAGACGTAATGTATAGTATTTCAATTCTGTTGGATATCCTTGCACATGAACCATTTGCTTGATTCCACCCAATGAAATGTTTAGTGTAGCATCCCAAAATGATGCATATTTAGAATATCAAATTTAGATTTTCTGTTATTAATTGCTCTTGAGGTATGCAGATAAGAGGCACACACAGAGACCAACCACTAAAAATCTGATTTTCGGATTTATGGGACATTAAAACCTGTAAATATAGCAAAAACTCAGTATCAAAAATTTCCCTCATATATAATATTTTCCCTACCAATATAAGAAGGAAAAAGTAAAAAAAAAAAAAAAAAAAAAAAAAAAAAATACACCGGACAAGGGATCTCATCAGAGGTAGAAACTCGGTGAGAATTTCTCACCCTTTCTTAGAAACAAATCGATATTTCTAAAAAAATAATGTGAGAACTGAAAGACAATTTATAATAATAATAATAATAATAATAATAATAATAAAGTATAACTTTTCAATCAATTGTATTCAATACTGTATGATGTAATCATTTAATTTTCGGTAGTCATAAATCATATTCAAAACACATAGTGTACTTAAATTTAGAACACCATGAAAAGTACATAACCCATTTTGAAATGCACTTCTGGAAATTTTCAAGTGCAGTTCTAATATATTTGAATTCTTTTTGTGATCCTGTAAACGAATGCTGAATTATTTACATATCACATCCTGTAATAAACATGCTTTTATGTACATAAAAAATTGATACTTCCTTCATTTTCCGTATTAGTGCAGTCTAAAGTTGTTAAACTGAACCTACCAGAAATTTCGCCCGTAGGTACATTTGATTTCTCTTGGAAATTGTCCCTGTACATGTACCATTTCTCTGATAAAAAAAAATAATAATAATTGTAAAAAATAATGTAAACTAGCATCCTCTTATGAGACAGGTTTAGAATACCAATTTTAGATTTCTTATCAGTAATCTTTGTATCTTATTCCTGATTTATATTAAAAGCAGGCTGACACACATACACAAGGATCAATCACGGAAAACCTAATTTTTGGATTAACAAAATCTCAATTTTAAAAATTGACCCAAAAGCAATACTTACTGTACCGTTATATGAGTGAAAGCAAGTAATAATAATAATAATAATAATAATAGTATTAATATTATTAAACTTTATATAGTGTCATATAATAAGGAGAGAACTATATTTAGCGAATAAAATGCTGTGCTTGTTTACTAACCTTCTAAAGATTTCATACGTTCATCTTACGAGAATTTCCTCTGTAATTTCATTGGTGTGAGTTTCTTTGATGATTTCTTTTGACTACGCCTTTATTTTTTACGTCATTTATCCTATGTACTTTTTATACCATTTTTTTTTTTTTATGTATTTCTATGCTGCAGTATGCGGCCAACTTATACGCCATAGGTAATGTAATCCCCAAACTTAGTCACTTGTAATAAAACTTTGACTTTTAGAACTTTAATTGATTTTACAAATTTTTTAAACAAAAGACTGCATGGTTAAAATTGACTGTCTCTTAAAACCTTTCATAAATTTTTATAAAAAGAATTAAAAAAAATTGCGTAGAATAAAACTTTTGTAAACTATAAACTTTTTATAGTATTCCATATTTATCTAATAACACTTTGTATGCAAGAGAATTTAAAACTCTTTTTATTTAGTTTGAAGTAAAAAAAAAATATGAGGAAATTGTTTTTCTATCTTTCAAAAACAATGTTTAGAAGAATTCATTTTTAGCAATATCCTAGAAATATATTGAAAAGTTTTTGTAGAATTTTGTATTTCTATGTAAACTTTACACGACTTCATAAAAGAAATATTTATTTTAAAATAAAAAATGTAAATAAAAGGTAAGTTTTTTTGCTTTGAATACATGGTTTAAGTTACAGAGAAAATATTTGTAATTCAAGAAGACGTAAAGAATATGAAAATATTTTTGTGCTGTTATTTTTTTTTTCGCCTCTTATAAAAGTTTTTGAATTTCTAAAACTATTTGAATATTTTAACCTGACTATATAATAATAATAATAATAATAATAATAATATAGAAATTAGCTAAATACCAGATTTAAATTATGAAATTGAATTTTACCATTAAAATAATTGTAAAAATATTTATTTGATGTTTACTTCAATTACTCGACTACCGTAGGTAATGCAAGTATTTATTCGGTCCAAAAATTCGATATCGAGATTTCACCTGATTTACATGTTTTAAGGTCTCCTGAGTCCAAAAAAGTGGGGCTTTTTTGACAATTGGTCAGTGTGTATGTGTGTGTGTATGTGGGGAATCTTCTGGCCATTATATCTCGGAAACTAATAAAGATTGAACTACGAAAATTTAGAATTGAAATAGGTCTGGTGTATAGATGAATTTTCCAAATTTTGGTGAAAATTGGAAAATCGGAAGTGGGACATTCGAAACCGGAAGTGGGCCGTATCTCAAAAACGGCTTTAATGATTTTTTTTTTTTTTTCAAAATTGCTGTATAAACACTCTATTAGATGTCCTTTCGAGTGATATAGTTAGTTAGTTCAGGAAAATTGATAGCGTGCTGTATAAATAGCTGAATTTTATGTCCTGCAAGTGTGTTTCTTCCAAAACGGCTGTATGATCTTTTTTCAAACTTGTCATAGTAACCCTCTTTTAAATATCTTTTCGCATGTAATTGCTGTTTTCTGGTCAAAAACTAATTATACCAAGCTTTGATAAAAGTCGGTATCTCAAAAACGGCTCTAACAATTTTCTTGAAAATTGTTACATAAACCCATTTTAGATGTTCTTTCTCATGCTTTACTTGGTTATCACAGGAAAATTAATAGTCATCCTGATCAGACAGATCAGTTTTAGATCTTGAAAATTGATGTTTCAAAAAAAAAAAAAAAAAAAAAAAAAAGAAAGAAAAATTCTACCAATTTTATTTACATTTATTTTTCTTCTGATGACATTATCTCCAAAAAATGCATATAATACGTGTAATAGTTGGTAATGGAAGTCGTGAGGTTGTTTCACACAAGATTTTTTTAATTTACAGTGTTAGTAATTCTGACAGAAAGCTAAAAATGCTGTTATTTTTCTGTTTATAAAAGTTATTCAATTTCAAAACTATTTGAATAATTGAACATGACTAAATAATAATACTAATAGTAATCTGGTGTGTCACACACACAACTTTCTCTTACCCTACATTTTCATACTATAAAGACAGATAGCGTGTTAAGCCTTAAGATTAATAAGGTAAGATATTAAAGTTCAATGTACTTTTAAAATAATCTAAAATATGTTTAGGAACAGTTTTAACATAAAATTCTTTGTAAGGGAGGTTACTGCCCCCCTCAAACCCCCGTTCAATTATATTTAAGTGGCAGCCTTCAAAATACCAAACTTGAATTTTCTGCAGTTATTTGTTTTTAAGTTATACTGATAAAATATATACATACAGATTAACCACTAAATGTTCGACTTCCGCATACCTCAAAACATGATATTATATAAAAAACCAGAAATGAAAACAGAACTTATTTATTTATTTATTTTTTACATCATGGGCATGAAAAACTAATTTTCGTTCTTGAGCAGAGTTCGTCGACATAGTTAAATACAGCAAAACACTTCCATCAATTACATTCAATAAAAAAGAAGGTTTAGTTCAATTTTCGGTAGCCCTGTGCATTGGCTATAAACAACATTGTGCACTTAAATTTAGTCTTACTTGAAAAACACCTAATATTTTAGGTTTCCCTGTAAACGAATGATGAATGATTTCCATATCACAATTTACACAATACATGTTTTTAGGCATATAAAAAATATATATTTATTTAATTTGGTTTAGTGCAGCCTATAGATGTTAAACACTACTTAATTGCAATTTCCCCATAGAAGTAATTTATTTAAATTCTCTTAGGTGTCCCTGTACAAGAACCATTTGCTTGATCTCAACGAAAAATTTAGTGTAGCATCCCTATACGATACATATTTAGTATACGGAGTTTGAACTTTCTTGCTACTATTTGTTCTTGAGATATGCTGATTAACAGACACACAGGCAGACCCGCAGACCAACCTCTAAAAACGTGATTTTCGGATTCAGATGACTTATTACATGCAAACTCCAGTTTATTGGAGAAGAAAAACTTACCATTATCTTTCAATTTGAGTTACTTTTATTATTATTAAAATACTTGAAAGAAAACTCTACAACAGTTTGCATGGAAATTTCTTGACTTTTAAGAACATTTCAAATATATACTTCAGTATAGAATAAATTAATTAGAATTTTTTCGAATACAACCTTTATTTAAATTATTCTAAGCATGCGATTAATTCAATAACCATAATATTACTTAATATTTTAGATTATTTAAGTCTGACATAAAAAAATAATATTAATTAAATTCATAAAAAATAAATATTAAAAAAATAATTTTTTTTTTCCGTACTTTTATATTTAATTTAGCATAAAAGTGATTGAAAATTCATGGCAAAGATTTCAACATATTTTAATTAAACAGTCCATTAACTCTAATGATGAAACAAATAAGGTTTTAAAAGAATTACAATAACAAATTTAAGGAATATAAAGCATTAATGAAATCATAGAAAACGACATTAGTATGTGAAAATCGATAACCACTTTTCGCATAAACTTTATATCCAGTTTAACTTTAAATTTATGTTATTGGATTTCTTTTCAAAAACTCTGCCACTAATTGCTTTCATCTTTAAATCTAATTAGGTACGATTACGAATTAACGCAAGATTAGCGGGGCACTAATTGAAGATAATTGAGGTTAACTGAATAATTTTAAGTTGGGAAAATAAATAATTATAAAATGCATTTACATGATTGTGAACCAAAACATAAAAATTATTAAATATTAAGAGTTAATTATTTTACAAATAGCTGATCTCAAGAGTTTCTCCAAAAAAAAAAAATATATATATATAATAATAATAATAAATTAAATTAAATTATCTGTTCTTGCACCAAATAATTAAATTTTCCGATGACTAGGAATATTTCTTTTTGATAATAATTCAAAACTAATCACTAATAAAGTTAATATTTTGCATACGCATGTAAAGGAAAAGTCCAAGCCTCTTGTGTCGGATCTAGGAATTGCTAACATAACCTTTTCTTTATTTGTATATACATTATTATGGCTTATACGCGTATTTATAACTATACGTATATGTATTTCTTTATTTTAATTTATTTTTTCTTTTAATATTTTAACTTTTTTAAATTATTGTTTTAACTTCTATTTGGTACAACCCTTCCCAAAGGAAATTTTAAAGATTTTATTTTATTTTATTTATATTGCTTTTGTGTCTTTCTGCCTTACCGGTGCATCCATACATACTACTTGTTAAATTTGATAATAACCAGTGATGTACAATCATGTGATCGTCGCTGACGGATCGATGTATTCCTTCACTCAACTATATGTATATGTATATATATATATATATATATATATATATATATATATATATATACATATAACTCAATATTAGGGTGAAGTGGGATAAGTGTAACAAGGTTTTGGCATACTTCCACTCTGAAAAATTCGACTTTGATTTTATTGAGTTGTTAGTATGCTTCCACTTCTGAAAATTCTTAGGCATAAACTACAATCAATTGACTTTTAACTTTTAAAAGTGTGAGCTTTTTACAACTTAATAATGTGCCATTCAAAGTAATAAATTTTAATTTTTATGTGTTTAGTGGTTCCACTTGCTTCATGGTTTGGAGCAAATGTAGCCTCATCTTTCTACGCCAGCGGTGGAAAATTGGCACAGGACTCATACCGGTATCTATGAAACAAAATTTTCTTCTTCTTAAACCAACGAAGTTATAAGTTGAGAAACATTTCAAAGAAATACCGGTATGAGTATTTCACTTGCATCAATTTTCACCCCTGTTCTACGCCCTTATATAGCACATTAGGATGTATTAAAGTCAAACTTCCAGATTGTAAAAACTTTTAGGAAACTTTCAGGACTTCTCGAATTTTTAAAATATCTCAACTCGTTATGGAATTGCGAACTTATCCGTGCGCTTGCTACTAACACTTCATATCTTGAACTTTTTGGCAATCCAAAAAAATCTTTAACAAATTCAGGATATTCGGTTCCATTGGAAATAAAAATCAGAACTGAAAAAGCAAAGAAAAAAAATGTATAAGTGATACACTTGAGGTGCTAGGGACAAGCGTAAAATCCTGGTTATACTTCCCCGAGATATAAAATTCCCCAAGTGTAATGTAGCCATTTGCGCAAACAAAAAATCTTAAGAAATAGAATAAATATGAAGTTATAAAAAGAATCTACATACGAAATATAGTTTTTTTTATTTTATTTTATTTTATTTATTTATTTTTTTTTTTTAATCAAGAATTGTTAAGTTTACCTTACAATTACAGCAATAGCAAAGTTTTGAATTTTGAGAGGAGCCTCTCTATGACAGAGGGGATTATGAGCAATTTTTCAAATTTCTAAAACTATTACTATTTGAATTCTTTTGGTTTCATAAGGCTAAATATATCAAACCAAGCTGCAAACAAACATACATGATTACCATTAGGTTCAAATTTAGCTTATTAGTTGAGTTGTAAGACGAGATTATAATTACCCCCTGGTTACACTTACCCCACTTCACCCTATAGTTATTGAATTCTAGCACATTTTAGAAATATGTAAGTGATAAATACAGTAAAGCATCGATGATCCGGCATCGGGGGGAAACAGATGTTGCCATATTAAGAATTTTTCCGTATAGGTTTTCCGAAAAAATACCAAATTCGTCGATCAATCACAACATCCAAAGAAGTATTTCTTAAAAAATAGTTTTAAAAAATGTATACTACCCTAATGTATACTCAATTAAAAATGTAAATAATTAAAGTAACGTTTAAAATAAGCTCGGGAAACACCTTCACTCCTTTAAAAGCACGTAGTTTTTTACTCCTGCCGATCACAAGAATTTTGAGCTTGTGCGTTTCTGCTGCAATACAGTATATTAACAACGTAATTAGATCTTTATACCCTTTTATTTTTGAATAAAATGGTTCGTTTTCACATGCTAAAATCTTTTTCTCTAAGCACCTTAGAAATCCGCGTCAATCCGTAAATCAGTAAAACTAAATGAAAATCCGTAAACTTTACTGACGATCCATAAAATTTGACAAGTATGGTGTTCGAAGGTCATCTGCGAGTAACCCGTTGAATCTCACGATTTACGGACGAAAAAAAAAAAAAAAAAAGGAAGAAAAAAGAGCTTCAATGCCAAATTATAGGTGCTGCCAGGTTATAGGTTTTGAATTATCGATGCTACCTTGTACTAATCATAAATTTTATTTTGTGCTTAGTTATACTTTTTATCTTAAGATCATATAAGCATTATTTCACTTCAATGTAAAAACCGTACACTGAAAACAAGATTGAAATTTTGTCTTTTCCAAAGACTGTCAGGGGTTAATAATTCAAATTGGAGACTATTTTTATGTGAGTATACATTTTTAAAATGAAGTTTTTATTTTTATTTAAAAATTCATATTTAATATTAGGAAATAAACATTTTCAAAGTTTAATATTTATGTTATTTCGAATATTAATTTTAAAATCCAAATTTTGTGTTATAAAATAAAAGGAAATTACAAAATGGAGGTATTGTAAAACGAATCTTTAAAAATTAACTTTAATAATCATATTTAAGAAAAGAATATTTAAAAGATAATATTTACATTTTTTTAACTCTATATGATTTATTATCGTTGGAAATATTAATAGAAATCTGTAAAAGTAATTTAATATCAGAAGATTATATTAAAGGAGAAAAAATAGAATTTTGCTAATGCTGTATATCAATTTGTCAAAAAACTATTACATACAATATTTTATCTTCTGCTCCTAATTTGATTTTTTTTTTTCGCTTCTCTTAGAATTCTAACTTAGAACTCTGTTGAAATGTTTTTGCACATTCTCACTAATAGTCAAAGTGCTTTTTTTTCCCTAGGTCTAAATATTTCTCATAACGCGAAAACGTCTATTCCTAATTTAATTGTTCCCTTGAACAGTCTTTTAAAAATGATGAAAATGCTTTTTGGAAATTCAAATTTGTTTGTTTTATTGCAGCTAGCGTTACTACTTTCCATTCATACAAGAGAAGAAAGTTTTGGATTAACGGAAAATTTTGACAGTCGGTTTTCGATGGATTTATACTTTTAAAAGATATCCTGAACACACGATTTCACAATTATTTTAAAATATGTCTGTCTATGTGTGTCTGCCTGTGTGTTACCAAAATTTTGTGTAAGCAATATCTCACGAAACAAAGAACGGAATTTTATAAAAATTTATATTTGGTAGGATTTTTACATAATTTTTGTTGATTAGGTTTTGGCATATATAGGTTCACAGGTTAATACTGCCAAGCTGAACTATCCATCAGTTATCGAAAAACTATCACTCAACTTCTATAGAGTATAAATGCACAAATATTGATATGTGGGAAGGCCATTATGAAAAATTATTCTGAGATAATTTCGATGCATATTGGCTAGCAGGGGGTACTCCTATAGTGTAATATTCTTCATTTACATGAATTGCTATATTTCAACTTGTATTAAATATATACATATACAAAATGTTATACGAAATATGTATGTTATTAAATATTATTCTTATTAAGTTTAAGTGTACATCGGACGACAGGTAGTGTCAGTATTACTAACTTTCTACGACCTTCTCGATGGCTATATTATAGCATAATTTGGTTAAAATTACGTCACACTACATATGTAAAATCCATAATATGAGAAGCTATGTTGATTAAATTTTCATGCATGTGAATCAGTAAGTTACAATGTTACATACAGGGTGTATCTGAAATCATCATTGACGTTTGATTGGGAAGTAGGAAATAGTAAAAGAAGACTGTTTCATACGAAAAAGCGTGACTTCAAACGACGGCGTTATAGTATTTTGTGAGCAGGAGAAGATTTATAAGCCATAACTAGGATATGACGAGGCGTTTCATTTTAAACACACAAAATTTAATAGATGACTATGACAATTACACATGAAAAATACAAGTAACATGAACGACTACATTTTTAAGACTGCGATCTGTTCTAGCAGAGATAAACGTAAAAAGGAATGAACAGATCATTGATTGGACGTGACGTCACTTACCAACAGTCCAATAGATTAAATCAGGAATACAATGACGAAATACACTACAACTCTCCTCCCCTTAATTCTGTATACCATACCTGATGGGAGGTTTTCTTACTCTAGATGATCTTCTTACAACCTGTTCAGAAAAAGACAAATTAGTGTTTTTAAGTTTTGAATGTTCAGATTTTAGTTCATTATTTACAGTACTGTTGATATTTTTATCACAGTCAATTTCTCCAGGCTTTGTAGACACAGATCTACTGTCGGTTGGTACTGGATCTGATGTAGTGGAAGGATTGGTTGGCAATGGATCTGGTGTACTGACAGGATCGGTTGGCGCTGGATCTTGTATCATGGCAGGCCTCCTACCAGACTTAGATTCTCCATTGCTTTGTAGGTGTGGACTATTGCTATCGGGGACCATGGAAATATTTGCACCAGGACTTGTAGCTTCCTCCACTTGTACTCTGGAACCTACACTTTTCAGTTGATCAACGTGTCTTTTCCATACACATGAACCTACTTGAATTTTATAATGTAGTTTACCTAGTCTGGTTATTACTTTACCTATTTTCCATTTATCTCCTGATGTATAATTGCGTACTGCAACTTTTTCATTTATTTCGAATTCTCTTATCTTTTTCTTGTTAAAAACATTTTTATGTTGTTTGTTTTCAACATAATTTTTAACATTTGGTACAAGCAAATCTAATTTTGATCTGATATTTCTTTTCAGAAATAATGATGCGGGACTCTCCCCTGTTGTAATATGAGGCATTATTCGGTATTGGAATAAAAATTCGTTCAACTTAAATTGGAGATTTCCGGGTTCTGAACTTAAGGATTTCAATCCTTTTTTAATAATTTGGACATATCTTTCGGCTTGACCATTTGTAGAGGGATGATATGGTGCAGTTAAACTATGTTTTATGCCTTTACTTTGTAGAAAATGTTCGAATTTTTCTGAAATGAATTGTGGCCCATTATCAGACACAAGGGACACAGGATAGCCATATCTGGCAAAAAGCGAAGAAAGACAGTTTATAGTATTCTCAGCAGTAGTATTAGGAACAATGAACACTTCTGTCCATTTACTGTGGGCATCTACTACGATTAAAAACATTTTCCCCATCATTGGACCAAAAAAGTCTACATGTATTCTGTTCCAAGGTGTTGTAGGCCATTCCCAGTGATGATTTTCCATTTTAGGAGGATTATGTTTTAATTTAATACAAACAGAACAGTTATTTGCTAAATTCTCAATGTCTTTATCAATACCTGGCCACCATACAAAACTACGTGCCAGTGCTTTCATTTTTACTATGCCAAAATGGCCAAAATGCAAATCTTCCAACACTTTTTGTCTATGAACAGTAGGAATTACAACACGATTCCCTTGTAGTATGCAATTATTTAGTATAGAAAAATCTTGTTGTTTATGTCCGAAAAGTAAGTAATTTGGCATCTGTGTGCCTGATATTAAATGTCGGTACATTTCTTTCAATGTTGGATCTCGCTTAGAACTTGCACATAATATCTTTGTAGTTAAGGGTAACGAATTTATTTGATGAATAAATAAACAATCGGTTTCATCAGGGTTGCCAAATAAATTTGGCGACAAAGTTGGTGACACTTTTTCTGGTTGTAGCGAATCGGACGACGGCAGCAGTAAGTCTTCACTACGTAATGGAAGACGTGATAGAGCATCGGCATTTCCGTGCTCTGCAGATTTTTTATATTTAATATCATAATTAAATGTCTGTAAGTATAATGCGTATCTTTGCATTCTAGCTGCCGAAAGTACCGGAATACTTTTTACGGGTGAAAATATGGAAACTAGGGGTTTACTATCTGTATACAGTGTAAATCTCCTACCATATAAAAATTGAAAAAATTTCTTTACACCAAAAATTATTGATAACGCTTCTTTATCTACCTGACTATACCGCTTTTCTGCAGAAGATAAAGTTCTAGAAGCAAAAGCTATGGGTTTTTCGGTATTATCTGGTATTGTATGCGAAAGTACTGCCGAAATTCCATAAGGAGAAGCATCAGTGGCTAAAATTAAGGGTAATTTAGGATTAAAGTGGGTGAGAATCCTTTCGGAAGTAATTTCCTGTTTAATTGCATTAAATGAATTTTCACATTTTTTAGTCCACTGAAAATTTACATTTTTACGTAATAATTCATTTAGAGGATAAGCAATCGTAGATAATTTAGGAACAAATCTAGAATAGTAAGATACTAAGCCTAGGAACGCTTTTACTTGAGATACGTTTTGAGGTATTGGAGCATTTAAAATAGCAGAAATTTTTTCTTGCGTTTTGTGTATGCCATTTTTATCAATTTTGTAACCGCAGTATGTAATTTCATCATTCATGAAAAAAGATTTTTCTTTATTTATTTTAAGATTATATTCACGTAACCTTTCTAGCACTTGTTTTAATCGCTCTAAATGTAATTCATCAGTTTCCCCTGAGATACATATATCGTCAATAAAAACTGAAATACCCTCTATACCTTTTAAAATTTGTTCTATAGTTCTCTGCCATATTGCTGGCGAACTGGCAATTCCGTATGGTAATCGCGTAAATTTAAATAAGCCTTTAGGAGTGTTAATAGTAAGTAGTTCTTGTGAATTTTCCTCTACCGGTAAATGCAAGTATGCTTGGTTTAAATCAATTTTTGTAAAATGTAATCCACCCCCTAAAGTTGCTAATATATCCTCAATTTTTGGTAGCGGGTATTTGTCAACCTTTAAAAATTTATTTACCGTGACTTTAAAATCGCCGCATAACCGAATTTTCCCATTAGGTTTTACCACCGGAACAATAGGTGTTGCCCATTTACTAGTACTAACAGCTTTTATTATCCCTTCATTTTCTAATCTTTCCAATTCTTCATTTACCGCATTCCTTAATGCATACGTAACTGTTCTCGATTTACAAAATATTGGTGATGAGTCTTTCTCTAAATGTAATTCAGCTTTAACATTTTTAATTTCACCTACGTTATTTGTAAATAAATCCGGAAATTTATTCAGTAAATTATTTAAATTATCCGAGATTTGTACTTTGTTTACCGGAACAGTTTGTAAATTGTTTGGGAATATATTAAATGTAGTTATCCAATCCCTACCTAGCAATAAAGGAAAATTGTCTTTTTTAACTAAATATAACTTAACATTCCTAGTTTTGTTTTCGTAAGTTACATTTACTCTAACAAATCCCTCGGGCTGGAAAATTTCTCCCGTGGCTGTTTTTAATTGTACATCAGCAGGAAACATTTTATGTTCTGGAAATAATCTCCGAAAACGATTTATCGGTACAGCGGATATCGCCGATCCTGTATCACGTCTTCCATTACGTAGTGAAGACTTACTGCTGCCGTCGTCCGATTCGCTACAACCAGAAAAAGTGTCACCAACTTTGTCGCCAAATTTATTTGGCAACCCTGATGAAACCGATTGTTTATTTATTCATGCGTATTTTGTGCCCACAATTTCCAGTCATGCAGAAAGCTGTCTTACGTGTTCAGCCAATCGTCATTCGACAAGGTGACTTCGCAGTTATATTAATAATAATACGAACCAGCATACATTTAATGAACTTTCAGATATGCATCTAATTCAGGAAAGCAGGGGAAAGCTGTCTCAGAAGAACGCAATTGTATGTATAAACCACTGACAAAAAGTAACACGCTTGAGGTACTTGCTTGCTTCCAGCAACGGCACTCTTTTAAAATTAAAAAGTTGTAAACGTTCCTCGCTTATTATCCGCTGTATCGTTGAGTGCAAAATTCTAAACAGCCTAAAAATGCTTCAGGTGCTAGAACTCGGCTGCTATTTGGTAGATTGTTTCCTTGACTGAAACTGCCCATACCCATCGGCGGCTTACTCGATGTGCATTGGTACCAGTAAATGATCTTGTTTCGTACAGTTGTCGATAAACACATGAAAGGTTTGATAGTGGGGCAATCGTTGGTTGGGTAGCGTTGTAAATAAATTTGCGTAAATCTAAGGTATCCTTTTCCGGCAACACCGTAAATTAGATGCATATCTGAAAATACACAATTGGCTGCCCACGTCAGACAGTTTTATGTCTGAAAAAGGTTTGTGGTCACACAGCGCTCTTAACACCGTCATACGATCGTTTACGCCGTTTGCTTTTCTATGTGAAAAGTATTCTTCTCCTTTTCCTTTTCCTTACCTCCCCACCAAATACTGATGATGAATTCAGATATAATTCGTAAAATGATATAGAATAAAGTTTTGTGATGACCACAGTATTCTAATTTCTACTATTACGTATTTCAGAAAGTATTTCGGTTCACGTTACTTTCATGCTATGTCTGTTCCAGATATTTTCACCATGAAGAAAAAATGCTTAATTATTTCAATCTCAAACAGTTATCTTCTGTGCTTGTTTTAATCTCATTATTCTACAGCATTCAACACTATGTATTTTCGTTGCTTTTAAGTACAAATGAATATAAAAAAATAATGTACAAATTAGCCTGTTGCTAATTTAAAAAAAGAAAAAAAAAATCTATTCCAATGTGAAGAAAAATCCCAAAACTTAATTTATTGAAAATCTTAAATACATATTTTATTCCTAAATAATTGCTACTGGTACTAAATCTTTTGCTCAGAATTGATGAAGAATTTGCATTTTATATGGCTAGATAATTAACTTGTCATCAATAGCACTTACATGATTTTCAGTCAATATTTCAAATCAGTCGCAGTAAATCAATACAGAATAAATATACATCAATTAACTTTTAACTCTTATTTATTTTACTGAGTCTTAGTGATTTTATTCAATATCTACAAGTAAAATCTCTTGATATATTTTTTTATCAACATGATTTATTATTTATTTATAATTCTAGTACATTGTCATGTGTCTGAAACACAAATAATTATTTTCAGATTTTATGATTGATTATTCCCGCGGTAACCTACCTCTGAGAATATTAATAGTTTGACTTTATTGATGTCATCTAGAATTAATGACAACCTTTTTATATTTACTTTTATGAAGCACTGACATGTCATAACAACAGCCTCACATTTTTTTTCTTTTTCTTTTAACGAAAAATGTGTCATCGGTGTAAAAATTTCTAAGTATTACGAAAATATAAATACTAATAAAACTTTTTTTTTTCGATAATTTAATGGTGAAAACGTTTTAATTGAATGGAAATTACTTCATTAATATAACATGACTTCATTTATATAAAATGTTTATTAAATGAACAAAAATACGGTGTATTAAAAATGCTTGAATTATGTATTGAAATAATAAAATTTCTTAAAATTTCTGTATGTCTAGTAAAATTAATTATAAATCGCTCTCATTGAAATTTTAATTTAAAATGCGTAATATAATCAGAAAGTAATCCTATTTGAATGCGTATTTTTTGCGTGTAACTAATAATTAATATAAAAGTAATGTATATTACTTTCTTCTATGTATATAGGAAGGAAATATTAAATTCGTGAAAATGTTACATTTCCGCTATTTGATACGTTTGCATGTTTTTAGATGTCCTGAGCACGGTTTCATTATACTTAATAAATGTCTGTTTGTCTGTCTCTCTGTGGGTGTATCAAAAATTCTTTAAACGTTAGGCTTACGAACCAAGGGATTAAATTAAATCAAACTTGATATTTAGTTGGACATTCACTTAAATTGATGCTGATTACATTTCAAGATCAACCGCTAAACACGTGGCGAAATCATCCTATTTTTTCTTAACTTTTAATACAGCAGTATAGGACAAAATTTCGTTTACATGTACAACTTGAGAATTAATTCTAATTTTTCAATGTAAATAAATAAATAATAAAAAAAAAAGTTTATGTTTATGTGTTTAAGTAAATTTACCGTATGGGTATCATTCAAAAGAACTGGCCAATATCATAGTCGAACGACAGAAAAAAAAAAAAAATGTTTCTTCTGATGTTAGCAAAAATTTGATTTTTATTGGATATTGAGTGTTAACTTCTCTGAGATAAAAATCGTTTACATTTACCATGAAAAATAATTTTAATAGATAATAATTTTAACTGTAAATTTGTACTGCTTGTGTGCGAAAAAACACTACCTACCAATAATAAGTATTTAGACACTTTCGAATTTAGTAGATGTTTTGTCAAATATAGAAAAATGCTGAGTGAATTGTTTTGAAACTTTGGAAGTATAAAGAACACAGTACACTCAGAGCCGTAACTAGGGACTTGGGGGCTCCGGGGCATTATTTGGTAATGGGGTCCTATCTTTATTGTTTCTCCCAAACTTAAACATGTTTATTCAAGTGATATTAGATCATTTCCTTAGTAACGAAAGTAGCTTTATACACTTTAATTGAAAGATAATTCATCAATAATTCCCTCGTTGATGTGTATAGTTACAGTACATTTTTTTATGTTCCTCAGGAGTGAAAATTAAATAAAAATGAAGTTGTTTTGCATCAGTGAAGGCAATGGTAGATTTAAAAGTCGGTAAACATGAAAAACTGGATTGCGCTCTGGGCATAAAAGTACCTGTAAAGAACTGGCCATTGCAAGTTGATATCGAAAAATAAGGGAATTTACAACCCTCTATTGAAAATAGAGATACAGAAAGAAGTCAATTACAAAGCAATAGAATATTCTCGATTCAGTACGAAAGTATATCTTGTGCACAATTATGCTGAAAACGTGTGAAATGTGCGTTTGTTTGGTTGAGATTTCCTTAATCCGTAGTGTTTAAAAATGTAAAGGAACAGAGAATAGATTAAATAATTTAAACCACGGTCTTGTGAATTTTGAAATTTCTAGTTCTTGGTCGAAAAAAATGATAGTTTATCGTGGCTTTTAACGTCAAAGTGTTGATAAGTCATAAACCAAACAAACGCGTGCTTTTTAAACTCTTTTTAGATGATATTATATGTAAGACGCCTTTTCCTACTAAATCTAAGATGTTTTAGAACTTTTAATTGATTTTAGATCAAATTTAGAGGGAATTTAATGTCGGTTTACGGTGTCGTCTCAACTGATGATTTTACTGATCTCCGAATCATTAGAAATGGATCTCTGACATTTCAGCAACACACAGATTAAATCTTTACAATAGAACCATAGAAAACAATTTTATTTTAATAGACGACAGTAGCAGGCCATTTTGTGTTTCGCTAGTGGACGATTTCCTTTACGATGAAAGAACTTTATAAAATATCATATTTATTTAGCATATTCCGACATGAATCCGATAGGACATATTTGGGACATGCTAAGCAGACGAGCTGCTATCTGTCTATCTCCCCCACACATGTTTACATAGCTGAAAAGAGCCCTTCTGAAGGATTGGAATATCCCAATCCCCCATTGTTAAACTGCTTGACATCATACCGAAGATAGACAATGCTGTCCGTTTGGGAAATTATACCCCCCCCCCCCATAATTTATTGCTTATATTAAACAGGTGTCTTGTTTCATGTATATGTATCTTGGGTTTCTCGGAAACGGCTGTAAGGATTTCGATGAAATTTTGAGGTTAAAGATTTTTTGTATGAAAAATCGATTAATCTTGTCTTCATCTCCAGGAAATTTGTTGCTCGCTGTTAACCCTTCTTCTGCCATTTGCAAAATATGGCGAAAATTAGGTTTACTCAGAAATTTGTGTAAAGATTTTGATGAAAGTTTAGGATTAAGCGTTTTTTAGGCAGAAAAATCGAGTAGACCTAGGTTATAATCTTCAGGAAAATTCGCGTTCGTTCTTAGACTTTTATACGCCGTTTGCAACATATGGCATAAATTAGATTTACTAAGAAATATATGTATAACGATTTTAAGGAAAGTTTGGGATTAAGTTTTTTTTTTTTTTTTTTTTTTTTTTTTTCCAACTGAAAAATTGACTGGACTTATTCTCATCTTCAGGAGGATTCGCGTTCGCTGTTAATTCTTCCGCCGGTGCAAAATATGGCAGAAATTGAGTTTACTTGAAAATTGATATGGATAGTGAATTAAATAAAAATTAGGGGTTAAAAATTTTTTGAAGTACAAAATTCCTTGAACTTATTCTCATCTTCAGGAAAGTTCGCGTTCCATGTTAACACTTTATCCACCGTTGTGAAAATGGAACAGAAATTGGTTTTCTCAGAAACATACTGTGTAATGATTTTGATGAAAGTTGGGAACTAAGGATTTTTTGAGGGGAAAAATCAATTAGTCTTATCCTCATCTTCAGGAAAATTCGTGTTCATTGTTAATCCTTATCCTGACCATAGCAAGATATTGAAAAAATCGGCTTTACTTGGAAATTGATATAGCGAATTGAATGAAAATATGGTGTTAAGTGTTTTTTTTCTTCTTTTCCTTTCTTTTTTTTTCATACAAAATCTATTTGACTTATTCTCGTTTTAACGAAAAATCGCGTTCACATTTAAAACTCAAACCTTTATCCTTTGTTTTCAAAATGTAGCAGAAATTAGGTTTGTTCGGGAATGTACATAACGATTTTGATGGAATATCGGGATTGAGAATATTTTGCGGCGAAATATCGATTGGACAAAAACTATCTTCAAGAAAATTTGCATTTGCTATTAGCCTTTTATCCGTACTCAAACGTAGATATATCAATTTTAATGAAAATTTGGAATTAATGTTTTTTTTTTTTTGGGGGGGGGGGGTGTTTCGAAAATTCGCTTTTAACCCTTTAGTCCGCAGATGTGAAATATGGCACAAAATTTGTTTATTAGGAAATTGATAAAATGATTTTTAAGAAAATTTGGTGTTAAAGTATTTTTGAGATGCAAAATCGATTGGACATATCTTCAGGAAAATTCGCGTTCGATGTTAACTTTTTATTCGCCATTTGCATTATATAGCAGAAATTGGGTTTACTCGGAAATGGATATAATGACTTTAATGAAAGGCCGAGCTTAAGTATGTTTTGTGGTGAGAAATAATTTGGACTTATTCCCATTTTCAGAAAACGTCGCGTTCGTTGCTAACCCCTTTAATAATCGGTTACAGAATATAACAAAAATTGGGTTTACTCAGAAATGAATATAACGATTTTAATAGAAAGGTAGTGTTAAAGGTTTTTTTTTTTTTTTTTTTTTTTTTTTATTAATGAAAATCTCATCTGAAATTTCTTCTTTTTCATGAAGATTGGAGCTAACTGTTAACCCTCACTTTGACAGTGACAAAATATGGTAAAAACTTGATTTCCTTAGAAACTACTTAAACGATTTTGATAAAATTTTTGATTTCGAGGTTTTTGAGTTTACAATTCAATATAAATTGCCCTCCTTTTGAGAATAATTAGCGTTCACTGGTATTCCATGCGTTGCCCTGAAAATATTGTGACAGAAACGTCGTTTTCTTCGACATTTCGATATCAAATACCCTCGTTTTCAGGATAATTAACATTCACTGGTTGCTCGCTCTAAATCTAGGAAAAATACGGCAGAATAATTTGGTTTTCCTGAAAATTGTTTAGCCGCCACATATATTTATAGAGGTATTAAGGTTTCTTTAAAAAGCTACAAATATACATATACATATATATATTACGTAGGGTATTAGAGCCAATGCAAAGCCATTTTTAGGAAACTTGGAATACTGCATTCGACACACCATACTGCAATCAGAATGCAAAAATGTAAAATATCTTACGAAATATGAGCATTTTTACTAAATGGGTTTTAAGCATATTAAATTCCTATAGATAATTTAATAGCCAAAGGCATTGATCAACTTATATGAAAGCCCCAAACAAATAGGGGAGAGTTGTCTAAAACGGGGACGGCGGTTCAAATGGGGACGTGTTTCTCAGTGATTAGAGCTGCCTTCTTTGAATCCAATAGTCTACGGTAATTCCAATTCGGCTATATGCAAGTTTGAATCTAGTTGTTGACATATTTAGCCGGTTCTGTTATTTTCTACAAAGTTTTCAATTTTTTGCGATTTTCATTTCGATTTTCACCGTGCACTGTATTGGATCTTATCAAGTGACCGTTAAACGTTCGATTTTGGTAAGTAAGTTATGGATTCGTCTAGATTTAATTTACATTTTCACATATTGTTTTATAGTTTTGTCTGATACGTATGCGAAGGGAAGCCACGTTTTTAGCAGATGTCATGGTCGGCTCAAACGGGGACATTGACGGTAGTCCAAAACGGAGTCGTCCCCATTTTGGACACCATGGAAGTAGGATAAATTTGTAATTGTTATTTCGTTTTGAAGTGTTTTAAATGAGTACAAGCGCTTATTTATGTGTGTAATACATATGTGGAGAGGACAAATAAGAGACAAGAAAATGGCTCATACATCACCCTGGATGCTACGTGACAATTTACTAGGTCGGAAAAATTTTTGGAACTGCATTTTCAAGAGCAGCTACTGTACAAAATGCTATGCATGGATGTAAGAAAAACAAGCATATATCCCTTTAACAGAGATGTGTTCTCTGAACATTTATTTGCGCCTTCAGAAACAACTGAAAAACCTGCTTACAATTCTTTAGAGCATCAGTTTGCATCAAGGTGTGAAAACGTCACACCCCAACCTTCCACTTCATCATTTAGTATATCTCCAGATATAGAACCCCAGAAATGTTCAGCTTTTAACACTTCGCCTAATAATGCCTCTACCACAAGAAACTGAACGTTAGCAAAAAAAAAAAAGAATAAAAAGTGAATGACATGAGGAGAGGTAAAACTGTCATACTCACTTCATCACCTTACAAAGCAGAATCGAAAGCTGTAGAACAGGAGAAAAATGCAAAGCAGAATAAACAGAAAAGAAAATTGTTCAAGAAACCCACCGAACCTAATCCTAGATATCCAAAAGCTAAAAAAAAGAAAAAAAAATTCAAGACCCAAAATTATCATTTGATGAGGAACAGACTAGCAAGAATGCTTGCATTTTTTGTAATGAACTTTACATTGACTCGAAAGACAAAGAGGGGTAGATTCAATGTTTGTAGCAGCTGTCGAAGTTGGGCACATGAAGTCTGTTCAAGTGAAAAGCGATGTCAACTTCATATGTGACGTCTGTGTTTGATTATTTTTTGTGTCATTCTAGTAACTCTTGAAAAAGACAACAAAATACTTTATCTTCATCTTGATTTCGCATTAACTTCACCTTTTCGTTGTAATACAAGTTTTTCTAATAAAATGTCGCATTAGGACTTCAATTTACGTTATTTCTTATGAGTACCCCATTTTACCCAACCGGTTGTCCAAAACGGGGACTTCAGAAAAGTGTGTTTTCTGCTTATACTAATGATATTTTTTAAAAATAACCTTGCCATCTGATAGTTCAAGACATGTTCTAATCAGGAAATGCTTTGCCGAATTTTTGTTATTTATAGATTTTTTTTTTGCAGACAGAGATATGTTAACGTCCCCGTTTTGGACAACTTTCCCCTATCAAGTAAATTCAAAAAGACATGAGAAATGAATGAATAAAATTTCAGTTTTTTTTTTCAGAATAAAAGCTAAACTACAAGGGGTTTTATTGAAATTTTGATTTTGATTCAGTCAATGCCCAATAATTATACAGTGCTCGATGACTATAAATAAATATTGATAAAACTTCCTATCATGTTCGTTTTTTTTTTTTTTTTTTTTTTTCTTTTTTTTGGGAGGAATTGAAATTTTGTTTGTTTTATAATTCATAACCTTTTGAATTTTACACGATATTTGATTAGGTTTTCCGTATAAGTAGTTGAATACTTTTGGCTACTAAATTATGCAAATGAAATTTTTTAAAAGCTTGCGCATGCATAGTTAAAAATTGTTTAGTAAAAATGCTCATATTTCTTATATATTTAATATTTTTGCATTTTGATTGCAGTATGCTGTGTCTAATGTAATATGCCAAGTTTCCTAAAAATGGCTTTGCACTGGGTCTAATACCCTACGTGTTATAATTAAAAAATTAGTTTTCATTTTTGCAGTTTTTTAATGAAGCAGTTCTATCTCAATAGATATAAGTGGCAACCTGATCAAATTTTTTACAGATAAATAGAAGAAACCTCATAAACACATGCTGCAGTCAGATTGCTTTTGAAAAATTACTTTTTACAGAGTGATCCAAAGCATTTTCATTTTAGTTTTAATTTTTCACTGGTCCTCTTTTCCTCTTCAGGACAAAACTTTTGCTGAAATATATACTTATTGGTAGACAGTGTAGAAGAAAGTTTTCTGATGGCCCCAACATACTACGTTATGTATTGCAGTAATTTTGTTATGTATTTGATTAGAACGTTTTTACTTATTCTAATTCATTTCTGTTTTTATGTTTTTCCCTACGATAGAATATGAATAATTTGCAAAATTTAATAGTTACAAATAAAAATTAGCTTTTACTATTTCATACAGATATCAAAAAATTAATTTATTGAACGTATTAAGCATTTAGATTTATCACGTAATTAATAGATTTACATGTTTTTGCGTGGTCTTCCTTGACATGACCTCAGCCTTTGACACTGTTTGGAGAGGGAAACTAATACAGATTGCTCATGAAATGGGTATCCAGGGAAATGCCTTAATTTGGATATCAGACTTCCTCAAAAATAGGAAAATTAAAGTGCGTTTCAACGGTGTCTACTCGAAAGAAAGAAGGACTTGGGGTGGTGTGCCACAGGGATCTGTCCTTAGCCCACTGTTGTTCCTTATCTATGTCAATAATATCCACACGCACCTTCACAATAAAACAAAAGTAGCTTGCTATGCCGATGACATTGCCATTTGGCATTCGAACACGAGTCTTGAGCAGTCTGAAAGATCTCTTAATTGCTCCCTGGAAGGAATTTTGGAGTGGTCAAACTCCCGAAAGCTAAAATTTAACCCACAAAAAACATCGTACAGCATCTTCTCAACAGATAGAAAACACAGGCACCTATTCTCTTCAAACTTAATTCTAAACAATCAGCCCTTAACAAAGACTGAAAATCCTATTTATTTGGGACTTACTTTAGATGCTGAACTACGTTTCACTGAACAAATAAAGAAATGTGCCAATAAATCACTCAAAAAATTAAGAATCTTGAAAAGCCTATGCGGTACAAATTGGGGAGCATGCCCCAAAACCTTAAAAACTACCTACACCACTTTGATTCGACCAGTTATGGAATATGCTTCGTCCATCTGGTCTCACGCCTCGACTTCAACACTTAAGAAGATTGATAACATACAGGCAAAAGCCTCAAAGATTATAATTGGTGCTGTCTCTTCCACAGACAACATTAAATCCCAACAGGAATGTGGTCTCCAGTTACTTGATAACAGAAGAAAATGTAGTGTCATCAACTTTACCAACAATATTAGAAGTCGTGAGGAGAAACATGTTAGCAAAAAAACCTTTTTGAAGTGGAACAAAAGTACAAGACTCAAACGATCCTCCACCTTACACTATGACCTAATGGTCAGGCAGCAAACTGGACTAGAGCATAACACATATAAAATTCTGCAAGAGCCAATTTTGTCTTCGACTCTTCCGGAAAACACCAAAATTATAACTCACCTTCTGGAACCGTGTTCCAAAAAAGAAGTAACTTCGGCTATTAAAACAAAAGGTGATAAAACCATTGCCTCGTATTCAAGAGAAAATTTTGTCTTTGCCTTCACTGACGGTTCCTCAGATGAAACTCTAGACAACGGAGGAGCTGGAGTCAACTTTACTTTCCCACAGAGTGGAAGCACAAAGCAATTTAAGATCGGAGGAGGCAAAATAGCTTCAAACTACACTTGTGAACTCATTGCCATTCAAAAAGCCCTAGACGAGTATATAAATCTCGAAGAAAATGAAAGAGCCAATGGGTTAATCATCTTCAGTGACTGCAGAGCTGCTCTTCAAGCAATTCAAAGGGGTTCTTCAGGGCTAATTATAAATATACACCGTACACTTCGTAAGCTTTTCCATTTGAAGAAACAGTGCACCATGCAGTGGATTCCCGCGCATGTTGGCATTACTGAAAATGAGACGGCTGATGCCTTGGCAAAAGAAGCAAGACAATTAAACACCAGCAGGGTTACTCATGTCACCCTCAGCGATATCAATTCCGTTGCTAAGGCAAAATTCAAGGATAGGAAACTTCAAATAGGAAAATCAAACACCAAATCCCTGAAATCAGTACCAACAGAACTCTCACCAGCACTCTAACAAGACTCCGGACAGGACACTTTAGGGGGATGAAGATCCATAAAGACGGGACAAGGACTTACTGCCTCTGCAAAAACTGCCCAGACATAGGACTAACCCCCAAACATCTTTTCAACTGTCCTGCTATTCTGGCGCAATTGCAGCAAATAAGTGACAATCCGTGGGCAGACTTATATGAAGACAACTGCCTTCAAATCGCAGATGCTGTATATAGGACCTTTGGTCCCATTTAATTTTTTTTTCCTATCCATGACACGACACCAACCAACCAACATGTTTTTGCACAGAATTTGTGGAAGAATTTTCCTCTTTTTCCTCGTGACTACATAATGTAATTAACTTGTAATCAATAGTTTAAACGATTTTATTTTAATTTCATAAATTAGAAGCCATAAATCAATACTAAACTTATTTACATACAAGCCTTAACAATTTTTTAGCTTATAAACTAAATGTAGATTAGTACTCCCCCCCCCCCCTCAATCCTCTTCCACATCGATTTGATCTCTTCACTTGACTTTTTATCATAATGATTTAATATTGATTTATGACTCTAGTAAGTCATGTGTCTAAAACACAAATGATTTCTTCCAGATTATATGATTTATTACTCTCTATAAAAACATACCTTTTAGCATGTTAGAAGTTTGATTTCGGTTTTAATGAAGTCATCTGGAATTAATGAGTTCTTTCATATTTACAATTATAAAGTAGTACCTGTCATAAAAATATATTCATTAAAAAAATATTATTTTTTATTCAAAATTATGTTATTGATTTAAAAATATATTAGCTGTTAAACAGTGAAAACCGAGTTATCGATAAAGAATTTCTAACATAATTTAGTTATATGTTTTTTAAAATTTAATTGGAAAACATTTCATTAATACGTTGCGACTTTTAAATATTCTAAAGAATTTTTAAAATATAGAAATACGGCATCATTACAAATGTAATTAATATTCATTAAAATAAAGCTAATTATAATTTTAACATTATATGGCTTAAATATTTTGCATGTTTAATGAAATAATTAATAAATATTTTTAAATGAGTTTTTAATTAAAAATAATTAATCTAATAAGAAAAAGTATCACTTTACTCTGGTGCGATGTAGGGCTGTCCAGTGATTTTTTTTTTCATGTGCGTGAAGCGTACATACGTGCATTATAGTGATTGTTGCGAAAACGACTTACGTGCGTTCTCTGATTCGACCATTCATCGAATAGTGACTTTTACTGTGCGAGGTATAGCTTCAAATGTTTCCAGAATATTCGAAGAATTAACGTTTCTATTTGACTGTTTTCGAGAATATTTGTTTTAATAATAGTTTTGTTGCACAGATTCGAGAAGTTCAAAAAAGGTTTGATATTGTCAAGGAGATCCCATACTAAAACTGTGAAGAAAATAGTCGCCTATAGAAATATATTTATTTAAACGTTTCAATTATTCAATTGAAAAGAAATCTTTTAAATATAGTGCCAGCGAAGCGGGCGAAGCTTGCTAGTGTATTATTAATATTCCAATTCAATGGAAGGCAAAGTTACGAATAGATGGGTAGAAACCCACAAGGGTTAATGTGCGAAGCGAGTCATGTTGTGGGGGGGGGGGGAGGCGAAGCCTTCCTCGGTGGTTGGTAAACGGAGCCAGCAGGGGGTGTGATTAAAAATAATGTAAGTTTCGAGAAAAAATTCTTTCGCTTTGTTCATTCAATTTCGGTCTCATATGATGAAAAATTATCTTATGATATTCATTAGATTTCGGCATTGATAAAATAAAAATAAGAAAGATTCACATCATTAAATAATACTAATACGTCTACAAAATCATCTTTTGCAAGAAACAATTACAACCCATTTCAGAAATGATCTTTTACTTGACAATCTTGAACGTAAGTATCTGTTCACGGGGCAGTAACAAATAAATGATTATTAATAATCATTATTAATAATCATTAGTGCAATAGTAGTACACTTTAAATAGAAGCGTCTTAAATTCAGACGGAAATGTGTCTGAAATACCAATTCAGACTCATAAGTGTCTGAAACACTAAAGTATGCAAAATTTCAGACGCATGGTGCTGTCTGAAATTAGACATAAACGTCTTTTTATACATGAGCTAAGAAAAGTGCCTGAATAATGTTGATATGTCTGAAATTAAGACATATTTCAGTTTAGACACATAAAAATTCAGTCATTTTACAATTTAGACACTTAGAAATTTAGACATTGTATTAACAAATTTTCCATATAAAATTTACTTTAAGCAGCATGCATATCCTGTTTTAACATTTTTTAACATTAAATAAACTTAATATTATTTTAGATGATAAGTAGTTAACTTATTTAAAATAATAATAATAATAATTAAAAATTTTAAAGAGGATGCTTTTTTTATCGGCGTCCTAAAATGTATAAAGCAAAATTTTCTGTACTGAAACCAATTAAAAGATCAAAAGTATTCATTGATCACAAAGATCAAAAGCATTCATGTAGTCATCAATGAATGCTTTTCCTCTTTTAATTGGTTTGAGTACAGAAAATTTTGTCTTATTTACTACTTTTTAGGACGCCAATAAAAAAGCACTCCTTTTAAAAATCATTTTATTATTATTATTATTATTATTTAATTATAGCTAAAAAACCGAAAATAAAATTTAAAACTGAAATGAAGCAGGACGCGAAGGTTTTCGAAATCCTTCAAATACTGTAAATTTTTCTGATATTCTGAGTTACTTATGGGTCACTCACTGATCACCCACAAGTCACTCACTGGTTACGCACAGGTCACTCACCGGTCACTCATGGTCACCTATGGTCACTCATATTCACAGAGATGACCCTTGAGTCAAAATATAGCAGGAAAGTGGCTCGATGACACACAGAATGACAGATAACCCGTGTAAATAAAAAGGCATTTTAAATACTTAGACGCACAACTTCTTTGGTTAAAAAATTAAACAAAGTTAGTTTTTATAAAGTAAGTTCTCACATCTAATAAAGCAAAAAAAAAAAAAAAAAAAAAAAATATTAAGATAAACGAAGCATGTAACTCGTAGCTAAGTAAGCGAATTTGCAACTAAACAATCTTGAACAATTTATGCATAATTGATTCTTTTTTCCCGTTTTAAAAATTCTTTTCTTCCGCAATGCTTCCCTGCACTTCAAAATGTGAAAGAACATTTTTTTTTCATGTACATAGTTTGTGTTCTTGTAAATACTAGTTAAAAAAAAAAAAAAAGGTTTAAAATGCATAGTCTACTACTTTCTCATATTTATTAGGCATTTTACAAATAAACTCTAAACTTCCACACATAAAATTTAAGATAATATGTATTAAACTTTAGTTATTATAGATTGTTTTATTACAAAGACATAAAACTGCGATTTGTTTTACGGACGTAAATTTTATTATACAAGCAACACGCAGCACCGTGTGTCTCGGTGGCATGATTGGGAAAACGTTTACCTTTGAATCTGTTGGTTGTCGGTTCGTTTTCAGGCACGGATAATGAAAATTCTTCTTCTTATTATTATTTTTATGCTTAGAAGATTTTAAAACCTATTTTTCACAGATAAACAGTGTAACACGCAACTTTTTATTTATTTATTTACTTATTTATTTATGAAAAATATTCACTGTATACAGGATCAAATATGGTGGAATTTCAAACACTTCAAGTGTGTGTGACGGTGTGCCTTTTAGGACACTTCGAGTGTCTGATATAAATAAGACCCTATTTAGCCTCTTAAAATATAACACTCCATTTTAGACACA
Source organism: Salticus scenicus (assembly GCA_963930645.1). Taxonomy (NCBI): domain Eukaryota; kingdom Metazoa; phylum Arthropoda; class Arachnida; order Araneae; family Salticidae; genus Salticus; species Salticus scenicus. The sequence continues at coordinate 91,919,173 of OZ005655.1, read as the reverse complement.
TATGTGTCTGAATTTCAGCCACTTGCATTTACAGTGTACATTATTATTAGTGAAGATGGAATCCTCATAATTAATAAAAGTTTTATTTTCTTTAAACAAATATCCTTTTATTGTTATAATAATTTAAAATAAAATCTAGCACTTTATATCGACTAAAGATTTATGAAAAAATAATGCGGCTTAGATATACAGAATAATTTTTCCAAAAAATATCATTTTTGTGTAGGTAGTCTTTCTCGTTATTTTATTACTATACATTTCAGTGACTACGGAAAAAAAAATAATAAAAAGCAAAATAAGAAACAATATTCTCCTAAAAAGAAAATTTTAGATCTTTCGCTAAATCTGTTGATATATGTTTAAAACAGATTGATTTTTTTTTTATACAGGAAAAAAGTATCTGACGTATTGCCTTATATTAATCGATACACTAGCAGATGGAACTGACATAAAAGTAAATATCTGAAAAATTTTCTTTTTTTTTTTTTCTTTTTTCTTTCTTAGTTTTCAAATTACACGGTGATGACATTTTGTCTTTAGAAATTCATTTTTATGAATGCCATATTCATATATATACAGAGAACACGTTTCTTTAATGTATTTTCTTCATTATTTATTGCACTTTTATTACCGAGAAAAAAATATTTAAAATGCTTAATTTAAGAAGATACATCAGGTATTTTTATGCTAAGTATAAAAAATAAAAAGATCTTCCTCTTATAGCAACCTTTAAATATTTGCTTTATAAAGAGAGTGGGCGCAATATCAAATAGCGAAAATCAATATCTCCATGATAACGTCTTTTTCAGAAACGACCTACGTATTCTCAGAACAATTTAATTTCGATTAAAATTATTTTCACCTGATATGACTGTTTCTAAATAGCTTTTATGAAACAATTTCTAAACTGCGCTTTTTTTTATTATTTTTTTTATTTATTTATATTTTTTAAAAGGAATTTCATACTTTTTTTTAAATTTTGTATATATATAAAAAAGCTCTTAATGATATACTAATTCTAGATGTTATTTATAGGCTTTTTTTTCTCCTCCTTCTTTGTACAATACTTTTCCCCATTTAACACTTTCCAAAAAAGTTGAAAAGTGTTTATGACTTCTGTTTTTCTGTCCGTCTGCCCGAGCTCTAACTCTTGTAGGTATTCGTGGAATTTCTTAAAATTGATATGTTCAGTATAGGATTTCCTTATTGAAAATTGGGTAAATTCCACCACTGGTTTGTGTATAGGGTCACCCGAAAGAATACCAAAGCATTGGGTTCTATGAGAGTTATTTCTATAAACCATGTTTTAATATCTTTATTTTGCCATACTAAAATTGATATTTATTATCCACAGGCGAAATTCAGTGAAAATTAAATGGTTCAACGAGTACTTGTTACGAGAAAGTGTTAATAATTTATTCAAACCGTTTGATCTTTCTTTCTTGTTTACTTTTTTTTAAGATTCTTTATTGGTAATATGGATAAATCTCTGCATATAGGCTTTAATGATAAAACGGAATCATATTTTGATTTTTAAAACAAAAACGTTAGTAAATTATATACTCAGCAAATAGTACAAACATAGTTTTATCATATTCGTTCTTAAATTTGAAGCATTATAATAATTTTAGAACTTCTGGATTGTTATTTCCTCTCATTACACCAGATACAAGTGCAATATACACATTTCTCACTGACATGGTTTGTTTATACTTTCTTTATCCGACTTTTGTCTTTTAAAATGAAAAAATAAAATATTAATTTTGTGTCCGAAATTATTATTTTATTTTAATTTTTTTCTTTTTCGATCTTAGCTTTTATTTGGAAAAAATCTTGTAGTTCATACTTTAAACCATTTCCTAATTTATTAATATTCAAAACGTTTCAGATAGAGAATACTGCAATAGAGGTAGAAGCTGTGAACTTGTTCAAAACATATGTTCTGATTTCAATCTAGAAAACAATTTCTGATATATTAGAACAATTTTTCAACGAGAAAAGAGATAGATAAGGTAAGTGTTAAGATTATAGCAAAATTCCCTCCTTATTAAGGTTCATAATTTCAATTTATTTCGCAAAAGTATAAGAATGGATAGCTTCATTTTCTATTAAATTAATAATATAAGAATATATATTTTGCGAAATAAATTGAAATTATGAATCGTAATAAGGAGGGAATTTTGCTATAAACTTAGCACTTACCTTATTTATTTAGAATTACAAATTTTTAAATCTAATATTGTTAATTTTACCATTTTCTAGCGGTTCATTTCCTCACTTGTGCAAAGGATGCTTTGTGAGAAAAATTTTCTTATTATTTTAATAAAAATTATAATACTTCTAAATCAAAAGAAAAAGAGAAAAATCTAAAATTGATCCTATAATGAAAATAAAGGTACAGAAGTAAAGGAACGCCTAAAATATTTTAAAAAATAAGAAAAAATAATACCGTTTTCTGAAATAATTCGGCGGGAATAAAAAAAAAAAAAAAAAAAAAAAATGTTCAAGAATCAAAGAAATATAGAAAGAATAAGAAAGAAAAATGTCAAACAGTTTGGAAATCCAAACTTTACAGTATTATAATATTGTAACATTAAAATTATTTTCGAATATTAAGTGTAACGGCTATTTTTTTTTTATTTACCTTTCCAGTATCTTGCGAGGAAAAAAAAAATTCTAACAGCTTTAATATTTTTACTAGTATAACGACAGGCTATTTGCAGAGAATGATCCACTTTTATCTTTAAAGATTATCCCACTCATACCTTTTGCAACAATTATCTTTTGCAACAATTTTCAGTAATACATCTGTAATGTGAACCATTCGAATATATTTTTTAAATGATTATGCTTTTTAAATTTAGATATTAAAAATATCTCCTACGTTTTATACAAATTATCTCCTTATTGTATTTTTAAATGTAAAATTAGTCAAAAACTTAATCGTTATCAATATAAACATACATTTTTCCATAGAAGAAACATTCAGGGGTTTTTAAGAGTTTTTTTTTCATTTTATATTACAACATTATCCTTAGCCTATTTCATTCGGCATCATTTTACTCTTTTGCTTATATAGAAAGTGAAACATAAATAAAATAGTAGTCCTCGAAATAATGCAATAAAATCGTTACTTGCAACACTGAAATCATGAAAACAGTGTATACTGATAAAATTTTGTGCTAGGTTGATCCAAATTATGGCATTATAGTAGCTGCAACCAAAACATGGTGAAACTTTTTACCAGAATTTGGCACTTGATTAAACCAAAACTTGGTACTACATGTTTTACAACCATATGATGGTGTAAACATCTACTATGATTTGGCGTATTTTTTTTTAACAAGAATCACCAGATTATGGTTTAAGTATGGTTGCAGCTGCTGTTGTACCCAGTTTTGGTTCAACCTCATACAATGCAGCTACCGTACTACCAAAATTTGGTTTAACCTTGAACTGAATTTTTGAACAATGTAATATACACCACAGAGAACGAACATCGTTTATCGAAGACAGTAATCAACAGTTTGTCACACAGTTTCTGAATGAAAAACAGTCACCTGAAATGTCTGATTTGAAGTGGGTTATTAGATTTATCATATGATGTAGGTGACATTTCAGGTGAGATATTTATAGATCATTCTAGAAAAAGTCTTGTAACTTCATTCCTAATAGAGATAGTGGTTCATGCTTTCTAATCATAATAAAATACAATTTTCCGCTAAGTTTGGTTGGTAAAATTTCCAAGTTCATCCCCATCCCCGTCTTCCGCAGAAGCCAACATACCTCTCTTATTTTCTTTGTAATCGTGCATCTATCTTTCCGCGCAATGACAATTGTAATAAATGAAAGGAGTTTAACATCTTGTAGCTATATGTTCGGCCATTATTACTTATAAACTTATCATGAAAAAATATAGCCTATAATTAACAGGCCACAGTCGAGGAATTGTTTCACAACTTTCAATTGATCAACTTGAAATTTGATTTAATTATAGTACCATAACTACGTGAAATTACGCATTTTTACTTTCTTCTATATGTAATATAGAGAAAGTATTGGATTCGCGAAAATTTTCGACCTCCGTTTTTTGACGGATCTACACGTTTTGGGATGTCCTGAACACGAATTGATAGTTTTTAGAAAATGTCTGTCTGTCTGTCTGTCTGTGTGTCTGTATCATTTTTTTGTGGACGCTGTATCTCACGAACATATGAATGAAATTTAACCAAACTTGGTATTTAGTTGCACCCTGACATGAACTGGTGCCCATTAGATTTGGGGATCAATAGCTCAACAGGTGGCGCTGTAATCGCATTTTATGCAAATTTTTAACATGGCAGCATAGGACAAAATTCCGTATAAATGGGCATAATGAGAGTTATTTTAAACTTGTGATTGTAAAATTAATTTGAATTATTGATGATAGTAGTAGTTAACTAGGAAAAAAAAATTGTGCATGGGGGGGCATCGGTTCCCCCCCTGGGGGGGAAGTACCCCCCCGGGGGGGTTAAATTTTGAAGATGGGTATCATTCGAAAGATCTCGTCAATACCTTTAAAACGAATGGTTGAACCATAAATCTGTGATAATTTAAAACAAAGTTATCGATTTTTTTTACTTTTAACAAAAAAAAAAAAAAAAAACTTAGAAAAAAAATTCAATTTTTTTTTTTTTTTTTTTTTTTTTTTTATTATTATTGTTAGTGATTGAATATGTATTAATTTTCACAAAAAAAAAAAAAATCTTTTTTTTTTTTTTTTTTTTTTTTTTTTTTTTTAAATATTGTTACTGATTGAATATGTATAGGAAAATATAGAAGAAAGTCTTGTGGTGGCCACAACATACTAGTTTAATATTAGGGGTAGAATAGAACTGCTGGTTAAAACTTTTGTCAGAAGGTTGCCTATGAGCAAGTGGGAACGAATAACTTTCTACCTTTCGGCTTTGAGTACCGTGAAATCCCGCAGTTGGCAACTGATTGCCAAAGCGCTAAACTTTCGCATAGTTGCCAACTTGTACGTTTTTTTTTTTTTTTTTTTTTTTTTTTTTTGCTACCGGAAATTTTTAATAGAAAGTTTCAATATATTTTATCGCAGTTTTCTGCGATTAAACTTGATTTTTTTCTACAAAAAATAGTGGTGTTAAAAAACCGTACATATTGGCACCTATGCAGTCGATTACCTGATAGATAATGAGTAATTGAATCGTATGTAGACGTCTGTGCCATTTAATTTTGGTAAAATAAATGTATGATATGATATTTGCACGTATTGTCCAAAATTATGACAAAAAAAGGAGCTAATAACACAGGTTTGTAAAACAGTACTTTTCTTTTCTTTTCTTTTCTTTTCTTTTTTCTTTTTTTGTTGTTGTTGTTGTCACTGCTTTGATTTTAACATATTTTGTTGCGCTGAGACCAGAAATGTTTGTCTCTTCTTCCTATCATGTAAGGGTTTTTCATAAAGTAAGGATGCATATCTGAATAATTAGCATAAAGGCTATAACATAATTGAAACCTTTTATGTATAAAATGCATTCAAATAAGCTACTATTTAAAAATTATCTTGTTAATGTATTTCATTACTTCGAAGCTCCGTTTAAAGCTTTTTCTCTTTTGCATGTCTTAGCAGCTTTAAAGGGGAAGGCTATCGATGCAACATTCAACAAGAATCTTTTCGGCCCTGATACCTCCTTTCAATTTATTTTATGTCTTGATGAAATAACTGTCCTTTTTCTTCATTCACATCATGTAGATTTTCCAGGAAATAACTTAGATGGGAGTTGAAAAAAAGCTCATTTCTGTCAAAAGATCCTATTTTTTGTCAAAACTGTACGTGCTGAAAATTTTTGGATATTTTTTCCTTAATTAGCATCCAACAATATATCGAGAATTAAATTAAAATAAAATACTGGCGTGAGAACAGTTAATTCACTCTTATTGCAATTTTGAAATATTATTCAGTTAAATGTAACATGTGAAACATAGACGAAAGGTAAGTAAAATTTCGCTTACCTGTAAATCTTCTTACCGGAAGATTGTTTTCGTCTTATGTCTCAAAGCTTTTATTAATCCTCTCCACCACAGCACTTTAACTGGAATTGATCACTGATTATTCTGAAAATAAAATTTAAGTAAAAAATAATTTTTTAAAGTTAGAAGCTTTTTATTGTGAAGCCCTAAAAAGCATAAAATAAAAAGTATTCTGGCAAAGACATGCTACAAAGAAATGAAAGTTTCAACACAAAGAAAATTTTAGAGAAAAATATAGGTACTTTCTTTTTGCAAGAGATGAAAGTTTTTAATGTTCAAAATATTTTAAAAAGCTTTCGAGACCAATATTCTTAGTTATTAGTTTTTGTAAAATCATTCATTAGGCCAGAAATCTCAAATGTCTCGAAAGCTTTTTAAAATATTTTGAACATTAAAAAATTTTCATCTCTTGCAAAAAGAAAGTACCTATATTTTTCTCTAAAATTTTCTTAGTGTTGAAACTTTCATTTCTTTGTAGCATGTCTTTGCCAGAATACTTTTTATTTTATGCTTTTTAGGGCTTCACAATAAAAAGCTTCTAACTTTAAAAAATTATTTTTTACTTAAATTTTATTTTGTGCTTTTTAGTTACAAAAAAGAAAAAAGCTTCTTAAGAAAACTAATTAAAATTTCTTAGGATATTTTGTAGACAACAGAAGATTTTCGTTTATCAATTGAAATTTTTTTTTCTATTATTTATCTGCAAAAAAAAGTACAATATCGTCTTTCGAGGACCGAATTCGGGACCATCACGTTATCAGCATTACGCTCTAAACAAAAGTCTAAGAACTGTCAAGAAAAATCATAGAACATTCTAGAAAAATCTAACAAACACTTATACAAAAGAAATATTGTTCTCGAATGCTTTTTAACCCTATAAGCGTTATGCTTGTCTTTTTCCGGCATACATAGTCACAATAAAAGGCTTGTGTAGCTAAATTTTGAAATATATGTAGCTTTTTTCAAGAAAATTAGATTAATAAACATGTGTAGTATACAGTATTAAATTATCATATTTATACTGTGCATAGTATTAATTTTATGAATCATTAAACAGATATACCGGAAAAACGCTAACGCTGAAAGGAATTAATATTTGGAATATTTAAAATTTTTCATGTTTTGCAAAAGTGAAATATCTATATTTTTCTTTAAAATTTTCTTGTTGTTGAAACTTTTATGATTTTATAGCATATCTCTGCAAGAATAAATTTTAATTTTAGGCTTTTTAGGGCTTCACAATAATAAAAAACTTTCAGTGTTATTTTTATTTATTTATTTACTTACTCATATTTTTATTTAATTATTTATTTTTACTGAAATTTTTATTTTGTGCGTTTAGTAACTCAAAAAGAAGTTTCTTTAAAAAACTATCAAAATTCCTTAGGACACTGTGTGGCCAACGAATGATTTTCTTTTATCAATTGACATATTTTCTATTAATTATCTGCAAAAAAGTAAGACATCGGCTTGCAAGGATGGAACCCATGAGCATCGCGTTATCACCATGACGCTCTAACTAAATGCGCTAACAAGCGACGAAAAAGGTTGTTTAAGTTTACGTTAAAGTGGAGGCGCATTCTTTTTCAGAATGACACACACACACGATGATAAAAATCCTGTTTCAATAAAAAGCTTTTAAAAGAATATATATATATATATTTAACTTTATATTTTGTGTGTTTTAGTATCTAAAAAAAGGCTTCTTTAAAAAACTCTTCAAAAATTCTTAGAATACTGTGCAGACAATAAAAAAATTTCTTTTATCAATTGGCATATTTTCTATTGCACATTTCATCTGTAAAATTTAGCTCATCGATCCTTCGGGGATGGAACTCACCACCATCGTATTAGCAACTTGACGCTCTAACCAACTGAGCCAACGAGTGACTATAAAGACTGCTGATATTTGCTTTAAAGTTGAGGTGCCTTATTTATTAGCGTGACCTGAAGACGCGATAACAAAATACAATTTCAATAAAAAGCTTCTTAAAAAAATGTTTCTTTATTTCTTTATTTTTATTTAAATTTTTATTTTGTGCTTTTTAGTTACTAGATAAAAAGCTATTTAAATGAAATCTTCAAACATTATTAGGATACTGTGTACACAATGAAATATTTTCTTTTATCAATTGACACTTTTTCTATTAATTATTTGCAAAAAATAACACCTCGGTCCGGCGAGGATCGAACACACGGCTCTCGCACTATCAACATGACGCTGTAACCAGCTGATTTATTAAAAGATACAATGAGTTGCTTACTTTTTTTTTAAATATATATATATATATAATGGAAGCGTCTTGGTTTTTTAACTTGACAAAAAGCCGATGACAAATCCAATTTCATATAATAGTAATATATAATATGCATATATACATATAAAGCTTCTAAAAATATATTTTTATGTATTTTTTACTTTAAACATTTTATTTTGTGCTTTTTTAATATCTAAAATGTTTTGTGTTTTCCCAATATCTAAATTAAAAAAAAAAAAAAAAATGGTTCTTAAAAAAAACTCCTCAAAAAATTCTTAGCGTAAGCAACGAAAAAATTTCTCTTATCAGTTGACACCTTTTCTACTAATTATCTGCACAAAATAACACGCTGGAACTTGCGGGGACCGAACTCATGACCACCGTGCTACTAACGGGACGCTCTTACCAACTGAGCCACAGAACGGCAAACGAAATCGCTTATATTTACTTTA